>OX016542.1:76154338-76873022 GCA_943590905.1 Sphaerophoria taeniata | reverse complement strand
AGGAATATCGGATGTAAGTCTAATGTGCATCTCAAAATCCTTTGGTGAAACCATAGTTTTATCAAAATTCAAATAATTTTGAGACACTATATTTTTAATAGTTTTTGAAATGTCTAAACTAAGATTTGAATCAATATCTATATAATCTTTTCTATCCCATATAATCTCAAAAGCATGGCAGCCAAAGAAATCACTATCTACCTCAACATTATTATATTCTCTCTTCACATCAAGATCGTCATTAAGCTTAATCCGATCATGATAAAATGTATTTAACTCGTCTTTGAAGCAATCACTAAGTTCTTTAGGTTGTATCTTTAGTTCAGCGGCTAATACGCTGCTTTCAGAAACATCATTTATGTTGTTCTTATAATTACTAAACTCTGAAGGTTTGGTTTTTTCATCAGAATAAGTGCACATATACAATTGGTTAGAAAGAAAAACTTTATTCGAACAAATTTCATTTTGACACTGCTCAGAAGTTATATTAACTTTATTACAGTTCATGTTAAGTTTTATATTAAAGATTTCAAGGAGATCACGACCAATAAGTAAAGGTATAGGAGTTACTTCATCTGGAATAACCATAAGGGAAACAAGATTTAAATTATCTTTTATGTTAATATAACAATTAATCGTACCGTACGTAAAGAGTTTAATGTTTCCTAATCCTTTAAATATTGAATACGTTAATGATTCTTGAACGTTAATTTCTTCAGGCAGAATAGACTTTCGTATGAAACTAATCGGACTACCGGTATCCAAAAGAGAACAACAATCAATAAATTTTGTGCACTTATTCTTATTTGTCATAAAGGCGACACTTACCATCTGAACAGCATCCAAACTCTGAGTCAGCTCCTTGGTGTCATCATGTAGGGTATCCCGGTTCACAGCTCCAACTCTGGTCTTCACGATGTTAGGGCACTTTTTGTAAGTGTGCCCCTCGTCAGCGCATTTGAAACAGGATCCAGCTGGTCGTTGCTCCTTTGGACATTTTGCTGCAATGTGCCCATACTTTGAGCAATTAAAACATCTCTTAGACTGCTCGTTGTTTGATGCTGAAGTTGAGGGAACCGTATTTCCTCCAGAAGTTGTTGCCCTAGCAACCATAGTCCTCGGAACTCTTCTTTTTTCATATCGTGGCAAGAGGTTTTTGAGCTCTACTATTGTTTTGGCGGCAAAAAGAATAGAAACATTTGCTGGTGAATCCCTCAAACCATCGATAATGAATTCGATCAACTCTGCCTCATCGATTTCAGCATGTGACCCAAGTTCTTGCATACATATGACGTATCGAAGAAGTGGCTCGCCCTGACGACGTACTCTCTCACTCAGTTGACGATAGACCTGCTGTCTGCTCATCTTATGGTCGAATTCTTTGATAAGTGTTTGCTTCAAAGAATCCCAGTTGTCAACGTAGACCGTGCGTAGCAGCATTTTCGCAGTTCCCTGCATGAGACGGCGTGCAGACAAGTACTTGCATCGGTCATCGCATCCCAGCGAGTCGGTCACATCTTCGTAGTCAACTATCCATTTAGTTATGCTGTATGGATCGTCACCGTTGAATGCAGGAACAGCATTTTCGATGTCTGAGAAGTCCACTGCACGCCATAGTGCAACCGAAGATGTTGTGGGCGCCTCCATCTGGTCCAATTCTTTCCTCAGCTCAAGGATTTTTTTTCGACGCTCAAGTCTGGCCAGCTCTTGTTCTTCTTCCAAGTCTTGGCCATCAGAAGCTGTATTACTGTGCCTGTTATCAGAAGCGGCCAGTGTTTCAGAAGTATTCTCTCCATTCGGAGATCCAGAAGGTGGAGTTTTCTCGGTTGACTCAGCAGAAGGTGGAGTTTTCTCGGTTAACTCACCAGAAGGTTGTTGGGGTGCCACTGTACTCTCATACAATGCCCGAAGTTGAGCTAGAGAAGCCGTGTCTGGCACATCTACTCCAGCGCCCTGAAGTGCTTCAACCAATTGCGCTTTGTTAAGCTTAGTCATGGCTGGTTTTAAATCCGCAAAAAAAAAGAGGTAATAAACACAATAATTTCTTTTCTTTGGTGTATTACCCCACACCTGACGTTGTGGTATAATATTTCTTTATTGAAAATATAACTTTTAATTCAAGATTACAAAATCTATTTCGACTCACTTCGACTGGCTTGGGCGCGTCAGGAAAATAGAATGCCCGTTAAAATACAAATTCTACGAGAGCGAGCCAAAACAACTTTTGTCTCGCTTCTATGTCTCAGGTTTCAGTGTTTCGCGCTCAGCGTGCGACATCTAGCTACGAAACTCTGAAACCTAAACATAAGGGAAATAACACATTATTAATAGTTGCATTAATTTTATACTACACGGACTATAATTTTGCGCCATTCAATTTAAAATTTTGAAAATGTACAAAGTTATAGGACGAAGAATGTGTAGTATAAAATTAATGCAACTATTAATAATGTGTTATTTCCCTTATGTTTAGGTTTCAGAGTTTCGTAGCTAGATGTCGCACGCTGAGCGCGAAACACTGAAACCTGAGACATAGAAGCGAGACAAAAGTTGTTTTGGCTCGCTCTCGTAGAATTTGTATTTTAACGGGCATTCTATTTTCCTGACGCGCCCAAGCCAGTCGAAGTGAGTCGAAATAGATTTTGTAATCTTGAATTAAAAGTTATATTTTCAATAAAGAAATATTATACCACATCCGCTAATGAACAAGTTTATACTTCGTCCAAAACAAATCTGCAGTACAGGCCTTATGGGAGAGCTTTTTTACTCCAAAGGGTGCCTGTCCAGGAAAAAAAAATCTAAAATCCCCTTAAAAAAAATATACTACAACACTGTTTCCTCATACAATTTGTTTTGATTTATTTTGAAAAGCAAGCGTACATCCCCCTTCCCCCCATGACCTGCTATTCGCACGGCTAGCGCCATACCCAGAGATTATATAAGGTAAGGAGATGGGAAACAAAGCTGTCAAAATGACAGATGCCTACAAGCGTTTTTGTGAAAGTATGCGTGTTTTTACACAGTAAATATGATCCTGCCATATTGTTTTTGTTTTTATATTTTTCATGTACAAGGAAAGAAAATAAAATGAAAGAAAATGAAAATTGCGGGATCTAGGGAGTGAAACGTAAGTCAGTTTCCCATCTTGTTACTTATTTAATCTTTGGCCATACCTACTGATTTTGTGCTCGTTTTTTGCAAAGCTCTTTCTGTTTGACAAAACAAACATATAAATCAGCGCTGCCAGGAAATAATAATGCTTACTTTTATTTCGATTCTGTAAGGGAGCTTTCAAGAATAGTAGCTTTTTCTTAGGTAATCATTGCCAGAAATTCAAATTTATTTCATGTTCGTATTAAATATTTTTTCTGAATGAAAATCTTTGTTAAAGACAATGCTAATAAAATATAGAAGGCAACTCTTTCGATTTTTCGGAGAGCTTTTTACAGTTTTAGTATACATATAACATACGGTAGCCCTTGCCAATTTTTTCTTTCACACAACGTAATGGAATTCCTCTACAGAAAGAGTGAGAGATGAATGTCCTATCTTCCATGCACTGCAGATTTGTTTTGGACGAAGTATAGTGTGAAACTAGCTTAAAATGACGTTTGAGTCATGTCTGAAACGTCATTTTAAGCTAGTTTCACTTTTCGTTCTTCGATAGTAATTATTTGCTTCAACAATCGTCGAATTCATCCAATGATCCAATTGAAAATTTTCGCATATCTTCGTCCTCGGATATCTGTGTAGATTCGTCTCAAAAGACGAATCAATTCGTCGGGGAAAAACATCAATACTTTTCCCATTAGCGGGGTTTACATGGTCCAACATGGTTGGACAACATGGTTTGACAACAGCAATGTTGGATCATCTAAACGCTAAAACAACCGCTTGACAAACCATGTTGGATGGTTTTTAAAATTTTTTTAAAAACTTGCTGGTTTGTCATACCATCCAACGTGTGTAAACAGATGTTGGACAAACCTGAAAAATGAAAATATGGGAAATTCCCCGCATTCACTCATTTTTCATTTCTATTATATGCGTTTACTCTGAGGTCGAGTTGGAATGTCGGAAATTACCGATTATGAGTTTTGGAGGGAGTTTTTTCAACTTTATAAAAATCTCCCAGAACCAATAACCACACTGATGTTGGAAAACATCGTACTTCGTGTAAACGCAAAGTTCATTTTTTCATCCAACCATGTTGTCCAACCATGTTGGACCATGTAAACCCCACTGATCTCTATAATACACTGGATAGTGTATTCATTCAGAAAAAGTGACTCCATTTGAACATTGTTATAAAGTCGAAAAGGGAAAAATTCGTATAACAGTATAACAAAAATATACGTCAAAGAACCACTGATCTCCACATTACTTATCTCTGAATTTCATTTTTTCTATCTTCTCTTAGAAACAACTTTAATCTCTGGAAGCCTATCTAACATAGGGATGTCGAAATGCAAAAAAGTATCGTATCGATATTTTTAAAAAATATCAATATCGGTTTTGATATTTTATTAAAAAAATATCGATATATCGGTAAAATATGACAAGAAAATAATTTTGCCTATTTTAATTATTACTTTTATCATTTCTTTTTATTTTCCCCAACCTAAAGCTTTACATTTGTTTGTTTAGACATGTTGCTCACAATGCTCGGTGTCTTTTTTCCGAGCGCGTCGGTTCGACTCTGAACATTCAGAATCAGTGCTTTGAACGAAAAAAGTAACAAAACTTTGTTGCTCTGAACACTGAACGAAAAAAGAAACACAATTTTGAGTTTGGCTGTTCAGGCTCTGTTCAGTTCTAAAAAACAAAAACGCCTAAAGATGAAACCAAGCTATCAAAAAGGATTTGTATTTTGCGTACGAGCTGGAAAACTTGTGAACTATGAACGTATGCTTGTATGGTGTGAATGATGCGAGAGAGCAAATTGTTGAGAATGTTTTGTGTGCAAATGGTGCGACAAATCACTTGTGTTTTCAAATACATAATTGATGTTTTATGATCTCAGATTTATTTACGTACACTAATTGAGTGTAGTGTGTGGTATTTCTTTTGAAGGTTTTTCTTAGGCCGTGTGCGAATTCAGTTAAATTTTGACATTTCGCATTGAATAAAATGTGTTAAAATTAGAATAGCTGCTGAGCAGGTTAAAATACGACAGTAGGGGTTAAAGATTCATCCATTTTTAACCACAATTCATCCTATTCGCACACGGCCTTAATCATTCATCCAATTCAATAATCAATTCATCCAATCCGCACATGGCCTTAGTCATAAAAAATATCGATTTTTTATACCTTTTCGATACTCGGATTTTTATATCGATATAACGAAAAATTAAATATCGATAAGAAATATCAACACATCGACATCATTAGTTAGACCTGTTAGACGTCAAAAAGTCGAAAAGGGGCACTGACTGTCATCTTCAAATGGAGTCAAAAAAACTGTTATACTTTGTAGGTAATACACTATCCAGTGTAATATAGAGATCAGTGGTAAACCCCGCTATTGGAAAACGTTTAAGAAAAAAAAAACATATTGCCGGTTGCCGGCCCGTCGACGGCACATCAATGTTTTGGTTCAATGGAAAACCACATTAGGGGGGTTCACATGGACCAACATGCTCGACAACATGGCTCGTTGGCCATCAATGCTCGATCATGTGAACACAAAGACAACTGCCGGACCAACATGTTGGGCGGATTTCAAAATTTTTTGATAACTTGGGTGGCTCGTCCAACCAACCAACTTGTGTGAACAGATGTTCGACAACTTCGGTATTAATTTTCATTTCGTAAATGTCTCGGTCGCGTTCACATCATGCGGGAATAATGGAAACAATTGCAAAAAGCCACCACCCTTTTGTTCCATATCCATTTCTTCATTCTCAAAGGTTATTTTTCTTGTTTTTCTTCCGTTTCCCTCTCTTCCTCTTCTTCTTCCAGAATTTCATTTATGCTTTTATTTTCGCACATTGTGTCTGTTTGCTACGAAAATTTCAAAAAAATGAAGTTCGACAACATCAGTATTCATGTGAACGCAAAGTCGGATGTTCGATTTCTTTTTGCATTGAGCCAATGTTGTCGAGCATGTTGGTCCATGTGAACCCCCCTATTATTATTTAGGCCGTGTGCGAATTGGATGAATTTTGGTTAAAAAATAAAAATGGATGAATTTTTAACCACTATCATATTTTAACCTGCTCGGCAGCTAGTCAAATAATGCGAAGTGTCAAAATTTAACCAAACGTCAAGTTTTAACCCATTTTTAACTGAATTCGCACACGGCCTTATTAGGCCTTTTTCTTTTTTTAGCTCTGAGCAGGGTACGGAGTAGAGCCTGAGCTCATCGAGCTCGGTCTGAGCAGAGTTAGCTCAGACCTTTCCGAGTTAATAAAGAAACAAACTTGAGCACGGAACTGTCACACATACAATAAAAATTGAAAAAAAAATTTATTTTCCTTCATTCGGAGAACAACTTACTCCGCCCGCCATTTCTACCGTTTTAATTTTTTTTCGCATCATCTCAGTCATGATAAATGAACAAAATACATGAAGTTGGCCGCGCTCAACTTTTTACTCCATCTACTCCATCAATTTTAACCGAGCTCGTAGATCGCGCTCTGACCATGGTCTGATCTAAAAAATAAACAAAAGTTGAGCGCTCCGATATGTCTGAGCTAAAAAAGAAATACGGTTTTTTTTTGACAGCTCCGTACCCTGCTCGGAGCTAAAAAAGAAAAACGCCTATTGTTTGTTTTTGCCTTTCTGGTCATGATATCGACACTCGACGTCGACAGACACTAGACACTACATTCATACTCATTGGACTTGGACCTGGACCATAGAGGACATATATTACCTAGAGTCCCGACTTTCCTCGTCCCTTTCCGAAAACACCCGCAGATCTCTTCTGAGGTGAACTCTCACGATCCTCTCTTAATTTCGTGTCCGTGTAAATTTTAGAAAGAAAAAAAAACAAAACTTCACCTCAACCGTGGGCAAATTTTTTTCCGGGCCCAAAGTGACAGAAGCCAAAAAAAGAAGAAGAAGAAAAAAAATCATTTGTTTATTTGTTCAAGTTTTGCTTATGTCGAAACAAATTAACAAATTATGTCCAATTTCTTGTGGATTTATCAAGGAACGAATTGTATTTGGAAGAGGGTGAAACGCTCATAAGAGATATAAATTTATTTCTTCAATAAGGTAAGTTCAGAAGTCCTGAAATTTTCTAGTTTATGCTGTGTGCTTCTTGTTTCCACAATCGCCATATTTGCAGGTCAAATAACTCCTACAAAACATCGAAGAAAGCACTCAAAAAGCTATTTGCGAAGCAAATGAAGACCTCAAGCAATGCATCAATGAACTCAAAGAAAGAAATATCAATCAACCTCAAAGTCTCGTGCAAAATCCGAATTGATGATTTATTCTAGTCTCGAAGAAGCCTAATCCAATAAAGAATACCACATTGTCATGGACATTGTTGGCAAACTCAAACACCTCATCGACGAAAGTTAATCAAAGTTAAATTATGTCTCCAATCTGATATGCTCCTACAAAATATAAAGGAATGCTTGGATTGTTTGGCACAGTTTAACGAGAAGAATTTTCAAAACACCAAATCAGTAACGCTGAAAATTTCTAAAGAAGAAAATCAACTCCAAGACACGGTCCTGGCTTTATTCAACGCCCGTTACGATCCGAAGAAAATCTGTGAAATCCGATAATTGCTTTGTGCCATTGTTTTGGCATTGATTATATTAATGAATGTCTGAACAATGCAGTTCTCAAAACAATGGACGAAATGCACGAATCAACGCTGGTTAAAAATGTCCTGAAGACGGAACGCTATGAGATCCTCATGGCTTACTTGGGATTTTTGAGGACGTATGCGAAGGTGGGTTTACGGTTTTGAGTATCAAAAACTATATTGATGGTTTTTTGAAATTATAGCTTGGTCGAAATCGACTGTTCCAGTTGGAAATTCATAGCCTGATATTTCTATTGCGTGAAGGCT
The DNA here is from genome assembly GCA_943590905.1 of Sphaerophoria taeniata. Classification (NCBI taxonomy): domain Eukaryota; kingdom Metazoa; phylum Arthropoda; class Insecta; order Diptera; family Syrphidae; genus Sphaerophoria; species Sphaerophoria taeniata. The sequence continues at coordinate 76,864,988 of OX016542.1, read as the reverse complement.
TTCCCCATATGCACGCTTGGCGCTTCGAGTGTGACATTGTCGCTACGGTCACCACCAAAAAGGAGTCGATAAATCCCTCCAAATAACTCCTTCGCAATATGTGTCTACAGATTGCTTAACCTTGAAAATGGCTTGGATCTGCTGAGGTAAATCAAATATTGATTTATTTTATTGATGCAACTTTTACGTTTAAAGACGTCGATTTTCTCAAAATCCGAACTCTCACCCCTGGAAGCTCTCATCTACACACAACCCAAACAGCGAGACACATTGCGTATCATCCCAGTAGTCACTAGCTACATGAACAACATCTTCGATCGTTGGCTGCCGCTGCTCTCATGTCGACTCCTGAAACGCATCTCTCTCGAATTCAATATGTCACTTCTCAATAAACTACCCATGGATTTGGAAAGTGACAATTTGTAAATCGCCACTCTCGAGCTATTCGAGGCGTGCATATAAAAAGCCAGGCGTGACGGAGGCATTCTTCAATGTGAACTTCTCGCGTGACAAGACAAACGATAAGAAAGCAAATTTTGGCGACAGTATTGTGACTTTTATGGAGGACTATCTCGAAGCAGTTGCTAAGGTACCGAATGCTGTGGAGGTTTGTTGCATTGCAGTGTGTGCAATTCAACCCTAACTACATGATGTTGGCATCGGTCGGCGTGCACTAACTAATATTCAATACCCACGACGATGACGACAAGGATGAGGATCTCTCAATAAAAGAATTCTTTGAAATTCAATGAACAGCACAATAAAGAAAACCAACAGCCATAATCAGAACCAAGCCAAAAGCCGCAGCTTAAAGCCAAGCAAGAGAAAGAAGAGAATGACACGAATTTGAAGAACTTCTTCAACCAATATCGCGAATACCTAAACCTGCTCTACGAAAAGCAATAAAATTCAACATTCTTCCACTTTTTACTTTTTATTATTTTGTTTTCCTTGAATGTACATTTTCGTTGACGATGGCGACGGATCCTTCATCGATTCGGAATACTTTCTCAATGGAGTCCTGACCGATTTGACGTCACGCTTGAGATCTTCGTCGACTTTGATTTCGTAGGTCTTTTGCAGGATTTTTGGGAAATTGGCTGTTTCCTCCTCCTCGATCATTGACAATGGCCGGGAGACGGCTGGTGTGACGGTCGCGGTTTTGTTGAAGACAATTCCATCACAAGGTGCTTTGAAACTTTCCTGCAAGTTACTCAGAGCCAAGTCGGACTTGTCCATGTGTTTCATGTCGAAGGTTTTGTCGTTGATCAGTGGCGTCTGAACGATGTTGAGATGAGCCGCATCGTTCTCGTAGTTCTCCGTGTTGTCTTGCTTTTCAGCTGTTTCAGCTTTGTTTTGGTTGCAGGAGTGAATTGCATCTGGTCGATGAAATCGAGGACATTGCCTGGCGTCAAGGGACTTACATTTTCCTTGTGCGTGTGTGATGCTGTACGAGTAATTGTGTGTGGTGTAGCTGGTGGCAATACACTATCGACGATCCTGATTTCTGGGACATTGCGTTCTAGCAGCGGTGAGGTTTGTTTTTTTTTTTTGAGACAGGTAGTGTTTTTTAGCAACTGGAGACACTCGATCAGTCTTTTGAGCTTTGTAGTTTATGGATAGTCGATTGCCACGTTGTTGGGTTGTGTCATTTGGCTTGTAATGGGTTGGCGATTTGAGACGGAGCGCTTTTGTGGGGCCTGATGTTGACGATGGCAATGACGATGAGATCGTTGGGAAGCGTTTAATGCTCTTATTTGGGATAGTTATTGGATTATGTTGGGAATTTCAGGAACTCACTTTAGCAACGTAGTCAGACACTTTTTCTTGATTCTGTGACTCAAAACATAGAGGTGACTGTGTCGGCATTGTCTTGAGCCTTCACAGTAACTTTATCTTCATTGTTGGCGCATTTTAGAATTTTTGTCATGCTGCCGAGGTTGCTTGAAATGTTTCGGTCACATCGGTATTTATCGAAACCCTCAGATCGAAGGCTTAGAGACACCAATGAGACATGCGAATTGTCCATTGCTAGGAGTTGGATTCCTGAATCACTGCATTCGAAAGTTCCTTCGTTAATGATTAACAGTGGAACAATATTAACCGTGTCTCCGGTTTCGATGGTTCGAATGCAACGTCCGGTGACAATTTTCCAAACTGAAAGAGAGAAAGGTTTTCGAAAGATTGTTCTTAGAAGCAATTGTGATAGAATTACTTTTGACTGTAGTGTCAACCGATCCGGAAACAATGTAATCGCCTTTGGGCTCCAGACTGACCGATCCGATGATGTCCGTATGCCGACGATAGACCATGCTCTCAGTGGTTGGGAACGCTTACAATTCTCTCGGACTTGGAATCTTGGGAATAAGATACTCAGCAACGATGTTCAACTTCATACGCTTGGCCTTCGGACAGAAATACAAAACCAAACAACGAAAGAATCTCTCACGCAGGTATCGACTTGTATTTTGAAGCATAAAACGCAACTTACGCTTCTGCGGCTCGTCCTTCATGCGCTCCCACTCCTTCATTTCATTGGCATCGAATATTCTGGAGGAGGATTGTAAGACTCAGCATGACCGGGAAGATGTATCTTCGGAGCCAAGACTGGATCGTGAATTCGAATACTTTATATAAGTCCTTTGATTTGCTCCGTACGATGTCTATTGAATAGCAGCTCTCGGACAACAGATGCATGCGCTAAGGGCATGTTTTCGCAAACAATGGAGTTGTGGGTTGAATCTAAAATTATTCTCAATAAAATTATAAAAATATAAAATATTGTTTGCCATACTTACCCTTTCCTTGCATTTTTCTATTATTGAAAAATGAAAATGTCAAATATTGTTGACATTAACTGTCAAAAGTTTCACCACAGCAAATAAGAAACTAAAGGTCCGATTGTAGTATTAATATTGTTTGTTCCTAAGGGTGTCGCGTACTATTTCGATTTTTTTGCGTTCTTTTTAAGTTTTTTAATATTTTTGATACAAATATTGGTAGATAATAATGTAATTATATGCTTAAAGTGCAAAGAAACAAAATTATATGTTTATTTTTCATATTACATGAATTTGTTTGCATGTTCAGGTTTTTTTGAAAAATTTGAGCTCAACGGAATCTACTTTTTTGAAATTTGAGCTATAGGTTTTACACCACGACTGTAATGAGCACACATGCCTTAAAATTGCATAAGTATTAATGAGAGTTCCCATAAGAAATGCATTGGGAAACTAACACTTATGCACTTTTAAGGTATAAATGTGAAAAATTTCAGCTTGTAGGCCGAAAGAGAGCGAACCACCGAAGTCGGGCCTCTAGGTAATATATGTCCTCTATGACCTGGACGTTGACTTACAAAAATTTCTTTTTCTCCGCACTAATTTCGATTCGATGTATATTTTGTGTACAACAACAAATATTACTGACTGAGTGGTTGATAAGGTACAAGCAAAAGCAAACCACCGAAACAATAACAAAATATTAGACATTGGTTCTGATTCTCTTTGTATAGTTTAAAGTAAGCTATTGCAGAAAAAATCACTTATAGAAGTGATTTTGGTTGAAAAGTTAAGACTATACTTCACAGGATCATTTCTGTAGTAAGTCTTTTTTTACTTTTTGAAGAAATTCGAAGTACAAATCAGCTGCGAGAAGAGGTATATCGTTTTATCTACAGCGTGAGGTTTGACTGTTGTCTGGCAAGTAATTTGCATGTCGTCGATGATCGCTCGGTTTATTGGATAAAACGACTTCTGAGTGGTTGGTACCCTTTTAAAAAATATTCACAATTTATTTATTTATTTATTGAAAAATATGTAGCAAGTGCTAAAATTGAAATAGAATATAGAACAATTACGAAACGATGGTCATTCGGTTACAATAATTATTGAAATTGATACAGACTAACACATAGTAATCTTAAATTCTAAAATTAAGTGTTTTATTACAATCAGACGTTTTTAGGAAGACGCAAATAAGTGTGAAAGAGGCAGATGTGTAGTTCTCTGATCTAGAAAACCTGTGCTTCTCTCATGGACAGCTATATGCAATGCGTGTTAGCGGGTGTCCAATCACCAATGCCCAGAATCTTTTCATTGTTTCACCTTATATCCTGTGCAACACCATATTAAAATAATAAGTTAACTTTAACTTAACGCGGGCCTTTGTATATGGATTATACAAAGACGCGGGCAAAGCCGCGGGTACCATCTAGTATCAAATAAAATGAAAATAAATTTGTTTTGTTTGTATAGGGTGTCTCAGAAAGAGTGCACTTTTTCATTTTAATATAAAAACATGTATTTTATAACAGAATTGTGATATTATAATTGTAAAGGGTTTTCCAATAAGAGGTGTTATTTTGATATTCAAAGAAAAATGGCATTTTTTGAGATCGGATGTTTATTTCATTATAAAGAGGAAGGTATGCCGTTAATAATGGAACACAACATCAGCCAAATGACCGCCACAACCACGCTTACAGGACCTTTTCATGAAATTTTCCATAACCAAATCGCAAAGTGGCTGCCCTATGTCCTCGATAGCCTCACGAATTCCATCTTTGAGGTCTTGAATCGACGCTGGGCTGTTGGCGTAGACCTTATCTTTCACGTGACCCCAAAGGAAGAAGTCGAAAGGTGTTAAATCACAAGATCTCGGTGGCCAATTGTGATCACCTCTTCGAGAGATAACACGGTCCGGAAACTTTTCCCGTAAAAGATCGATGGTTTCATTGCTTGTGTGGCATTTTTATAGTGAATTTTAATAATTTCAATGCGTTGTTGAAGCGTGTATCGTTCCATTTTTATTAATGGCGTAGTTTCTACTTGTCAAATGTCAAAAAATGACAGCTTCAAAAGTTCGTATTGGAAAACCCTTTATTGTAAAGAAGACATGTTCCGATTAAGTATTTAAGTATGGAATCAAATTTCCGGCAAACGAGTCCCCCAGCGCCGATGACAGGCCATTACTCTCTTCATGAAATTTTCCATAACTTTTTCACAGAGATGTGGCTGTATCTCAATCTCACCAATGATACGTTGGATATCCAATTTGAGCTCAGGAATTGTTTCGGGTTTATTCGCATAAACCCGAGATTTCACAAAACCCCAAAGAAAAAATCGCACGGCATTAAATCGCAAGATCTTGGTGACCAGTTGACATCAGAATTTTTTGGGATAATGTGTTCTGGATATCGTTGCTGCAACAAGTCGATTGTTTCATGTGTGGTGTGGCAGGTTGCGCCGTCCTGCTGAAACCACCTGTTGTCCAGATTGATGCCGTGCAGTTGAGGCCACAAAAAGTCCGTTATCACATTCCTGTAACTAATGCCGTTCACAATCACTGTCGAATTGATGTTTTCGGGTTTTCGACAACACTCTCGTTTACAGCAGCAATGTTTTCAAGAGACCGACCAGTACGTTGACGCAAAGGATTCTTATCATCAATAATTGACTCAGTTTCTTCAAATTTTCTGACCACTCTTCGAATGGTTGACATATTAGGTACACTCTCTCTCTCGACTGAAAATTTCGTGAAGTTTGCGAAGTGTAACTTTCCCTATTTTTGTAATGACTTTTTACCATTATAACGTGTTGTTCTTACAAAAAGCGCTCCATTTTTAGTAATCCGAACAAACAGAGGTGACATCTGTCAAGTTTCAGACTTGCCACTTGCATGACAAAAAAAATAATCCAATTTTAAAAAGTGCGCTCTTACTGAGACACCCTATATTATACAGTCAGTCACAAAAGTAAGTACACAAATAATACTTTTCCCTAGAAAACAGTTCAAAAATGAATAAAGGCAACTTTCAATAAAGTAATATTTTTTTTTAGGCCGTGTGCGAATTCAGTTAAAAATGGGTTAAAACTTGACTTTTGGTTAAATTTTGACACTTCGCATAATTTGACTAGCTGCTGAGCAGGTTAAAAAATGACAGTAGTGGTTAAAAATTCATCCATTTTTATTTTTTAACCACAATTCATCCAATTCGCACACGGCCTTATTTCGAAAAAAAAGTTAGTAAAACATTGCCGTTAAATTCAAAATTCAATAAAATATTAAATTAAAGAAATTAAAATACAACAAAAATAAGTACACAAAACATAAAACGTAGAACTAAAAGTTCTACAAAGTTCATACAAAATATCAGTCAACATTAAAAGTGTTGACTAATATTTTGTATGATACCCTTTTGCTTTTATTACTGCCGACATTCTTTGGGGCATCGATTGAACCAAGTTTGATGTTATTTCTGCACCGATGTTCGACCACTCCTCTTGTAAAACATGTTTGAGCTGTTCTTTTGTCTTGATCTCGTGTTTTCTAATTTTTCTCTCAAGATGTTCCCAAAGATGCTCGATGGCATTCAAATCCGGAGATTGAGGGGGTGTTTGTAGTTGTTTTCGCACATTATAGAGCATCCACTCTTTAACCACAAGCGATGAGTGCTTAGGATCGTTATCTTGCTGGAAGATAAACGATCCTTCTAAGCCTAATTTCTGGGCACTTTGGTGCAAATTGTTCTTTAAAATGTCGAGGTAGACAAATCGGTCCATTGTTTCTTCTATGAAAACTAAATTGCCCACTCCAGACGCCGCCATACAGCCCCATACCATTACTGACCCTCCACCGTGTTTTATAGTGCCAGTCATATTCTTTGGATCAAACTCTTTGTTATCCTTCCTCCACACTTTACCCCTTCCATCCGAGCCATGAATGTTAAACTTGCTCTCGGTGTTCCAGAATGTTGCATTATATTTGAGATGCTCTTTTGCAAATTTAATTCTTTTTGCTCTATTTATAAAAGGTTTTTTTCACTTTTTAAAATTCGGCGAATAGTTTGGGGGTTACATTGCTTACCAATTTCTTCAGAAACTTGTTGTTGTATTTTTGGGGCACTTAATTTAGGATTAGTTTTGATTTTCCGGATAATGATTCGATCTGCAGGTGTGAAGATACGTGGGCGTCCGCTGCGGGCTTTATTTTCAGTGTTTCCTGTACGTTGGTACTTTGTTATTATCTTATGAATTGTGAATGGGCTTTTATCAATTATTTTTTCAATTTCCCTTATGTTTTTGTTTTCTAGATGATGCTTGATTATCAAATCCTTCAAATCTTGTGAAAGTTGGTTACCTCTAGGTGCCATATCAACTTTTGTCCTATTTAACAAATGAAGGAAATGTAAAATTGAAAAAAAGCTCACCTTTTTTCAAAATTGTGCATGTTTGTCCAAGTGTTACAATGGAATGTTCTAACTGTGTACTTACTTTTGTCATAAAAATTAGTGTAATTTTGTAAGCTATCTCCAAAGCAATGATTTGAGCTTACATAACGGTCCTTTTTTGCATGTATCCAAACTGAATACATGTTGGACAACAGATCAAACTTGTTTCAAGGCCAACATGATTGCAATCATAGAGCTATTGCAACAGAAAGTAGTTTAATGCATATTGTGTACTTACTTTTGTGACTGACTAGACTATATATATTTTTTGTCATTATCTGCTACATATTTTACAAATCTACTTCGTTTTTTTGGGCAATATGCTTCACTTTTCGGGCTTAGCATAACGGTAACACAAGATAAGACATCCGATACCGATACAACGATTTCATGTAAATGTATCCTATCCAATCGAATAACGGAACGCCTTAGTTCTTTTTTGTTGTAAATTAATTTTTATTCAATTTCTTGATTCTTAAAATATCATTTCAATTCTTAATAAAGAAACAAAGACGTTATTTTTTCGTTAGACAAATTGTAAAAAAAAAATGATTTTGTTTTCAATGTCGGCAAATTAACTTTAAGGACTTGACTTGCCACTTTGCCAGTTAAATGAGACTTTTTTAAGAACTCCAATCCCTAGTAACATGCATTGATTTGATAATTGCAATCTATACAAATTCGCAGAAAATAAAAAAACAATAATTTTTTCTCACGTTTCTTCTTCTTTCACTTAAAAAAATTAAAAAAACAAACATTAAATTCTTAATTACATTAATAAGATTTAAGGTTAAATGAAAGGCAATAATATAAATTGCTTTGTTTAATGTACAAACTTTGGGTTTTCTGATTCTATGTTTCACATTCATATATTTAAAAAATTATATGCTTTTGCTATCTGCTTTATGTATTATGCATGAAAGTACACGTTTTACGAGCAACCATTTCTTTAAAGTTAGGCCGTGGGCGAATTGGATGAATTGGGTTAAAAATGGATGCATTTTTAACCACACTGTCATATTTTAACCTGCTCGTTCAAGTTTTAACCTCTTTTTAACTGGATTCGCACACGGCCTTAAATTAAAAGTGAACTTATACTTAATTTGTTTATTTTAATTTCTCTTTAAATTTTGCACACATTCTCAGTAACAATAGAACTAATTTTTTTTATTTTTTTTTTATTTTATTTTAACAGAATTCTCGGGACTTTATTTTTCTTTTTTTTAGACTAACTTAAAGAAACTAAAAAAAACACCAAAATGTACAAAATCAGAGAACATGAATAAAATATTTATTTGATGAAAGCCTCAGGTGGTATTTTGTTTTCCTTTTGTAGTTTATCGAAAACAAAGGCTGCATGATTGTAGTCCCATTTGGTTTCTTCAAGGCACCTAAGGAGACAAAAATTGTTTAGCGCGAAGTCAAGCAATTGTTTGTATTTGAGATTTAGTTTAAGGTGGTTGCGGATACAGGATCCGCACACTTAGGCCAAAGTAAAAGGCTCATTGTGATACCACATGAATCTAGAGAATTGCTTATTACTAGTCGAACCATTTTGAGCTTTTTATGAAGCGAAGAAGATATTTGATATCCTTGTTAGCTAGTTCACTGGGATTATCATAAAAATATTCTCCCAGATGAAGTTTGCGTCTTAGGGAAAGAGCAGGGCATGTGCAGAGAAGGCTAGAGATTGTTTCCTCTTCTTACTCGTCCATACAGCTCCTGCAGAAGTCATTTGCGGCTACACCAAGTCGTATTGCGTGTCTGCCTTTAAGACAGTGTCCCGTAAGGACACCTATTAGGGAGCTAATATGAAATCTGCTTTGAGACAACAAGTCTTTAGAGCGCTTTAGGTCCAGTGACGGGCATATGAGATTTGTGACTGCGCACGTTGGTAATTTGTACCACCTAGACCTTGTTATCGTTAAGGCTGTTTCTTTTAGCAAAAGTTTACATTTAGCTATCGGTATACCTATCTTTTCCCTTTCAGGTGAAATAGGTATGACGGTTCCATTTTTAGCGAGTGCATCGGCTCTACAATTTCCTGTGATGCCTCTGTGGCCCGGTACCCAAAAGAGGTGAATGTTAAATTACTGCGCCATCTCCATAAGAGATGATCGACAATCGAGGGCCATTTGAGAGTTGGTTGAGACACCGTCGAGAGATTTAATAGCAGCCTGACTGTCAGAGAAGATGCGGATATCAGAAGTTGATATCACGTTTTCTCTCAGCCAGAATAGAACCCCTTTGACCGCCAAAATTTCCGCTTGGAAGACGCTACAATGATTAGGGAGGCGGAATGAGAGGCTTAGATTAAGCTTTTCTGCGTACACACCACTACCAACTCCATCTTGGATCCATCTGTATAAAAATGAATGCTTTTGTCTTCCAGGAGTTTTTTGTCTTCGCATTCATCTCTGCATGGAATGGATATCTGGAAGTTTTTACCAAATTGGGGTTTTGGAATGGTGTGGTCTATGTACTTTGGTATAGAACCGAAGGAGTTCAAAATCTTGGAATGTCCCACATTATTGTTGGTCCATTGAGATGAGGCGTTGAGTCTTATAGCTGTACTCGCTGCCACTTTTTTGCTGAAGATGTCGAGGGGTGTCAGATGATGGAGTGTCTAACGCTGCTGAGGGTGTGGTTCTCAATGCCCCGCTTATGCAGAGACATGCAGTGCGTTGGACTCTGCTGAGTTTGTCGCAATTAGTGACTTTCTCCAGTGCAGTCCACCATAATACTGCAACCCCGTACATGAGTATTGGTCGGATAACCGATGTATATAGCCAATAGGTTATGCGAGGTTGAAAACCCCATTTGCTTTCTATGGCTTTCTTGCAGGAGAAAAGAGCTACTGTAGCTTTCTTAACTCTTTCCTGAATATTAGGTTTCCAACTTAATTTTTTGTCTACTATCGGACCAAGATATTTGGCTTCATTGGTAAAAACTAGTGGTACGCCTAGGATTTTGTATTTCTGTGTAAAAAGGACGAGGTCTGTTTTTTTGAGGATTAATATTAAGTCCACAGTGATCAGCCCATCTAGTGAGCATATTAAGTGCGTTTTGGAGGAGGTCTCTCAGGACATTAGGATGTTTTCCTGTGACGGCGATAGCAACATCATCGGCATACGCCTTCTGTAGCCTTCCTTCTCGAGGGATATTAGCAGTTCGTTAACTACTATGTTCCACAGGATAGGAAACAGAACACCACCTTGTGGAGTGCCTCTGCTGACATGCCTTTTCGTACAAAAATCCCCCATCTTAGAGTTGATGATCCTGCTTTTTAGCATTAGATTAATCAACTCACAGAGTGAGTATTCGACGTTTAGGGTCGTCATAGCAGAAGTGATAGCAGATGTGTCAATGTTGTTGAAAGCGCCCTCAATATCCAGGAAGACAACCTTTGCTCTAGGGAGTATTCGATAGTTCTTACCAGAGTATGCAAGACTGTTTCTACCGATTTCGCTTTGCAGTAAGCATGCTGAGACATCGATAGTCTCTTATCAATGCTATTACGTACATGGATATCCATCAATCGTTCCAGAGTTTTGAGAATGAATGATGATAGGCTAATAGGTATTAGATCTTTAGGGTTGACATGCGAGCATTTGCCCGCCTTGGGAATGAATACTACATTTACTTCTCTCCATCGCTGAGGTATATAGACTTCTCTCCATCGCTGAGGTATATAGACCAGATCTAGACAACTTTTGAAGATCACCTCAATGATGGGCAAAGTTATATCGCTGGTATGTTGTAGCTCAGCTGGTATGATTTGATCTGGACCTGGAGATTTATAAGGTTGGGAACTATTCAGAGCCCATGTTAATTTTTCTTTTGTAACCAGACCTTGACGGAAAGTTAAGTTAATACCAGACCTAGGAGGGTTTGTTGTATTAACAGATTTGGAGCTATCTGGAAAGTGGGTGTCTAATAGCAGGTTTAGCGTTTTTCGCAAGAGTTAGTCCATGTACCATCCGAGTTTTTAAGACAACTAAGCATGGTTGGATTTGTCGAGAGAATCTTCCTTATCGCCTCCGAAGATTCCGCTATTGAGCTTCAGAAGGATCTCCATGAGGATCTTTTGGCTATTATAGGAATCCCAATTTTGGGGATGTCTAGACTCTTTGCGAGATTGAAAAGTCTTCTACAACCTTTCCTGACTATTTCTAGTACAGCAGCCCACCAGTATGGTTTCCTCTTTTTTCCGCACTGTAGTGAGGGGGCAGGCTATTTCCATGGCTTTATTGAAAGCTGCTGTAAGCTCATTGACTTTTTGATCGAGTTCAAGAGCGCACAAGGGAGGATCAGAAAGTTCTGGTTTAATCAGACTTTTTAGGGTTGTCCTAAATTTTGGCTAATCTGTTTTCCGATTTGATACTTACTTTCTACTCCATTCAAGATTCATATTGCTTTGCGTGCTCATAGCTTGAATCATTTGTAGTTTTGTGGCTTCATCGGGCACAATGCTGCCAGCAGCTATTTGTGGCGCCATCATTGCAACTTGCGACGTCGATGGCTGGAAATGAAATATTCAATAAAATTATTCGTAAACCATGAGCCAAAGAGCAACCAACCTGTCCAACTTGTAATCTATTTTGAAGGCCCCCACCAACACCGCCTGGCAGAGGTGGTAATCCTAGCGGTGAACTGATTGTATTCACTGCAGGAGCAACTTCTTCGGCTGCTTTGAAAGCTTTCTTTTGCTGTGCAAATGTTGCACTCGTCAGATATACCAATTCGTTTTTTATGCAAAAACCACTTCCAGCTGGAACTATGATGAGTAGTCTTTGGAAATAACGAATCTCTTCTTTGTTATCACTGTTTGCGGTGCTAGTGCTTGCACCAGTATCAACGTTGAATTCCTTGAACATTCCAGCAACAGTGAAAGAAATCATTTTTGGCTAAGGGAAATAAAAAAAATCATAACTTTTCGATATAAGGAGTTTTGTCAAACTTACGGTAAATAGCGTTAAATCAACAGTGAACGATTGTGGATCGTGGAGTGTTTTTGGCCATTCGGAGAGTGTCGAAACAACGGGCAAACGTCCGTATTTTACTGTACGTATTTTTTCGTGTTCGCTATTGTTCATCATTCGTCTCAAATTGTGATTGAATCTTGCGAAAGCCGAAAGTCTAAAAAATAAAACAAAATTATTATTCACATCAAGTGAAAGCCGAAAGGAACTCACTTTCCCGATTGACTGATTGGAGGTAGACAAAGCGTTAACATGGCTTGTTCATGATATGCATCTAAGAGAGGTTGTCGATTATCAGAATCAAATATTATGAAATATTGTTCCAAAAACTGTCGAATGATTTCCGCTCCAGATGCGTCGCATAAAAATGAAGCTTTGGGCTTTGGCAGTGATCCGGTGTCGTTGACGTCGAAGAGAATTTGGGGTTCAAGGTCTTTGCCATCCTTATTTTGTTAATAGAGGGAAATACGAATGAGTTTTTAAATAGTTCCTGGTTTGTTTGTCGCAGTGCACATGGAGACAAGAGCTGAGTGAGAATTCTTGGTTTAGTTTAAGTCTGTGGGACATAACTTCCATGAAGATGAAGGAATCTGGCTTGCAGTTTTCACTTCAAAGAATACACGGAATTTTATTGCTGTTACGTTAGAAATGGGAGAAAGATAGTTCCATTGAATGAACTAGAAGGCTGCAACTTTGATGATGTTTTTGAGGGTGAGAAGACCAAAAAATTCGACATTGTTGGATAAGACCTGGTCCGACCCAACTTTGAGAGTTCTTTTTGTGTGTGATTTAGCAAAGATTGCGATTATGATTGAAATCAAAAGTCTTTGGACTTGTGGAGAACCATAAGCAAACGAAATTGTTAGAAAGCTGTTAGGTTAGGTTGGAGTGGCTGTCTTGATGTTATTGACTCCCTTAGACCTCAAGGGTCCATTGCGATACCATTAAAGAAGTTACTCATGGGAGAGTAATGAACTTAAACTCCTTACCGTCGCCTAAAAGATCTTGTCTGCCGTGCTGTGTGAACGTTTGAAGCCTTTCGGCAACGACCTGATAGGTCCTTATCAGTGTGGCTTCAGACCCGGAAAGTTCACCATCGATCAAATGTTCACCCTAGGGCAGATCTTGGAGACACCCAGGAACTTCAAATCGATACCTACCACCTTTTCATAGATTTCAAGGCGGCGTCTGATAGCGCCTGTAGAGACCAACTATATAGAGAAATGTCTGGTTTTGGCATCCCAGAAAAACTCGTCCGTCTGTGTAAGATGACAATGGAAAACTCACGATGTTCCATCATGGTCGGAAAAAAACCTAACGGACGCTTTTGATTTCAAAAAAAGTTTTAGACAAGGCGATGCGTTGTCATGCGATTTCTTCAACATCGTTCTTGAAAAGATTGTGCAAAGCTCCAATGTCAACACCAGAGGCACAATCTTTCAAAAGTCCGTCCAGCTACTAGGATACGCAGACGACATTGACATAATTGGAAGAACACAGCGTGATGTCAGTAGAGCGTTTGTGAGCCTTGAGACAGAGGCCAGGAAGATGGGTCTAGCTAACGAAGACAAGATCAAGTTAATGCCGTCAACAAGAAAGGAAAACCAACATCGACGTCTTGGGGCAAACGTGAACATAGACAGATTAAACTTCGAGGTAGTTAAAGACTTCGTCTACCTAGGGTCCGCTATCAACTCAGAGAACAACTCCAGCGCTCAAATCAAACGAAGAATCACTCTTGCCATCGCTGCTTCTTTGGACTTAGAAGGCAAATGAGTAGTAAAGTACTCTCCCGAGCAACTAAAGTGACACTCTACAAAACCCTTATCATTCCGGTCCTCATGTATGGTGCAGAGACATGGACCATGACAACATCTGATGAAAACGCTTTGGGCTGCTTTGAGAGAAAAATTCTTCGAGTGGTTTTTGGTCCTGTCTGTATAAATGGAGAATCGAGATGAAGATTCAACCAAGAACTGTACGAACTGTTCAGCGACACTGACCTAGCCGGAAAAATTAAGGTCCAACGACTTAGATGGTTGGGTCATGTAGAGCGAATGGAATATAATGCTCTGGCTCGTAGTCTTCGAATCCAAGCCGGAAGGACGTCGCAGAACAGGAAGACCGCTACTAAGGTGGAGCACACAGGTGGTAGAGGACCTGAACCAACTTGGCGTGCGAAACTGGAGACAGCTAGCTAGGGACCGAACTGGGAAGAAGTTGTTAAGGGATCTACGAAGGGAAGAAACACTTATGTTGAAATCAAAAATAAAATGGACATTGTAACATAAACGTAGCATTCTAGAGATGGGTTCAAAGTGGCCATAGTTGGTGCGGTGAAGAAGAAGATTGAAGAGTGAAACTGATCGAAGGTTATGTGGGTTGGTGTTAATTTGAATCATTTCCAGCAGGGCTGGACAATCGATTCTAACGGTAATCAATTGGCAGATAAAAATTATGTCCGCAATAGCGCGGCGTTGAGTAAGTTTATAAAGGCCGATAAGCATAAGCAGACTAGGGGAGACCGCGTAGTGCAAAACGGGTAAAGCGACACGCTGTACTGCTTCGATTCTAGGGGAGTATGTAATATGATATGGAGACCAGACTTGACTTGCGTATTCTAAGATTGGCCTCACATAAGTTATATAGAGCACTTTGGTAACATATAGATTAGGAAATTCCTTGGACCATCGTTTTACAAAACCAAGGGATGAATTGGCCTTGTTAATGATGTTATCGATGTGCGAATGAAAATTTAGCTCCTTGTCACAAATAATCCCTAAATCCCGGATGGAGGAAATAATCGGAATGGAAAGATCACCGAAATAGTAAGTCCTTAGGGATTGGGAAGAACGTTTGCGGGAGAAATACATGGTTTGACATTTATTGATGTTAAGCTCCAAAAAGTTTTTAGTGCACCAAGTATGAAATAAGTTTAAATCTATTTGTAGAGAATGGGAATCGGGTAAAGAGCCAATAATTTTAAATGTCATAAATGGAAAGGTCAGAACTATGAATTATATTTACGATATCATTGATAGACAGGACGAAAAGCAAAGGGCCCAGATGACTACCCTGCGGGACGCTTGAAGTGGCAGATATAGGTTCAGATAATGAGAATCAGAACAAAAACATAAAATGTAAAAAAAAAGCCAAGTTCTCTTATGTGCGAACAACACTGTGTAAAAAGTTAGCCACCAAAAGTAATGAGATCTAAAAGAACGCCAAGTTCTTACATGAAAAAGTGTTATATTGAATATTTTAAATCATAGAAGATAATACGACAATATTAAAAGAAAATATAAAATAGTTTGGATGAAAATTTACAAGTTCACTGTTCAAGTTTTAAAATTTTATTAATCACGCTTCAAACGAAAACTTGCCAAGTGAACTTGTAAAATTTCATCCAAACTATTTTATATTTTCTTTTAATATTGTCGTATTATCTTCTATGATTTAAAATATTCAATATAACACTTTTTCATGTAAGAACTTGGCGTTCTTTTAGATCTCATTACTTTTGGTGGCTAACTTTTTACACAGTGTTGTTCGCACATAAGAGAACTTGGCTTTTTTTTACATTTTATGTTTTTGTTCTGATTTCACATCTTTTTGCAAAGTTTTTTTTTTATGGAAGCATAAACCTCGAAATAACTTTATAAGCTAGCAATTTGCAAACTTTAACAATATAATTTGTGAAACCACTAAGGAAAGTTACTCATGGAGTTTTATGAAGTTAAACAAACCAGATATCTAAATTCCAACATCCTATGACCATTTTAAGAAAGTGGGTGGCAGCCACGCCCCTTAAATGAAACTGCAATTTTGTACTTATATTTTCTCTTATACTCAACCGAAATCCTATCAAAATTTCGAATTTAAACGTTTTCGACCATTTTGATAAAGTGGGTGGATACCACGCCCCTAAATGGAAATAGATTTATTTCTCATTGTTTTCGTGTTATTCGACCAAAACCTTACAAGAATTCCAAATTTCAACATCCTACGACCGTTTTAAGATAGTGGGCGGAAACCACGCCCCTAAATGAAACCAAAATATTTTACTTATATTTTTCTTTATATTTAACCAAAACCCTATTATAATTCCGAATTTCATGATCCTACGACCAGTTTAAGAAAGTGGGCGGATACCACGCCCCCTGAATGAGCAAATTGAAATTTTCGATTTTTTCCTTTGTATACAGCTAAAAACCTACCATTGTACCAAATTTCAAGATTCTGCTATTGTTAGAAGTGCTTCATAATTTTGATGATCAGTCAGTCAGTGAGTCAGTCAGTCAATTACGGTTTTTGAAATTTTTACTGTTCAATATCTCAGGAAGTAGTGGTTCTACAAAATCATTTTTTTTACAGGGCCTTTGTGCCTATGAAGTTAATACGTAATTCAAATTTTAAGCTTCTAACTCTATGGGTTCAAAATTTATGGGGGGTTAAAAATGTGCTTGAGTTCGATCCTGTAAAAAGGGGGTAGTGCTAGAACTTGGCTGGGCACTACCGTGCCCTTTGATCTGAAAACAACCTTATACTGGCGGTTTTCTAAATAGGAACTAACCCACGAGATAAACGCTTTGCTGAAGTCGGTAGTGACAACGTCAACGTCATAACCTTTCTGTAAGGCACGAAGGGAATTAGAGACAAATTGAGTTAAGTTGGTTGTAGTAGACCTGCCCTTAAGGAAACCATGTTGTAGAGGAAAGATGATGGATTTACTATGGAAGTAAATAGAGTCATAGACTATGCTTTCGAAAAGTTTGGGGATACAAAAAAGCTTAGCAATAGGACGATAGTTAGAAACTTCATTCCAATTGCCTTTCTTTGGGAAAATGAAAGAATCTTCCCAAGTAATAGGAAAAGAGGACTGAGAAATAGAGTTGAAATAATCTCGTGACGGGAAGGAAAAGGGTGTTGACACAGTTTTTGAGAAAGATAGCAGGGAGACCATCGGGACCAGGGGAGAAGTCATCTTTAAGGAGAAGTATTTTTTCGGGTTCTAGGTTGCCGTCACTAAAAGACGATCTAAAGAAGTTCGCGAAGAGGTTGGCAAAAGTTTTGGGATCGGAAGATGATGTGTTTTGAAAGTTGGAAAACCATCAGATTTTCGCTTGACATTAACAAACTGATAAAAATGGCGAGGATCAGAAATAAGGCTGTTTTGCATATTATTATACAGGGATTCACAGAGCAAAGAAAATTTTGTGGAAGCTTGTTGATAGCGGGCGTAGTTTGTGTTGGTCCTAGATATGAATGATTTCCAGGATTTGTTTCATTTATTGCGAACAGATACCAGATTATACCACGGAGGGGATGACGTGCAACTTTTACGGGCTTGGAGACGTTTTATATCGAGGGTGGAAAATTTAGTTTTCCGTCGGCTATTTGGTCACTTTGTTTTTAGTAAAGAAAACAAATTCTTTAACTTGTCCCGAGACGTTTGTTGGATGGGGCCCTGGTCCGAACTGGACTGTAGCGGCACCATAAGTAAGTAAGTATGTAAGTGTTGGTCGTTTAACATCATTCTACACTCATTTTTCCTTAGTGCAATGCGTAAAAAAGGGAATGTTTGAATAGGGTTTCATGACTTACCAGTTTGACAAGCTTTGGAAACTTTTTGCGTACTTCACTGTGAATATCGAATTTAAATTTTTTGACAAGAAATGTTATTTACATGTTTGTTTTTCAAGAGAATATTAATTAATAAATTTAAGATTTTTTAGAAACTTAACGTAGACAGGCGCAACAAACAAAAACTTTAGATGAGAAAAACGTAGCTATGTCTTGCCTCTGTGTTTCTTAAAGATTTTGAAGCGTTATTTGAACGAACAAGGGAATTAACAATCGATCTTGATTTTTAAGCTTTATTTTGACATTTGCACAAAACGATTTGAAGGCTTTTGGAGCACAGAACTTTGAACGACGAGTTTTCAGCTGCGAAGCAATGACGTGCTTTTAATTCTTCCTTTTTTCTTTTGTAAATACAATCCCCGCGCCTTTTGAAAATTCTCTTAAAGGTTTTTTATGTTTTTTTTTTGTATTTATGTAGTGAACGCAAAAGAAGCCGGTTGCTTTATTTCTACTTAGGTTATTTTATTATTTCATTATGGTTTTCAATCTGATTGATTATTGGTTTAAATTGGTGTTGATTCAATTGTTTGGTGTGCACCTTTTTCGGGAACACCAAAATCAATTGATTTATTATCGTTTTTAGTGGTAGTAGTAGTAGTAGTAGTTGAGCGGCCACGAGCAGTCTGGCTCGGTGACCCAATTGGCATGGTTTTATTTTGGAGAAAAACCAAAACAACGTCGAGTGACTACCGGTCACTTTTTCAAGTTGGTTTAACTTCTGTACTTGCATAGGGATAACATTGATCTAAAGGCAACCCTTGTTCAGGATTTACCTCTGTTATTGATCATGTATGCATTTACCTATTTTATTTACCCAAAGGCAATCTGTTTTGGGGTTTATCGTTGGATTTCCAGTATTTGGTTTTGTTCATACTTTTTTGTTTTTACTTGTTTTAACGTTTAGATTAGATTCATGATATTATTGTCGCAGAAAGCTTCTTTTGGATGCTTTTAATGATGAAAAATGTGCAAAAACATTGAAAACCCTTAAGCGAATATTGTGAATGTCCATTAAAACTGACAATAAACCTCTCTACACCGAAAGCAGTAATCACTTCTCACTTTGAAGATAATCGGGTGTCCAAAGTTTTGCTTTTCCAACCTTCAATCGTACTTTTGCGTATTTTAGCAACCATCCTCGTTACAACTTCGTTCAAAATCTTTTTTCTTTAGTTTGACGGACGAGTAAAATCTAAAATTTTTGTATGTTGAACGATGAAACAAATCAAAATGTTATTTTTTTTTTGACGAAATGTTTGTGTTGCCTCAGTAGTCCAATGCCGCGACATTTTAACACAATCTTTCTCAGCAAACCGAGTCGACCGAGTGAGGATCTAATGTGCTTCGAACTTGGAGAACGCGCAACAACGTTGGATGTATGTTCTTATTCCACTGGAATTATGTTCTTTTTTATTATTAATTCTAAAAGACAATGTGATACCTGATATAAATTGCCTGATCTTTGAAACGCTGTCGCAACGGGTTCGTTTTGAGGGCCAATTCAGTGATGTTTGCATTCCGGAATACCATAAGATGTGCTAGCGATGGAATCTGCAAACAAATATATAGAAAAATCGACACACCCTCAAATCGTCGTGAACTTACTTTGTTTTCATCGAGATATAATATACACAATTGGGGCAATCGTGTTCCGATGTTCTTGAAACTTTCCATTGTCACAATTTGATTATCATTCAGATTCAATGCCGCAATTTCGGGTATATTTTTTTCAATGATATCGAGAACAGCTGACATCATTTGTCCACGAGCCAGTGATAAGAACATCCCTTTGAAATCATCATCAGCATGGAATTTGGAGAGATTTAGAGCTCGTGTTTGTGGGTTGTAGCGTTTGGCCATTGCAATTTTGATTTTTTCCTTGTAAGGTTCATCGATTGGCACTTGGGGTGTTCCGGGACGTACACGAACTGATAGTTTATATCCATCATACATAACGACATTGCGATCGGCGTTCTGTAAAATCTCGGCTATGTGGTAATCTGTGACGTAGAAGATCACACAGTGCTTTTCGGTGCGCCAGTAAAGGGGAATGAATATTTCCGGTGAGATTGTGGATAGAATTTGGCGTATAAGGTCATCTTTGGAATATTTATGACCGCTGTTAATCTAAAAAGAAAAAAAAATATAATTATACTAGCTGAACCGGCAGACTTCGTACTGCACCAATTGATAAATAAACGACTTAAGCTTTTGTGTCCCGCTGCATAGAAGGACAAGAGTTGCTAGTGAGCTCTACGAGCAAAAGAGGAGAGAGGAACGCCGGCTTCTCAGGAGAAAAAAAGAGAACATTAGAAGCGTCAGATCGAAGATGTTGAGAGAGCCAACAGCAGGAATGAAGTTCGGAGGATTTATCGGAAGGTAAAACAGCTGGCTCAGGGTCATCGAGCAAGAACCGATACCTGCAGAGATAAACATGGGAACATCATAGTAGAATCGCAGTCAATGCTGGGGATTTGGAAAGACCACTTCTGTAGACTGTATGACGGCGAACAAAACCCCGCAGTCAGAAAAGAGCCTTTTATCGTACACGATGACAGCCAACAATTCCGTGAACCCGACCTAGAAGAAGTGAAAACGTGTTACCAATGTTATTATGGCGGGTGAGATTATTGACAATTCCAATCCGTTTCCCATTTCGAACCAAAAAAGTAACGATCGAAAATTGAAAATCACACTAAAAGTATGCAACTAAGTTACGAGCGGTTGTAGACACAAAAATTTGTGAAATGTTGACAAATAATCCTGTAAAATACGTCAAAGAGAGACCAAAGTAGTTACGTAAAATTTCAATGTCAACGTAGCAGGGATTCATCGGTGCTGGATTGGGAGGCCTGAGAATAGGTTTTTGGGAATTGGTGTAGTGGCGCTACAAGAAAAATGCCGCTGAGAGCAAAGCTCCTTTTCTTGAAATTCTCCACCGCAAGGGATTTCTGAATTGCTGGGTGGCTAACAAGGTATTAGGTATTTGAGAGTTTTATCATAATCCGACCACAACCAGGAAGGAAACGTAGTTGCTAGCTCCAAATATTGACACAATTTATTACAATTTGTTTAAAAGCAAGAGTGATTTGAGTAGTATAGTGAAGTAATATGCTTACATTGTGTGAAAGACTTATTAAGTCATACATTAAAAATCGAAATAGTCGCACACCGAGAAGGAAAGACAAACCAGAAAAGTAAAAAGAATAAGATAAAAATTGCATTTTTCTACAGCAAATTACAGTACATTTATACATATTCATCTTTCATCTATATATATAAAAGACTAATTCGTTAAATTCATGTTATCTTTTCAGTTGATTACCGGTTGACCGATTTTCTTTATTTTCGTTTTAAACTAAAGATAAATAATTGTAGAAGGTTTATGACAATCAAAATGTATACTTTTCAAATCACAAACGGAGCAAATGTTAAGAAATAATGCTTTTCTTACTATAGCTAAATAAATCAATATACCTACGAATACTCAAATTTCGTCAAATATTTTAATTTTCGTCAAAAAAAAATGTTTGAGGTGACAAATAGGAAATTTCATTTAAAGTTTTGATTTTTTTTTTTTCATATAGCCTAAAGACACGTTCGAACTGTTCCAAATACGGTCTCTTAAAGTACATATGCATAAAGGGAATGTATAAAAGCTCCCTTATGTATATCTATGGTTAAATTCGCTTATTGTTGAGCTGTTGTTCAAAACTTAAAAGGATAATAATTACATACATATATGTTTGTGTTGTGTATCTTTTCGAATAGTTTTTTGGGCGCTTCAGAAAACCTTAAAAATTTAGCATTTCGAAAAACAAATTGCAATGAAAAAGCTAAAATGCAGAGGCGGCGGGAAATGTGAAGACGTCAATTTGGCTCATTAAATGTATTGGCTTAAAGTTTAAGTATTTCATTAGGATGGTATTTCGAAACATGAGGTAAGCTTGAAGTGTTGCAGAGTAGCTGTATGGATAGGATAACCGTTGGGTGTGCTGAAATATATTAAACTAAAATGTTAAGATGCTGAGGTGGCTCATTTTTTGCAAATAATGTAAAGTGCCTTGTGTTAGAATAGTTTTACCAGTCTAATAACACTGTGGTTTAAAAGTATATAATCAACAACTTGGCACATGTGGCTTGAATGTGCATAAACTATGCAAATGATTTATTGATTCAAGAATAGACATAATAATCATATGTTTTTTTTCACGTAGATTAACTTTCCAATGCAGCACAACGACCCACGGTGCAAAACCCCAGATTAGGGTAATTAGCGAAATGTGACATAATCACAAAAAAATTGTTTGGAAGGTGCTTTCTTAGGCCGTGTGTGAATTGCGTTAAAATGTGTATTAAAACTTGACGTTTGGTTAAAATTTGACGTTTAGTGAAAAAAGGGAACAAATTTAGCCATTTGCTGTGTGAATTGCGTTAAAAGGGATTTTTTTAACCAACATTTTTGCGTAGTACTAAGAAATTTCCCTCATGATTTACGAAATTCCCCTCAACGAAAGATGTTTTTGTTCTTCTAGGTAAAATAAATTTGTCTTCAAAACCAAACTTTAAGCAACGAATTTCATGAAAAGTCACTAAAAAAAACAAACAATTTTTGTTTTATTTATTTTTCTAGATTTTACAGTGGTAATATGATATTTTGAAGCAATAGTAAGAAAATCTTCAAACAAAAATTTCCCTTTTTGGATGATTGTTTTTTTTCCGTGTGGTAACACTGCAAAACATGTTCTCCCAGCTGACATCTGTTATCATTCTCAAAAGAAAGAAAAATTATTTCGTTTTTTGGCTTTAAAATATGATGAAACAAAAGTACTCCATTTCAATCTACTAAATAAAACGGAGAAAAATGGAACAAATCAACAAAACAGAAGAAAACTTCTCTATCATTCATTTGAAAAAAAGACACGTCAAAATTTTAACCCATTTAACCTGCTCCACAGCAAGATAAATTTTAACCCATTTTATTCACCACGCTAGTGTCAAGTTTTAACCAAACGTCAAGTTTTAATACACATTTTAACGCAATTCACACACGGCCTTAAGCAAGACCTTTATCACAAGAAAAATTCAATAAAATATAACCGAATTGTCTTCTGATGATCACAACGTTCACAATCATTGAAAGCAGTAACCGATATCGTCCAAGATTCCAGAACAATGAATGACTTTCCTAAATCACATTGTTGATTTATTTCTTGTGAAAAGCTAATAATTTTCGTCAGCGAATTAGGAAAGTGGATTAGTTTAGTACATTCAACCAGGAGATCATAAATACATATTATTTAACATTACTTTTAAAAATATTCAAAGGTATGTTATGGAGGAGCGTCAATCAAAGAAATAGCAGATTGCAATTACATTCTTGGAGAATAATTTGAAAAACTATAAGGCCCGGTGCACACACGCGATTTTTGTGGCGGCGATATCGCAACTATTCAGTGCACACTTGCGACATTTTACCGCAGGTTTCAATCTTTAGAATGAGTTTGTCTTTCAACAATATAAAAAAAGTAAAAAAAAGAATTATTTTCGCGTACCTCGTGCATAAAAATTATGTTCATAATAAAAAGAAACGACGTCACTGACGTTAATGATTATGATTTATGACCATCGACTAACAAAAGGACTATTTTATTCATCGTTTCAAAATATGAGACAAAAGCCTGAACATTTTTTTTAAAACTATTTTCGAATAAGTGTAAGATATTTTGATGAGTTGGCGGTCAAAGTTTCACCAAAAATCATAATAAAAACCAAATATGTATAAACAAACCAGTATCAAAATCATCCATATTTTCCCTTTCAATTTGATCAAAACTCGCGGTAAAAATCGCATGTGTGCACTGCACAATAGAAAACAATGGACTACAAGACACAAATGCGATTTTTTGTCGCCGCGACATCGCTGCGATATCGCAGAAACTTTTGCGACATTTTACCGCAGAAATGTCGCAGAAGTGTCGCTGCGATATCGCAAGTGTGTGTGCACCACTCCATTTGATTGTGAGTACCTTATGTCGTAAAAGCGATATCGCCGCGACAAAAATCGCGTGTGTGCACCGGGCCTAAACCTATCATGCCAACAAAATCACACTATATGAACATGTTTTCATGTTTATTTGTTTGGACGTTTGTTTGTCTGGTAAACGGCCAAACAGATGTTTATGAAAATTTCATGGTAGTCAAACACTGTTGTATTCAGGGATGGTTCCTGTGTTCTGGAGTTTAACTGAAGGCGCTAAATTATGATGAAACGAGGATTTTTTCTATATTCATTATTCGGTAAAGATTATGAAGCCACCTAATGCATTTTTATGAAATTTATACTGTAGCTTATTCCAGTCATGTTTTCTGTGAAAACAAATTTCGGGAAAATTTTACGGGCAAGGCGATAAGTGGGAACACTTTTTTTTAACAATATTTTGCTATATTGCATTCCACGTAGTATTTCTTGGTCAAGAAAATCTTGCGCAGCACGATTTGAAACAACCAATCCTAATTCTGCCAATGCTTTATTCTCAATATAGGCCGAAAGCTTAAAACGTTTACAAACCCACAGATATGCCAATTATATTACAAAGTCTGTTTATGGCTTTGATTTGAGTACGCTATGTTTTCAGTTTTTACACGGGCTTTTTCTTTGTAAGCTCTCGCGTAGGCAAACCTCCAATTTGTTTGCATTAATAAAAGATGGAATGACACATTCAACTATAAGAGATTCTAAGCCTCTATCACTTATGTATCACATACTCACATGTAATAAGATATATTTTTATATTCTCTTGAAATAACTCATAGGTCCATCCGAGACAGGTTTTCGCTTGTGCAAAATGACGATGGAGAACTCACGCTGCTCCATCAAGTTTGGCAATGAGCTTACGGAATCTTTCGACGTCAAAAAAGGATTCAGACAAGGCGATGCGCTGTCGTGCAATTTCTTTAACATCGTTCTTGAGAAGTTGGTGCAAAACTCCACCGTTAACACCAGAAGCACTATCTTCCAAAAATCTGTTAAGCATCTCGCGTACCCCGACGATATTGATATAATGGGAAGAACACAGCGTGATGTGGATGTCAATGGCGCCTTTGTGAAAATTGGGACAGAAGCGGCAAAAATGGGTTTAGTGGTAAATGAGGGAAAAACGAAGTATATGCTATCTTCGAGAAAGGATTCCCAACACCGACGGCTCGGACAGAACGTCACAATAGACGCTTACAACTTCGAGGTAGAAGAGGAGTTTGTCTACCTAGGCTCCGCTATTAACACGGGCAATAATACCAGCGCCGAGATAAGACGAAGAATTACTCTTGCTAATCGCTGTTTCTTTGGGCTAAGAAACCAATTGAGTGGAAAAGCCCTCTGTCGAGCAACTAAGGTAAAACTGTACAACACCTTCATCATCCCAGTCCTGCTTTATGGTGCAGAAGCATGGACCTTGACAAAATCGGATGAATGTGCCTTAGGCTGTTTCGAGAAGAAAGTTCTTCGGGTCATCTTTGGCACCGTGTTCCTTGATGGGGAATGGAGAAGAAGATACAACAGCGAACTTTATCTAGCCAGAAGGGTCAAGGTCCAGAGACTCAGATGGCTCGGTCATTTAGAGCGGACGCCAATGCTTCGGCCCGGAAAGCCTTCGACACTATTCCCGAGGGACGCAGAAGGAGAGGAAGACCGCGACTCAGGTGGCGCACACAAGTGGAAGAGGACCTCAATCAACTTGGAGTGCAAAACTGGAGACAGCTAGCTAGGGACCGAGCTGGCTGGTGGAGACTGTTGGTTGAGGCCCAAGTCCACACCGGACTGTAGCGCCACCTTAAGTAAGTAAGTAAATATCCCCTGCTCAGCCGTGAAGACAAAATTTCAACTGAAATAGAAAGCGTTCTTTTGCTCCGGCCACAGCAACTTTTCTTAGATTGGTACTTGAACGTTTTTTGACTTTGACAATTACTACCATAAAAAAGTTCTCATTCGTTAAAGTTTTATATCGACAAATCTACAAAACTTGAATAAATAAACGCAATACCGGTTGTAAAATGTAAATAACTCATAATTTAAGGCCCCCAAAACAAATCCCCATCCCTCGCTAAACACCAAAAATTACACGGACTTCAATTCCATTCGCATATCACTTATTGAGCAAGTTATGTTGCATTCTTGTAAGAACTGTTCCTTAATTCAATCTAAAGCAATCCGAACCGGTTGTCTTTTTAAATAATTGGCTGATATCTCTTAGATATAAAAGCCTTCAATTAATATGACTATCAATAAAGATTTGTTTTATGACTTCGTAATTTTTTAAATGATCAGCAAATACAAACGGAGCAATAGCAATTTCCTATCTAGCGACACTCACGATTCTCCAAGCAAAAAACCAAACCCAGAACCTGTTGTCACATTTAGTAAGCATTCGCTGTTGTTAGTGATAGGTTTGTCTGTCGACGGATTTGGATTAAGTTTACAAAAGAAATCTTACGATCGGCACAAAAAAAAAAAAATGTCTGCACTTTCGGTGTGGGATTACGTCATATTAGGAGTAGTGTTGCTGATATCAGCCGGCATTGGTTTGTACTACCGCTTGACCGGCGGCAAGCAACGCACCACAGAGGAGTACCTCCTGGCCGATCGAAGCATGAGCATTCTCCCAATTGCATTCAGTTTGATGCAGAGTTTCATGTCAGCCATCACTCTGCTCGGAGTATCCATGGAAAATTATCAATACGGCACCATGTTTGTAATCATAAATTTCTCTTACGTACTGACAACACCTATCGCCGCCTATTTATATCTACCTGTTTTTTATCGCCTCGAAACTGCCAGCGTGTACGAGTATTTGGAGAAGCGTTTTGGCTATGCAACACGACTAGCTGCGTCGTTGGCATTTTCTATTCAAATGGTCTTGTATATGGGCATTGTTTTGTATGCACCTTCTTTGGCGCTCGAAGCTGTGACGGGGTTGGATAAGGTAATTGCAATTGTTGCCATTGGAGTTGTGTGCACATTTTACTCGACCATTGGCGGAATGAAAGCTGTCATTATCACTGATGTGTTTCAGTCGCTTTTGATGTTCATGGCAATATTTAGTGTTGTAATTTGTGCAACAATTAAGGCGGGAAGTTGGGCCGAAATCTGGGCTGTTGCTCAGCGAGGAGGCCGAATAAACTTTTCAGATATTAGTGTTGATCCAACGAGACGCCATACATGGTGGACGCAGATAATCGGTGGTAGCTTCACATATTTATCGCTGTATGGTGTTAACCAAACTCAAATTCAACGCTTGCTGTCGGTGAAGAATCTTAAATCTGGCCAACTTGCGCTGTGGTGGAATTTGCCAATTCTAAGCTTGTTAAGTGTTTCAACTTGCTTTTCTGGGCTATGTATCTACTATTATTATCAATCATGTGATCCTCTGCTTGAGGGACGCATCAATTCCCGGGATCAATTGCTGCCACTGTTTGTTGTTGACACCATGGGCCATATTCCCGGTTTGGCAGGACTTTTCGTTTCGGGCATATTCTGTGCGAGTCTTTCGACGATTTCGTCGGCCATAAGTGCGTTATCAGCTGTTACGCTGGAGGATTACGTTGGACAAGTTTACAAGTTTCTCGGAAAGCAGCCGCTCTCCGAGAAGAAACGCACGTTACTAACAAAGGGCATAGCATTTGCGTTTGGTTTGATTTGCATTGGCTTGGCGTTTGCTGTTCAATCACTAGGAGGTGTTCTTCAAGCATCGCTTACGATATTTGGAGTTGTGGGAGGACCTCTTTTGGGACTATTTACACTGGGAATGTTTACCAAGCGGGCTAATCAGAAGGGATCCATTACCGGTCTTATGTTGGGTTTGTTATTTGGCTTTTGGATAGGATTTGGTCAGCCTAAACCGGTGCCACCGCAATTGCCTATGTCGATTGATGGATGTCCCATTCACAGATACTCAACACCGAATTCTTTGCTCTTCGAATTCACGAAACCAAGGGTGGCAGATGATGGCGATTACTTCTATCTCTATCGACTGTCGTACATGTGGTATTCGGTTCTAGGATTTGCTGCTACTCTCATTACTGGATACGTCATAAGCTTATTATGTGAAATACTTAAGATTGACGATAATCGATTGATTTACACGGATAAGACTCGTAGCCTATTCAATTGTGATTTATTTATAACGCCAATTGCTAAGCGTATGAATTTAATGAACGAGAATAATCGTTCGAAAGGAAATAAAGAAATCAATGAATGAAGCTGACGAAGAGAACAACCGACACAGGAAAAGTAAATATTGTTTTATGGCAAAACATTGCTATGTAGTTACTTTGTTTGTTTTTTTATCTCACTTCAAGAATAACTGTTATCAATCAGCTATGTACAACATAATCGTAAAGTATAGAATAGACAAGATAGATAGAAATCAAAGGCCAGTTTTATTATTTTCCAGTTCAAAGCATTGAAAAGTCAGGCTAAGATATCCAGGTCCAGATCAAATCATACCAGCTGAGCTACAACATACCAGCGATATATCTTTGCCCATCATTGGGATGATCTTCAAAAGTTGTCTAGATCTGATCTATATACTTCAGCGATGGAGAGAAGTAAAGGTAGTATTCATCCCCAAGGCGGGCAAATGCTCGCATGTCAACCCTAAAGATCTACATGGTATGACAATAAAGTAATGAGACTGATTATATTGCCGCGATTGTAGTAACCCTGCGACCTTGAAATTCCCTTTCCCTTCTACCGGCATTCTTCCCCTCTCCATTGATATATTTGCCATCGCTCTAGCTTATTTAGTTCGCCTGCTCTGTCGTGTTGAGTAAACGTGTGTCCGTGGTGCTCGTCACGAAAATAGAAAAACGAAATCAAGAGCAACGCGTCGCGATAAAATTTTGCGTCAAATTGGGCGAAACAGCTTCGGAAACGTACGCTAAAATTGTAAAGGTGCATGGTGATAGTGCTCTTAGTCGTGCCCAGGTGTTTCGATGGCATAAAGAGTTTAAGGATGGGCGTGAAAGCGTGGAAGACGAGGCGCGGAGCGGGAGACCAGTCGAGGTGCGGACTGACACGAATGCGCAGCGTGTGCGCCCTGATCCGTGAAGATCGGCGTTTAACAGTTCGAATGTTGGTGTCGGAATTGGGTATGAACCGTAAAACAGTCAGACAAATTTTAACTTACGATTTTGGGATGAGAAAGTTGTGCGCGAAGATGGTTCCAAGGAACCTTTCCGAGGAGCCCTCAGCGTGTCACAGTATTTGGCCTCTAAAGGAATCGCCGTGTTGCAACAACCGCCTTATTCGCCCGATATGTCACCCTGTGTTTTTTTTTTGTTCCCTAGAACAAAGTCGGTGCTCAAAGGAACCCATTTTGAGTCGATTGAGGACATCCAGGCGGCCGTGACGAGGGTGCTCGCGGACATCCCAGTCGAAGCGTTCCAGAAATGTTACGAAGCATGGAAAACACGCTGGAATCGTTGTATAGCTGCCCAAGGGGACTACTTTGAAGGGGATGGCATAGTTGTAGAATAATTTTGAAATATACGGTTTTTATGGAATCAGTCTCATTACTTAATTGTCACAGCTCGTAAGACCCATTAGCCTATCATCATTCATTCAAAAAACTCTGGAACGATTGATCGATATCCATGTACGTAATAGCATTGATAAGAGACCATCGATATCTCAGCATGTTTACTGCAAAGGGAAATCGGTAGAAACAGTCTTGCATACTCTGGTAATAACTATACTATACTCCTTGGAGCAAAAGGTTGCCTTCCTGGACATTGAGGGCGGTTTCAACAACATTGACACATCTGCTATCACTTCTGCTATGACGACCCTAAACGTCGAATACTCACTCTGTGAGTTGATTAATCTAATGCTGAAAAGCAGGATCATCAACTTTAAGATGGGGGATTTTTTTTTTTTTAATTATTCCCACGCCTCTTTCCCCCCCAGATACCGCACGCGCTGGGGTCCATTTTCACCGAGTACGATTGCAATTACGGTTGCTAATCGTATCGGCACTTAATTAGAAATTATTTGTAATAAATAAAATAAAAAAAGTCATGGCGATACGAATATCAGGAAGATAAGAGTTAGGGACTGCTTAATGCAAGCAGGTACAAAAAGGAAAAACGAAATAAATTTAAATTTAAAATTAAAATTTTACAAAAAGTAAAAAAAGAGAAAATGCAAAATTTTAAAATCCAAAAATTTTAAAATCAAAGAAAATTATAAAAAAAGAAAAAAAAATAAATAAATAAATAAGCGTGTAGGAGACACTTGTCAAGTTCGTAAAAAACAAAAAAACAATAAAAATATATATATAAAAAAGAAAAAAGAGTCAGTTTCTCTCTACTACAAATACGTATTTACTTATTTTTTTAGTTGTTTAAGAAAGTACAGTATAAAAGCTTCCTTTGTGTGATCTTGCTATGGTGGAAATCAAAAATATTTGAGTTTTCGTTCACCTTACGTAACATTCTTGTAATTGGTTCATTACTGCCGTAATCAGTTCTGTGATGAGCTTGATGAAATTGGGGAACCGATCTTAGTGAATGAAAGTTAACATTAATACTCATTGCGTCAAGGAGGGTGGAAGATTCTGTAGCACCGGATAGAATTTGGTGTACGAAGATAATATCGGCAACTTCACGACGTTTTTCTAGAGATTGTAAGTTTATAAGCCGTAACCGTTCTTGATACGGAGGTAAGTTAAAGTTGTCAACCCATGGAAGTCCTCTTAAGGCGAAACGGAGGAATCTACGTTGTATTGCTTCAATCCTCTTTATATGGACTTGGTGATAAGGGGACCATACTTGTCTGGCGTATTCCAGTAGAGGCCTTACAAACGTGGTGTAAAGAGATTTCGTAACGTAAGGATCCGAAAATTCCTTAGACCAACGTTTGACAAAACCTAAAGCAGAATTAGCTCTAGCTACGATATTGTCATAGTGAGACCTAAAGTTAAGCTCACTATCACAAATGACACCTAAATCTCGGATAGTTGTTACTCTCTGAACAATACATTCGTTGATATAATAGTCCCTTTGCTGACGGAAACGTTTACGGGAATATGTGATTGTTTGGCATTTGGAAACATTAAGTTCTAAATTGTTTTTTTGACACCAAACATAGAAATTGTTTAAATCGGCCTGCAGGGGTAAGGCATCATCGGGTGAAGAGATGATTCTAAAAATTTTCATGTCATCTGCGTACATTGAAACTTGGGAATTTTCAATCACAGATTCTACGTCATTAATAGTCAGAATAAAAATAATAGGGCCTAGATGACTACCTTGAGGGACTCCCGATTTCGCAGTAAATGGTTCTGATATTGAAGATCTAAGTAAAACGCGATATTTACGGTCGGATAGGTATCATTCCATCCATTCGATGAAACCAGGAGGGAATCCAAAAGCTCTTAGTTTGAAAGATATAATACTGTGGGAGATTTTATCAAATGCCTTGCTAAAGTCCGTAGCAATAACATCAACTTCTTTTTTACTTTCTATTGAGTTTAATGCATAAGAAACAAATTCAGTTAAATTTGTGGTCGTTGATTTCCCTTTAAGGAACCCATGTTGTTTGGCCGAAAATAATGGTTTGCAATGAAAGTACATAGTGTCATAGATAATACTCTCGAATAATTTTGGAATGCAAGATAATTTGGCAATCGGCCTGTAGTTAGAAATATCTGATTTACAGCCTTTCTTGTGAATAGGTATTATGAAAGAATCTTTCCACAAAGATGGAAAGATTCTTTGGGAAAGAGATTTTTTAAAAAGAGTAGTAAGAGGCTGGGCTAAATTAACTATACACTTCCTTAACACAATCGCGGGTAAACCATCAGGTACAGAAGAGAAATCATCTTTAAGTTTATTTATTTTGTTAACCACATCGTCAACAGTGACGTTGATCGATACCAATGAAGTTTGGTTACAATTGTTCAAATAAGTAAAATAGTCAGCATCAGGTACAAAATTACTGTCGGAAAAAGCAAGAGAGAAGAAATTAGCAAATAAATTAGTTATAATTTTTGAGTCATTTGAAGAGTGGTCTAAATAATTAAGGGTATTAGGATATCCATCAGACTTTTTTTTATGTTAATGAATTGCCAAAAGCGTTTGGGGTCTGAGATAATATCAAACTGCATTTGATTGATGTATGCATCATAGAGGAGTTTTGAGAGAGCTGAGAATTCGTTGAATACTTCTAAATAAGAGGAATAGTCTGTTTCCGATCTGGATCTTAAATATTTTTTCCATAGGCTATTTCGGGAGTTGCGGAGTGTACGAAGTTCTCTTGAATACCATGGAGGTGACGGTGAGGTATTTTTGTGTGGTGCATAGGGCACACATTGAATAAAGCATTCAAAGATTATTGAGTAGAAGGTAGTGGTCAAAGTATTGATGCTATTGTTTACAGGTTGGTTCAAAATTAAATCAAAATTTATGTTACTGAGTAGTTAGCTTTTCGGAAATTAAAACGATATGAGTTTTCAGATTGTACTTCAGAATTATGATGTTCGTAGGCATAAGTTAACGACAATGGCGGATGATAAATGTCAATGGTGGAGAGAGTTAAGCTGCTTTCCTCTACGATACAGCTAGTTGCTTCATTGGAAAATATAAGATCGAGTTGTCTGCTCAAGTTATTTTTGACATCACTTATCTGATATAAGCCGCAGTCAGACAGATTGTCGGTAAATAACATTTCTTTTTCAGTTGTTGCGTTACCAGCAACAAAATGAGAGTCGTCCTCGGATCGTGACCATGACAGATTAGGGAGATTGAAATCCCCAACGAGCAATAGACCATCATGTACCTCCATTGTATCACCCAGATTGTCAATTGCTTTAATAAGGTTTTGGTAAGACTCAATTGGACTGCAAGGTCGTATGTAACAGCACAAAACAAAGATGATTTTACGACTGATAGTAATTTTTACGCAAATCAATTCAATTTGTTCGATGTTAGGAATATCAAAAATAGAACTATCGTACCTAGAATGTACTGCTATAAGAACGCCTCTTCCAGGCCTAACCCCCATAAGACCGTCTCTTCGGTAAACATTATAATCCGAAGTAAAAAATTCATTATTACTAAAATTACTGGTTAAATTAGTTTCACTAAGAGCAAAAACGTCAAAAGGAAGTTCCTGCGATTTTAAAAATACGTCAGACGCTTTTGAGCGAAGTCCCCTTACATTTTGATAGTAAAGGGACAAACACTTTAGTTTTTTGAAGCCTCATTTAGATTATTGTTAATTATTTGGGGTATTTTGCTTACAATATTTTTATTTATTTGGGGGGTTTTGTACGAAAAGGTATGTCAGCAGAGGCACTCCACAAGGTGGTGTTCTGTCTTCTCTCCTGTGGAACATAGTAGTTAACGAACTGCTAATATCCCTCGAGAAGGAAGGCTACAGAGTGATTGCGTATGCCGATGATGTTGCTATCTCCGTCACAGGAAAACATCCTATTACCCTGAGAGACCTCCTCCAAAACGCACTTAATATGCTCACTAGATGGGCTGATCACTGTGGACTTAATATTAATCCTCAAAAAAAACAGACCTCGTCCTTTTTACACGGAAATACCAAATCCCAGTAACTGTACCTCCTTCAATAAAAGGTGTACCACTAATTTTTACCAATGAAGCTGGCTGGAGATGTTTGTTGAGTGAGGCCCTGGTCCGACCTGGACTGTAGCGCCGCTGTAAGTAAGAAGCCAAATATCTTGGTCCGATAGTAGACAAAAAATTAAGTTGGAAACCTAATATTCAGGAAAGAGTTAAGAAAGCTACAGTAGCTCTTTTATCTTGCAAGAAAGCCATAGGAAGCAAATGGGGTTTTCAACCTCGCATAACCTTGCTATATACATCGGTCATCCGACCAATACTCATGTAGGGGGTGCAGTATGGTGGACTGCACTGGAGAAAGTCACTTACTGCGACAAACTCAGCAGAGTCCAACGCACTGCATGTCTCTGCATAAGCCGGGCATTGAGAACCACACTCTCAGCAGCGTTAGACACTCTCCATTATCTGACACCCCTCGACATCTTCAGCAAACAAGTGGCAGCGAGTACAGCTATAAGACTCAACACCTCATCTCAATGGACCAACAATAATGTGGGACATTCCATCATTATGAACTCCTTCGGTTCTATACCAAAGTACATAGACTACACCATTCCAAAACCCCAATTTGGGAAAAACTTCCAGGTCTCCATTCCATCCAGAGATGAATGGGAAGACAAAAAACTCCTGGAGGACAAAAGCATTCAATTTTATCCAGATGGATCCAAGACAAATGATGGAGTTGGTAGTGGTGTGTACTCAGAAAAGCTTCTCATTCCGCCTCCCTAATCATTGTAGCGTCTTCCAAGTGGAAATTTTGGCGGTCAAAGAGGTTCTATCCTGGCTGAGAGAAAAAGTGATATCAACTTCTGATATCCGCATCTTCTCTGACAGTCAGGCTGCTATTAAATCTCTCGACGGTGTCTCAACCAACTCTCAAACGGCCCTCGATTGTCGATCGTCTCTTATGGAGATGGCGCAGCAATTTAACATTCACCTCTGTTGGATGCCGGGCCACAGAGGCTTCACAGGAAATTTTAGAGCCGATGAACTCGTTAAAAATGGAATCGTCATACCAATTTCACCTGAAAGGGAAAAGATAGGTATACCGATAGCTACAAGTAAACTTTTGCTAAAAGAAACAGCCTTAACGATAGCAAGCTCTAGGTGGTACAAATTACCAACGTGCGCAGCCACAAAGCTCATATGGCCGTCACTGGACCTAAAGCGCTCTAAAGACTTGTTGTCTCAAAGCAGACTTCACATTAGCACCCTAATAGGTGTCCTTACGGGACACTGTCTTATAGGCAGACACGCAATACGACTTGGTGTAGCCTCAAATGACTTCTACAGGATATGTATGGACGAGTAAGAAGAGGAAACAATCTCTCACCTTCTCTGCACATGCCCTGTTCTTTCCCTAAGACGCAAACTTCATCTGGGAGAATATTTTTATGGTAATCCCAGTGAACTGTATAAAAAGCTCAAAATAATGGCGTCTTTAATTGGGAATCTGGAATCTAAAAAGAAGCATTCTGTTTTTGAAATCAGAAGGGAGATTCTCTTCTTTTCAGAATCAGAACTGTCACTTGTGCCTTTTTACTTTACTTTACTTCCTTTCTTTACTTCCAGATTGCCAATTAAAAACGCCATAAGTGTGCGGACTGCGATTCCTGTATCCGCAGCCACTTTAACCTCACCTAACCTAACCTAACCTAAGGCTAAGATAAGAATGATCATCATGATCACTTTTAATCTTCAATCTATCGATTGCGAAGTATACGTTTCAGAAGCTCGGCGAAAATCCTTGCCGGGCGGGCAATGTCACTACAGTTTAGATCTCTAGGTGTCAGACGGTGATAGCTAAGGTTAGATTGGATCCCTGTGTGGTTCTGACTTTATGTATAGCACAACTCTCAGAAATCCTCTCTCACCATATATACAAGGTTCCTAGTTTCAGTGGTGCTGTGAGCTAGTTAATCCGTGCCCAAGAATTAAAGGTTGAGGGACAAATCAACCATGAACGAGCTCAGCCGGAGGCCTGTGGTGGGTAACGGCTTTTTGTTGTTTTATACCTTCCCTCGGTAATCGGCTCTGCCGAGGGTGACCTTCTTTTCCAACCTACTCGTGGGAATCAAATAGAATTCCTTCAATATGTCCTTGTCCAATAAATGTTTAACCTTTCCATCCATCGAGTTCGAAGATGAACTCCTGGCTCCTAGCCAGGAAGTCATTGTAGGTAGCTCAGGGGAAGCTATATACGCTAGCACCTCTGAGCAGGCTGCACCAAGAGGTAACACAGGAAGTAATAGTACTCCTGTGCTTCAGCAAAGCTAGCTAAAGCAATGCTACCAAATCGAAAAAAAACACTCTCCCGGCGATCAACTCCGAATTCGGTTACGGAAGGCTACTTTCATCCTTGGCAAGATTGCCGAAAATGAAAAAGCCGGAAAGATCAGAAAGTTGTTGAAGAATTCAACAATAGGGAGAAGGGTGCAACTGCAGCGGCAAGCCTACAAAAGACCGCCAAGAGGAATAGGTCTCTCGAGGTGGAGAAGCCACCTCAAAAGAGAACCAAACTTGGTGGCAGCAACAAGAAGGACATTCCGAGAGTGCCAGCACAACCGGCTTAACATCGAAGAACGGGTGAGAAAGGCGTGCGTTGCCTTCTACGCCTGCAACAAAACCTGCGGCAAAAATTGGGGCCTCCAGTCAAAAATGATCAAGTGGAAGTACACAGCGGTTGTAAGACCGGTACTTGTTTACGGATCCATTGTTTGGTGGCCTGCTCTCAGCAAAGCTAACATAGTAAACAAGCTCACAAAGGTGCAGAAAAATGCTTGCGTAGGGATATCAGGGGCAATCACGTCCTGCCCAACAGATGCACTTAACGTCATCCTGGACCTTCTTCCGATTGACCTCTTTATTAAATATCAGGTGTCCTGCAGTATCTTGAGACTCAAAGAAATAGGCTGCTGGAAACCTAGATCCTACGGGCACTGCAACCAAACAAGCCTGATACCATCAGACATCCTATCCACAACCACCGATTACTGCATCACTACCCTAGACACCTCAAAGAAGTTTAGAGTCTTGCTCCCGTCAAGAATCGACTGGGAGGAAGGCGATGTGACGGAAGACTTCGACACAACTACCTTCACGGATGGTTCGAAGATGGAATGCGGATTTGGTGCAGGTGTCTTCTGTCAATCTCTTAAGATTTCAAAATCCTATAGACTTCCCGACTTTGCCGGTGTATTCCAGGCAGAGTTGTTAGCGATAAGAGAAGCTTGTATAGCCCTTAAAAATATCCAACAGAACCAAAATGTAGCTATACAGATAGTCAGGCAGCTATTAAAGCCATTGATTCAGCTTTATCATCCTCTAAATTGGTCCAGCGATGCAGAGAGGCCCTCAAGGAACTTGCCATGAGCGTCACTCTAAACTGGATACCGGGCCATAGGGGCTATGAGGGTAATGAGAAGGCAGACGAGATGGCTAGGCAAGGATCAGCCCTTCACAGCTCATTGGCGGTGAGAGTATACGCTCCTCTTGGAGTTGTGAAAGGCAATATCCTGACCACATACACATCAGAAGCAAACTATAGGTAGAATAGTTTAACGAGTTACCTTATATCTAGGAAAATCTGGCCCGCCTGTAACAAACCAAAATCAATCAATCTGATTTCCAAACCAAGGCATGACATAGCCAGGATTGTTGCTACTTGCTCAGGGCATTGGCCTATAGGGGAACATGCGGCAAAATTGGGTAAACCACATAACTCCAGGACCAGGATGAAGGAGAAACGGTCCCACACTTTCTCTGACATTGTCCGGCCTTGGCTAGAAAAAGAGCACTCCACTTAGGTAAAGAATTCTTCAACGGCATTCAAAATTCAAGATCAAAGACATGATTTCATACCTCAATAACACAAACTGGCTCTACGCCCCTCCCCCCCTTATAGAGATAGAGACGAATAGCATAACAAAGAGGACTTACCTGAACCTGATACCAACCAAGTGAATTCGCCATTAGTTTTTTGCCTGAAAATTTTCCTCGGGGAATTGGTGATCCCTTCCTTCGCCCACCACCGTCCGAACGCGTCATATCAAACTGTGTAAATAAGATTAAGGTCAATGAAATTCATTTACCAGATTTCGCAATGAAGTACTTACCCTCGTTGATTCCACGAAGTCACTCATCTCATCATCGCACTCCAATCTGGAACGAATGGCCATTGCTGCTATTCGTCTATCATAATTGGGTTTATTATGGTGCAAGGTCGAAGGCTTAAAACTAACTCGGCGAGTTGAGGATCTCTCCTTAATTCGATCATCATGTTCTGCGAAAAGTAAACATTTTTTTTTTATTTGTGAAATTTTTTTGTTGGGCAATGGTTATTGCAATGGCGGCGCTGCCAGTTTCAGACAAGGGAAACCCGAATTCAAGAATTTCTTACCATCAGAATATGAGCTTAGTCCACCAAATCTGTTGCCATTGCCATTATAATTATTCCGTTGCCCACCTCGTTTAGGCATCTTAAGCAGCAGTATTTAAATTATTTTTATTTGAACAAAGTTTTCTGTAGTTTAATAGAAAAGTATTTTCTTGAACGACACGCGCAAGCTTGTTATTTTCCACTTTTTTCGAAAGGGAATTTTGAATGTCAAAAAACTACCCACTTTCAGGAAATGTCACATGCAAACTTTTTTTTTTAATGGGGTTTTCTTCTTTACTGATCTGTGGCAATTTTTTTTCCCCCTTAAGGACTGAACAGAATGCATCGCAAGTCGCCCGGCGACTAAAATTACAGCTGTCAAAAATGTGAAATTTGATAGTTTTAATAATGTTTTGTTTTGTTTTGATGTGCATATTTCAAGCCCGTCGCGCGAAATGTGTCCACAAATTTCTCAGCGATTTGGGAAGCGAATTTTTGATAGCTGTCATTTTCTAACCGGGCGACTGGCGACTGCATTCTGTTCTGCTATTATAAATTTCATTGGGAATCGAATTGATTCTTAGGCCGTTTCCGAATGGAGTTAAAAAGTGGTTAACACTTAACGTTTGGTTAATTTTTGACACTTCGCGTTGAATACAATGTGTTAAAATTAGACTAGTTGCGGAATAGGCTAAAATGTAACAGTAGTATGTGTGTATGTGTGTACACGATTGTCAGCCATTTCAGACAAATTTTTCACTGACAGATGTGGCAATATTTGCAGATCTGGCAATTGTGTACACGTAGCTTAAGCTTAACTCACCTTTTTTCAACAAAATTCCCTTTGGTGAATAGACGGATTGAAAGAATGTGTTAGTGAAAACACGCACACATCTTTGCAATCCGTAAATTTTAGCTCGTAGGCAAATTCGTTTTGACAGCTTTGTTTCCCATCTCCTTACTTTATTTTATCTCTGGACTAAACGCTCTCATCTCTCATGTTATGTAAACTCCTGAGCTGCTGTCACTTTTGGCATATAAATTTCTTATTCGACGAAGAATTCCAAAAAGTTGAAATTTGCATTTCTCTGTAAATTTTTCAGCCATGGCCTCATCCGCTGCAGCTAAAAAGCAGGATATGCCTCCACCCGGAGGCTACAAGCAAATTCCTTTTGCTCGAGTTCCAGCCAAAAGCTATTTCACCGGTAAAATTTAACTTGACTTATCTTCTTACATCATTCATGGGATTCTCTCCGTAGGTTGGCAAATGATCACTGGTTATGCAGTTAGCACATTGGTAGGAATCTATGTCTATTATTTGACTGCTAAGAAAATCAAGCGCGAAGAAATCGAAATGCGCTCAGCTGAAAATTGTATCTTCCCAATTCTGATAGCCGAACGTGATAGAGAATACTTGAAGCAATTACGAAGAAACCGCGATGAAGAAGCTAAATTGATGGCTAATGTCGAAGGATGGGAGGTAAGCCTGGAGCCTGGAACAAACCAAGTCTTACTCTATCAATTCTGTATTCATTTGTTTGCAGGTCGGCACATGGTACGGTGAGCCAGTTTTTAAGACATTACCCAAGGACAAACTCCTTACACCAATGTTCAAAGAATTCTATGCTCACGCTGACTATAAGGATTACGCCAAGCGTGCTAATTTGAAATTGTGGACTTAATTTTGAGGTTTCTAGTTCATAATTGTTTATTTAATGTGAGGAATATTTTCAAAATAAATATTTTTCACGCAAATCCTCGTTGATTAGTTTGCGTAAGAGACAATCGGCCCAATCGAGGTAACCGTCGGAGCGGAATTTCTCTCCATTTCCTTAGAACTTTGCTTCGAGGTAGGTCTCCGACAGGCAAAATGTCTCCGACTCGGAGGAAATCCGAGAAAATCCGCTCCGACGGTTACCTCGATTGGGCCAAATGGTGTATTAGCAAATTGGGTAGATGTTCGCTTTACAGGCGACACAGCGTGATGTCAATGGCGCCTTTGTGAGAGTTGAGAAAGAAGTGGCCAAAATGGGTTTAGCGGAAATGAGGAAAACGAAGTATATGCTGTCTTCGAGAACACCGACGGCTCGGACAGAACGTCACAATAGACGCATACAACTTCGAGGTAGTAAAGGAGTTTGTCTACCTACGCTCCGCTATTAACACGGGCAATAACACCAGCGCCGAGATAAGACGAAGAATTACTCTTGCTAGTCGCTGTTTCTTTGGGCTAAGAAAGCAACTGAGTGGAAAAGCCCTCTCTCGAGCAACTAAGGTAAAACTGTACAACACCCTCATCATCCCAGTCCTGCTTTATGGTGCAGAAGCATGGACCTTGACAAAATCGGATGAATGTGCCTTAGGCTATTTCGAGAGGAAAGTTCTTCGGGTCATCTTTGACCCCGTGTGCATCGATGGGGAATGAAGAAGATACAACAGCGAACTTTACGGGTTGTACAACGACGTGGATCTAGCCAGAAGGGTCGAGGTTCAAAGACTCAGATTGCTTGGTCATTTAGAGCGCATGGACACCGATACTCCTGCCCGGAAAGCCTTCGACACTATTCCCGAGGGACGCAGGAGAGGACGACCGCGAGTCAGGTGGCGCACACAAGTGGAAGAGGACCTCAGTCAACTTGGAGTGCAAAACTGGAGGCAGCTGGGAGCTAGGAGAATATCTCAGAGAAAAACATTCCAGCTTTTACAACGTGTTTATTTATTGCGAAAATATTAGTTAGTTCAAGAAGAAAATCAATACCTTAATAACTGACGAGGAGACTACTATGTTTCTGATACAAAAAGATTTTGAAAGCAATCAGTTGATATCATTTTATGAAAATCTACTGTCGATCACGACGTCTACGAATCGTTCCATCACACGTGGGAATGTGCCGCTGCAGGAAGCCCTCGAACACAAATTTTCGTCCGCACTTCTCGCACCTAAATTCACGCTTCTCCTCCAATTGAGCTTTGTGCTGTTTCAACATTTCCTCATTCGAGAATTTTTCTCTGCATTCATCACAAGCGTATCGCCGTTTGGTATGTCGCGAATCAAAAACGACTGTGAAATTTTTCGAGCAAAACGAACAGACATATTCTTTGATAATTTTCTTCTCGCTTGGTGCTCCATCTGCGTTGAGAGTACTGCCAGCTTCAATAGCAATTCTTTCTTCGAGTTTATGTGTCTCCAAATGAGCGTCATATTTAGCATCATCGATAAACTTGCGATAGCATTTGGGGCATTTTTTCGGCCCTTTTCCAGAATGTCGGAGCATGTGTTCACGCAAATATGTGCTCGAATTGAAGGTTCGCTGACAAATTTCGCATTTTCTGTTCTCATTTGAGTTGGCTTCTTTTTCGCGAGTGCATGCTCGAATGTGCAACTTCAAACTGCCTGCTGCACTGTAACAGTTGCCACAATTCGGACAGTAATAAGTTTTGACACGACTCGTTTCTGGAATCATGCTGTATTCGGCCGAGTTATCGCTGTGGTACGAAGTGTCTGACAATACAGTCACTGAAGCCACAGGAGGCGGTGCTGTTGTGGTTGCATCGGAGACAGATCCTAGTTCAATACAGTCGCCTTCATTGAGTTGGATCACTTGATGATCACCATCGGTATTAAGATCTCGGATTTCGTGAAGATGATTTGCCTCCAGCGTTGCCACTGCAGAAGCAACTTCTTGGGATGGCTGATAGGCTTGTATGGTGTAAGTGCCGTACGCGCTTTCGTGAAGAACAACCGGCACTCCTTCTTCATCTACGGAATATTTTTCTTGTTTAACATTCATTGCAATCTAAAAACGTAGAATTATTTCAAGTTATTAAAAATATAATTTTCTTTATTGTTTACCGCGAC
This sequence comes from Sphaerophoria taeniata, assembly GCA_943590905.1. NCBI lineage: Eukaryota > Metazoa > Arthropoda > Insecta > Diptera > Syrphidae > Sphaerophoria > Sphaerophoria taeniata. Next base: position 76,823,244 of record OX016542.1, on the reverse strand, counting down.
AAATTCTTGAAAATAGTCAACACCCGACCAAGCCAAAGAGTATTCTTCGAGTGTTTGCTACGATGTGGGACTTTTGAACGCAAGGAATTTGTGTATTTCATATGAATCTCATAACGAGGGAAATTTTAATCTCTTGCGCTACGCTTACATTATGCGTGAAACAGATTAATATGCTGTAGATTAAGAACAAATCTTGACTTTTATGAGATTTACAGCCCGATTCCCCCCATCATCACTGATACCTCACAAGTCATAAGAAGAGGTGAAATTGATTTTGTGACTTTTTCGTATTCTCCCCCAAAGTCACAACTTGTTAGATTCACAAAAACAATCGAAATTGTGATCTAATTCAGAGCAGGTCATAACTAGCAAATTATTTGAGATTTGACATTTTGATTTTTGAGTAGTGAAAAAAATGGCAGTTGAAATGACGCATATTATTGACGAAGTTTCCTCCGTAAATGAAAAGTGTGCTATTACACGATGAAACTAGTTTCATGCAACATCTTCGAATTCTGCTTTGTTATCCTATCCTGTTTCTCAATTGCTATTACACGTCTAAACTAGTTTCATGAAACTAATTTGACATTTCTCTTTTAGTTTCATTTCGGTGACAAAAGCTGTCAAATTATTATAGGCAAGCAATAATTTTGAATTTTGAATTTTGTATAAACTGGTGCATGTGAAGCTGGAAAACGCTAAGAGTGACTGGGAGGTAAGCAAAAAGAAAAATTCCTAAGGGCCAGTTGTACAAACGTGGTTCATCCTCAGATCAACGTTTGAACTCGGTTCAACTCAAAATGACTGTTGTACAATCGAGGTTCAGGTCTTAACCCACTGTTGAACCATGATCAGAAGTTACCCACCGATTTTGGGGGGTTAGCTATGGTTCAGCCATGGATCAGGTAATTTTTAGTGCGAAAAATGTCGAAGCAGGACTTTTCACCACCGCCAGTTCACCACGGGACAGTTCGCCACCAGACAGTGCACCACCGGACCACAGATGAGTTAAAAGGGAGATGGGAAACCAAGCTGTCAAAATGACATTGTCATTTAAAGAGCTGTCAAACTGTTATCGGAAAGTTGTCTATTTTCAAACAAGTCAATTCAGTTTATCTTTCTTCAGTGAGAATTAATAAATATTAATTTAATTTCTGATTTATTTGAGCGATAATACCGAAATTCTTCAGACAATTAATCAGGAAAAAGTGAAGACCTTGCGTCGCGTTTCCAAATACTATGCAGACATTTGTTTTCATATAACTTATTTTCCAAAACACATTCAAATATTCCCAGATAAGAAAATATAATGGCCGGAACAAATTAAAAATACAGCATTCTGCTACCAACTTATAACGAAAAAGGTAATAATATTCCAATACATAATAGTTTGGCTGATGGTAAAACACATGAGTGACAAGTAAGAATTTTTTTTATCGATTCCCTGCCTCTTTGTGACTAATTTTTACAACATTTTTATAGATTACATTACGAAAACATAGTTATCGCTGATTGTAGTCCAGATGGAACCTTAGACGTTGCCAAAGACTTGCAGAAAATCTACGGCGAAGACAAAATACTTCTCCGGCCAAGGGCATCCAAACTCGGTTTGGCTCATCATGTAAGTTGATACCACTTTCATGTTAAATCAACTAAACCATCCTTCCGTAGCCAAAATTCATTCCGGAATTCATAAAACTTCAAGCCGAACAGGACTTGGACATTGTCTCTGGCACCCGATACGAAAGCAATGGCGGAATTTATGGATGAGATTTTAAGCGAAAACTTATCTTGCGTGAAGCTTACTTCCTATCACAGCTTTTGTTGCGTCCTAGGGCTTCGGATATGACAGGATCGTTCCGTTCGTACAAGAAGGACGTTCTTCACATTAAGATTCTGGAACGAAACAGTGCTGCAGTATGGCATCCAAATGTCAATTACTACGATGTTTATGATGCCAGTGATTCGGCCAAACCCATGGGGGTTTTTATGTTGATTTTTATTCAAAAGAGAATCGCTCTGGTTGGATGGTTGGAATCAAGAATAGAAACATCTTGGCTGGAAACTCACCACTTTCTGCATTAGTCTTTAACTTCACTGAGCCCATGTACGGTAAACCATATCTTCTCAGTATTGATGACCTTCGGATGGTGTTTAAGACATTTGGAATATCCTTGCAACATCTTTTGACTAAAGCCAACTACACAGACTTATTGGGGCTTTCGAATATTGAATGGGATGCTTCACAAGTGAGTGGACAAGTGCTGATAAGGCTCTTAGGGAAATATCTGGGCATTTTGCGACCGATGAACCACTTCCGCCGAAAGCAATAGAAAACATCAAGCTGCTCAAAAAGACTATGGCCGGCTATAACTTGTGTGATGAGCTGTACTTATCCCATTTGGATTTGGAACTTCATCAATCCGATGACTTTTGGTTTGACATTATGAAAATGCTTTGGCCGGTTTATCAATGTTTGCCTCTGGATAAAAAAGATGCTCACCCCTGTTAAATGGTTGACATTTTTTCAGGTGACTTTAGTCATTTGTTTTCCAAGGTCATCGCAGCATGATCGAGATCAAATGGTTTGTACCAAGTAATTCACCTAAATCAATGAAAATACAAACACTGGCTGAGCTGCTTCGCAATGAACGCGACATTAACGAGGAAACTAAAGACAAATTAGCATAATTTCTCTTGGAAAATCTTTATCCTCACAGACACATGTACACATTGCCAAAAGAAGTAAGTGTTCAAACTATTGAACCATTTTTCTTTGTTTATCCCCCAGTTTTTTCTTTTCACAGAATTCGTTTTGGTGCGGTTGGCTTGAAGTGTCATGATTGTCAACTCTGTTGCCACGTAGACTGCCGTTGACTCTTCACCATAATCGTGTACCTCAAAGTGGAACTCCCAATCTCAAGGGCCTCATGGGCTACATTAGCAATCACGCTCCACCAATTTCGCAAATGATTCCTGCTCTGATCGTCCATTGTGTGTTCGAAATCGAAAATAGAGGACTCAACGAAGTCGGACTCTATCGCGCTTCTAGATCTGAGCGAGAAATCAAAGCCCTTAACGAGAAATTCCTTCGCGGTAAAGGAAAACCACACCTCGGCGACATAGACGTCCATGTGTTGTGTGGTTATATTTAGGATTTCTTGCGTTCATTGCCGGAACCCCTCATCCCGACTGGCTTATGGAAAGATTTCTGTAATGCCGTTCAAGATGTTCACGAGCACGATATACGAAGGAATTTGTACAACGCCATCAATGAAATGCCTCAAGCCAATCGGGACACGCTGGCTTTCCTAATTTTGCATTTCCAGCAAATTGCCGAATTCCCAGAAGTTCGAATGCCCCTTGAGAACATTTCACTAGTTTTCGGGCCAACAATTGTTGTCCTGATCCTGACCAACATGCAATTTTCACAGAAATTCATATTCAGTTATGCAAAATCTAATGAAGATTCCCTCGGCATACTGGACGCAGTATGTTGACTTTGATAAAGAAAACACACGCTCCAATAATGGCGGTGGTTCGTCCGAGCCGCAGACACCAGTCCCCCATAGTAAGGAATCTCTCTATTGCCTATATGGTTAGTAGAACATTTCTGTTGTATTGTCATTCCATGACTTAAATGATTGTCTTTCAGCTACACCATTGAAGAGCACATTGAAGAAAAGAAAGTTCTACGCTACCCCACCTTATTCGCACAAGAAGAAATGAAAGAACACCATCCAATAGATACTGAAATTCCTGTCTTATTTTCTTTTATTGCATTTGAATGAAGTTTACAATTAAGTTACGTTTTTTGATGGTTCTGTGATTGAATTTTGTATTTTATTTTATTTACACGCAAGTAAATGCACATTTTTTTGTCTATTTTTGAAACATTGAAGAGTTAAAATAAATAATTGGTTCAAGTTGAAACTGCAGCATATACTTACTTACTTATCCGGCTCACAATCCATGAAGGATCTCAGCCAGAGATACTGTGGCCTTCCATCGTGAACTGTCCCTCGCATGCATTCTCCAGTCGCTGAAACCAAGCGCACTGGCATCCGCAGTCACTTGGTCCTTGTACCGTAGGTTCGGTCTTTGTCGTCTGGTACCTGGGTACCGAAATTTTTTTTTTAATTTTTTTTGGTGAAAATTAGAATTAAAGAAATAACTGTTCTTTTAATGTCAAAATTTGAAAAAAAATCGGTAGAGAAAAAATAAATAAATAAATAAAATAATCTTTTAGAGACCATTATCAAATATGAATAGCAACAATAAACGTAATTCAAATTTTTTGAAGCAGGAGGAAGAGCTGCTAATGACCCTTGTTAAAAAATACAAAGATGTGGTCGAATGCAAGAAGACGGACCATGAAAACAACAGGTATGTAAAGCACGGGTCACTTGCGAGTGCTTGATGCATCCCACCTTAGCCATTCGGACCTTCCCTGCCGCTAATGCCCTAATGGGCTGGCTCCACCAGATACTTTTTTTCGTGAGCACACCAAGCTTCTTTTAAGAACTATTTTTGTTTTTAATTTCAGACTTAAAAGTTCTATATGGGAGAGGATTGAGAGAGAGTTCAACTCTGCTTCTTGCAACTCTCACAGGTCGACTGCAACTTTGATAACAAAATATAAAAACATCAAAAAAAGATGCAAGGCCAAGTTCGCGGAGGAAAAAGTTGGTGTAAGGGGAACTGGAGGAGGTCCACCCTTAAACATTGAATTTACTGAGGCAGAAGCTGTTGCAGCCAATATATTGGGGTCACGGATGACGGGGCTTCCATCTTTTTATGATGATGACTCCAAGAAAGATGAAGTCATCCCCGAAAAAGTGAAAGCATTCAGCAGTCTATAATTCATTATATCGTATATATCAACTGACACGTTTAGTCGTGAACAATTTTACAAGCAGACTGTCAATCTACTCTTGCTATTGGAGGGAGGGAGAAATATATACGATCGATACATACGATATATACGATATAATGAATTATAGACTGCTGAATGCTTTCACTTTTTTGGTTTTGACTGGTCAACAACCTGATAGGTCCTTATCAGTGTGGCTTCAGAACCGGAAAGTCCACCATCGATCAAATATTCACCCAACGGCAGATATTGAAGAAGACCTAGGAACTGCAAATCGATACCTACCACCACATCGATTTCAAGACCGCGTATGACAGTGTCTATAGACACCAATTATATAGAACAATGTCTAGTTTCGGTATCCCAAAAAAACCCCAGCGCTGAAATCAAACCAATCGCTGCTTTTTTGGACTTAAAGAAAAATTCTTCGACTGATTTTTTGGTCCTGGTCCTGGTCTAAATGGAGAATGCAGACTAATATTCAATCAAGAACTGTACAAGCTGTTCAGCGACACTGACCTAGTCAAAAAAGTTAAGGTGCAAAGACTTAGAAGGTTGGTTCATGTAAAGTGAATGGAAAATAATGCTCCGCTTCGTTGAGTCTTCGAATCCAACCCGGAAGGGCGTCACCGTCGCAGAAGAGGAAGACGACTCAGGTGGAGCACACATGTGGTAGAAGACCTGAACCAACTTGGCGTGCGAAACTGGAGACTAGCAACTTCATAAACAATAAGCAGACACAAAAAAGACCAAAGAATGGCATAAGATACAGACAGAGGTATAACTACAAAAGAAAAAAGCGTGCGTTAATTTTGAGCAGGAGTGTATTGCGTTTAACTTGGAAAATTTACAAACCTTCTGAAGTAATTCATGTATTCCTTTTTTTTTTAAACAAAAGAGATTCTTATCAGTAGCAGCTTTATTGAGATTTTTTTTTAAATATATGTACACAGTATGGTATTATAGAAACGTTTTTATGATTTTGCCTCAGTCAACGTGACATTGAGATCTCAGTGAGAAATTGTTAGGTGGATTTGACAACTGACGCAACGCTGGCTTTAAAATTGTTCGAGTTATTAATCAACAGGGTTTCCCTAAGGGACTCTATCCTGGGTACATGTTAGCCTGTCGGCCAGAAGCAACAGGGTTTCCCTAAGGGACTCTATCCTGTGTACATGTTAGCCTGTCGGCCAGCGAGGTGATCAAAATAAAAGGGATAAGTTTAACTGTTCAACGTTTTTTTACTTACATTTTACATGAATGAGGATAGCGAGGAAAAGGTATCACATCTTGGATGTTCTTCACACCTGTGAGAAGCTGGAGGAATCTCTCAAATCCAAGGCCAAAGGCTCCTGTTGGGATTCCACCAAATCAACGTATGTACCACTCGAGACCGGGAGGTGCTTTCTCTTTGATCAGATCGTAATTATCTTCCCTCAGACTGCCTCCGCAGAGTTCCCCCACCGATGGCATGAGCAAATCCAGAGCATGATTGGCCTTAAGTTCTGTTTTAAACTTTTGTTCATTCTGCTTGAGAATTTTAAATGCTTGATCGTAAGGCAAATTTGTCCATTCCTTGTCCAACCAGGTGAGATCCAGTTGGGCTGCTGCTTTCTTTTGACAATGCCGCACATCGTCGGCACTTTTGTCGATCACTTTAAGGACCACTGTCTACTAAGTTCTCTATGAATGTTGTTAGGTCTTCCATAGTGTGGTTGAAAGCCAATTCTGCTTCGATGCAGTGGTGACTTGCAGTTCTCAGCTCTTAACGCGGGTGAGAAGGTGTACGTTCCACCTAGACCATATGTAGCAGCTTCAAGATGCAGCTGTCCTGACACACTCAAGAACACCTTCAGATCGAAGTAACTCTCTTCGAAAGGAACACCGTCGCGAGACATCTCCTTCAAGAGTTTCTCATTGCCTGGTTTCACAACAAAGGTCTCTCCTGCTCCCTCACAATCGTTTGTTGTTAAAATCGGAATGTGAATCTGGATTACGCCCTGCTCGTCCATGAAATCGTGAATTGCTTTGGCTGCCGGTTGTCGAACCCGCAACTGTGAAGCGATGTAATCTACTCGCGATCGGAAATGTAGAAACTCCCTAACATATTCCGGGGGATGCTTTTGTTTGGGCACAAACGGATAGCCCTCTTGAAGGGAAGAATTACCCAGAAGGGTGACTTCATTTGCATGTAGTTCATTGTGACCGTTTGGCGCGGTTTGAATGACGCCACTTATGCTCACAGAACAGCCAGGTGAAAGAGTCTTTGTTTGGTCGTTCCTTGGGACAACGATTTGAAATTTCTCAGCCATCGAGCCATCGTTGACATCGAGAAAGAGATTTGTTTTCATTCGACGGATATTGAGAATCCAACCCTAATTGATTGATGGACATAATGAACAAAATAGTCGGACAAAAAATTCCACATCTCATACCTGAATTCCAAAAGAATCCACCCGGCTTCGTTGTTGGAGCTGTTTTAATGCGAGAGTATTCGGGCTGGTTTTCATTAGTTTCGATTGGAATTTGATGTGATAATTTACTCATTGATCGAATGGTTCGCGCAAGGAATGGCATTTTCTTTAATTTAAGAATTGTTGGAGCACAATTTAAAATTTATTTGTTTATTATGAAATCTTTGCAAAAACAGTCTTATTGCATTTTTTGTGTTGACAGTCTACTTGATTTGACAACTGACGGTGACATTAGGTATACATATACTTAAATTTTCATGTAAATAGACCTGAACTGGGGTTCAGGTGACTCTCTTTTGATCCACAACTGTACAACACATTCAAAGTTGATCCTGGTTCAAGAGTTAACTCGAGTTCAGCTGACCTGTGGGTTAACCCTCAATTTGTACAACTGGCCCTAAGTGATTAAGGTATTTACTGTTAATCTGAAAAAGCGCCCAATTTTTACTTTTTTCGTCTAGGAACTTCCAAGAGAGATCCAGAATTTCATATCAATGTTGAAATTGCCAACTAAAAAGTTAAATTAGGAACAGTTGGAATCATATAATTCGAGGCAGCAACGAGTGATAGCGAGTTTGATGTGCAGAGAAACACCTCTGCCATGTATGGCGAAGTTGTTCAGGTAATACTGAAGGTTTTGAAATTAACAGTTCCTTTATAATTCATTGAAAATGTATTGCATTCAAAGGGTCCTTCCAAGCAACATTTAGTGGAGCGGATTTTTCGTCTACAGCAGGCTTCACTATCTCGCGCGGTGGCTGAATTGTAGAAGAACGGAATAGGGAAAGGAGATGTGAGAGGAGTATCGAAAGGCCATATACTTTTAAGACAAAAAGTGTTTTCTTAACAAATTAAAAAATAGAAGAATAACAAAACAAATCATCTTTTTTTTTCAAATAAGGACCATCAATAAATGTGTCATTTGTTTGGCTTTTGATTGCTTACAAAAAAAAACACGATTTCACAAATTAGAATATAAAATAAGGACATGTTTTTTGCCTACGAATTTGGATTGGCTTCGATTGGTTCAACAATCATCTTCATCATATAAATTCCCACAATTTTTAAAAACACAATTGGCTGTTCAATGACGTTTTCTTTTGCAGAACGAAAGCACATCAAAAAAGTAAAATAAAAAACAGAAAAGAGCAAAGAGAGACGTCAAACTGTCGCATAGAAAATTTTACCCGTGCGACTCGAGTCGATTTTCTTCCGTCTCATGTCTCTCAACACTTATGGTGTTCGAAAAGTTGCACGCAACCAGTTTCATCGTGTAATAGCAGACAAAGTAAGAATTTTACAACAGCAATTTTACATGTACTGGGATCAAATGCAGAGCTTGAAGCTTCATGACAATCAACAAACTACCTTGCCTTTTGTACTTCGAGTATGTATTACATTTTGTTCTTCTCATTCAAAGAGATTCTCGAACGTCCCAACTGAAGGCGTTGTCATAGAAGCATATTTTATACCTTTTAAATCATTTCGGTGGGAACATGCTATAAAAGTGAAAAAATAAGTTAAACAGGTATCTATATTGTAGAGCTGATTTTTTGATTGGCAAACTTGAAATCTTTTAAATTTTTTCAATGAGAAGCTGATGACATTTCCATATTCACCTTGGCTGTGGTGAATTTCGTTGTGACTTTTCTTGTGAGGATTATAGGAGAATCCGACAAATGTTATCGAATCACAACAATCCTCACAAGAAATAGTCACATGGGCTTATGACTTGTGATTCCTCACAAGGGGGAGAATCAGGCTGTATCTACGTTTTGCAGCCCGATTCTGCGGAACCTCACTGATACCTCACAAATCACAAGGAGAGGTGGAATTGACTTTGTGACCTTTTTCGTATTCTACTACACAGTCACAACTTGTGACAGTCACACAAAATATCAAAGTTGTGACATCCATCAGAGCAGGTAACAACGAACATATTGCTGTTGTTTTGATATTTTGATTTGACGTTCGATATTTGTGTGAAGAAAAAATTCAAAAATCGAGGTTGATTTTATAATTATACGTCTTATTGCTGAACTTTCATCCACAATTGAAAAGAAAGAAAAATTATCTATTTGCTAGAAAGGATTTTTGTTATGTTTTTTCGATACCCACAAACTGTGTGTTCGGAAGTTTAAGATATCTTCACAAGAAATAATTGCTTTTAATAAAACCGCTAAACAAAAACAATAGGTCTGTTCTTTTACTCCCTAAAACTGCCGAAAACTCACAAATTCTCCCACTTTTCTGTTCTTTTACTCCTGTTTTTGTAAGTTCTGTCACTTTTGAAGGAGAAAAATATTTCACCTATCTGCCGATTTTATACTACGTTTTCACCTACACCTAAATCACTTTTTTCGAGATTTAGAGCTAAATCTTCTTCTAAATCTCAAGATTTACCATACAAATTTTAAATCTCCTTACGAGGAGATTTAAAATAAATCTTCTATAAATCTCCTCGATGATTCCAGGCTGAATGATTCCATGCTGTAATAACGAATCAAACATACCTAATTTCGGGAACTTATTCAGTTGAATGTCTTTTTTTTCTTGACTATCGATTTGACAGATTTGGTGGAAGAAAGCATTGGAGGTAGGCAAAACAATGGTTTAATTTTATTGTTATGTTTCATTGATTTTTTTTCTTGACATTTTTCTCAGACATTGACGATTGAGGATGCTGATATTGATAACGTTGAAGAAATTGTTCTCTCCATGTCCAACGATCCAGGGCCATCATCCAGGGTATCCATTCCAAGCTCGCAAAATATTTAATAAGAATTGTTGACGTTTTTTCCTATATGTATATCATTATATCAATAATGGCAAAATGCTAATTACAACAGCACTGCTTTGTAGAGTCAACAAATGTGATAGCAATAGTTTCAATACCATTCTTTTAACAAAATTTGCCAAAAAATTGAAAAAAAATAAGTTTTTATTTTTATGAAATCCTTTTCTCCTCTTGTGAATTGTGAAATGTCATAAATATAACGGGAAAATAAATCTTGCAAAAGACAAGCTAAATCTTATTGGGCCTGTGAAAACACTTCGAGATGTATTTTAAATCTTCTTCGCTAAATCTCGGATTTAGGGTAGGTGAAAACGTAGTATTAGCCACAAAAATTTCTTGTATCAGTTTTTGTAAATTCTGTCAAACCATAAGAAGTACATTGAACTTTGTTGACGTTTGACATAATTTTGTGCATTTCGCAGATTTTTGCTGTGAGGCGTTCTTTTACTTTTTGGGAGAATCACAAAATTTCATCCCCACTCCTCCATTTCTTACATTTTTTACAAAAACTGCCGGAAAAGTAAAAGAACGGACCTAATAAATATTTTCCCCATGTTGCGTTGAGGTGAATTTTGTTGTGAGTTTTCTTGTGGGAGTTGTTTCAGAATTCCTATTTCTTATCGAGTCACAACTATCCTGACATGGAATCAGACACAAGCGCTTGTGTCTTGTGATTCGTCACAACTGTTGATCTTCTAATAAGTGCCCTAAATCCTAAAAATTGTTCTTAATCTACTTCGCTAAATCTCGTGATTACCGTCAATCGAAACAGCATATAAACCAGCAACAGCACCAACGCAACGCCGTCAACAGCAAACAGAACGCTGGCCAGTAAATATTTTCCAAACACATTGCCACCAGTGACGTCTAAAAATAATTGGATTTGGTTAAAAATACTGGTTAAATTTAACCACTACTACCACTATTGGTTGATGTGTCATAGTTGGAAATTGTAAGAAATAGTTGAAATCATCCAAAAACGCTTTTTAGTTAGGTTTGGTCATTGAATAAGAAGTACAGGAAGGGGTCTTATGAAAAAGAAGTGAAGCATTTTTCTAAGTAGTGTGAGTTTCACAAACACAAACGCATTACAACAGGGCTGGTCGGCAGTTGAATGGTTAATCTCAGGGGCGCCAAGCGAAATATGATTGAATCAAGATTATATCGATTGTGCATCAATTTTATTTTTCAATTTCAATTCTTTTTTTGGACTACATGGTGTTTTAACGTTCAAGGTGTACATGCACGATTTTTATTATTTGTTTTTTTATTTTTCGTTACATTTTCTTCATTTTTCATCCTTAATTCATAATATTTATTGTCCTTTTTGGGATCGTATTCGAAAGCGCATTCTATGAACAACTTGATCAAGTGTTAAAAAGCACAAAAAGCACCAACAAAAATAAATGCGCCCCTGAACGATTTTTGTTTTTTTTGACAGATGAAACTACACATGCAGCCATTGAATAAGAAGTACAGGAAGCGGTGTAAGCTACACGCACAGTGTACGTGAGTGAAGCAACAAAAATTTCTGATGATGTAATATAGGGGGAACTCATCTGTCAAAATAGGGGGAACTCATCTGTCAAATTGGGCATGTGCTGTCATTTTGCTGAGCTGTAATTGGTCAAATGCATTGAATAAGAAGTACAAGAAGGGGTCTTATGAAAAAGAAGTGAAGCATTTTTCTAAGTAGTGTGAGTTTCACAGACACAAACGCATTACAACAGGGCTGGTCTGCAGTTGAATAGTTAATCTCAGGGGCGCCAAACGAAATATGATTGAATCAAGATTATATCAATTGTGCATCAATTTTATTTTTCAATTTCAATCCTTTTTTTTGGACTACATGGTGTTTTAACGTTCAGGTGTACATGCACGATTTTTGTTTGTTTTTTTTTATTATTTTTCGTTACATTTTCTTCATTTTTCATCCTTAATTCATCATATTTATTGTCCTTTTTCGGGTCGTTTTAGAAAGCGCATTCTGTGAACAACTTGATCAAGTGTTAAAAAGCACAAGAAATTGTGTAGCGCCTAACGATCACCAACAAAAATAAATGCGCCCCTGAACTCGAGTTTTTGTTTTTTTTGACAGATGAAACTACAAAACAACATGTCTCCGGACAGTTCCACTTAAAAACTCAATATAGTTTTTCTCTTAAGTGTTGAGTATATAGCAATTCATTGTCTGCATTGATAATTATTTCCTATAGTCCGGTCAATTTAAACATTCGAAGTTACATAAATTCCCACCAAGCTGAAAATTGGTAAGATTGTTTAAAATATCATTAAAAACAAAATGTGAAAGTTCCCCATCATTCCCCTGTACGGAAAAATTTTTATTCAAGGTCAAAGGTAAGAAAAATGGGTTTTTCGCGATTTTCAGCAAAACGGTAAGTTTTATCATAAAAATATTTGAACAACAATTGTAGATCATAAAATTATCTACAAAAAATATATCAATACTTTTTCTCTGCGAGCCACCGTTTTTGAGATATAACGATTCAAAAAGTTGTAAAAGTTGTAATCTTCATAATATGCACACGTTTCCTCGCCACCTATGAGGTAGTGTACTCAGCGCGTTTTTTTTTGTGGTGTCCCCAGTAGGCCTATTCCACGGTTCAGTTTTGATCCTGTTTAATTTGAAACTATTGAAAAATAATGGATATTAGCAGAGATTGAAAGAAAGATTTACTACGGAAAAGCTAATAATGATGCTGATGTATTGATATTTGAAACAGCAATTGAGCAATTAACTTCGACAAATACAACTATTGTTGTTGGTGAAGATATAGACTTACTCGTATTACTGACTGCTCGAACTACAACAGAAAAGACTATTTTCTTTTTAAAACCAGGAAAAGCTCAACATCAATCGGAAATGTATTCATCAAAAAGTTTATCTACTTTTGCAAAGTGTCAAAATCGTGTACTATTTTTACACGCAAAAACTGGCTGTGATACGATATCTGCATTTTACAGGAGGGGTAAAATAACAGTCTTCAAACTATTTGAGAAACAAAACTTAATTGAATGTGCTGAAGTTTTTAAAAAAAAGTAATTCTACTCGACAAGAAATTATTACTAACGGCATTCGCTTTCTCCTTTCTATGTACGGAGCTCCTAAAAAAACTACCTGCTTAGATAAGTATAGATATGCATGTTTCGTCAAAAACACCAAACATAAAAAACAAGTACAATTAGCTTGTCTTCCTCCAACCTCAGTTGCTGCTCATCAACATCTTTTTAGGATATATTACCAAGTTCAAGTGTGGCTTGGTTATCAGCTAGACCCTACAGACTGGGGTTGGAAGTTGGTCAACAATTTATTAGAACCAGTGCACACTTTATTTCCACCTGCGCCGGAAAAACTGCTGAACTCGATTTTTTGCAACTGCAAAAAGGGATGCAGTGCTAAATGTGGTTGCAAAAAGGTCGGACTGTTCTGTTCTCCGGCATGTACGCATTGTCAAGGCCGGTTGTGCTCTAATATTGAATCACCAACAGTAGAGGATCCATTTGATTGCAACGAGGCAACATGCGATACATCGCTATTAACGCAGTTAACATACACTCAGGATGAAGATGAAGAAGAACAAGAACAAGAAGAACAAGAACAAGACGAACAAGAACAAGAAGATCAAGAAGAAGAACAAGAAGAAGATTTTGAATGTTACGACTCGGACTATTAAATTTCACTAGGTACTTTTAACTTAAATTGCTTTTATCTTTTCAATCTCTGCTAATATCCATTATTTTTCAATAGTTTCAAATTAAACAGGATCAAAACTGAACCGTGGAATAGGCCTACTGGGGACACCACAAAAAAAAAAAACGCGCTGAGTACACTACCTCATAGGTGGCGAGGAAACGTGTGCATATTATGAAGATTACAACTTTTACAACTTTTTGAATCGTTATATCTCAAAAACGGTGGCTCGCAGAGAAAAAGTATTGATATATTTTTTGTAGATAATTTTATGATCTATAATTGTTGTTCAAATATTTTTATGATAAAACTTACCGTTGTGCTGAAAATCGCGAAAAAACCCATTTTTCTTACCTTTGACCTTGAGTAATGACAATGAAGACCCAGTCCCAGCCCCCAGCAGAGAAGAGGTAGAAAGAGCCATCCAAAAGCTAAAAAATAACAAGGCCGCAGGGTCGGATGGCATACCCGCGGAACTCTTTAAACATGGAGGAGATGTTTTGATGAACCGCATGCACCAGGTCATCACCAAAGTGTGGGAGGAAGAATGCATGCCCACTGACTGGTCGATAAGCTCCATATGCCCCATCTACAAAAAAGGCGATCCGATGTTATGCAAAAACTACCGTGGCATATCCCTGCTTAATGTTGCATACAAAATCCTATCCAACGTACTGTGTGAGCGTCTTAAACCTTTCTGCAACACAATAATCGGCACGTACCAGTGTGGCTTTAGGCCAGGCAGAACAACGATAGACCAAATTTTCACACTGAGGCAGATCCTGGAAAAGACCAACGAATTTCAAGTCGAAACCCACCATCTTTTCATCGACTTTAAATCTGCTTATGATAGCATCCACCGCCAAGAGCTTATGATTGCGATGTCTGAATTCGGGATCCCGAACAAACTGATCCAGCTGTGCCGCATGACGCTAAACAATACGCAGTGCAGTGTGCAAATGGGTAACAGCTCATCCGAGTTATTCCAAACTTGCGCAGGGTTTAGACAAGGAGATGCGTTGTCATGTGATTTCTTCAACATAGTCCTGGAGCAGATAGTGCGCAAGGCAGGTGTGAGCACGGAGGGCACTATCTTCAACAAATCCACCCAGCTCCTAGGCTATGCGGACGACATAGACATCATCGGTCGATCCAAGAGAGCTGTGCTTGAGGCCTTCACAGCGATTGAAGAACAGGCGAAACTAGTTGGTCTTGAAGTGAATGAGGACAAAACAAAGTACATGTTATCAACAAACAAAGCAACATCTGTCCACCGCCTAGGACAAAACGTCACTGTTGGTAGCAGCAATTTCGAGGTAGTTAAGGAGTTCACCTACCTTGGAACAAACATCAATCCCACGAACGACACCTTAGTGGAGATCCGAAGAAGAATCACCCTAGCGAACCGCTGCTGCTTCGGTTTGGCCAAACAACTGGGTTCAAAACTCCTCACTCGAAAGACAAAGTGTCTGCTATACAAAACTTTGATTTTACCAGTCCTACTCTACGGCGCCGAGTGCTGGACGATAAGTAAAAAAGGGGAATTGATACTGGGCACGTTCGAAAGAAAAATTCTTCGACGGATTTTTGGTCCCGTATGCGACGATGGCGAATGGAGAAGAAGATACAACCGAGAACTGTATGAGCTGTACCAAGATGTGGATGTAGTCCAGAAGGCCAAGAAAAGACGACTACATTGGCTCGGCCACATCGAGCGAATGGACGACAACGCTCCAGCCAAGAAAGTCTTCTCATCCCAGCCCCCAGGTTCAAGACGACAAGGAAGACCGAACCTACGGTACAAGGACCAAGTGACTGCGGATGCCAGAGCGCTTGGTCTCGGTGACTGGAGAGTGCATGCGAGGGATCGTTCACGATGGAAGACTGCAGTATCTAGGCTGTGACCCTTCATGGATCGTGAGCCGGTAAAGTAAGTAAGTAAGACCTTGAGTAAAAAAATTTCCGTACAGGGGAATGATGGGGAACTTTCACATTTTGTTTTTAATGATATTTTAAACAATCTTACCAATTTTCAGCTTGGTGGGAATTTATGTAACTTTAGTCTTATTTTTTTGTTTAATTTGACCGGACTATAGTTGTTTGGCATCTAATTCATTTAAAAAATATTGCCTAGTTATCGTTATTTTAGACGAAGTATAAAGAAACCAAAATCTGTACCAGTCTCCGGACGATCAAAACAGAGTCTCCGGACGACTTTGAACCTACTTCGTCAAACTTGATTACAGCTTGCTGACACCTTATTTCTTCGATCTAATGAAGTGCAAGGCTTGCTTTTAAGTTGCTTGCATTCATCTTCAATAAAAAAAAAATAAGACTCTATCTACGCTACACAACTAAACCATAGCAATTTAATGCATCTGATATCCCTACCTACTTGTTTCAAGGTTAACTAGTTGTTGTTTCTTTTTTCCAAACCCGTTTCCAGGCACTAGGAATCCTTCAACACTTAACTGATGCACTGTTTTTTGTGCACATCGCATTCAAATATTATACCTTAACCTTCGATAGGGATAGGGGTGGTTTTGGTTGGTTTCTTTTTGTGTTTTTTGTATGCATACCAGTGAAGAAAA
Source organism: Sphaerophoria taeniata (assembly GCA_943590905.1). Classification (NCBI taxonomy): domain Eukaryota; kingdom Metazoa; phylum Arthropoda; class Insecta; order Diptera; family Syrphidae; genus Sphaerophoria; species Sphaerophoria taeniata. The sequence goes on along the minus strand of OX016542.1, from coordinate 76,806,797 downwards.
ATGTTATTCTCAAATAAATAGAGAAGGGGCGGTGGAGGGAATAAACTGGTTTTATTATTCTCATGTTTAGGTTTCGGTACTGTAGATATCGCAAGATTGATTTAAACCATTCTGATTTCAAAATATTGTGTTTGTGTGACAGAGAATAAAAAATGATAACACAATTTTAAGAGTTTTTTCTTCTAGATATAAACCAGTACTTTTGACAAGGAAATTTAGGGTTTCAAAAAGAATTTGAACATAAATAAAAAATTAAATAAAGCGTTGGAGCTGTCCGGAGACTAGATTTTCGCTATTTTTTGTTCCAGTGTCCGGACACTTAAAAAAATCGATTAAAAATATGCAAAACTCATTTTTTTTCTTTAGTTATTGGAAGTTCATTATATTGTAATGTGTATACATTTTATTTATCTCATACACTCTGTTTCTCCTTCTATTGTAATGTCTAATGTGTATACTTTATTATCTCTTACGCTCTGTATCTCTTTCTATATTTAATGTACACACTTTTCTTACTCTCTTTACTTACTCCTTATCTCTTTAACTCTAATATCGTTTAATTGAAGTAGTAAACACTTGTGAGGGGCAACACATAGTGATTAAGAGAAAACTTTTGTTAAGCACTCAGATTCAGCTCTTATAAAATTCACAGTATTCTTTTCTCGAACATTCAAGCTTCTCCAAGAACCAATATAGTAGTTTCTAGAACCAAGTATTTTTGTTATATAAATAGCCCGTTTGGCGGCGAAGCATCAGTTGAATGTGAACTGAGATAAAGTAAAGATACTGTGTTTGCAAAGTTATAATTGAAAGTGTTGAATAAATAAGTTTGTGAGTGATTTGAATAAAGTGAATTTGTGTTTTATTTAAAAAGTGAATAAGTTTTAATTGTCGGACCAAGCCGAATACTACAATATTTTCTTTGAAACAAACTCCATTTGATTACAAGATCGCACAAAATCAACTATTCCCAGTATTTTTTTCCAAGGTCTGCCACTATTTTTTTGCTAAGAAAACAGCAGAACAGCAGCGGTTGCTGCTTAAATCACTAATAACTTTTCCGTTATACATTCGATCGGTTTGAAACTTCGTATGTATATATGGAAAATGTTATTGATTCTGTATTTTGTTGGTTTTTGCAAATTCTGTGTTTAGTTTCCTTTTTATTCCCCATAAAGGCAAAATCGTCCGGACACTGGGGTCTGGCCGGAGACTGGTGAAGTTACCCTACACCTTGAACGTTAATGGTGGATTTACATTCGTCTTTATTTGCAGATCTGCGTGCAAAAGGGATATCAAATACTAAAAATGTGTGTGTTCGATAGAGAGAGAAGATGAAAATGCAGACATCTTCACTATAATAAAGTTATAGCAAAGATGAACATGTTCGTCTTTATTATAGCAAGTTTGCTTTCTTTTAATGAAAGTGTGCATGGGCTCAGAAAAATTTCGAGTATCGATGTGATTTCCTATAAATTGTTTTTTTTTTATTTCAAATGTCAAAACAAATCGCCATATCATCCGTATTTACTAATGGGATTTTACATTCAACCAACACGAATCGCTACTAAAATTCGATACTTTTTGGGTTCAATGTAATTTGTAAAGTCAAAAGTAGCAATCTCTTTTTTGAATGTGTGTGTGAAAGCAATCTAAACTAATTTCTGATTAATTATTCTTTAATTTAAAATGTGTACCGCCTTTAATTTAAACACAATTCGTAAATTTACGTTTGCCAAAATAATTTTTTCAACAAATCTTGCAACAAAAACCAAACGTTTTGAACATTACCAAATATCAAACTGTCCGAAATGTCAAACTCGTAGTATGTGTGAAAATTCGTGTGAGAATATGTGTAAATCTGTCTCCAAAAAGAGATTTCAGAAAAATCAATTCGTCCAGTAAAAAATTCAATACTCTTCCCAATGTAATTCATTTAAGGGGACAAAAATTGCCACACATCCGTGAACAATCAATTTCTTGGCTCAATGTTAAATCCCATAATTTTCAATTGCAAATTTTGTTACGAATTTAGAAAAAAAATAAACTAAATCTTATTGACTATGGACGATGGTAAGTTGTTTTTATTTGATTTATCTAAGCTAAGGTATTCTATTTCCTAACAGATTTTACAGACAACGAAGTTCTACATAATTATTATGAGGATGAAGAAGAATTTGCCTCACCAACTCCTTCACCTTTTCCCGAACCAGTTGCCAATTTCTGGGAAGTTTCACAAGTCCAGGAGAAAGACCAGCTATCATTTCCCGAAGAAAAAACAGGTATGCACCAAACTAATTATGATTTTTTTTTCTGAATCAGAGTCAGTTTATATTTAACAAAAACATAATCAATGTGAAATAAATTAAAAAAAAAATATTTGGTCACAATTTCATTCGTCGTCCAGAAGAATTGGGAACAACCTGACCAGACACCAAATCCACTTGTAACCTGCAGCGCAAAAGCAGATAAAATGGTTTGGAATTTTGGTAATAAAAATCTTTAATGTATTAATAACATAGCCATTTTCATCAGACATATTAACATATGTTCATATAGGACCGACAAGAAGCAGAAGTTCTTCCAGCTGTGCAAAAGTAGTCCTCAAATATTTCAAGAACAACAAAGGGTCACTGATAGCCTCAATTTCCCCAAACACTGACACGAATGCACCACTTTCATTTCTTTTGCGAAGGTATGAATGAACCCAAAATCTTCTTTTTTGTTTTTTGCCATCTATTTCTTCTTCTTGTAATAAAAAAGATGTGAGAAGAAGGTTTGATGCCGTTTTCAACTTATCAAAATCCATTTCAAATTTTTAAAATTGTTGTTTTCAAATTTTTTGCTTTCAAATTAAGAAATAAAATGTCAAAATCAGCTGCGGTAAAAATTATAGGAAGTTATGGAGACGAAAAAGAAACACATAGAGTGTATTCTGTCTCCCCTTCGATGTTCAAAATATAGCTGAGCTCTTCTACTTTTCTGCAAATCTGCAAATAATGGTGGATTTACATGTAATCTTCGACGTCTGCATCTGCAAATTCGCAGAAAAGTAAAGCGGGGGAGCTATACGACATAACAAGAAAGAGTGAAAGAGTACACATATACCTACCCATTTTTACTTGCTATAATTTTTAAAGCTCGGTGACAACCAACAACAACAGCCAACAACAAAAAATTATGGTGCAGATGAAAAAATTATGGTGCAGATGAAAACGCTATAAAAAAGATGAACATGTTCGTCTTCACCATAATTTTCTTCTGCATGAGTTGAACTTCCTATAATCTTCATCCGTGCAGACGTCTGCATTTTGGTCTTACCTCTCTATTACACTAGTATGAGTTTTGTATCTTGCATCCTCTATTTTTGCAGATGATGGCATGCAGATCAATGTAAATCCACCATAAAGACGAATGTAAATCCACCATAAAACACCATGTAGCCAAAAAAAAGAATTGAAATTGAAAAATAAAATTGATGCATAATCGACATAATCTTGATTCAATCATATTTCGCTTGGCGCCCCTGAGATTAAGGCCGTGTGTGAATTGCGTTAAAATGTGTATTAAAACTTGACGTTTGGTTAAAATTTGACGTTTAGTTAAAAATGGGATCAAATTTAGCCATTTGCTGTGTGAATTGCGTTAAAAAGGATTTTTTTAACCAACATTTCTGCGTAGAACTAAGAAATTTCCCTCATGATTCAAGAAATTTTCCTCAACAAAAAATGTTTTTATTTTTGAAGGTTAGATAATTTCGCGTGCAAAACCAATTTTTGAGACAACAAAGTTAATAATAAACCCATAAAAATAACAAATAAACTCTATCATATCTATTTTCCTCGATTTTAATATGGTAATTTGGTATCTTAAAACAACAGTTAGAAATATCCAAACGAAAATTCCCATTTTGGAACGTTAGTTTGTTCCCTGTAGTAACACTGGAAAACTGGTCTTCACAGCTGATAGTTGTTATCATTCTCAAAAGAAAAAACAATTATTTCGTATTTCGATTTATTTATTCGAGCAATTTAAAGTAATTTATTTCAATATTTTGAAATCTCAACACATTGCAACAAGGAACTAAATAAAACAGAAAAAAGTAGAACAAAACAACAAAACAGAAGCAAAATTCTCTATCATTCATGAAAAAAAGGAACGTCAAAATTTTAACCCATTTAACCTGCTCCACAGCAGGATAAATTTTAACCCATTTTATTCACCACGCTAGTGTCAAGTTTTAACCAAACGTCAAGTTTTAATACACATTTTAACGCAATTCACACACGGCCTAACCATTCAACTGCCGACCAGCCCTGTTGTAATGCGTTTGTGTTTGTGAAACTCACACTACTTAGAAAAATGCTTCACTTTCTTTTTCATAAGACCACTTCCTGTACTTCTTATTCAATGCATGCAGCACCATTGAATAAGAAGTACAGGAAGCGGTGTAAGCTACACGTACAGTGTACGTGAGTGAAGCAACAAAAATTTCTGATGATGTAAAATACTGGGACCTCATTTGTCAAAATACTGGGACCTCATCTGTCAAACTGGACATGTGCTGTCATTTTGCTGAGCTGTGATTGGTCAAATGTTGTTTTGTAGTTTCATCTGTCAAAAAACCAAAAACTCTAGTTCAGGGGTGCATTCATTTTTATTGGTGATCGTTAAGCGCTACACAATTCTTGTGCTTTTTAACACTTGATCAAGTTGTTCATAGAATGCGCTTTCGAATATGACCCCAAAAAGGACAATAAATATGATGAATTAAGGATGAAAAATGAAGAAAATGTAACGAAAAATAAAAAAATAAAAATAAAAATCGTTCATGTACACCTTGAACGTTAAAACACCATGTATGTACATAATCCAAAAAAAATTTAAAAATAAAATTGATGAACAATCGATATAATCTTGATTCAATCAAATTTTGCTTGGCGCCCCTGAAATTAACCATTCAACGGCAAACCAGCCCTGTTGCTTCACTTGTTTTTCATAAGACCCCTTCCTGTACTTCTTATTCAATGTGCAGCACATGCCCAGATTGACAGATGAGTTCCAAAGTTTGACAGATGAGTTCCCAGTATTTTACATCGTCACTGTACGTGTAGCTTACACCGCTTCCTGTACTTACTTCTTATTCAATGGAGTGAAGCAACACAAATTTCTGATGATGTTAAAGTTTTTGCTTGTGCTGTCATTTTGCCAGGCTGTAAAGAAATGCTTTTGAGATTTTCGTAGTTAAATTTATAAAACACATCTACAAAATTAAATAGTGAAGTTTTTGCTAATTTAGATAGAATATTAACTATTCTTAATAAAAACACCATCGGCCTTATTACCCGATCGGAGAAAAATTCTCTCCGATTCGTACAATTTCTATGAATTTTCTACCACAGTATACTTTCGGTTCGGACAGGTCAATCGTAGACATCTACGAAAAAATTTGAAATCTGCGTCGGAATTCCAAATTGAGAGCAACGTTTCGCGATTTCATGCGATGCATCGCGATTTGTTACTTACTGTTTTCAACCGATTATTTCCGAAACAAAAAAATGTCGGAACTAAAAATATTTTTTAACTCACAAAACAACAAAGAAGTGCGTCGGCGCGGCGTCGGTGCGCATCACTAATTTATGTACGAATCGGGTACGGTGAAGGAAATAAAACTTACGATCGGACATTTTCTCCGATCGGGTACGGTAATAAGGCTGCATAAGATATAATGAAGTGGTGTGTGGAAGTGTATAGAAACGATTCTACTACGGGGTCAAGAAAAATGCAAAAAAGGATTGAAATTAAAAAAAAAAAAATTGAAGAACAATCGATATAATCTTGATTCGAGCGAAATTCGCTTGGCGCCCCTGAGAATAACCATTCAACTGCAGACCAGCCCTGTTGTAATGCATTTGTGTTTGTGAAACTCACACTACATTGAAAAATGCTTCACTTCTTTTTCATAAGACCGCTTCCTGTACCTGGTACTTCTTATTCAATGCTTTTTAAAGGAATTCGCTCGCACACAGCCTTAAAGAGTAAGATTATGTAGGTGGTATGTACTTGTACATAGTTGCACTGCTAGAAAAGGACTCGTATTGCTCCGTAGAATAAAATTTCCGAACACAAATGAATTGAGTTTCGTTTCAAAGTTATTTTGAACCACCTGCCAAAAATAAAATCAAACATTCCATCACCACAAAACAACTGTGTTGGTATGTGCCGAAAACGAAATAGGAATTATTTCGAAATTCGAACATAGATCCATCTGCTTGGCCCGGTCGGGAGTCGCCACTGTCGTCAAAATTCCCCCTCAAATAGGTGATTTCGTCTGAAAAATGTTAACCGACTAATTATAAAAAATTCTTGGCAACAAATCTTATTGACTCGCAGCTCTGTAAACAAATGAAATGCCATGGTTGGTATATGAACAAAATAAAACACTTTCATAACCTCTTAAAAAATATGTATTTAAGCTGAATTTTCCTTTATTTTTAAGTTATGTACAGAGTCGTAGGCAATTATTATAATAAATATAAAATATTCTCTTTTCTTATCTATTGTAAAATTGTCTACTAAAAAATACAAGAATTTCAATTAGGTACAAAATAGGAAAAACAAAACTAACGATATTTCTCAATCACTTGCTTGCACTTGTCAAATCGTTCTATTTTTTTACTTATTACTATTATTTACTGAATAATTTGGTCCAAATGTGTCCTAAAAAATGGACTCTGATCAGAGCTAAATTTACTTGTGATAGCCCAATAAATCTGCCAGGCATTTTCGTTTCTTTGTATTATGCTGCATTGACTGCGCCGCGCCTGTGTTTTAAAATAGGCACCACCAGCCCGCCAATAACCCGCACAAAGAATATCATTTGTGTTCTTCAATACCAAAAATAGAAACATTCGAAGTTCTCATTTCCTTAAGGTATACTTGATGAAAGAATTATTCTCAATATCAACAAATATGCCATGTCATGGTTGTAATGTGCAGATGGTGAAATATAATAGGCCACTGATTCATATGGCTTGGAAAATTCCATTCAAATAAAACACCAATTAAAATGGCTAGCTGTTGCCGCAGATGACGCTGCTTCGGCAGCTCTGATATGTACAAATTGATGCGACGCATGACAAACTTATTGAACCATCATAGCTGTCTCTATGATGGAGCACTGAACGAGCTGAATCTGGAAGTAGCTGAATTTCGTTGAGACCGTAATATTGATCTGCGATGACTTGGTTGCTTGATAAGTACTATACCCTGTTCGATGCTGCTGCCATTGTCATCGATATCTTTATTACATGCCGCTGCCGACACCACAATTTCTGAGCGTGTAATCAATTCGGCCGTTGAAGAGAGCGCTTCATAATTATCAACTCCTCTTATCAAGGTTGCGGTCGTGGTGGCACCGGCACTAGAATTTTTGGTGTTTATCGGGGAGGAGGAGGAACAGCATTGATTAGACTGCTTTTTCGATTTGCGCCTCGAAAGAACTTTTGTTATTCGTTGTTTCATTGTTAGAAAACGGCCGGAGCGTCGATATGCTTGCTGCGACGCAGTAATTTCCGCACCATTGCCGCCGCCACCGCCGCCGCCCTCACTATCGCTATAAGGTAATTGCGTTGATTTGACGACAATTGAAACTGTTGTTGATTTAGACGGCTGCTGTGGGCCAGCATTGCCATCATCATCGGCCTGAAACGGCGATGTTGTTGTGCAGTTATTGTCAATATCGTAGAAAGTGTGATTGGCATAGCATTCTTGAGACAACTCTCATGATCGCTTGGCAGTGTCTTTGCGAAAGGACTTGCGCAGCTTATCAACCAAACGATTGTGAAACTTATTAAGGCTGCCCTGGCTACCCGAATGTGTTTTGGCGGCTGGCGAACTAGCTGCCTGATTGTTGCTGTTGTTATTGTTGCTGCTGTAATTGCGTGTTGGCGATGCAGCAAACATATTGGAACTGCGTGATGAATTCCTTACAAAAGCTGCACGCGATGATGCAGAACGATTCATCATCTGCATGTGATTACTCGAGGAAGGTGACGTAGAGGACGTTTGGCATTCTGATTTGCATTCGGATACCTTGCGAGCACGTTGTCCGTTATTCGTACTTGAATTACTTAATTCGGACACCTTCCGGGTTCGACTACCATTATAGATGTCGAATTCATTTTTCATCACGGGCATCATGAAGGCCATTTTGTCGTCGCACTTTGTTCTGAAATTCGCTCTCACGAAACAAAAAAAATTGCAAACAAACCAATTGCTTATCTTTTATTGAATGTTGTCGTCGTCGTTCCACCTTTTAACTTACAATTCGATGATAAATTTTTCTATTTTGTTAAAAAATCGATATTTATAGTGTAAATATTTTAATTAAAATTAAGGCACAGAGTAATAATCTCTTCGTTGCTTGTTCGGCACTTTTTTTTCAATTCTTTGCACACTCTTCTTGTACGTCTTTTCTATAAAATTTTCTTTGTTGTTTCCAGAAATTTCTATTTTCGTCTCTCTTTTTTTTTGTATTAACTGCGTCGAAGTTATTTTAATATTTTCTTTTTTGTTTTTATTTTGATTCAAAAGAGCACTTGTTTATTTAAATAATTTAAAACAATTAAATTTGATGCAATATTCTACTCGCAAGTATAGTGTAAAAAATGTCATAAATATATTTTGTATGAGTGGTTGCGTTGCGTTGTTTTTCATCCAAAATTTTAACTAACAGTGAATCACAGAATGCACATAAGCGTATTTATTAAATAAAATTGACTGACTGACTGAATGAGAGAGCGAAAATAAAAGAGAGGCTATTCAAACTCAAGTAAGATATTTTTTATTATTTTCAAAACGAAAAACAAGTAGGTGAGGTATTTAAAAATACTTGAGGCTTGCTCTAGCACTCTGCTGACTGACACTCTGGCAAAAGACACAAAACTACGTTAAAATTGTTTCTTAAATTAAACTTTGTTGTTGATATGATATGATATGATATGATGCGAAGAAAATAAAAGAAACCGCACGAAATAATTTAAAGAAAAACCAGACAAAAATTCTCGAGAAAATAGATGTCTCTTGAAGTGAGGACACACAATTATTGTTTAATATTGCAAGAAAGTAATGCGATTACGTGATTCTAGAGGCATTTCTGATGGTGAGTCTTATGTAGGGTTCGGCTTCGAATGTTGGAATTTATTTGTGAATTTCGTTCAGCAAACCGATGTCGATTTACAGCGACATTTCCAGATACACTCTTGACTCTCCCAGAGAAAATCCGGGCTGACAATCTTGCATGAGTTTGGATTATTCACATTTATCTATATTGAAAGTGTTCATGTCGTCCTTCATAGTCCACAGTTTGTTGATAAAATTTATCTTTAAAAAAAAGAGAAACAAAAAACACGATGTTGAAGGGGGAAAATCACTCATCAATCACGCGCTATATTTGTGTTTTATAGACACCACTCATCGGGTGTGCATTTTACGTCACGGCTTATTTTTAAAACTTTTTATTTATTTAATTTAAAATCATTTGTAGTACATTTAAATGCTTGCAAGGTCGCAAGTAGTTAAGTTTAGAGTGACGTATAATGAAGAGAGAAACTACTTATTCGAAACCGAACCCTTGCTTTCGCAAAAGAGAATGGTTACAATTACAACAAAACATATAGCATCAGCAATTCAGCATAGCATGTTATTTATTTACCTGCCTTAAGCTACATATACATTTATGCATTATGCATAAGAGATTAGACTCTTGTATATCGATATACATATATAATACATATGTATGTATGCTCAAAGGAATGCAATTTTGCTCCCTTAATGACTGAACTATAATACAAGCAGGCACGCTTAAGTGAACCACCGAATACACATGAAGTCATGAACCCTATGAGCAAACCATAATGTACTTAAAGCTAGGCATACACGGTGAACATGTTGGTGTGATTTGTTGGGCAGCGGTTCGCCATACACGGCCCAACATGTTTATAAACTTCATTATTTGTGTGACTGTCGTGAAGGCAAGATGTGCGATACAAGTGCGTTTTGCTTTGTTTTGCGACATGTTAACTCCATGAAAATAACTACACAAATGACGAATTGTTGTCACACAACGCCATACACGACGAACATGTTGATAAACTTCAAAATTTGTTGTAAACTTGCCCATACACAGCCAACATGTTAGCTGTCAGTTCACGGTTTACAAAATATTTCATAAACCGTGGATTTGTTGGCCAACATGCCCATACACGAAAAATTTTCAGCCCAACCCCAACAAATCACACCAACATGTTCACCGTGTATGCCTAGCTTAAGCTACGTTCGTAAAATTTTCGTTCAACTTTTACTATAGAGCGGTTTCATTCGCTCATTGCTTAAGTGAATTTGGCAATTTGAAGAAGAGAAGGCCAAACATACTTCTTTTGCTCACTTAAGGAAAATTTCGTCCGGTTATTTGACATTAGTTTAACGTTTAAGTTCACTTAAGGCTGAACTATAATGCAATTTTGCTCACGCAAGCACGCTTAAGAGCCATTTTCTTCACTAGAAATTGAACTCAACTTGAGAATTTTTACTCTCAACTTGTGATTTTTGTTTTCTCATTGAATAAGAAAAGTACAGGAAGGGGTCTCTTTCACAAACACAAATGCATTACAACAGGGCTGGTCTACAGTTGAATGGTTAATCTCAGGGACGTCAATATATATATCGATTGTGGTACAATGTTTTTTTTTCAATTTCAAGTTTTTTTTTTGTTTATATGATTTCGTTGTTTTTTTTTTGTATTCTTCAGTACATTTTATTCATTTTTAATCCGTAATTCATCGCATTTATTGCACCTCTTTGGTCGTATATGAACAATTTGATTAAGTGTTAACAAGCACAAGAAATTGTGCAGCGCCTAACAAAAATAAATGCGCCCCTGAACTCGATTTTTTTTTTGACAGATAAAACTACAAAAAAAGAACAAAAATTCTATGGACAAAGAATTTTTATTTTTAATAAATTTATTATTTGGGTTGTGGTGTTTTCATTAAGAAATATTAAAATAAATATAAATAAAATACACTAGTCAAAACAATTAAAGGAACACTTGAAAAAACTCAAAAATGGAGTGGTTTTTTATAAGGCTGTATCTCAGTAGAAAAAAGTCGGATTGAAATGAAATAAAAAGTTTTTCAAAGCTTATCATTTTTCTTTTCAAATTACTTTGAGTTAAGAAAGTACCGTTAGTCGTTTTTGCTTGAGCGTAAAAAATGTTCACTCAATTTCAAAATCGAAAAAAAAATAAACTTTGATTTATCATAAAATGAACGGAAATTTTTGTTCAATCCAACCAATCTAAGAATCAATTTTAAAATTTTGTTGGCTATAATTCACTGTTTGGTTCAGATCGCTACGATTTTTTTTATAATCAAAAAATGGGTTTACATGCAAAAACACAACTTTGACTTTGGACCCTAATTACTCTGCTAAATATTGACTTACAAAAAAATAAAGGCAGATTTGAAAAATTTGTTAAATTTTCTACACAAAAACATTTTGAAAAAATAAAAATATTGCTTTTTTCAATTTTTTCTATCAATTTGAAAAAAGGTCCAAAATACGCATTTTTCAACTTTTTCATAAAAACTACCGTTATTTTGTGGTTTTCAGTGATACAACTAATCTGAGGCTTAATTATTAAAGCTCATAAAATTTCCTTGATTTTGGTGAAATATTCACGTCAATACGATTAACCGTTTCTCTGTTTCGATCAATCAAACTTACGAAACACTTTTTTTTTCAATTTTAAGAAAAGTTTTGTTTTTTCTCATTTTTCTGTTCTTTTGAATTTGTTTATTTTTTTTTATTTTTTTTATTTTTTCCATTATCATTATGATTATGTGAAATTCGGACGAATTTCCTTGATTTTGATGAAAAGGCAGATTTGACAAATTTGTTAAATTTTCTACACAAAAACATTTTGGAAAAATAATAATATTTGTTGCGATCGTAGCTGAAATGAAAATTAAGAATTCGAATTTTACACGAAAAATAATAAAAAGTACCAAACAGAAAAATTTTACTTAACCTTCTTCTTGGTCGGCAGCCCTGTGTTCCACGAAAGCGGAGTAGATCTGCCAAGAATTTAGAATTATTAAATTTTCATACAAATTACAAAAATATCCAAGATCTACTTATTCCTATCTACATTATATACTTAACTGGACAAAACGACACTAAAACTAGACACAGAAAACATTTATTTATGACACAAAAACATTTTGAAAAAATAAAAATATTGCTTTTTTCAATTTTTTCTATCAATTTGAAAAAAGGTCCAAAATACGCATTTTTCAACTTTTTCATAAAAACTACCGTTATTTTGTGGTTTTCAGTGATACAACTAATCTGAGGCTTAATTATTAAAGCTCATAAAATTTCCTTGATTTTGGTGAAATATTCACGTCAATACGATTAACCGTTTCTCTGTTTCGATCAATCAAACTTACGAAACACTTTTTTTTCAATTTTAAGAAAAGTTTTGTTTTTTCTCATTTTTCTGTTCTTTTGAATTTGTTTATTTTTTTTATTTTTTTTATTTTTTCCATTATCATTATGATTATGTGAAATTCGGACGAATTTCCTTGATTTTGATGAAAAGGCAGATTTGACAAATTTGTTAAATTTTCTACACAAAAACATTTTGAAAAAATAATAATATTTGTTGCGATCGTAGCTGAAATGAAAATTAAGAATTCGAATTTTACACGAAAAATAATAAAAAGTACCAAACAGAAAAATTTTACTTAACCTTCTTCTTGGTCGGCAGCCCTGTGTTCCACGAAAGCGGAGTAGATCTGCCAAGAATTTAGAATTATTAAATTTTCATACAAATTACAAAAATATCCAAGATCTACTTATTCCTATCTACGTTATATACTTAACTGGACAAAACGACACTAAAACTAGACACAGAAAACATTTATTTATGACAAAATAACAAAAACATGAAAGACAAAATACCTTTGTATATAGATTTACCAGGTAATATCAAGAATGGTTTTCTGCTTGGTTTGACAGTTTTACATAAGTTTGTAATGTGTGTTCTCTGCTTGCTTTGACAGAAAACCATTCTTGATAGTACTAGGTAAATGCATATACAAAGCAAAATACTATGTCGGCCATCATGGATTTGGGTTTGTTTGTTTTTGTTAGTGTGATTGGGATAATTTGTAAGTTCTTTTTATGAATGAAGGTGGTTGTAGTTAAGCACTATTCACATGAGCACGACCAACGAACGACGAATGAATGAAGAAAAGTGATTTTACATACGTTTGAAGCCTTATTTTCTTACAAATTCTCAACAAAACGATAAAAGTATAGTTTATGTTTGATTTTTGATGCATAAATTAACTTTTTAATCTCAATTGTTAGTAAATTTGAGAAAACAAGTTTATTCGTCGCGAATAGAATTGTAGTTGATACGAATTGTCAAACTCTATTCGCGTTCCACACACCATCCACACTCCCAACGAACAAAATATTCGCGCGCGTATAACCTCAAAAATCATTCCTGCTTTGAGTTTTGGTTGTTCATTCGCGACGAATTAAAAACTCTCATGTGAAAGAAATGTCAAAATCGACGAATATTCGTTCATTCGTTGGTCGTCGTTCGTGCTCATGTGAATAGTGCTTTATATGAATGTGGAATGTAGAGGTGTGGAACGAGAGTGGATGATATTAAGGTGCACCCAAATGTGCTTAGACGACAGATGGCGACTAGACAGAGTTAGGATTAGGATAGTACGTGGGATTGGTGCAATATTTTTGAATTTTTGAAACAAAGGGTTGCCTATGTTTGGGGGTTTTGGGTTCAGTGCAAGTTTTTAATGACGTATGTATGGAGGGGGAGTTATAGTTTTTATGTGTTTTTGTGGTATGGCTTAAGTTTCCGTAATGGTAAGAGAGATTGGAAAGGTTGGGGAAGAAACTTTAAGCTCCAAATCAAATCATGTTGGTGCTAAGAATTTTCAAGCGACGCGACGAGTTGATTTGAAAACAGAAGTCAGGTTTTTAAGTGGTGCGGTGCTCATAATTCTAGGCCATCATGGATTTGGGTTTGTTTGTTTTTGTTAGTGTGATTGGGATAATTTGTAAGTTCTTTTTATGAATGAAGGTGGTTGTAGTTATATGAATGTGGAATGTAGAGGTGTGGAACGAGAGTGGATGATATTAAGGTGCACCCAAATGTGCTTAGCCGACAGATGGCGACTAGACAGAGTTAGGATTAGGATAGTACGTGGGATTGGTGCAATATTTTTGAATTTTTGAAACAAAGGGTTGCCTATGTTTGGGGGTTTTGGGTTCAGTGCAAGTTTTTAATGACGTATGTATGGAGGGGGAGTTATAGTTTTTATGTGTTTTTGTGGTATGGCTTAAGTTTCCGTAATGGTAAGAGAGATTGGAATGGTTGGGGAAGAAACTTTAAGCTCCAAATCAAATCATGTTGGTGCTAAGAATTTTCAAGCGACGCGACGAGTTGATTTGAAAACAGAAGTCAAGTTTTTAAGTGGTGCGGTGCTTATAATTCTAGGAAATTACGATTTTGTTTTTCTGATAATTTTTTTTTTTTATTGTTGGGGTGCTGCAATTTAAGTGGGTGAGTGATTTTCCACTTTTTATAGTTTTTATTGAGGTTGAGCCTTAGGCAATAAGAATTTCAAAGTGCAAACAAATAGTTATTGTTCTGTCATGAAGGGAAGTGATAAAAAAATAATTACTATTGATTTTAGCTACCGAAAGCCAACCCAAGGGCCATAAGCTGCCACGAAATATATCGAAAATAAATTCGGCATTCAAAGAGGAAGAAAGAAGTGCAAAATAATTTGGCGGTCAACAGAAGGTCGTGGCCGCCAATCCCTTTTTCTCGCCGAAGTATACAGATTTTACGCACCGTTTTTTTGAGCGCTGCAGCAAAAATCTTAAAGTATTCAAGCCGAACGGGCAATAACGGCCATAGCATATTGAAGAAATATTGGTTAGGGTTGCCATACTAAACTTTTTTGGCAATACCGAAAAATTTTGAGTTCGACTTTTTGGCAATTATTTTCGAGTTCCGGACTGGAGCCGAACCAACGACAACAACAAAACCAAAATCACAACAACAACAACAAGTGAAAGTATTTTGGCGTGGCATTTATCTTTATTTTTTTATTTGTGCATGCATTTTTAAATTTAAGTTTCCTTTTCTTATTATTTTTTTTATCCTTTTTCTTATCAAATTTTTATTTTGTTTACATACATATATTTTTATTTTGTTCAATTGTCTTTGCTTCGCAAGTGGGGAAGTTTTTTTTTTTTTATAATAAACACGCACTCAAGGGCTTTTATCATACCCTTTATATGCCAAGAGCACAGTGCGAGCATTAGGGAAAGGATAGGGGATGTAAAAGGAGGTGCCGGTGAACATTGGTTTTAAATTCTTGAACATTACAATGACTGGGGAAGACAGAGTGTGGAAGAGAATTCCACATTCGCGTAGTACGGCTAAAGAATGATTCTCTGTACTTTACAGTACGTCCGAAGTTGGGCTCAAGGGTGAACTGATGGGCATTCCTGGAAGCGCGAGTATTACGGTTGAATGTCTTAAGGGGAGGAATGCAACTGGCTATTTCACTAGAGCATATACCGTTGAAGTATCGGTAAAACAGGGTGAGACATGAGACATTACGACGATGTTCTAGAGATGTAAATGACTCAACGATGGTATTGTCACCAATCATTTTGAATGCTCTTTTTTGGATACTGTCGAGAAGACTTAAGTACGTCACTGGAGCACCAGCCCAGACGTGAGAATTGTACTCAAGCTTAGGACGTATGTAGGTTTTGTAGATAGTAGCCAGATCAGAAGGGGAAAAAAATTTCTTGCACCGCCTTAAGAAACCTAAACATTTTGCGGCATTTTTGGCGACATCGCATATGTGCTCGTTCCACAAAAGGTGGTCAGTGATGCACATACCGAGAATCTCGAGATGTTCAGTCTCATTGATGCAAGTGCCACTCATGGATAGTGGCAAGGGGGGTATGTCACGCTTCGACGATACAAGACAGCATTGAGTTTTCGAAGCATTAAACTCTACGCGATTTTGTATTCCCCATTGTACAATGCTGTTTAAGTCAGAGTTTAATGAGCTTATCATATTTTGCCGTTGCAGTTCCACATCCGAAGAGGAAGGATGTGAGTCTGGAAACGAATATGAAAAGCTAAGGGTACTATCGTCAGCGAAACAATTAATTGGATTAGAAGTAACAGACAAGAGATCAATAATGAAAATGAGGAAGAGGGTAGGAGACTAAACGGAGCCCTGGGGCACACCAGCATTTATATCGTGGGTTTCAGACTTGAAACCGTCCAATACAACTTGTATTGAACGGTTCGAAAGAAAGTTTCTAATCCAACGAAGAAGGGGTTCATCGATACCGAAAGCACGCATTTTCGATAAAAGAGCAAGATGCCAGACTTTATCAAATGCCTTAGAAATATCAAGTGCAACAATCTTACTTTCTCCAAAACGATGTAAAGATTTGTTCCACTGTTCGGTGAGATAAACCATCAGATCACCAGTGGACCTGTTGCTGCGAAAGCCGTACTGCCGGTCATTAAGAAGCTTTCGGTCTTCGAGATATTTCTTGAGCTGATAGTTTATCAGCGTTTCCATGACCTTAGAAAGAAGGGACGTAAGTGCAATCGGTCGATAGTTGGAGGGAGAAGAAGATTCGCCTTTTTTGGGATTGGGTGGACAAATGCTGTTTTCCAACTGCTCGGAACGAGCCCAGAAGAATAGGATAGATGGAAAAGCTTACGCAAGGGTTTTGCCAGCGTGGAAGAATAATAGCGGGGATACCATCCGGACCCGCGGATTTATGTATGTTGAGATCCTTTAGGACTCTCACCACAGCACGAGTGCGGAAGAAGATCTGTCCCATGGAATCATTGACGCGCTCAAGAACAGGCGGAGTCATGACACTCTCTGGCAGCGAAGAGTTGGCGGCGAACTGCCTAGCAAAAAGGTTAGCTTTCGCGAGAGAGCTAACAACTGGAGTGTCATTGTCAACGAGCGTTGGGACCGAAGAAGAAGAAGAATTCTTCATATTTTTAACAAATGACCAAAAATTCTTACTGCCTTTGGGACATTGCAGTATTTAGTTTTTGGTCATGTAAAAACTTTGTCCGTCGAATATAGGCATTGCAGGCCTTTCTGGCTTGTTTAAACTTGTTCCGGTTTTCCTCAGTTGGGTTGGCTCTAAAACACCGGAACTTAACTTCTTTTTCCCTAATAACCTCTTTACAGCTTGAATCAAACCATGACTTTTCCTTAGGTTTGATGCTTTTAACCCTATTCGGGATAAAAGTTTTCATTCCCAAGATAATCATATTAGTAATCATATCTGCGCTGGAGTCTACGTCACTATCGAGGAAGCATAGTGACCAGTTAAAGATCCGGAAGAAGTTGTTGAGACCGTCCCAGTTGGCTTTCTCGTATTGCCATACGGTTCTCTTCGGAGCTCTTTCTCTAACTGGATTAGTTTGACACGAGAAATTTGCGGATATGATACTATGGTCTGATCTGCCTAGAGGCGTTAATACACTGATAGTGTATTTATCAGGGTCAGACGTAAGGAACAAGTCAAGAGTATTTTCCGCTTGGCCATCAATGTCCGATATTCGGGTAGGCTCAGTGACAAGCTGAGTAAGGTGGTTGAACTCAGCAAAGATCTCGGCACACATTCCTTCGGGTGTTGTCGGGCCCGAATGGAGAAGCCATGAAGAATTGTGTCAATGTACAATCGCCCGTAATAACGATTTCAGTGTGAGGATACAAGGATACAATTCTTTGTATGGAGTCAGACAGAGCGTCAAATTCAAGAGAAGTTGAAGCTCTATCCAGGTTTGGGCTTCGATAGAGAAAGCAATAGTGAATGATGTGCTTATTGACGGAGAATTTAAACCAAATAAAATTAAAAAAAGAATTGGAGCAACGTCCATATTGAGGCAAGAACTGATAAGCTACATCATCCCTAATGTAAACGGCGAGACCATGATGGGAAAAGAATAATGGCACTAAGCTATACCCATGAATGAGAAATTCAGTAGGATCGGAGTTCTCACCTACTTGGGTCTCGCTTAGCGCCAAAACAGCTGGCCTGTTAGATACAGTGTGGATGTATGCAGCCAGAAAATTAATTCGAAGCCCGCGAATATTACAATAATCGACTCTGAAATCTTCAGTCATTGCAATATAAAAAAAAAAATAAAACCAAAACAGACGAAGTCTAAGAAAAACTACACAATGAACCAGGTATCTTTTCGAAGCAACGCCCCCGTTAGTGTTATGCCTTAACGGAGACGTGAATCGATCCGACCCTGGAATTCAAATTGCAATTTCTCTATTCATCCGTTGTTGCCGACTAACCATATACATACATACATTGCGAGAGCAAAAAAGAACTCATTGCAATATGATGCATATGGTTTGCCATGCAACTGTTAGGATAGGGAAAGTGGAGGATGGGTACTCACATGTGCTGCGTAGGCTTGATGAGTTTTTTTTGTTTTGTTTTTTTTTTTTTTGATTGAGTGGCGGTGCTTTTTTTCTATTGATTTGGTTTGTGTTATTGTTGTTGTTGGTTATGATGAAGTTTTGGATGTTTGCTCTTTATTTTTTTTTTTTGTTTCATGTTGCATGCGAAAACTGGTAACTGTTATTATTTCTCTTTATCTTGTAACGTCATTTTTGGTGGGTATATTGTTGGGTTGTTTGATTTTTTGTTTGGGTTTTAATTGAATTTTTTTTTATTAATATTTGCGTTTATGTTGTTTATTTTTATTTCTTGTTAAGATGACGGACGACGCGACGTATACTAGACAGGACGCGACGGATGAAAAAAATCACAAAAACTATGGCTAGACAACGGACGACACACAGCACAAGGGGTACCTTCACCCACGATATCACACTGACAACTGACAACAACAGTGGGTGACATCTGGGCGTTCCCTAACCGCGGGCCCTTTCTTTGTGGGAAAATCGGGTGCGGAATCCACATTTACTTAGAGCTCTAGGGAAATAGGGTTACCATCCGCGTTTTTTTGTAGTACATTTTTTTTTGTGCGCCAAAAATTAAGGGTGTATTAAAATTCACAGTTGGGAATTAGGAACGGACGTTATCCACATTTACCTTGGGAAAACCAAATTTTTATGAAATTTTGCATTTATTTGTTATTACAAAAAAAAACAAATTACAAACCCATATACAAAATAAACAAAACATTAAAAACCATAAAAATCATACAAAAAAAATTATAAAAACACAAAAATACAAAAAAAATTATAAAAATTCAAAAATACAAAAAAAATTTAAAAACATAAAAATAAAAAAAAAATCTTTAAAATTTAAATTTAGTATAATAATTTTAGGATAAAGTTTCATTTTTGATTTGAATAGTCTTTTAACGATTTTCATTAAAATAAATATTCAGTGAATTTTGTTGATAATTGTTTCTTAACTTTTGTTCATTCTTTGCTTTGTTATTTATTTATTTATTACCTTTTTTTTTGTTATTTATTAAAGTTTGGTTTTTTGATCATTTAGTTATTTATTAATTTTTTGTTTGTTAATTTATTTATTTATTCATTTTTGTTTGTTCAATTAGTTATTTATTCATTTTTTGAGAAATTTTAGTTTGTGTAAAGTTTTTCTGGTTTAATAAAGCTCCAATGTACTGCCACGTCAGCAGCGCGTTAGTTATTTTTGACATTTGCTGAGGGCCACAAGATTGCGTGTTAGGCTCTGTTTTCAGGGGATGATGAGCGGCGGATAATGTCCTAGAGGAGGAAAGAAGGCACCGGAGGCAACCACTGTAATGGCGTTCGGGGAGTCCCCGGAATATTTTGGCATTGGGACTCCAAGGTAGGGTGGGCTAGCGCCGCCGCAACAACATCAGCGCGGTAAGAGTGTAGGTAAGGTAATGTCCTTGTTTCGTTTTGTGTTGTCCTTTCCCTTTTTGGCACGATATATGTTTTTTGTGTGCCGGTTCCTGTCCGTCTGGGACCAAGATCCCCTCCGTTTCCGACGAGCTAAGCCGCGTGTCGCTAGCGTGCCACGGACCCAGACGGATGGCTGGGGTTATTCCCCGATGACATACAAGTCATCAGGAACCGAGCCGGCAACAAAATGGCGCCCAACGTTTTTAAGGCCCCTAGGGTCTTCCGATATTTTTCGAAACTTTAAAAAGAGTTGTCTTTTAACTCAGAAACATCTCCTTTAGTGCTCCAATTCCTTTGGGAGCGAAATTTTAATTTTCTGTTTCGAAGTTTTAGTTCTTTTAGTATCGCTTACTTTTTCATTAAACACCTTTTTTTACTTTCTTCAATATTTATTTATCATTGTTCGCTGGTACAATGATTATTAAAAAAAGTAAATTTCAAAAATCATTAGTTTTCAATGTTTGTTTTCGTTCAGTCATGTCGGCCCCACAGCATCACCAATCGAGGCGTAAGTCATAAGTTGGGTGGCTTGTAATGCCCTTTTATTCGCGACGTCTTGGTTGGTGATTGCTTCCGGACCGAAATGACTGAATATTACCTGGTCTATTTTTTGTTCTTGTTTATCACCTTAGCGAGTCGTATTTCAACATGTCTTCGAACGGAAGGTTCTCTACGAACCATTGAATTGCGGCTGAAATATCGACCTCGCGACGGTGATGACTCTCAATTCTGTATCAAAACCACCGTCGTCACTGGGACGTCGTAAGTCTTGATCGGAATCGCTCTTGAGAATGTCCGATCAATCGCGACGACGACTCACGACGACCGTGGTTTACCCGCACACTGCTCTGTCTGCAGGGGTTGCGGTGGGACGTATGCCTTGGCGAGGAAAACTCCTTAGTATGCCACGTCAATTGCGACGCCTCACTACAGCTCCGGTAGGCAGCAGCCAGTGTGTACTTACCCCTTCTATGTGTGTATTTATGTCGTTACTTCATGTTTACTTACCTTCACTCTTATGGAACCTCTAACGGAGGTTGTCTCCGGAATTGCCTCAACATCGAATCTGAAATCTTCGAGGATAGCCGACGCTCACATCCCCGACCTTAATGAATGATACACACAGAACACAGTTTTCTTTATTATCAGTTAAACCGAAAGTATAACAAACATACATATACATATACATATACATATATAGTTCAACAATCTAAAAATTCCAATAATAATAATTCGCAAACAACACATCCATCTCCTCGTAATATAGTACTGCTTGGAAAGCCCATCTTCTCCGACTATTTTGTTACAGTCGCACTGGTCGGCATTCACAGAGTATCTGTTAAAGAAAAGCAGAAAAGAGGGCATTTTAGATTAGGCAGAGCTGTGTTGAATAACTTGTTAGTTAAATTGGGTCGTTCATTTTTTTTTGCATTTAGTTTCATTTAGTATAGTCATTAGTATAGTTGGTTGTGGGTATAGTGTTAGTGTTTTCTTTTGTAGCTCTTAGTTTTATTTAGTCAATTTTAAAGTGGTGAAGGTTTAGGTTTAGTTTTGTATCGAAGTGTAGTGTTAGTATTTTTCTTTTGTAGTTATTAGTTTAATGTTTTGATTTTGAATCGGTGAAGGGTATAGTGGTAATAAGAATTGATTTAATTGTTATCATATCGTTCTTGAGTTTTAGTTTTCAGCGATTCTGTTTAGTTTTTTTTATAAGTAATAGTGTTTAGTCTTATTTAAAAAGGTGAAGGGTCAATAGGTTTAGTTTTGTTATTTTATTATAGTTGTTAGTAGTATAAGTTTTTTTTGGCATGATCTTAGTTTGTAAGGGGTATTTGTAGTAGGGTTAGTTTTTCAATTTTGATTTTGATTGGTTTAATTATCTTAGTGGTAATATTGTTATTTTTTTTTACAATTTAGTTAGTAGAGTACATGTAATATAGGTAGATTAGCTTAGTGTCAATAGGATTGTTTTTTTTTTTTTGTAAAGTAGAGGTAGTTAATAGTTAGTTTCATTGTAAATTTTTTATTGTTTTTCATTCACATTTTGCTTAGTTTCTTTGTTAGTTATAAACAGTTAGAATTAGATTTTGTTTTGGTTGAGTTAGATCAAGTGTTGTTTCATAGATCCTGGTAGTAATTAGGGAATCTGGAAAGAAAGAGTGATATTAGTTGCGAATTTTACAAAACAAAGGTTAATGAAAACGAAAAGGACACCAGTGAAAACGGGAGTCGCTAAGGGGACTCGGAGTCAAGTAGCGGGTCGCTCCCGAGATAGTTCGCCGCAGCCAGAAGAGGATTTGATGGTAGTTTCTTCCCCAGCTGGTAGTGGTTTAACAGGGTTAGGTATGTCAGCCGAACAAAACGGAGGTTCTAGTAGAATAGAGGGTTCGGTTGCGAGTGGTCCCGGTTCAGGCGTAGACGAGTGGCTACTAGGTTCTGAGATTGCAAGCGGCTCAAATCTTAGGAAGCAGGCTGCATCGGAGGTACAGGGCGGGGAGCCTGGTCATTCGTCAGCGGAAAAAGGGGCCGACGGGAATGCGGATATGCATCATGGCCAGACTGGCGCCAATTCCAACAACAACAACGAGTCCCGTCCTCCTGAAGCTGCCGTCACCACCATGATTCCGGCCGAATTGAAGACCGTTATCAATTTGGCGGTGGTAGAGGCATACGACTCCTACGTAAGTTCCATGAAGGAAGAGATTGCGGCATCTCTCAAAGAGGAGATCCGAAAAGGTTTTGTCCGGTTCATGGGGGACATCAATCGAACGGTGCGACCGGAACCACCAATTGAATTACGCTCTCCCAGGCCTCGAGTGGAACGGGACCGGGAAGAGTATCGCCGCGAACAGAATGGTCCCCTTGAAAGAACGCGTGGGCAGGAACATCCCATTGGAGTCCTAAGAGATCATCCAAGGCAGTCAGCCGAAGCTTCGAGACCTTCCGGTGCAATCCCACAACGGGTTCCGGAAGCCATCCAGCCGCCGAAAGATGGACGAAGCGATGAGACTTGGCGAGATAGTCGCGAGCCTGGTCCTAGTCGTCCCGTCGATAGAGGTTATGCTCAATCCCAGTACCAACACCAGACAAGGGATTTCGCTCAGCACCCGGGTTATCCGCCAGGTCAGTGGGATCGGCAGTCACCTTGGGCGTACGAGGGAGGAAGTCGGCAACCTATAAAGATAGATAAGTGGGGTTTAAAATTCAATGGCGTAGCGGAAGTACTTACCGTGGAAGACTTCGTGTTTAGGTTGGAGACGCTCCAAAGTCATTATGCGTGTCCCTGGGCTGAGATCTTGCGCGATTTCCATCTACTGCTGTCCGGAGACGCGTATGAATGGTACTGGAGGTTCCAGAAGGATTACCATAATCCTGATTGGTATACTCTTCGCGATGCATTGATGCGCAAGTTCCGGAATGCGAGGTCCGATCTGGAAATAATGCGCGACATAATGGACCGTCAACAGGGGCCTTGGGAATCGGCCGATACATTCTTTTCCGCAATCAGCAAGCTGAGATCTCAGCTCAGGATGCCGATGCCAGAGGCGGAGCTCGTTCGGGTGCTGAAGCGGAACCTGAATGAGCGCACTCGACGTTTGGTCTACCCGCAGGCGATCTGGTCGATGGATCAGTTGAGAGAGGCGTGCCGCGACGTAGAAAGCATGTTTGCTATTCGGGAGAGAGATGGTCCGAGGCCAAGTAGACCACCAGCTCGAATGCATGCCAATGAAGTGGAGTACTGGGATGAGCAACCGGAGTTCCAGGAAGCAGATGTTGCGGCCGTTCAGCATCAAAATCCGAGGACGAGGAGTTATGACCCGAACAAATTGACGTGCTGGAACTGCAAGTCTCCGGGTCACTCGTTTATGGACTGCCCCTCGACCACTCGCAACATATTTTGCTATAGGTGTGGTCAGGACGGAGTGATCAGTCCAAACTGCTTAAACTGCAGGACGGGAAACCGTCCGAGGAACGCGACGTCGTTGGGGGAGCCGCGTTCTCAAACGAATCCCCAAGTAAACCCAAGGAGCCTAGAAAAGAATTAGAAAAAAAAGTTAGAATTCTAAGAAGAGAGAAAGAAAATGATACAAATACGGTTAATAAGTCAAATGTGAGAAGTGTTAAGCCTTTGCATGTTAGGATACGTGAGTATAAAGAAGCTAGGGACAGAATTTTTAATGTTAATAGTATAGCAGAAGTATCCAAACGCATTTTAAAGGCAAGGCAACGCTATAGATTAAGGAAAGAAACTCGTAAAAACATTTTATCGACGATAGTAGATACTGACACGGACCCCAGGCCATATGCCAAAGTTAGGATTAGAGATAGGGACATTTTAGGATTATTAGACAGTGGGGCCAGTGTCAGTATTCTAGGGAAAAATTGTTTAGCGCTATCCGACGCTTTGAAGTTGACGGTAAAGCCGTATAAGTCCGGTGTCAAAACGGCGGATGGTAAAAGCCAAGCTATTGTGGGTGTGGTTAGGACGTCAGTTGGGTATAAGGACCTGTCTCGCGAGGTTACGTTCTACCTAGTACCTGGATTGGAGCAGGAGTTGTACTTGGGAGTGGATTTTTGGCGAGCGTTTGAGATCGCTCCTAACGTAATAAGTTCGATCGAAGTGATGGATACGCCAGCGGACATGCTAGACGCTCATCAACTTTCTCCTCTCCAGAAGGCGAGGTTGGAGGCTGTTAAGGGGAAATTTCTAGATTATGAACGTCACGGTCTCGGTAAGACGTCTCTGATGGAACATGTCATCGATACCGGAGATGCGATCCCTGTCAAGCAGCGTCACTATCCTGTCTCTCCGGCGGTGCAGGCCCATTTGTACGAAGAGATAGACCGAATGTTGGAGCTCGGCGTTATAGAGGAAAGTGAAAGTCCTTGGTGCTCGCCTGTTGTTCTTATCAAGAAACCAGTCATAGACGGTACTATTAAGTATCGTTTCTGTCTGGATTCGCGTAAGGTCAACGCGTTGAGTAAAAAGGATGCAAACCCACTTCCTCGTATCGAGGGGCTTCTCAGTCGTCTACAAGACACCTACTTTATTAGTAGTGTCGATCTCAAGGAAGCATTTTGGCAGATACCGTTGGAGCGGGAGAGTAGGGAAAAGACTGCGTTTGCGGTACCGGGGAGACCCTTGTACCATTTTAAGGTTATGCCGTTTGGATTGTGTAATGCAGCCCAACGGTTATGCCGTTTGATGGACAAGGTGATTCCTGCACGACTCAGGGAACGTGTTTTTGTCTATCTGGATGACTTGCTCATCATGAGTCCGGATTTCGAGACCCATATTGCGCTGTTGGATGAGGTAGCCGAATGCTTAAGGAAAGCTAATCTCACCATCAACGTGAAGAAATCCAAATTCTGCTTTAAGGAGCTTAAGTATTTGGGTTTCATCGTTGGTGGTGGGATGCTTAAGACGGATCCGGCCAAGGTGGAAGCGGTAGTGGACTTTCCAGTGCCGAAGAACCCGAGGCAAGTACGTCGGTTGCTTGGTTTGGCAGGGTGGTATAGGCTTTTTATTCGAGATTTTTCTTCCTTAACTGCGCCTTTGACCGATACCCTGAAGAAGAGAAACGAGAAGTTTCGCATGACCGAAGAGGCATTAGACGCGTTTGAAGCTCTCAAGAAGGCTCTTGTTTCAAGTCAAGTGCTGGTGAGACCTGACTTCGCGAGGCGGTTTTTTATTCAGTGTGACGCATCGGAGTCAGGTATTGGAGCTGTTTTGTTTCAAAGAAACGATAAGGACGAGGAATTTCCAATTTCCTATTTTTCGCAAAAACTTAACGCATGCCAACGAAATTACACTGTGACCGAGAAGGAGTGTATGGCTGCGGTTATGGCGGTGAAAAAGTTCAGGCCCTATGTCGAAGGTATGGCCTTCACTATTATCACTGACCATTCGAGCCTTAAATGGCTCATGAATATGAAGGACCTTAACGGTCGTCTTGCTCGCTGGAGTTTAGAACTCCAAAGTTATACCTTCGACATAGAGCATCGAAAAGGCTCACTTAACGTCGTGCCAGACACCCTTTCTCGGGCACATCTAGAAAGTGTTGAGTTGGCTGAAGTAGCCACTATTTTTCACCTGGACTCGGATGAATTCCAATCTCAAGAATACTTGACGTTAATTGAGACTATTAAAAATAATACGAAGGAACTTCCGGATTTAAAAATTGAGGACGACTTTGTTTACAAACGAGCACTTCCTATTGACGGCGATGAAACTTTAATTGACCACACCTGGCGGTTGTGGATTCCTTCGGGACTGACTGAAGAAGTCATTAAGTCGGCCCACGAGCCTCCCCAAGCAGCCCATGGAGGCATCGCGAAAACACTACACCGTATAAGACAGCATTTTTACTGGCCAAATATGACTGTTCAGATCAAGAACTTTATTGCTCAGTGTGATACATGTAAACAAAACAAATCGTCTAATCAAGTCCTTCGTCCGCCTATTTGTAATAATTTTGTCGTCGATTTGCCCTTCCAAAAATTATATATTGATTTTTTGGGACCGTATCCCAGGTCCAAAACGGGTAATGCGTATGTTTTTGTTGTATTAGATCAATTGTCCAAATTCGTGTTTTTGAAACCGTTGCGTTCAGCCAATTCGTTAAGTGTAATTAAGTTCTTGAAAAATGAAATATTTGACGCTTACGGAGTCCCACAGATAATTCATTCTGACAATGGTAAACAGTTCGTTGCCAAAGAGTTTCAGAACTTTCTTGACAATTATGGGATTAGGCATTTTCGCACTGCGAATTATTCTCCGCAGTCTAATGCCTCGGAAAGAGTGAACAGGACACTTCTTTCTGCAATCCGTTCATACTTGAAGGACGATCAGCGTGCCTGGGATATTCACCTCAGTGATATCGCATGTGCGCTGAGGAGCTCCGTACACTCTTCGACCGGTGTGTCACCATACTTTGCTCTTTTCGGAGTAAATATGATGACGCACGGTAAGAGTTACGAGCTCGTCCAAAAGTTGAACGCGATGAACGATGGTGAACTGCTTACTCTTCCGAGACAATTACGACTGCAGTGTATTAGGGACAAAATAAAACAAAATATCTTGACGGCACAAGAAAAAGGTGCAAAATCTTATAATGTCCGAACACGAAATGTCCGATTTATTCCTGGACAAGAAGTCTTTCGACGAAATTTTGTGTTAAGTGATTCGTCTAAATATCTGTCTGCGAAACTTTGCCCGAAATTTTTAAAGTGTCGGATAGTGCAATCGGTAGGAAAAAATTTATACGAGATTGAAAATCTCGCAGGAAAGAAGCTAGGAGTCTTCCATGCAAAGGACTTAAAGCAATAGTGATATTAGGAACTGTGATATAGCGTTTAAGTACCCGAAACATAGGCAAGACCCTGCTTCCGACTGACTTGACTCGACCTTGACGGTGACGATTAGGATTCGTATTTAAATTTGAAAGTGATGGTAGATGTGCAATATTAGGTACTAAGTTATGGACTTTGGTTAATTATAGAGCTTTTAATTACTCGAGTACTTGATTTTAATTTTGACTAATTTTTCTTTTTGTGATATGATTTTCGTGCAATATTTAAAAGATCCTTTTATTTATTTATTCCTCTAACAAACATTCATTCAAGTACCTGATTTAAATTTTGACTTTCTTTTTGTAGTATTTTTATCTTGTGCAATATTTTTCAGAGTTTTATTCAATATTTATTTATGTTTATATTTTCTTATTATTTATTTACTTTTTGTCATTAATTTATTCTTACATAGTCCATAGTTAACCAAAGTGCAATATTTACTAGCGTTTTTATAAAGTCCTATATGTGATACGAACGTATGATGGATGGATTTATGAGTGATACAAAGTGCAATATTTACTTATGTTATGTCTTAGTTTAATTATAGTTAATGCTTAAACAATTCAATGGAATTTTACTCACTGTGATATTTTTAAAGATAGTGTTATGCCCGGCTAAGGACGTGGGTTTCTTCCCCACGTTGGCAAATAACGATCTGCCACCTGATCTGTTGTCGCCTGAAGCTCCCACCAAATCCGGTGTTTTGTTGCGATCGTAGCTGAAATGAAAATTAAGAATTCGAATTTTACACGAAAAATAATAAAAAGTACCAAACAGAAAAATTTTACTTAACCTTCTTCTTGGTCGGCAGCCCTGTGTTCCACGAAAGCGGAGTAGATCTGCCAAGAATTTAGAATTATTAAATTTTCATACAAATTACAAAAATATCCAAGATCTACTTATTCCTATCTACGTTATATACTTAACTGGACAAAACGACACTAAAACTAGACACAGAAAACATTTATTTATGACAAAATAACAAAAACATGAAAGACAAAATACGATGTCGGCCATCATGGATTTGGGTTTGTTTGTTTTTGTTAGTGTGATTGGGATAATTTGTAAGTTCTTTTTATGAATGAAGGTGGTTGTAGTTATATGAATGTGAAATGTAGAGGTGTGGAACGAGAGTGGATGATATTAAGGTGCACCCAAATGTGCTTAGCCGACAGATGGCGACTAGACAGAGTTAGGATTAGGATAGTACGTGGGATTGGTGCAATATTTTTGAATTTTTGAAACAAAGGGTTGCCTATGTTTGGGGGTTTTGGGTTCAGTGCAAGTTTTTAATGACGTATGTATGGAGGGGGAGTTATAGTTTTTATGTGTTTTTGTGGTATGGCTTAAGTTTCCGTAATGGTAAGAGAGATTGGAAAATTGGGGAAGAAACTTTAAGCTCCAAATCAAATCATGTTGGTGCTAAGAATTTTCAAGCGATGCGACGAGTTGATTTGAAAACAGAAGTCAGGTTTTTAAGTGGTGCGGTGCTCATAATTCTAGGCCATCATGGATTTGGGTTTGTTTGTTTTTGTTAGTGTGATTGGGATAATTTGTAAGTTCTTTTTATGAATGAAGGTGGTTGTAGTTATATGAATGTGGAATGTAGAGGTGTGGAACGAGAGTGGATGATATTAAGGTGCACCCAAATGTGCTTAGCCGACAGATGGCGACTAGACAGAGTTAGGATTAGGATAGTACGTGGGATTGGTGCAATATTTTTGAATTTTTGAAACAAAGGGTTGCCTATGTTTGGGCGTTTTGGGTTCAGTGCAAGTTTTTAATGACGTATGTATGGAGGGGGAGTTATAGTTTTTATGTGTTTTTGTGGTATGGCTTAAGTTTCCGTAATGGTAAGAGAGATTGGAAAGGTTGGGGAAGAAACTTTAAGCTCCAAATCAAATCATGTTGGTGCTAAGAATTTTCAAGCGACGCGACGAGTTGATTTGAAAACAGAAGTCAAGTTTTTAAGTGGTGCGGTGCTTATAATTCTAGGAAATTACGATTTTGTTTTTCTGATAAATTTTGTTTTTTTTTTATTGTTGGGGTGCTGCAATTTAAGTGGGTGAGTGATTTTCCACTTTTTATAGTTTTTATTGAGGTTGAGCCTTAGGCAATAAGAATTTCAAAGTGCAAACAAATAGTTATTGTTCTGTCATGAAGGGAAGTGATAAAAAAAAATAATTACTATTGATTTTAGCTACCGAAAGCCAACCCAAGGGCCATAAGCTGCCACGAAATATATCGAAAATAAATTCGGCATTCAAAGAGGAAGAAAGAAGTGCAAAATAATTTGGCGGTCAACAGAAGGTCGTGGCCGCCAATCCCTTTTTCTCGCCGAAGTATACAGATTTTACGCACCGTTTTTTTGAGCGCTGCAGCAAAAATCTTAAAGTATTCAAGCCGAACGGGCAATAACGGCCATAGCATATTGAAGAAATATTGGTTAGGGTTGCCATACTAAACTTTTTTGGCAATACCGAAAAATTTTGAGTTCGACTTTTTGGCAATTATTTTCGAGTTCCGGACTGGAGCCGAACCAACAACAACAACAACACCAAAATCACAACAACAACAACAAGTGAAAGTATTTTGGCGTGGCATTTATCTTTATTTTTTTATTTGTGCATGCATTTTTAAATTTAAGTTTCCTTTTCTTATTATTTTTTTTATCCTTTTTCTTATCAAATTTTTATTTTGTTTACATACATATATTTTTATTTTGTTCAATTGTCTTTGCTTCGCAAGTGGGGAAGTGGGTGACATCTGGGCGTTCCCTAACCGCGGGCCCTTTCTTTGTGGGAAAATCGGGTGCGGAATCCACATTTACTTAGAGCGCTAGGGAAATAGGGTTACCATCCGCGGTTTTTTGTAGTACATTTTTTTTGTGCGCCAAAAATTAAGGGTGTATTAAAATTCACAGTTGGGAATTAGGAACGGACGTTATCCACATTTTCCTTGGGAAAACCAATTTTTTATGAAATTTTGCATTTATTTGTTATTACAAAAAAAAAACTTAAAAACCCATATACAAAATAAACAAAACATTAAAAACCATAAAAATCATACAAAAAAAATTATAAAAACACAAAAATACAAAAAAAAATTATAAAAATTCAAAAATACAAAAAAAATTTAAAAACATAAAAATAAAAAAAAAATCTTTAAAATTTAAATTTAGTATAATAATTTTCGGATAAAGTTTCATTTTTGATTTGAATAGTCTTTTAACGATTTTCATTAAAATAAATATTCAGTGAATTTTGTTGATAATTGTTTCTTAACTTTTGTTCATTCTTTGCTTTGTTATTTATTTATTTATTACCTTTTTTTTGTTATTTATTAAAGTTTGGTTTTTTGATCATTTAGTTATTTATTAATTTTTTGTTTGTTAATTTATTTATTTATTCATTTTTGTTTGTTCAATTAGTTATTTATTCATTTTTTGAAAATTTTTTAGTTTGTGTAAGGTTTTTCTGGTTTAATAAAGCTCCAATGTACTGCCACGTCAGCAGCGCGTTAGTTATTTTTGACATTTGCTGAGGGCCACAAGATGGCGTGTTAGAACGAATTTCCTTGATTTTGATGAAATTTCGTCCGAATTTCGCATAATCATAATGATAATGGAAAAAATAAAAAAAAAATAAAAAAAATAAACAAATTCAAAAGAACAGAAAAATGAGAAAAAACAAAACTTTCCCTTAAAATTGAAAAAAAAGTGTTTCGTAAGTTTGATTGATCGAAACAGAGAAACGGTTAATCGTATCGATGAGAAATTTTCTTCAGAATCATGGAAATTTTATGAGCTTTAGATTAGTTGTACCACTGAAAACCACAAAATAACGGTAGTTTTTATGAAAAAGTTGAAAAATGCGTATTTTGGACCTTTTTTCAAATTGATAGAAAAAATTGAAAAAAGAAATATTTTTATTTTTTCAAAATGTTTTTGTGTAGAAAATTTAACAAATTTTTCAAATCTGCCTTTATTTTTTTTGTAAGTCAATATTTAGCAGAGTAATTAGGGTCCAAAGTCAAAGTTGTGTTTTTGCATGTAAACCCATTTTTTGATTAGAAAAAAAAATCGTAGCGATCTGAACCAAACAGTGAATTATAGCCAACAAAATTTTAAAATTGATTCTTAGATTGGTTGGATTGAACAAAAATTTCCGTTCATTTTATGATAAATCAAAGTTTATTTTTTTTTCGATTTTGAAATTGAATGAACATTTTTTACGCTCAAGCAAAAATGACTAACGGTACTTTCTTGACTCAAAATAATTTGAAAAGAAAAAATGATAACCTTTGAAAAACTTTTTATTTCACTTCAATCCGACTTTTTTCTACTGAGATACAGCCTTATAAAAAACCACTCCATTTTTGAGTTTTTTCAAGTGTTCTTTTAATTGTTTTGACTAGTGTAGTAAATATTCTATCTATTTGAATTGACTTAACTTAACTATATAATTTTGTTTTACGGATTTGTTTAGTAAATTTTACAACGAAACTCTCTAATACACTTTTTTACAGCCCGGCAAAATGACAGTACAGGAAAAAAAATTAACATTTTCAGAAATTTTTGCTGCTTCACTCACGTAGGTACACTGTACTGTACATGTAGCTAACACCACTTCCTGTACTTCTTATTCAATGGGTTTTCTTCACTCATTTGACAGTTTCAACTTTGTTCTCAACTCTAATGTTAATCAATTCCCGATTTTCTCAACTTCCGAAAAAAGTAGAGAGAGGCAAACTTGAGAGTTTTCTCCCAAATTTAAATAAAATAAATGTTGATGTCTTCTGTGAAAAATTATTTTCGTTTTGAATAGAAAAAATTGCAACTTAAATTGTCACGAAAACTATTTTTGGGAAAACCATCTGTCGTGTGCTCCCGAAACGAAGATGAAGAAGAAGAAGCATGGGTTGATAGAAGACAGTACAAATTGTGTCCATGGGTCGGGCCCGAAAAATGGGACGACCACGACTACCTATACACAATACACATGTACATACAAAAAAACGTATTTCTAAGCGTAAAGCGTATGTTTTTGGAGTTGATAAGTCTTCTCCTTTGGAATAAACCACTTTGGAAACATGAATAAGTTGAAGTAGGCTTTTTTGGTCAATTTGAATTGGAATGCAAATAAAACAAATTTTATTCCATCTTTTTCCCGACGTTTCGTCGTTATTCACGACTTCTTCAGGGATGTAGTAGACTGGGTACGGTTGAGACAATTTCGCTTTTATTGTCCATAACTTTGATTTCTGTAAACCGAGCGATGAAGTGGATATGTTCAATAAAAAAGCGGGTTTTCATCTACAATTGAAAAGTAACTTCTGAGTCCTACGTGCATTATTTTATGAAAAATATGGAATTTAAAAAGACATCTTTTTTGTTGCAACCGTACCCATACCAAGGACGGTTGAAACAGCGACTGGGGTCAGTTGAAACAGAATGAAATAATAAACATATTTTTTATTTTTGACATTGTTTTACAATGTTTATCACATATTCCATTAGGCGATTAATTTTTGATTAATAATAATTTATTAAAAAAAACATAACACAAAAAATCAACAATTGATAAAACAAAACAAAACGAAAATAAATAAATAAATAATCCATCTTTACAAAACAAAACAAACTTAAACAAATAATAATTTTAAAATAGACTGAACAAAAACCTCATTTCATCGTGGTTTTTTAAACAAAAAATTAATTAATCGGAATATTCCGAGTCGCAATTGTGGCAAACATATGAGCTCCTACGTAAATATTTTGTTTCAACCGTACCCAAAAAAAATGTTTCAACCGTCCCCAACCCTTCTTTAAATACAAAATTGTATATAACTATCGTCACATTAAAAACACGTTGAAACAATTCACTGCGATACGTTATGCATTCTTCATTTATAACATAAACAAATACACAATATTCTTACATAAATAGAAATTCAGTTATTGAAAAAGAAAACGGCACATAAATTCTTACTTTTGGTTGCCAATATAAAAAAAGTGCTCTCTCATACGATTGCCACGCGCAGCGTGCAAAGGAAAACTTACGATTGTAGCACTATGTTTTCGCTTCGTTTGCTCTTGACAAACGTTCGCGTATCGCCTACTGTTCCTGGAAAATTTGATTTGTTTCAACCGTCCTTTGTTTCAACCGTACCCAGTCTACCCTATTGATTTGAATTAACTGGGCTTTACATTAGATGAATTCTTTTTAAATATTTTATTTTTAAAATTTTTTTGAATTAAAACAAAACGAAATAAATTAACACAAAAATAATTTAACATAAAAAAGACTTATTACTTTACGGAACAAACAAAAGTTATGACAGTAGTGTAGTTAATGCAGGAAACTACTTTGGAAACTTTTTTTTTTTTTTCGGTCATGGAACTTACTTACTTGCTTATGGTGGCGCTACAGTCCAGGTCGGACCAGGGCCTCATCCAACAAACGTCTCCAGCCGGCCCGATCCCTAGCTAGCTGTTTTCAGTTTCACACGCCAAGTTGGTTCTGGTCTTCTTCCTCCTGTGTGCTCCATCTGAGTCGCGGTCTTCCTCTTCTGCGACGTCCTTCCGGGTTGGATTTGAAGACTCTACGAGCCAGGGCATTATTTTCCATTCGATGTACATGACCTAACCATCTAAGTCGTTGGACCTTAACTTTTCTGGCTAGGTCAGTGTCACTGAACAGCTCGTACAGTTCTTGATTGAATCTTCGTCTCCATTCTCCTAAAAAAGAACGATCTTGCTTGCTTGCTTGCATTAAAACTTTCGTCAAACAACTTTCTGGAACACAAGAAGCACTTGACGAATTGAAGAAATTAAAGCGGAGACTCTCCGGACATCAAAGGTACTCAAAGATACATGATTCATTCGAATGCGAATGTGTGATGTCGTCGATTTGGTTTAAAATTTTGAGTACTATCAATGAGAAAAACGTCATCCTTAAAGAAGGATGAGGTACCCTACACGTTGAAATTGACAACCTGAAGGCTCTCCCTTACTGAAACTTTGCCAACAATTAGCAAAGTAATGGAGACGCAAGCCCAGAAATCGGGGAGCGGGTCATAATTCTGGTTTCAAAATTCTGCTTTTTAAGCGAAAATTTTGGTTTTCAAAATTCTGCTTCTTTTTGCATTCTGGTCACCAATATTCTGTGTTTTTAAATTCTGCTTTTCAAAATTCTGCTTTTTTATTCATAAACACAATCAAATTTCGGGTTGGGGTCAAAATTCTGCCGGGGTCAAAATCCAATTTAGTCACTATTCGTCCCTTGCAATTGTCTCTAATTCGATTAGCACAGGCCCAAATATAAGTTTTACATTTTTGTAACTTTTCAAGATAAAACATTATCCATCAACACAAAGTTTATCTTTTCCCTTATTGGATTTTACAATCGAAATATGCATGGCTAAATTTGAACACTAACTCGAAGGCATAACAAATTAGACTTACAGCTTACAGGAGATAAAGTAGGTACATATTATGCATACTGATGTGACTACATATATATGCAAATACAGTGCAGTCTGGGTAGCGTGAACACTGGACTGCGTGAAAACCTGGCTCGCATGAACACCAATTGTTTTATACTGAGCACTCTATAGCGTGAACCGTGAACAACAAAAACCTCGATAACATGAACTACGAATTTATGCTCCCATTTCGGGGATTTCCCTTAATCTTAGACATCGTAGTTTTTAAAAACATTTTTGCACCGCATACTCCGTTTTTGTACATAATCGTCCCAATCGAGGTAACCGTCGGAGCGGAATTTTCCCCGATTTCCTCCGAATCGGAGACATTTTGCCCGTCGGAGAACTACCTCGAAGCAAAATTTGGAGGATACGGAGAAAATTCCGCTCTGACGGTTACCTCGATTGGGCCGAATATTTGTATTGATTCCGATAATAATAAAAACAAAAAACGATTCCCGTTTAAACACGTGAAACTCGCTGCTGTTTGTATGCCTCGTTTCAGTGCAATTTATTTTTCAGCATTTCAAGATAATTTTTCGTCTCTGCAAATATGGTTAGATACAAAAAAACCAGAGTTTTTAAATTAAAAGAAAAAGGTGATATTATCGCGAAACTAGAAAGGGGTGTAGTCCATAAAACGTTAATTTAAGTTCGAAAACTGTTGTTTTTCTTGCTATATAAAATATGGGATAGTGTGAACAACCTGGTTAGCATGGACAGCCTGTGCAGTAATTAGTTCACACGACACAGACAGTACTGTATATAATCTAATCGCTAATTCGGCCGTAATTTCAATAATCAATTTGCTTTGGATGAAGCTCCGCTCTTTAATACAATATAATCCTACAAGAAAATATCACAGTTGGGATTTCTTTTAGTTCATGGAAGGAAATTTGTCTGTGTCAAAATGTTCTAACACTAAATCGACATGCTATCGCTATGAAGTACGAATTGGTAAAATTGCCACATGGTGGTTTATTTTTGTAACATAAACAAACATATAGAAACAACAACTGTCTAATGCATTTAAAACAGTGCAGTAGTTTTTCTCCCACCAATTTCGTGTTTTTTTTCTTCGTTATAACAAATTTATAGTGCGCGGAGTCGATAAAATGTTCCAACTTGTAACCCTCGTTTCCCCATATTTGCTGCAAATGCATCCTTGGTTATTAGCTTTTGCCTTGTTTGATCTATGAAATAAATATAGGATTTGTCGGAGGTCAGTGGAAACCACTGCGATGACCTTAATTGAGTCAATAACTTTTTGACGTTGTTCAAAATGAAATTTAAATGCTCCGGAATCATTAATGGCTGCAATTTTGCTTAAAACCGCACGGTTAATGTTTGAAAAATCATAAATTTACTTTTTATTGGATGTCATGTTACAATAATGATTGAAAATTAACTTTTAGCTGTCGTAGATTTCAATCTTATGTCAAATTAAAATCAGAAAACTATTGTTTAATTCATTGCCATGGTTGCATTCACTTGGGATACAAACATTAAATTACTGCAGCCCAGCACTTATTTTGAAGCGACTGGTTATGTAAATTTGTAAAGCGATAATTAAAAAAAGACAGTTTCTTTAGTTTTAGGTACTAAAAAAATCACGTTACCACCTGTAGAGCATGAGACACTTAATCTCAGGGTCGTGGGTTCGGGCTCCACGTTGGGCACCATTTTGTTGCCGGCTCGGTTCCTGATGACATAAATGTCATCGGAGAATAACCCCAGCCATCCACCTAGTACCATGGCACGCTCACGACACGTGGCTTAGCTCGTCGGAATTGGGTGGGATCTTGGTACCAGACGGACGGGAACGGGTACACAAAAACATTAATCGTGCCAGAAAGGGAAAGGACAACACAAAACGAAACAAGGACATTACTTTACCTACACTCTTACCGCGCTGCACAGTGTGACGCTGACGACCTAAACCGACCATCATGAGACTTTGTATTTGTACATGTATTCTTGGAGGTATAAGAAGTAACAAAGGATACTTTTTATCCTGCTAAAGTGTAAGGTACTCGTGTGATAAACAAGATTTTTTGCATAGGCAGTGGTAGTTTAACAACACGCCTAGGTCACACCACCGAACAACGCGAAAATGTACAAAGTTCCATATTATACCCTCAAAACGCAAAAATTATTTCTTTCCAAACAAACGTCGCGACGACTTTGAATTGCGGGTGAGACGAGATTCGTGGGGACTATACGTACTTTTTTAAGGCAAAAAAGTTTATGCAACAAAAAGGTCCAGCTAATAATGAAAGCTGTACATAATAATACCTACGAACATTATGTACATACCAAACTGTGTACGAGTATATGTATAGCAAAAATACATTTAAAATTTCCTAAAAACTTGTTCCATACGACTGTCTAAGTTACTGATAATTGTTTGTTGTTACGTTAAGAAGTACTATAAATTCTTAAAATAGATGCAATATAGAAATAAATTAAGGTAGTACCTACCTAACATCGTTTGAAGTGTTTAATAAATATTTGAGGTCAATGATTTTAAGTGAAGATAAACAATAAGACCCTTAACAAAACGATTTTACTTTTAATACTAGCGAAGTAGTACTTTGAAAGTAGGTATAGTAATTAATTAATCATCAATTTTTGTTTCTAGATATGAGCAAGATCTGTATAACAGGGATTTGCTGACAACCATTTTGGTCTTTTGTTTGGTTGAATGTGTAAAATACGATTAATTCTTTCTTGGTAAATTGTATATTTAATTTTATAACAACAGCTTCGTTTCGTTTGGTTGTTTAAAATCGAATCAATTAATATTTTGAAAAATTATATCAATATATGAATTTTACATTTTTGACAAAGTTCTAGTTTTTGATATTTTTTAATAATCTAGTTTTTAGTCAGTAATTCAAAGTAATTCAAAATGTTATTTCTTACAGCACGGCCATTCTGACTACAAAATCGACGACGATTGTAAAGGAAATATTTAAAATATAATTAAAGTTAGTGTTACCTTCTGAATCCAAACGTTAATTTTCTACTGATTCACTATTTTGAACCCATTTTTTTAATCTAGTTGAATCTAAAATACCATGACAAGGCACTTGCGTTACTTGAAATTCGTCAGTGTCTTCAATTAAATAGCGGTCATTTTCAAACTTCTTTTTAATAACATATGGACCACGGTACTTGGGTATTAATTTTTTACTAGTCCCGACAGAAGTATCTATATTTTTAATAACTACAAATTCACCAGCATCAAACTGTTTGGCTGGGGTATGGTGCTCATTGAAATAGCTCAGATTGTACAACTGGGACTTCTGAATTGCTTCAGAGGCTTCTTCTCGCAATTTAACTAAATCCACTCTTTTGTCAGCCGCATATATCGCATCTAAGTGCTCAGTAAGGTCGTCAACAACACTTCCCCTCTGTTCAATTCCAAACAACAGTTTACTTGGGGAAAATTTCGTACTAGCATGATTTGTATTATTCATAGCAAATTCAACGCTGATCAGTTTCTGTTTCCAATCAGCTTGTTCAGGATATTCAACTAACTTTGCTAACATTGATTTCAGAACACGGTTGACTCTTTCAACCTGACCGTTTGACTGCGGAGACCCTACAGCAACCTTAATTTGTTCAATATTATTCTCTTTTAAAAAATTGCTAAATTCTAACGATGTAAACTGGTACCTCGATCACTTATAATTCTACGTGGGCGACTGTAATACTGAAAATACCGTTCTAAAGCGTTTATTGCTTCTTTTGTCTGTGTTAACGGGATAAAGTTTGGAATATTAAGTAAAAGCATCAACAACTGCTAAAGTGATCTATATGAATAGTATCAAAAGGTTCTGGCCGCTTCATTATGTTGTATAGATTCCGTTCGGTATTACGTGGAGGCGTAGAATGAAAAATACACTTAAGACAATTTCCGATAAACCTTTTCAACTTCTTTTTGACATTGGAAATCCAATAATGTTTCAAAATTTGATTTGCACATTTATCAATACCTAGGTGTCTGCATTTCTCGTGAGTGATTCTAATCACATTTTCCTCTAATTCTTTAGGAACGTAAAGCTGTCGTTTGTATTGAGGCCCAACATGAAATACTAAGCCATCTTCTAGAACATACCCTGGTACTTCTCCAGTTTCTAATTTTTTTCGAATAGACAATATATTTTCATCACGCGCCTGAGCTATTTGAATATTCTTATCAATATCTTCAGGTGTAACTGCATTGATCACAGGAATACGACTAAGAGCATCAACATGAGCCATTATTTCTCCTTTCCGATGCTGTACTTGATAGTTATAATTCTCAAATGCTAAAGCCCACTTGGCTATTCTTGGATTAACATCTCTCTTTTTCAAAGTCTGGGATAATGCTTCACAGTCAGTGATAATAATAAATGGTAAACGATCTAGAAAAGTCTTAAAACGCTCTAAAGCATAAACAACGGCTAAATTCTCTCTCTCTAATTCAAAGCTTATTAATTTTGATTCCTCGCAAGTTGATTTTTTTGAAAAGAAAGCTATAGGATGAAATTTCTTATCATCCTGCTTTTGCTTTTGCACAGCACCAAAACCATGTGAACTCGCATCACAATGAAGTTCTGTTTCTCGCTTTGGATCGTATATTGCTAATACTGGTGAAGAAACCAAACTGTTTCTCAACTTTTCAAAGGCTTCAACACACTCACTGGTCCATATAAACTTGATATCTTTTTTTAGCAAATTTGTTATCGGTCTAGCTATGCATGAAAACCCTGGGACAAAACGACGAAAATATGAAAACAAACCATTACACCTCTGAACTTCTTTGACATTTTTCGGCATTGGATACGAGCGAATTGCTTCAAGGTGTTTGTTATTAGGACGGATTCCATCATTACTGACAGAGTAGCCTAGGTAATCGACTGTATTATATGCAAACTTACATTTGTTCATATTAAGTTCTAGCCCACCTTCTTCTAATATGTGCAATACTTCGGAAAGGATCTTCAGATATGTTTCGATATCCGCGGATGCAACACAAATGTCATCAAGGTAAACAATGATCAATCTTTTATCAATCAGCGGTTTTAACTTTAAATAAATGTATCTTTGAAAAACCGCAGGTGCATTCTTAAGACCGAAAGACATAAAGACGTATTCAAACTGCCCAAATGGTGTCACAAACGCCGTATATTTAATAGATTCTTCAGACATTCTAATATGATGAAAACCTTCTTTTAAGTCTAGGGTGGTAAAAATATTTTTATTCGCAAAATATTCCAAACAATCTTCAATTAACGGAAGTGGAAAATTGTCCCTTAATGTATGTTTTTTTAAACCTCTATAGTCTACGCACATGCGAATTTCCCCATTTTTCTTTCTCACTAAAACTAGGGCAGAAGCATATGGTGAATTACTTGTTCGAATTATTCCCTTTTCTAATAGCCGATCAACTGTATTTTGAACTTCAGTCCGCTCATAATAAGAAAGGCGCCGTGCTGGGGAGCAATATATCGGTACATCTCTGGTTAAACATATTCTCATTTCGTAATCGTTAGTTTTAACCTTAACTTCTGATTTTACATAATGCTCGTCAACTGCCTTCTTGATAGCATTAAAATCAACTTCGGACAATAGTGGATTAATGTCTTTATTCTCTGAAACGTCTACTGCACTGACTAGCTGGCCTAAATCAATAAAATTTAATATACCCCCGTCATTTTTTAGTTTTAGTAATTCTAAATCAGATTCATGAAAAATATGCGAGATATCTTCTGTTGGCACTTTATTATTGGCGTTAAAACTATTTATGGCAGCAGGTGCTTTACTCGGCTCTTTCTTAAGACTATCTTTCTTAACGTTTGGATTCTTCTTCAACAAATCGAATAACATAAGTGCACTGATAACCTTATTTGTTAACTCATATGTTTTATTGAGTAATATTTTCTTATTTAAGTTATATAAACAATCAATATCATAATGCAATTTAAATAAACAAAGGTGAATATTTAACATCGACAAGATATCGCGGCCGAGGAGCAGAGGTATAAAAGTTTCATCATCTGGAATTATAATTAATGGATGAGTCACTGTTGTACTGCGGAATTTTATTTTGCAAATCACAGTACAATATGTACTCAAATGTT
Organism: Sphaerophoria taeniata; assembly: GCA_943590905.1. Classification (NCBI taxonomy): domain Eukaryota; kingdom Metazoa; phylum Arthropoda; class Insecta; order Diptera; family Syrphidae; genus Sphaerophoria; species Sphaerophoria taeniata. The sequence goes on along the minus strand of OX016542.1, from coordinate 76,765,777 downwards.
GGTTTCCCATTGCTTTCAATCGCGTTAGCATTTTATTTTTGTACATGAATGGGACTAACGATTTTTTAACAAAACTATATGGGCTACTGGAATCAAAAAGGCCAAAATGTAATTTATCTTCAGTGCACTTATTACGACTGTTAATAAAGGTAACACTCACCGTTTGGAATGCTTGTAATTTTCCTGCTGTCTCCTCGGGTCCTCTCATTCCAATTTTATTAAATTCTTCTTCTTCATTGCACTCTTGAACCGCTGAAACTAAATATTTGTTCTTCCTTGGACAATGTTGGTGAAAGTGTACCACTTCATGGCACAAGAAACAAGAATTTAGTGGTCGCTTTGGCTTCGGGCACTGACTCTGGTAGTGACCATACTGGGAATAGTTAAAACATCTCACTTGATCCTCAGTACGGCTCCTTAAGTTTTTGGCAGCAGTAGCGGAAGAAGATGGTTGGATTGACTGCAGTTTTTATCTGAATATTACGGGTTCGTCTTCCTTCATATCTGTCCAGGAGCAACTTCAATTCTTTAATACTTGTTGCTCCCATCAGAGCTATGGCACTATTACTGCGGTCATTGAGGCCCTCAATAATACACTCAACAACATCGATCTCCGGAATGTCTGAAAATGAAGCGATCTCCTGCATTTCTAGCACGTACCTCTAAACAGACTCGTTTGGCATAAGATGGCGTCACTTTAATTGCTGGAAAACATCATGCATGGTAAAGACACGTCCAAATTCCTCTATCAAGACTTTTTTTAAATCGTTGTCGGTATGGGATACGGTGGTACGCAAAAAGATTTTTGCTGTACCTACCTGATAGCATACGACGTACGCTAACAAATTTTTCTTTATCGCTGCAACCGAGTACTTCAAAGGTATCTTCCACATCAATGATCCATTTCCTAACGTCATAATTGTTATCGCCACTAAAGGGGTGGACCATGGCCTCAAAGGCGGAAAAGTCGAATGTTTTTGGAATCGATTGTACCGAGTTATTCCTTTAGTAGCTGTAGGTCTCGTTGTTTTCTGAGTAATTGTATTTTGTTTTCAGCTCTTGCCAATTCCGCATCAATCTGGGCTTCGGTTGATTCGTCAACTGGGGCTCCGTTATTCTCCTCTCTCATGTGTTGGGAAAAGTTTTCAGGATTCCTTTCTTGAAGCTCATTATAAAGTGGCCGCAGCTGTAAGACCGTTGAATTCACATCAAACGCCACGTTGGCTGCAGTTAAGGCGTCTACAAGGGTTTTCCTCTGAATGTATGACATTAAATTTTTTTTTGTTTTGGTAATCCCACTTCTGAGATGTAAAAGACGATTAATTCTTTCTTGGTAAATTGTATATTTAATTTTATAACAACAGCTTCGTTTCGTTTGGTTGCTTAAAATCGAATCAATTAATATTTTGAAAAATTATATCAATATATGTATGAATTTTACATTTTTGACAAAGTTCTAGTTTTTGATATTTTTTAATAATCTAATTTTTAGTCAGTAATATATTCAAAGCAATTCAAAATGTTATTTCTTACAAATGTATAAATAATCCATTCATACTCGAAGTTTAAATACAATATCAGACCAACACGAGAATTGGGATCCCAGGATAAGATTGTTTTTGTGTTAATAGCAAATAATAAATTATTGAAAAAAAAGGAAAATCAAAAGCGCCACCAGGTTACCAAGTTGTCCACTCATCAAATTCCAACGGTGAGTAAAAGCTCGATTCTTCCCATCCTCACTGATACCTCACAAGTCATTAGAAGAGGTGACATTGATTTTGTTACTTTTTCGTATTCTCCCCCAAAGTCACAACTTGTGAGAATCACAAAAACAATTGAAATTGTGATCTCCTTCAGAGCAGGTCATAACTAGCAAATTATTTGAGATTTGACATTTTGATTTTTGAGTAGTGAAAAAATGGAAGTTGAAATGATTATGACGCATATTATTGACGAAGTTACCTCCGTAAATGAATTTGCACATCATTTGAGACAAACTAATAAAATTGATAATAGGTATTGCAGCAAAGACGGCTTTTACGAACCCTGAGAGACACCAATGACCCAATGGCTATGCATTCATGGCATTCAACGCTTCTCCCAGCTGACCCCACAATTTTTGCTGGCCATGAGCTGCGGGTGGTCGGTCATGAATGTCACGAAGTATTCTAGTTGCTCCACTAAAGTCCCCTTACCATCGCGATTTGCTTCTGAAAATATATTAACTTATTTATTTATAACTTCAATTATTATAAACGTTTCTATAAAATCTATCATACCTTTTGCAGACATATTGTAGAGCTGAGTTGTTGATTAGCAAATTTGAAATCTTTTAAATTTTTTCAATGATAAGCTGATGACATTTCCATATTCACATTGGCTGTGGTGAGTTTCGTTGTGACTTTTCTTGTGAGGATTATGGGAGAATCCGACAAATGTTATCGAATCACAACAATCCTCACAAGAAATATTCACAAGGGCTTATGACTTGTGATTCCTCACAAGGAGCGGAATCAGGCTGTAAGTATCTGTATAAGCGGACCGCTATTTATAACCTTCAAAATGGTGCAAGCTTACCTAACTAACCACAACTAATGTCACAATGAAATTCACCACAGCTAAGGTGAAGGAAATGTCATCAGCTTCTCATTGAAAAAACTTAAAAGATTTCAAATTCGCCAATCAAATTTGCCAATTTCGTTATAGCTTTCGGATTCACGAGCCTTTGCGTTGAATGCATCACGAACCAGGTCTTCATTTTTCTGAATAATTCTGTAAAGTTGGCCTTTCAGGATATGTAAGCTGTTCACATCAATATGTACAGGCATTACCTAAAGTTTTCCATCTGGCGTACCACAAATCCTTATTCCGCATCTCATATCATAGTAAATTTTTAGTTAGTCTACCTTCATCATATTGACTGCATATTTTGACTATAAAATCAGCCTGTTACTTCAGTGTTTTTGTCAGGAGTTTTGGTAGACCAGTTTCTAAGTTTAATGAAGACAAGGAAGCAGGCGAAGATTTATTTCTGTGGGTGAAGATTTACTCGAGAATTCAACAACAGGCATGTGGTCCGAAAAGGTCTTATATTCAACATCAAATTTGATAATAGATAGATAGATAGATAGACAATTTTATTTCTTAAAATACAAATTACTTCGGTTTACCTTTTCTATAAAATAAAGAAATATGAATGACAATGATATTTTATACAGTAAAAATAGTGTTATTGTCAGTACTAAGCAAAAAATTTACAAATTTAAATAGAATGGGTGGGGTGACCTTTCAAAAATGAAAGTTATATTTTTGAAGATATGTTAATATTATTATTACATGAAACAAAGAAATACAAATTTTAATTAAGATTACACTATTTCATCAAATATTGGAAACAAATTATATATTCAACATTGATTCGATACTTTCCAGATCAAAGGTAAGAAGCCATTTGTTTACATGTTTTAAAAATAAGGGATGAGAAGTAAGAGCTCTAGTAGGGTTTGGAAGCCTGTTTAAAATACGACATGAAACCGCATCATAAAATCTCCGATATGCGGTAGTAGGGAAAACCGGTATAGATACTTGATTTAAAAAAGTTCCAATCGGGAATACCTGGAGTGATTGGAGCACTCGATGGTACTCACATTCAACTCATTCGACCGGCTACTAGTGAACAGCTTTTCTTTAACAGAAAGCCGAAACACGGTATAAATGTGATGGTGGTAGCTTTGTATATGGAATTTATAGTAGTTGCAGCCTCGTGAATCGACGACAGCGACGGACGTCCGGAACGCGATACAGAACTAAAATCTTGTATATAGAAAAACTGAGCGCCAAGACGGGACGACTCTCCAACCAAAAATTCTCGAGGCTGAAAATACTATAAATTCCATATATACAAAGGTGGTACATAAGGTTCAAATTATAGTATATGCATGCACATATACCTTTTGTTTTATGCATAACTTGAACTTATGCTGAAAATATTTATTTTTTGTTTAAGTAGATATTGGACTATACTTTGGTGATAAGATCGGTAAATGGGCAATATGGAGGTGCATCACATGATTCTAATGTCTGGGGTCTTAGTGATGAAAGAGCCCACCTCAAACAGTGCTTTGAGAAAGGAGATAGGTCGTCATGGATCTTAAGTATATACATTATTATTATACATATAGTTATACCATATTCTAAAATCACGATGTTATAAATCTTCTTTTAAGGCGAAGGCGACTCAGGATATCCTATAGAGCAGCTATACTCAACTCCCAACCTGCGGCCCGCTTATAAAAACTTGCCCGCGACGTGTTTTAATAAATTCTTAAAATATCGAGTGACTGCAGAAAAACGTGAGAAAATATATTTTTCTGAGTTTTCAAAAATGCAAGCAACACTAGAAAGTACAGCAGTGACAAAGTGGACATCGTGTGCCTTCAAAAAATTATTCTATATGACTGCGCCAAGAAAGGTTTGCACAACTAAATAAAAAACAGATATCGCTGAGTATTCCTTACTTTTTTTGTCATTGCGAAATTGAACTGGAATCATTTTATTCAAATTTTGAAGTGATAGCTCTTCGACTAAAACCGACTACTGCAATCCTACTGTGGACCTCAACAATGCCGAAGTGAGCTAGCGGGCATGAACATTGGACTCAGGGTCACTCTTGTCTGGATTCATAGTGGCCTTAAGGGCAATGAACGGGCTGACGAGCTGGCAAGGCAAGGACCAGCCTTTCATAGCTCACTCGCGGAAAGAGTCAACATTCCTCTTGGTGCTATGAAGGGCAAGATCTTCTCAATTTTTCTCGCTGAATCAAATCACAGGTGGAGTAGCCTAACCAACTGTATCATATCTAGAAGGATATGACCCACCTACAATAAATCCCTCACTAATAACCTTATTTGCAGACCCAGGCAAGACATAGCCAGGGTCGTTGCAACATGCACCGCACACTGGCCTGTTGGGGAACACGCATCTAAGCTGGGCATTCCTCAAAATACTTTCTGTCGTAGTTGTGGGGACAAGCCCGAGCGAAATCATTGGGAAAGTCCTTTTTCAATGACGTTAATGAGCTTTACGAACTAAAGATCAAATATTTGATCTAAGTGCAACAAAGTGGATTTGAGGCGTATTTTAAACTGATTGTTTCAGTTCCTCTTCGAACTTGAAGTCGCCAGCTAGCGAACTCAAAACAAAAACTCAGAATATTATTATAATCCCTCTTTTAATTTTATAGGTCATACGAGTTTTTATGGTATCAAAACGGCGCAAACCAGCGCTAATTGGGTTACCGAGCTAGACTGCTCGTGGCCGCCATTTCTACTACTTTTACTATGCACATTAAAATGAGTATTATAATTTACGATAAATTAAAATTCTTGTGGCCCGGGGTAGCAGCGTTGCAAAATTATAATGTGGCCCATTAAAATAAAAGGTTAAGTATGGCTGCTTTAGAGTCTTGGATTCTTAAACCTTACAGAACAGCAGCTGAAGGATCCGCCGAATCCAAGTTCAAAGAAAAAAATTAAATTTCGAGGTCCATTATTGAGCGCGGTTTTGGTGTTCTAAAGGCAAGGTTCCGATGTCTTTTGGCGGCAAGGGAACTTCATTATCCACCTGAGAAGGTATCTCAAATAATGAACGTTTGTTGTGGACTTGACAATCTGCGTATAAAGTATAGAGTTGAACTACCTGATTCAATCCAAGAGGTATTGTTGGAAGAAGATGCTCACCATTTTACCAACTTTGGAACACCAATCCTTAGAAAACGAGGAACTTTCTAATTTAGCAAAGAGGATAAGAAATAATATAAGAAATTGGGTGTTTTCATAATCTTCAGCCTAACTTAGATCTGTTCATAAACTCAGAAACTGCGTCGTACAAACGTAGATGAATTACAGTAGGCATGTACATAAACGAATCACTAATCAGCGTCGGGCAGATTGTGCAGCTATTTTACACTGACTACAGACAGGAGAAGGAGACAGAAGAAGAAATAAAAGCAAATAATTTGAACGTTGAAAAATGTAATTTATTATTCATATTTTCTTAGTAAATTTCTTGTTTTAAATTAAATTTATCTTTTTTTTTAAGGGAAAGAGAAGCTGCGAAACGAAATAAAGAGTCGGGCAGAGAAGCAACGACGTGGGAATCCTTTAGCACGTTCGACGAAGCATATGGCGGCAGGCACAGCGTGTCTCCTCCAAAAAATCTTTTGGAGATGAAGATGCGTACTCGACTCTGGTTAAAAAAAAAACGCCTTTCTAAAGACGACGAACTGCTTTCTTTTTTGAAAAAAGAAGGTTTAAGAGATGATGTGAAACACGAAGAACCTGTTGCAATTGAGCGCGAGAAAATGGAAATAGGGAAGCGGCGTGCGATTAGATCTCATTAAAGATCTACAGAACTTGCTGTCCAAATCCAAGTAAAGTAAGACTGCATGCGAGCAACTCAATCTACCTGATAACATACTTGTTTAACAAAAGAAAGGCTATTAGTTTTTTTTAATACAGTTTTCAAAGTTAAACCTTGTTCTTCTATTTAAAGGGTATATGTACAGAAAAGCATTGCGATTTGGTTTCTTTTTTGTTTTGCCTCGGTTGTAGTTGCGTTGTTTCCATTTACATAGGTTAGTCAGGTCATCGACTTCCGAACTCTGTACTTCAAGAAAGTTCTCCCCGAGTCCCTCCCGATCAATAATAATATTGTGCAATACAGTGCAAGAAATCACAATATTATATTTGAGATGTTCCAGCTTTTTAATATCCACGTGTTTCAAGATTCGGAATTTTTGTTTTAATCTTCCAAAGGCTTGTTCGATGCATACTCTGGTAGAACTATCGATATAATTGAACCACTTTTCCATGGGACTAAGAAAGCCATTGTCTCGGAAAGGAACCAGAAGGTAAGTTGTGAGAGGGTAGGCTGAGTCACCCAAAATATAACCACAATCTACAACACTCACCGGACTCTCCCTCAGTTTCCTTCCGATTGGGCTATTTTCCCAAACATTAGCGTCATGACAGCTTCCAGGATAACCGAAAAAACGTCCAGAAATCTTTGCTTGCTATCGCAAATTGGCTACAAAAGAAAGGTTCTTTTGAGGAAATTTGAATCACATTTAAGGGCAACAAACATTTTACCTGTAGGTTGGTCGAACAAACTCCTTTTCTGTTAAAGTAGCTCACTTTATCAGATGAAGGAGCTAGGATAGGAATGTGGCTCCCATCAACACAACCTACAACACTAGGCATTGGATTGTCTCTTAGGTTTGCAAGAGCTGCCATTGTTTAATTTACGTTTGTGGGCCATTTTATAAATTTGCTTTTAAGCTGGCATATCAAATAAATAATTTCTAAAAAACAGTGAAATGCTGCTCCGATTGATACATTAAATAAATTCGATAGCTCACGGAAACATGACCCATTGGACAGTTTCCAAATGGTCAAATATAATGCCAATTTAAGGGCTAATTTTGGCTGGCCAGTGTTTCTTGTTCCCCATATATTTTTCAATTCGTTTTCAATAAACTGTGAAAATAAAATGTTTAACTACATATATTTTCATTATGGTAGAAAAAAATACTTACATTAAACGTGGACCTCGACATCCTAAAATGGCCTGCGAAGACGTGGTCTGGAAACTCCAAAATTATTTTAATAAAACCAGCATTTTTAGGAATTATTTGTGTATATTTTCTTCTTTTTTATAATTTTTTCTTTTTATGACTTTATTTCGTTTCTTTATTCTGAAATTATTTTTTCTTTTTCATTCAATAATTGATCGCATAGTCCGGTATTACACGGCGCATGACTTTAATGCACAAGTCTTGTTTATTTCCTTTTGAACAGACATTCCGTAACAGGCCGGCTCCACTGGGCATGAACGATGCCCTGTTCATGAACATGTCTTGAAAAAATCCAATGGAGGCAGGAAAATCCATGTCCACACAGACATCTTGTCGAAGAAGACACATGAGTGTGGTTCAAATCATGGGCATGAATTTTGAAGTTTCGTGTACGTGTAAGGTTTTCATTTGAATGTAGATGTAAATCGAGTGATGAGTTTGTGTTTCAGTATTTTCGTTTGTTCTGTTTCGTTTGTTGTGTTACGTTTAATTTTATGCTTTCTGCCACCGCGTTTTAAAATAAAATGAGACGACAAGACATAATTTGCCCAGCGAAAAAAAATGTTCTGTTTATGGACTGGATTGCGGTTGTGATGTTGGGCAGCTGTATGCTCAGTGGAGACGCTGTGTAACGCGCAAGTTATTACACGAAGACTTTTTCTCATTTTAGAACTGCGCATGTATTTGACATTTCTTTTCATTTCTTTCCATTTCTTCTTCTTTGAAAAATAATTATATTTTTTCAAATCAGCAACGTATTTTTCAAATCAACAACGTTTTTTTTTTCAAATCAGCAGCGGTAGGTAAAACAAATAAAATCCTTCAATTGAATGTGTTTAGATTTGAAAAAAAAAATGAAATTATTTCGCTAGCAAACATGGAAGCCAAAGATGTTACCAATTTATTAGACATGGCGGTTAACATTGTTAATTCCATGAACACCGATAGTAGTTCGGATGAAGAAATTATGTTGGGCATTTTGGATATGTGTGACGATGCATTGGAATTGGTTAAGGAAAAGAAAAAAAAATTGGATGAAACCCTGGTGAAAACAAAGACCTGTCCAGGGTTCATTCAATTTTGTAACCGAGCTCAGGGCAAACGATAAAGAATGCATTTTTAATTTTTTGAGGATGAATGAGAAAACATTTGACCTTCTTTTATCTCTAATTGAAAATGATATTAAAAAAGAAAATGCGGTGATGAGGAACGCTATCTCACCACCTGAAAAATTGGCAGCTACTTTGAGATTCTTGGCGAGAGAGATTCACCTCACGAGCATAAATTATCAAACTAGACTGTCGCAACCCTTCCTTTCTAAAGCCATCCCTGAAGTTTGCGCAGCAATTTGGAAAAACTTAAAAAGCTCGTATTTAAAGGTATTTATTTGTTTTACTTGACTAGCCAACGCCACCAACAGAATTATTACACAACAGATATTTCCAATTTCAAACATAATGGAGCAAGAAATTTTAATAACGAACTCCTTTACATAGCGTCGCTTGGATAAATGTTTATCGTATGTTACATTTGGCTACTTTTGGGAAAACGACATCAAAGTTCAGAATTTTTTTTCTCAAAAACCCTACATCAGATATTCTTGAAAATTGTATGATTTATGTAAAAAAAAGTTGTTAGTTCAATAACGTTAAAATAAAATCGAAATAGTTGTTAAGGAACAATTTAGAGCCAATTTTGCTCAAAATGCCCTTGTCGTATGTGACTATTTCACCAAGTCTGCTAGTTTCCCAAACACATACGACAAAATTTTTAAACATGCGACAAAAATTTATCAAATGTTTCAATGGAATAGTCTTGTACATACGACAAAACGACATTAATGAAGTTGAAAAAAGAAATAAACGTAATATGATTGCAACAATTTATAGAAACAAAGTGATGTACAGGTCGGGCCCAATGCTCTAGCAGGTCTTGTTATGCCATTTTTTCCATCATACGGAAGACCCTGCTCACGAAGACTCTTTCTTAAATTTTGTTTCCATAACGATGGGTTCCTCTTTCTTTTTCTGGAAGTTGTTGGTGTTACACTGCATGCTATTGAAATTAAATTTCTACCTTTGATTTGATACTAACGAAAATTCAGAAACTTACTTACTTCAAGGTGTGTTTTTTTGGCAAATCTATCCGCAGTGCAGTAAGATTTACCGAAAAAACGCATCTGCAGTTGTTGTTAAATTTTTGAATTTAGAAGTTGGTCGCTGCTATCATTTTAAAGACGATTATTGAATTTTTGCTAAATTCTATCCGCAGTATGATTCAACTTCTACTTTTATCGGCAGTACCGTGTTGTTTTTGTAATCTACTACTGTGGAAACGGAAAGCTTTGCCAAAAAAAACACCTATAATCGTACCGTATCGTACAATACTGTGGATACGGAAAGCTTTGCCAAAAAAAAACACCTATAATCGGATAGCAGATTTCGCATTTGGATTTCATTCGAATCTAGAGTTGGCAAAATCAATTCATTTGCATGCTCATAAATTTATTTAAGGAATTCGTTTTGTCTTCATCGTCAGCTGAAAATTCCTCACCTAATATTTCGACACTCATGCTAAGAAATTATAAGAAACCAAATAAAAGTTATTAAAACATACATTTATTGCATGCAATATCATAGTCATTACGCATAAATTTCTTCCGACAAACTCGGAGCAGAAGACTCGGCGGCCCACTCCTTTGACATCATGATTGCAACTGAGACCAAAAATAACACACGACTGTGTTAATTGTTATGGGACATACGACAAACGCACACTAAGACTTCAGTAAATTATTGTCGTATGTGTTCAAAGAAAAGGCAAATACGACAATTATTTTCCGAATCGACGAAAAACCGGTTTTGCATGGGAAAAATTGTCGTATGTTTAAAATTTGTCGTATGTGTAGCTTTTTCTTACACATACGACAAAAAAATGACTCAAATCGTTAGTGACCTTGGAGATACGACAAAACGAACTCTGAATATCTCGGGAACTAAACCAAATATAAAAAAACGGATTGCACAGAATTGTAGGCAAAAAATCTACTACCAAAACTGCATTTAAACCTCAAAACCCCAATTTTTCACATACGACAAACATTTATCCAAGCGACGATAGTTAAAATCCTAAATGTTACAAAAAATCAAAAGTTTCGATGTTTTCCTAAATTTTCCGCCAAGATTCTTCTTTCCATCAAAAACTTTATACTTTCAATTCGATAAGCCATTGTGGAACACAAAAAATTCTGAAAAATAAATAGCATACGCCGGAGTGAACTTCCCCATAGATCGTTAATTCCAAAAAATTAAAGATTAAATAAAATCTTCATCCTCGAATAGTCCTGCCATTGACTGCTCAAGCAAGTCTGGAGAGGAACAACTCGTAGCCGTTGAAGACGGAGGTCTCATTTGTTGGACACTTAAAATTTCTATTTTCGGCCTTTCCCTTGGTGTCAACAAATATTTATTAAAATATTATTTGATAAATATTTAATGTAAATTTTAAATTACATTTAAAAATATATTCTTGAATATAGTTTTTAAATGTAATTTAAAATTTATTAAATATTTATAGTTAAACAGTATGGAATTTTCTCTTAGGCCCAAATCTTCCTCAACGCTCTCGCGGAGAATTTTTTGGATGGCCCAACTCTTAAGGTAACTTTTTTGCCAATGGTTGGCTTATCTTCTCTTCTCTGAAACGAAAACAAGAAAATGTTTAGTAAATTGATATTATTTGTACTGTTGTTGTAAAAAATAATGTTTTTTAGTTCCCAGCATCGAAAACGGAATGGGAACGAAAAGCTGAAGACTTTGCCATACGTTGGCAATTTCCAAATTGCCTTGGTGCTCTTGACGGCAAACATGTTGCTTTCAGAAGCCTTAGAAAAGATGGCGCATATTACCATAATTATAAAGGTAGTAATAGCATAATCTTGCTAGCTTTGGCGGATGCAAACTGCAGGTTGATTTACGTGGACATAGGAAGCAATGGACGAACAAATGACGCTAGAGTGTTGCTACAAAGTGCCTTAAAAAACGTTTTAGATGATGCAACCAACAAGTTCCCTTAGGATAAGATTGTTGGAGATGGAAGAGTGCTTTCATATGTGATTGTTGGGGATGATGCCTCTCCTCTTCAAAAACATATAATGAAGCCATATCCATTCCGAACCCAAAGCATAATAAAACGGATTTTCAATGTTCGATTAAGTAGAGCCAGGCATGTGGTTGAGCATACATTCGGAATGATGGCAAACCGATTCAAAGTACTCCAATCAACTACGAATCTTCGTGTTGAACAAGTTGAAGTTGTTACAAAAGCTTGTTGCGTCTTGCACAATTTCCTTATGAAGCACAACTCAAATTAAATGAATTCAGTCTCAGCCAATATACCAACCACAAGCACAAACGCAAATGCCCAAAACCTTGATAATCCCCGGAAAGGAGCAGCAGAGGCAATAAGATATAGTTTTGCTGAATATTTTTGCAACGAAGGGCAAGTGGAATGGCAAAATAAACAAATTTAAATAAATTAACTGACACCAATATCAACACAGACACCAAAAACCACGTTAATCACCACTCCAAACATCATCGGCAACACAAACATCAACAAACACGCCAATCACCACCCCCAACATCATCGCCAACACAAAAACAACATCAACCCCAAAACCAACAAAATCAACACCTACACCAACTCCGATTTCAATTGTTAATGTTAATGTTTTTGAATAAAATAATAATTAACTAATTACTACTAAATTAATGTGCTTACCTTTTTTGTACTTGGACTTGGGCATTCATTTTCCAAATCCGATCTTTGGGTGCTCGTATTGGCTCTGGCGTTGAAGGAGGTACTGGGTGCTGAGTCTTGTTCGCTGTTCTAAAAACAAACAAAAAAAAACAAAAAAAAAAACAAACAAAAGCATTAATAAATGTTTGCATATTTCCAGTTTTGAATTATTAAACTCACCTCTTCAATATTACAAACCGATGACCGAGTCTTGCAATAAGTTTAAAAAAAAACTAATTAGCATAGCACCACAGTTTAGGTTCGTAAACGTCTTCAGCACCAGCTCCACTCTTCTTCGACTTTTCTATCTCACGGAACTCCTTCGAAAATTGGGTTCGTAACGTATGATTTTTTTTTTATAACATCGATCGTTATTAACGGATCATAAGCCGTCAAAGAATGGGCGTCTGCCTTTTTTACCCTATTTATATAATCTGCATGGACCGGATTATATAAAATTGGCAGCATTTCATAGTATAAAATAAGCGCGGAAGTTAATTCCTTTGTCCATTTGAATTCGTCCGACATTTTCAACGTACGGTTCATAAACAGTAAATTATTTCAATGTTCAATTCAATGTGCGATTTAAAAAAAAAAAATTTTCATCCGTACTCATAAACGACATAAACATTCAAATTACAAACATGAAATAAAGCAAAAAAAAAAAGAAAGGGTAGAAAGCGGGAACGTCAGAAACATGCTAGGAAATTTCAACCCGTGCATGTTCAGAGAGATTTATTTCTATTTCATCTTTTTGTTCTTCCTTTCTCTTTCGCACTTCATTCATGCGAGAACAAACATGTGCCGTGTAATGTAAGGTTTAAAACCGGACATATAATTTTCAGGACAAATCCTTTCAAAGCAGTCATTTCTGGTTTTTGTCTGATGTTTATGAACGTTCAGTGACTTACTTAAAATTGTACTAAAGCAGGTATGCGTTCGGCAGATTTGGTGCGTTCATTTTTGCAACAAAGCAGAAAGACGATTGTACTAACGCAGATTTCCGACGTTTACGAAAACACCCATGATCTATGGAATTCATAAATACATAATCAGCCTTATCACGATAGTCCAGACAAATTAGACATAAAAAAGCCCAAACCCAGAAATAATTCGCATAGAGCTGAAAATTGGTACAGAGCATTAGAACACCGATTAAAGTAAAATGTCAAAAGTCCCCAAAAATCCCATGTGTGCATTAAAAGTTATTCAAGGTTAAATCTCGAAAATGTTGGTTTTTCATATACAGGGTGATTCACGAGCGTTGTGCCAAAAAGCTAGAGCGTGTAGGTTGAGTTGAGACAAGAAAAAAATCGTATGGGAGGGGGGGGTCTATTCCCCCCCGTTTAGCCGGGAGGGGCAATTTTCTGAAAAATTGACTTATTTTGTAAAAAAAAATATTAAAAATCAACGGCTTAGTTTACAACACCGTGCTATACCTTTCTGAAAAGCTAAAAACTTCTTCTTTCACCTTGTTTTTAAAATAAATTGTTTTAACGAATAGTTTTAAAAAAATCAATTTTCAAACTCAAAATTTTCAAAAAAAAAGCCAAAAAAAATTTTTTGAACTAATTTTTTTCAAAATTTTATGTAATTAAGTACTAATTTTGTTTTAAAATTTCAATGTCTTTGTTAATATTTAGTCGAAAACAGAAAACCGGATGCAAAAATGTCTTTTTGTTTTTGAGATATTAAAAAAAAACCAAAACCACTTTTTTCTTTGTTTTTATTTTTACCTATCTGGACTTTTAGTATAATTTACTAGTTTAATTTATAAATTTAATTTTTTGTAATTGGAGTTTTATGAGGACTCAATAAAGTAGAAAAGTATTGGATTTTCCCTGGATTAATCATTTTGTTCATTGAAAACGTCTGCCATTGACCTTTCACTTCTAGCTCGTCGGCGGATTCTTGAAAACATGCTACGACTTGGGCGCCATCTATTGGGATATCTTTCAGCGTAGAGTCTGTCGGCTTCCCGATCTCGACAACAAGTTAAACCGTAGCAGAAGTTCCTGTCCGCTTACTCTTCTCGAACATATGAGTTTGTTATTGTTATGTGTTGATGAATTAATATTTTAATTGTAAATGGTTGTTAAGTAAATATGCGGTGCCTTTTATTAACCTTTAGGTTGTTAATTGTTTTTTCATTCAAGAAAAATTGCGGTTTAATTATCTTAAGCCCCCAGCAGGTAGAACCCTTCGCCAGCGAGTGGCCGCAGCCCCAGGTATAGTAAGAAAAAATTGCAGATCAGTTTTCAGACGTTTTCAATGAACAAAATGATTAATCCAGGGAAAATCCAATACTTTTCTACTTTATTGAGTCCTCATTAAACTCCAATTACAAAAAATTAAATTTATAAATTAAACTAGTAAATTATACTAAAAGTCCAGATAGGTAAAAATAAAAACAAAGAAAAAAGTGGTTTTGGTTTTTTTTTAATATCTCAAAAACAAAAAGACATTTTTGCATCCGGTTTTCTGTTTTCGACTAAAAATTAACAAAGACATTGAAATTTTAAAACAAAATTAGTACTTAATTACATAAAATTTTGAAAAAAATTAGTTCAAAAATTTTTTTTTGGCTTTTTTTTTGAAAATTTTGAGTTTGAAAATTGATTTTTTTAAAACTATTCGTTAAAACAATTTATTTTAAAAACAAGGTGAAAGAAGAAGTTTTTAGCTTTTCAGAAAGGTATAGCACGGTGTTTTAAACTAAGCCGTTGATTTTTAATATTTTTTTTTACAAAATAAGTCAATTTTTCAGAAAATTGCCCCTCCCGGCTAAACGGGGGGGAATAGACCCCCCCTTCCCATACGATTTTTTTCTTGTCTCAACTCAACCTACACGCTCTAGCTTTTTGGCACAACGCTCGTGAATCACCCTGTATATTGTAATGTGTATACACTTTATTTATCTCATACGCTCTGTTTCTCCTTCTATTGTAATGTCTAATGTGTATACTTTATTATCTCTTACGCTCTGTATCTCTTTCTATATTTAATATACACACTTTTCTTACTCTCTTTACTTACTCTGTATCTCTTGTTTATTTAATGTACATACTCTCTTTACTTAATATCGTTAATTGTAGTAGTAAACACTTGTGAGGGGCAATACCTAGTGACTAAGAGAAACTTTTTGTTTAGCATTAAGAACGTTAGCCCCTACAGAAAATCCCAGTATTTTTTATTTGTTAATAGAGAGCTTCTCGAACTTTCAGCTTCTCCAAGAACCAATAGGAACCAATAGTAGTTTCTAGAACCCATCATTTTTGATATAAATAGCCGTTTGGTGGCGAGGCGAATTAATTGATTGTGAACTGCGATAAAGTAAAGATACTGTGTTTGCAAAGTTATAATTGAAAGTGTTGAATAAATAAGTTTGTGAGTGATTTGAATAAAGTGAATTTGTGTTTTATTTAAAAAAGTGAATAAGTTTTAATTGCCGGACCAAGCCGAATATTACATTGGTGTCAGAATAAGGGATTAAAACTTATTGAGAATAAAACAGTGAACAGTGATTAAACTATTTTGTGTGAAATAGTGAAGTTGAAAATTAAAAAAAAAAAAAATGAGTAAAGTTTTGAAAGACTTAACTGTCTCTGAGCTAAAGGCCGAATTAAGCAAACGTGGCTTAAGTGGGGCAGGATGTAAAAACGAACTCGTAAAACGGCTACAGGAATATCTGGAAGAACAAAATGAAGACCCATATACGTTTGCTTTCGAAGTGGAAGCAAAATCGAAAGAGGTAAATGCAACTGCTGACTTATCTACCATGATGACACTTCTTCTAGCCAAATTTGAAGAGAATCAAAAGAATGTGCTAAAGCGGTTTGACGCACAGAAGAAAGAGCAAGATAACGTTCGGGAGCAACTAGAAACTCAAAACAAGAATGTTCTGGAGCAACTAGAAACTCAAAGAAACGAGCAGAAGACCGAACAAGAGAATGTCCTCAAGCAACTAGAGGCTCAAAGAAATGACCAAAAGCAAGAACAGCAGAATATTCTAGAGCGGTTTGACGAACAAAGAAACCTTTTAGAGGGCAGGTTTACGGACTTCGAAGAGAGAATCAATACTCTCGACGAGCGCGTCGAAAAACAAAATGCACGTTTCGAGAAAATGGACGAACAAATCGAAACCATCACAAATGAACTAGAAAAAGTGCGAAAGATGAAAGCTCGAGAACCTTTTGGTGAATGCTCAAGAAAGAGAGAAGTGAATCCTCCAAGCTTTGATGGTCAAATTCCGTGGTCGATCTACAAGAAACAGTTTGAAGCAGCAGCATTAACAAACGGCTGGGACGATAACGAAAAATACATTGCTCTTACACTTGCCTTGAGAGGAGCAGCTGCTGAACTGCTACAAACCATCCCAGCAGAGAAGAGTGGTGACTTCAAAGTTCTGGTAAACGCCATTGAACAGCGGTTTGGGGATAGCCACATGGCAGAAGTCTTCCGAGTTCAACTAAACAACAGGGCACAGAAAAGAGGTGAAACTCTGCAGCAGCTTCAGGCAGATATCGAGCGATTGGTTCACCTGGCATACCCAACAGCGTGCAACGAGATAATAAATCAACTTGCTGTTGAAGCCTTTGTGAGAGCTGTGGGCGATATAAATCTCCAAAGGGCTATTCGCACTGCCGGAAAGCAAACACTACCAGAAGCATTGGCTTTCGCTCTAACAATGGAAGCCGCAGAACAAGCTTCCCAAAACGTGCATCGCGTGAGAGAATTGGAAGTCCAAGAATGCTCTTGTCAGAAGGCTACTCTGGAAAGGAGTCAGCGAGACGGACCAGCACGATGCTGGAACTGCAACAAGACTGGGCATCTTCAACGACAGTGCAGATTACCGCGAAGACGAACCTCATGTCAACACTGTGGAAACAGAACTTACTCAACAAGTCAAAGTAACACCAACAACGTTGCTTCCGAAGTTGTTTTCCCACCCGGGAAACGAATAAGAACCAACTTCGAGGGGCAGAAGCCGGTTTCTGGTATCGATGGCCCCAGAAACACCATCCAGGTTTCCCAAACGAAACGTGACAACAAGAGCCTGACCGTGGAAGCAAGTATAAACGGCAACAAATGTGTGGCTACCATCGACACCGGTGCCACGGCGTCCATTGTACGGCTGGACCTCGTTAAGAAGACATGGCTCCACAACACCAATAGCTATCGTCTGAGGACTGCAACTGGAGAAGCCGCAAAAGTCTATGGTGAGGTACGTCTTAAGATCCGGATGGCAGAGCTGGAATTCTCTCACCTGTTCCTGGTAGCAGATATATGCGACGAGTGCATTGTCGGCGTCGATTTCATGAAAGATCACGGATTGATATTGGACATCGGGAACCAAGTCCTGAAATATCGAAACATCGAGATTCCGATGATCTATGGGATTCACTCATATGAGACCTCGCTATCTGTGAAAACTGTCATCAAAGAAGATCTGACTTTGCCTGCTTCTTCAGAACTATTCGTGTGGACGAAATTGAAGGGTAAGCCTGGAAGCCATCGATACCTCATGGTCGAACCAGCATCTGTAAAGCCCTCCCAAAACGTCACCATTGGGAAGACTCTTGTTAGACCTGTAAAGAACATGGTTCCCGTACGAATACTGAACATCAAGCCGTACGAAGTTAAGCTTAGAAAAGGTGAGATTGTCGGACAATGCGAATCTGTATCAGCGATAACAAGGATCAACGAAGAAGAGCCAAGGCAAACCATGAAGTTAGAAGAGCTGAACTCCATAAAGGCCAACATTCTCAAGTCATCTAATCTTGGTCACCAACAACGAAGAACTGCAGAAGGCTTCCTCGAAGAATTTGCAGATATCTTTTCGTCATCGCAAGGAAAATATGGCAGAACACAACTGGTTCAACATCGAATCAACACCGGAGATGCAAAGCCGATCCGTCAACCTGCAAGACGCCTTCCACTAGCCAAACAAGGTGAGGTTGAAGAACTGATAACCACCATGAAAGAAGAGGGTCTGATCGAAAACTCTAAAAGCCCTTGGGCGTCTCCAGTGGTCCTGGTAAAGAAGAAAGACGGATCAACCCGCTTTTGCGTAGTCTATCGAAGGTTGAATGATGTGACCAAGAAGGATAGCTATCCTCTGCCTAGGATCAGTGATACCCTGGACGCAATGGAAGGAGCACAATGGTTCTCAACGTTGGACCTGAAAAGTGGATACTGGCAAGTAGAAATCCATCCTGAAGACAAAGAGAAGACAGCGTTCTCGACAGGAAACGGATTGTGGCAGTTCAAAGTGATGCCTTTTGGACTGTGCAATGCTCCAGCGACTTTTGAGCGCCTTATGGAATGCGTCCTGCAAGGACTCACATGGAAATCATTTGACAAACATTGTAAAAATCTGAGAGCCGTGTTTCAAAGACTTCGAGAAGCCCACCTCAAGCTCAATCCAGAAAAGTGTTCACTCTTCAAAACCGAAGTGAAATACCTGGGACATATCATCTCATCCTAAGGAGTTAAGACGGATCCTGATAAGGTTGACACCGTGAAGAATTGGCCAACACCACAGGACAAACATCAACTCCGAAGCTTTCTGGGTCTAGCCACCTACTATAGGCGCTTCGTCAAGAATTTTGCTGAGATCGCCAAGAGTCTACATCAGCTAACGGAAAAGGGAAAGCAGTTTAAATGGTCAGGTGAGTGCGAGCGCAGCTTTCAATAGCTCAAGCAACGCTTGTGTAATGCACCAGTGCTGACCTACCCGACTCCAGGAAAACCGTTCATCATTGATGCTGATGCCAGCAATGTCGGGATTGGTGCTGTATTGTCACAGGTACATGACGGCGAAGAAAAGGTGGTTGCCTATTACAGCAAGGTACTCTCAAAGTCAGAAAGAAACTATTGTGTGACCAGAAGAGAACTTCTTGCACTGATCTTGGCAACAAAGCACTTCCATAAGTATCTCTATGGACAGAAGTTTCTTCTGCGAACCGACCATGGAGCACTAAACTGGCTTTTGAATTTCAAGAATACAGAGGGTCAAGTGGCGAGATGGATTGAGAGGCTGCAGACGTACGATTATGAAATTCAACATCGGAAGGGGAAGCTTCACTCAAATGCTGATGCACTGTCTCGGAGACCATGTAAGCAAGACTGTAAGCATTGCAGACGCCAAGAAGAAAAAGAAGTGGTCACTGGCCAACGAACCAGAACCGATCCCATTTACGGCTGGAGCAACGACGAGCTGAGGAAGGCCCAACAAGAGGACCCAGATATTGAACCCATCCTCGCATGCAAGGAACACCAGGAAAAACCAGAATGGGCTGATATCTCCGACAGAAGTCCGGCTCTGAAGGCCTATTGGGCACAGTGGGACTCGTTGCATGTCCAAGAAGGTGTCCTTCGACGTAAGTGGGAATCAGCAGATGGAAAGTCCTATGTTAGCTGCATTACATAGGACTTTCCATCTGCCGATTCTGCTCTTACCGAGATCGAAGATTATGGACGTTCTGCGAGAGATGCATGATGGAGTTTCGGGAGGCCATCTAGGAGTAAACAAGACGCTAGAAAAGGTTCGACAACGATTCTATTGGCTACATGCAAGGGAAGATGTCGAGAAGTGGTGCCGAAAATGTGATACCTGTGCTGCCACCAAAGGCCCGAACAAAAAGAATCACAGCCAAATGCAGCAGTATAATGTCGGATCACCCTTTGAAAGGATTGCAATAGGCGTGGCGGGTCCATTTCCGGAAACAAATAATGGAAATCGTTATATTCTGGTCGTCATGGATTACTTCAGCAAGTGGCCTGAAGCATACGCCATACCGAATCAAGAAGCCAAAACAGTCGTAGACCAAATTGTGTTCAACTGGGTGAGCAGATTCGGTGTTCCATTAGAACTGCATTCCGACCAGGGAAGGAATTTTGAATCAAACATATTCCAGGAAGTTTGTGGGCTTCTTCACATCAAGAAGACAAGAACAACACCACTCCACCCACAATCTGATGGCATGGTCGAACGGTTCAACCGAACCCTTAAGGAACATCTTTGCAAAGTTGTGGACGACAACCAGCGAGATTGGGATCGACACATTCCACTGTTTTTGATGGCGTATCGAAGTGCAAGACATAGCTCAACTGGCCATACACCGTCCGAGATTTTGATGGGAAGGAACATCAGATTGCCGAGCGAAATAAAATTTGGATGTCCCACGTCGGAACCGCAAGCCGAGGATGACTACTTGGATGACCTCAGAGAAAGACTCCTTCAGATCCACGACGATACTAGGTCAAAAATAAAGATGTGTAGTAGTTACTACTGTGTGAGATACTGCATGCTATCCTATTGTTGTTGTATAATATCTTTCTGTATTTTAGTTCCTAACACGATTACTCTTACCAATACGATAACATAAACCGATTGTCATTTCAATATATATATATGTTTGTTTTGTAACAACAGATCGTTATTTCTGTTTATGCTATTTATATACTTTACCCCTACTTCCATTGTAAAAACACTATTCTCTTTTCCTTTTATCTTCTCCTTCTTGTTTAAATGTGAAAATAAAGACAGTTTCAAATTGGATGCGAAACGATGCGGTCATCAGCTCAGCTCTCGGTGTTTTATTTAAATATTAGAAAATATTAAAGTCGATTAACAAATATATGTACTATAAATTATTCAGAAGTGGGATTAGTAAATCCAAGTAAAGTTTCTAATAAAATAGTTCACCCCAGTTTTAATTAAAGTGACGCTGTTCTCCTCGCGAAAAAAAAACAAACTCGAGTCAATTTGATGTTTTTTTTGTTGTGTGACACACAAGCAAAGCCATAAATTTTTTTCCCTCTTTTCTAAATTCTTGTTTTTTTTTCTCTCATCTTGATATTTGCTATAGCTTTGTCGTGCGCGGTGTGCAAATAAATTCAAAAAAAAAAAATGGAACAAATGATCGATGTGCCTGAATACGATGGCGGGGCGAATGTCGAAGTATGGTTAAAACAGCTCATGAACGTGAAACGTATGTACGACGTCACCGATGAAATGTTGCGCACGCTGTTTGTCACAAAATTAAAAGGCAAAGCAGAGGAATGGCTGAGTGAACAACCGAATTTTTTGTGCCTAAGTGTCGAGTCGTTGTGCGAAAGTCTAAAGAACAGCTTCACGAAGAGGGAAAACAGGATGGTGGTCAGGAAATGGTTCGAGGGTAGAAAGTGTAAGACAACGGAAAGTTTTGAAGAGTACTTGGCAGACAAAAACCGATTGGCAACGGGACTGGACTTGGATGAGGAAGAACTGGTCGAGTATGTAATAGAAGGTTTTTCGGATGAGAATTTAAGACTACACGCTCTGGTTAGCAACTTCACGACAAAGGCAGGACTATACAGATCGTTCCACAGAATACAACAATGCGCAAAGGAGGTAGAAGAAAAACCGACAGCAATGGGATCGACTACGAGTGCAACAACAACAGGATCGAGAAGGCCATACGACACGGTAAGATGTTACAACTGTAATTCAGTGGGACATGTTGCGAGTGTTTGCCGTAAGCCAAAGAGAGAGTATGGTGTTTGCTACGCGTGCGGGGAAAAGGGACACATAGTAGCTGCTTGTCCCCAACGGAAATTAGCACAAAGGGTTCATCAACTGAACGAAGAGGAGGAGTCAAACGATTTTGTAAGAAATTTTTTATTTAGTTTTGATTCACACAATGATGTGAAAATCTCTCTAGATTGCCTCATAGATACCGGAAGCCCTATAAGCATGGTAAAGACGTCACGAATTCCGGATGTCATTAAAAAAAATTGTTGTAGTTGTGTAACAAAAACAAAAAATTACTACGGAATAAATAAAAGTAGATTAAAAGTTCTTGGACTGGTGTCTGGTGTAATTTTTTCGAGAAAGAAGTTGGAATTAAAGTTAATTTTGTTATTGTAGATGATGAGGCAACCGGATATGAGGCAATCTTGGGAAGGGATTTTTTAAGAAAAGGGAAGTTTAGATTAATTACCGACACAAAGAAAAAAATTGAAGTTAAGTCAAAAGAAAATATAACAACAGATAGTCAGTTCGAAACTGAAAGACAGCTTATGTCGATTGAATATAAAGACGATAATGATGTTAAATTGGAAATAGATGATAACGTTAATTTTGAGACTAGAACAAAACTGATTGAATTATATAAAAAAAATTATTTGTACGCCGATCGCCCCACGGAACCTACAGTCAAAACAAAGATGAGCCTTGTTCTCAACGATGTTAAACCTTTTCATTGTCGTTCACGTAGACTTTCTTATGTAGAGAAGGGTGAACTCAGTTCATTGTTAGATGAATATCTAAGAAAAGGTTATATTAGGGAAAGCGAGTCGGAATACGTTTCGCCGATAGTGTTAGTGAGGAAAAAGACGGGAGACATCAGAATGTGTATTGATTTTCGGACGTTAAATAAGATAACAGCAAAGGATAGTTATCCAATCCCTATTATAGACGATTTATTAGATAGGCTAGCCAACAAAACGATTTTTTCAAAACTGGACTTGAAGAATGGGTTTTTCCATGTTTACATGCACGAAGATTCTGTAAAGTACACATCTTTCATTACGCCGTTGGGCCAATACGAATTTCTCAGAATGCCGTTTGGGTTAAAAAATGCTCCGTCGACTTTTCAAAGACACATCAATAGGATCTTCTCAGACATGATTAGAAATGATGAAGTTATAGTCTACTTAGATGATATAATGATCGCAACAAAAACTTATGAAGAACACTTTAGAATACTTGGAGAAGTTTTTAAAAGAATGACAGAAAATCGATTGGAGTTAAGAGAGGATAAGTGTATGTTCCTACAACAGAAGATTAAGTATCTAGGTTTTACGATTACGGGACAAGGGATACAGGCAGACGATAGAGGAATTAAAGCGATACAGGATTTCCCTATACCACAAAAAGTTCATACGGTACAAAGTTTTCTAGGCTTGTGCTCATATTTTCGTAGATTCGTCAAAGATTTCTCGATAATAGCTAAGCCTTTGTACGACTTGGTCAGAAAAGACAGAGAGTTTAGTTTCGGACCAGAACAGTTGCATGCTTTCGAGACGCTAAAAAAAAGCTAGTAGAAACTCCGGTACTGGCACTTTATGATCCTAAAGACGAAACAGAATTACATTGCGACGCAAGTGCTATAGGTTTTGGTGCCATATTGCTTCAAAAGAAACAGGATGGGTAATTTCATCCGATTTTTTACTACTCTAGGAGGACTACAGATGCCGAAGCCAAATACCACAGCTTCGAGTTAGAAACGTTAGCGATAGTGTATGCCCTAGAGAGGTTTAGGATTTATTTGCAAGGGAAACGGTTCAAGGTGGTAACCGACTGCAATTCTTTGACGATGACGTTGAAAAGGAAAGAACTCAATCCAAGAATTTCCAGGTGGGCGTTAGAGTTACAAAATTATGAAATGGTATTAGAACATCGAGAAGGAAGTCGAATGCAACATGTAGACGCGTTAAGTAGGTCAACGAATGTATTGACAATAGAAACAAATACGTTCGAAGAAAACTTGATAATATGTCAAAACAAAGATACTAAAATTGTTAAGATTAAGCAAATGCTGGAGGAGACTGAAAGTAAATCGTATGAGATGAGAAACGGAGTGGTGTATAAAAAGAAGAACGATGGTACCATTGTGTTCTTAGTACCCGAAGACATGGTTGATCATGTTTTATACAAATACCATGATGAAATGGGCCATGTAGGTACAGATAAAACCTGTGAGTTAATTTCGAAAAGTTATTGGTTCCCCAATATGAGAGAGAAAATAGGATTGCATATAAAAAATTGCTTAAAGTGTATAGTTTATTCAGCCAAACAAGGTAAAGAGGAAGGTTTCCTTCACAACATTCCAAAAGGGAAGATACCGTTTGAAGTCATACACATAGATCATTATGGACCGGTAGACAATTCTAGGTCCGTCAAAAAACATGTGTTAGTGATTGTTGATGCTTTTACTAAGTTTGTAAGGTTGTATTCAACAAAGACGACGAATACCAAAGAGGTCGTTAGAGCACTAGAAGACTACTTTAGAGCATATAGCGTACCGAAATGTATAGTGTCAGATAGAGGGAGCTGTTTCACTTCGACTGAGTTTAAAGAATTTTTGATAGCTAGAAATGTTAGACATGTTAAAGTTGCAACGGGATCGCCTCAAGCGAACGGTCAGGTTGAAAGAGTTAATAGGAGTTTAGGGCCTATGTTGGCTAAGTTAGTGAAACCGGAAGAAGGATTGTTTTGGGATCATGTCTTAGACAAGGTAGAACATACTTTTAACAATACGGTGAATCGCACGATTAAGCAACACCCTAGTGTGATGGTGTTCGGAGTAGACCAAAAAGGAAAGTGTTCAGACGAACTCAAAGATAAATTGATAGAAATAGAAAGATTAGGAGAGAAACGGGATCTGAAGAAGGTAAGACAGAAAGCAATAGAAAAACAAAAAGACACTCAGGCATACAACAAACAATATGTAGATAGAAAAAGATGTAAACCAAACGTTTATAAAACTGGCGATTTTGTCATGGTAAAAAATTTTGATTCACATCCAGGCGCGTCTAAGAAACTGATACCAAAGTTCCGGGGACCTTACGAGGTTACGAAAGTATTGCGAAACGATAGATACGTACTCAGAGATGTTGAAAATTTCCAACAAACAAGGTTACCTTACCAAGGAGTGTGGGCGGTCGGCAATATGAAACCGTGGCTTAGAAAAATTGATAAAAGAAAGAAAAATTGTAAAACTAGATAAAGATCAGGTGATCTTACAGGTCAGGATGGCCGAATTGTAGTAGTTACTACTGTGTGAGATACTGCATGCTATCCTATTGTTGTTGTATAATATCTTTCTGTATTTTAGTTCCTAACACGATTACTCTTGCCAATACGATAACATAAACCGATTGTCATTTCAATATATATATATGTTTGTTTTGTAACAACAGATCGTTATTTCTGTTTATGCTATTTATATACTTTACCCCTACTTCCATTGTAAAAACACTATTCTCTTTTCCTTTTATCTTCTCCTTCTTGTTTAAATGTGAAAATAAAGACAGTTTCAAATTGGATGCGAAACGATGCGGTCATCAGCTCAGCTCTCGGTGTTTTATTTAAATATTAGAAAATATTAAAGTCGATTAACAAATATATGTACTATAGATGTTCAGTGACCGAATGAAGACACGCTACGATTTACGAGCGACAACAACAGAGTTCCAAGCAGGAGATCGAGTGTGGCTTTACAATCCCCATCGACAAAAAGGGTTGTCACCGAAACTTCAACGGGACTGGGAAGGTCCAATATACAGTGATTAGCAAAATCAACGACGTCGTATACCGGATATAAAAAGGAGTCAGAGGTAAACTTAAAGTCGTACATCGCGACCGACTACATCGCTACAGTGGTGATGAGAATGATGGATTTGTTCGGGACGATCAATCCTAAGGAGGGGGCAATGTAATGTAATGTATTTATCTCATACGCTCTGTTTCTCCTTCTATTGTAATGTCTAATGTGTATACTTTATTATCTCTTACGCTCTGGGGCCCTATTCTTGAAACCATGCGAAAATTTTCGTATACGATAATTATCGCATACTGAATCTCGTATGCGAAAGCAGAGTGGTATTCTTGAACCAAATTGACTCGTATACGACTTTGTGCATGCGATGAATTTCGTATACGAGATGGCAACGCGTTGTCAAAATTAAGAGTCCATTTCTCTCCCTCCCACTTAAGGGCAAAAAAAAAAGAAAACAATATGCTGATTTGTGTTATCAATTCAGTTGACACTTTGAGTTTGGCAATCATTTATCATCCGTGTTTAAAAATTCAAATTGCAAAAACGAATACGTGCCAAAAAAAAAAAGCAAAAGACAAATTTTAAATATTAATTTTTTATTTTGATTCAGTGACATAAAAATTGGAAAAATAATTTTATAGTTTCTCAAGCGAAAGCTCAGCTCCCAATGCAGATTGAGGATGCCTCGCGTCCAGGGGCCCTATTCTTGAAACCATGCGAAAATTTTCGTATACGTAAATTATCGCATACTGAATCTCGTATACGAAAGCCGAGTTGTATTCTTGAACCAATTTTACTCGTATACGACTCTGTGCATGCGATGAATTTCGTATACGAAATGGCAACGCGTTGTCAAAATAGAGAGTTTATTTCTCTCCCTCCCACTAAAGGACAAAAAAAAAAGAAAACATTATGTTGATTTGTGTTGTCAACTCAGTTGACACTGAGCTTTGGCATTTAGAATTAATTCAATAAATCAAATCAAATATCTTTTGTTTCGTTTGAAAAATGGAAAACGGAAGAAGACCGACCGACAAAAGGACTTATTTGTCTATTCGAAGCCTTGTCTTGGACATTCCAACTCAGCTGCTGTTCTAAATCACAAAAAAGAAAAGTAAATTGAATCAAACTGAATCGTTAAAATTAATTTTTCACAAATTTTTTGATTTTATAGCAACACCAATATTCTTCATCGTGCATCAGATTTGGCAAATAAGTTTGAACCATCTTCTCTCAAACGGTGCTCAAGTTAAAGTGGCCGTAGCAAAAAATGTCGATGAACTTCTTACCAATAACGTAACAAGGATACCCTTATTGAATTTCATTTTTTATGCTACTGCAATCTACTATGAATTAGCCGAGAATTTTCAAGACGAAGATTCTGCCATTGTAAAGATGGATGCTACTGCTTGTAATATTCCAAGAACAAGCATGCAACAAAAGAACAGAAGTGGTACGATCACAGTACAAAAGCGAAGAAGACCGATTTGTAAGAACATGTTACAATTAAGTTACATCAACAGTAAGTTCAAAGTATCGGGAGAATAATTTGGTTGAACATTGTCGGACATCGGATTTGTATATCCCGTTGTATTAAGCAAAGTCAAGTACCATCGTTTCTCGTTAAAATAAAACTCGATTGAAATCAACGATTGTGTTTTTATTAAATGGAACAGTACTACTAAAGTGGTAGAAGACTTCAATCAAAGTGAAGTGAACTGAGGACAGTAAGCCAGGGCCCGAGCAGACTCCATTTCCATATCATAGAAAAAAAAACATGGATGTTAAATTAATGCATTAATACCATTCCCTTTATTGTTTCTGTCCTTCAATTGTTTTCTTTCTTAAAAGTCTTCAAATCTCTATTAATAAATAAATTTGTTCTTTCCTAGACAAGAAACTACACACACTTGCACTGAACACCCATCATTTGGTCATCTTCACGAGACTTTCAGATTTCGCATTAGAAAAAGTCCATATTGTTGCAATTTTGTTAAACAAATTCACCCACAAACTAGGCAAAACTTGTCAAATTAAATATCATCGCACAGTTCTCGTATACGAAATTCCATCTCGAGTGGGTGTGACCACTCGAGATGAAGCATTCGATAATTTTCGTATACGAGACGTTTGACAGCATTCGAAAAGCGTTCAAGAATAAAATTTTTAATCTCGCATACGAAAATGTATGCGATATTTTATTTTTTTGATTCAAGAATAGAGCCCCTGTATCTCTTTCTATATTTAATGTACACACTTTTCTTACTCTCTTTACTTACTCTGTATCTCTTGTTTATTTAATGTACATACTCTCTTTACTTAATATCGTTAATTGTAGTAGTAAACACTTGTGAGGGGCAATACCTAGTGACTAAGAGAAACTTTTTGTTTAGCATTAAGAACGTTAGCCCCTACAGAAAATCCCAGTATTTTTTATTTGTTAATAGAGAGCTTCTCGAACTTTCAGCTTCTCCAAGAACCAATAGGAACCAATAGTAGTTTCTAGAACCCATCATTTTTTATATAAATAGCCGTTTGGTGGCGAGGCGAATTAATTGATTGTGAACTGCGATAAAGTAAAGATACTGTGTTTGCAAAGTTATAATTGAAAGTGTTGAATAAATAAGTTTGTGAGTGATTTGAATAAAGTGAATTTGTGTTTTATTTAAAAAAGTGAATAAAATTTAATTGTCGGACCAAGCCGAATATTACAATATCTTTGAAACGGAGGAAGCTATCAAAAAAAATGTATGAAAGACTTGTACGCCTTGAAATTTCCTAAAAAAAAATTATGACACTTTTTTTCTACGAGCAAGCGTTTAGAAAATATTGCGATTTTAAAATGTGTCAAATGTCGAAAATAATGGTTTTTTGCGTATTACTCTTAAACGGTGATTCCGATTGAAAAAATTTCTATGAAAAACTTGTAGATTATGTTGTTTTCTATATAAAAACATTTTTTTTTCTTAAAGCTGTCAGGAAAAAAAAATAAACATAATTTGGTCAAAACTCAAAATTTCGAATTTTTTATAATTAGCTCCTAAGCCCTGTACAAAATTCGCATAGAGCTGAAAATTGGTACAGAGCATAAGGACATCTCTATAAGATGTCAAAATTCCCCAAAAATCCCACTGGTGCAAAAAAAAATATTCAAGGTTAAATGTCGAATATGTTGTTTTTTTATATTTAACTTTTTTGTTAAATATGAAAAAACAACATATTCGACATTTAACCTTCAATATTTTTTTTTGCACCAGTGGGATTTTCGGGGAATTTTGAAATCTTATAGAGATGTCCTTATGCTCTGTACCAATTTTCAGCTCTATGCGAATTTTGTACAGGGCTTAGGAGCTAATTATAAAAATTCGAAATTTTGAGTGCACATCATATTGTAATGTGTATACGTTTTATTTATCTCATACGCTCGTCGCTCTGTATCTCCTTCTATTGTAAATGTAATGTGTATACTTTAGTTCTCTTACGCTCTGTATCTCTTTCTATATTTAATGTACTTTTACTCTCTTTACTTACTCCTTATCTCTATAACTCTAATATCGTTTAATTGTAGTAGTAAACACTTGTGAGGGGCAATACCTAGTGATTAAGAGAAACTTTTTGTTTAGCATTAAGGACGTTAGCCCCTACAAAAAGTAATCCCAGTATTTTTGTTTGTAAGTGTAAGCTTCTGGAACATTCAAGCTTCTCCAAGAACCAATATAGTAGTTTCTAGAACCAAGTATTTTTGTTATATAAATAGCCCGTTTGGCGGCGAAGATTTAATTGATTGTGAGCTGAGATAAAGTAAAGATACTGTGTTTGCAAAGTTATAATTGAAAGTAGGTGTGTTTTTTGGCAAATCTATCCGCAGTGCAGTAGGATTTTCCAAAAAAACGGATCCGCAGTTGTCAAGTTTTTGTATTTAAAAGTTGGTACTACAGAATCAAATAATTATATGAAATATGTCAAATAATTATTTGAAAAATAAAAACATCAAGAAATATTTTTTCCTCGCCGAATGAAAATAATCAAATTTAATGAAAATGGACAATTTCCAAGAAGATATGGTGAGAGACACCAAAAAAAAGGTTAATTTTATTAATCTTATTCATGTCTGAATTACAGTTTTTACGTCAACTTGTAGAATCAAGTAGCAGCGAAGATGAATTTGTTTTAGATTTTTTTTTGGTCAAAATACAAGTGTTGAAGACTCTATAGAGGCAGAGGAAGAGAATCATGTAAAAGTTGAATCTTTTATAATGACGATTGAAGCCTACAGTTCAGAAGACTTTAAATCACACTTTAGACTACGGCGATCTACAATGGAACACTTAATGTGTAAGCTTTTAGTGTATTGATTTTGAAGATCTATTAACTTTTTTCTTACAGCATTATACGGTCGTTATTATATGTCACTTCATTCCCTTAATCGAGGAGGAAGAATTAAAATAGGATACAGAAAAGAAGTCTTTATGTATGTATGGTATGTCAGCAATTCCGTAACTTTTCGTCAACTCGGAAACCTATTTGGCGTCACCAAGTCTTCCGGTTGGCTTGCTGTAAACCGTGTATCAAGGTGGCTCGTATCTAAAGGTCACAACTATATTAAATGGCCTCAAGGAGCTGTAGTCGACGAAAACTGCCGAAAATTCGAAAACAAAAAAAGAATTCCTGGAATTATTGGTGCCATAGACTGCACTCACATCCACATAGCAGCTCCGAGAATAGATAAAGAGTGCTACTATAACCGCAAGCATCAATTTACAATAATTCTACAAGCTGTTGTTGGTGCAGATAAGAAATTTATTGATGTTAGCTGCGGTGAACCCGGATCTCTGCACGACAGCAGGGTTCTAAGGCGATCTGAACTTTATAGAAAATCTCAAACAAACCCAGATCAACTTTTTCCTCAGAATACCTTCATTCTGGGTGACTCTGCATACGCTGCTACAAACTGGTTGGTCCCACCTTTCAAGGACAACGGAAGGTTAACCGATCAACAACGGTCTTTTAACTTTATCCATTCAGCATCTCGAATTGTTGTTGAGCACTCATTCGGATTGCTAAAAGGAAGGTTTAGGAGGCTGCTTAAGTTTACGGAGCAACGGGACCTTCGCTCCATATCAACTCTTGCATCATGATGGATGACATATTCATCAGCAACCCTCAGGAAGAAAACAATTCCGATGTACGAGATACACCAGATGAACCTAATTTGAATACGACCAACCGGCGTACATATAATTTAATAAAATATCTATATAACAAAACTCACATAAAAAAACCATAAGAACACAATTTGTTTTAACTTGGTATTTTATTGACATATATTTTGTTTCGATTTCAAATATTCCTTGAGTAGTTCTGCCTTCTTGCGCCGACTTTCCTCTTTCGCCTTCTGAAGGTCCATATACTCCAGTGATGCCAGATGAGATTTCGAAAATCCCACCAATTCAACAAAAAGAAACCACTATATTTGTACTAGACAAAGCAAAAAACCACCATGTCGTTCTCTTACTTTAGATACCCTTTATTTACAAATAAATCAAAGCATTTGTGGGTAAATAGAAATGTATGTATTTTGAAAAAAAAGTAGAATGTTAAGGTTAAATTTATATTTGACATTGAATTAAATTCATGTTTCTGAACGCTTTATTTCATAAACATTTTCGGAATTGAATTTCGCCAACATAGCTTTTGAAGGCTTGAAATTGACACAGCCTTCGGTGCCTAGCTATACCGAACCCTCAAATATGCGTCGGCTGTTCCTATTTTCAGTCGATTCCTTAGTTTGTTTTTGACTATGTTAACTATGGAAAACGCCCTTTCCACCAGCGTTGCCAACCGCTTTAGCCCAAAAAATGCCTACATTAGGGAAAAAAGATGCCCTTTTCATAAAAAAAAATGCCTTTTCTTGAGTTTTATCAGTTAAAGTTTTTTTTTTAATTTTAGGTCTAAAAACCTAAAAAACTGTTTTTTTTTTCATTTTTTGCTTGGAACTTAGAACGTAAAACTAACCTTGAATTCGATTAGAATTATTGAAAATCGTATAAGCAAATAATAAAAGTGGATTTATTTACTTTTCTTCAGTTAAAAACGGAGAGGTTGAATGCATATGTTAGTAAATTAACAAACCGCAATCCGCAATGTTGCAGTTGCCCGTAGCTTAGTTGGTAAGTGCGTTGGCTGCTAAGCAGAACGTCGTTGGTTCGAGTCCTACTGAGGCCAAGTTTTTATTTCATCTTTCACGGGTACTGCCTCTTGCGAAGACCTGACAAATCTTCCAAGCGTTTCAATCTGTCATGAAAAAAGTGCTTGTCAACTTTGCCGTTCGGAATCGGCGTTAAATTGTAGGTCCCCTCAATTCTTCACACGCACTCAGAGAATTGTTGATGAGAGTAAGCCACTTAGGCCTTGGCTCTTCAAGAGCTGTCGCGCCACACTATTATTTAATCCGCAATGTTATAAAAACGGTTTACTTTCAGTTTAACATGACTAGAAGTGGAAAAAACAAAACAATAGAGAAAGACTAACATCAGAGCTTCCCTGGCTTAGACAGTGAAAGACAGTGAGATAAAAATAAATGAACACCAGAAAAAACTGTTCGGAAAATTCGAACAATTTGAAGGTGGAAACTCATTTCTAAGGGCGAACTTACATATTTCAATCTTATTGGTTTAATTTTAAGAATGCTTCAATAAAATAAAAAAAGTCAGTAGTTTGAAACTGAAATGAAAAAAAGATGCCTTTTTGCCAAAAAATAAGCCTTAGAGCCCTAGCTGGCAAAATAATGCCTAAAAGGCATGAAAATGCCTAGGTTGGCATCGCTGCTTTCCACTGAAGCGTTTGAGATTGGAAGGCACAAAAGTACCAGCGCGAGAGTGGAAATGTTGCCATATTTTTTTTCTCCGCTTTCAGT
Organism: Sphaerophoria taeniata; assembly: GCA_943590905.1. Lineage (NCBI taxonomy): Eukaryota > Metazoa > Arthropoda > Insecta > Diptera > Syrphidae > Sphaerophoria > Sphaerophoria taeniata. Next base: position 76,733,097 of record OX016542.1, on the reverse strand, counting down.
TTTCTTGCTTGAAACTGCAGCCCAAAACTGTTCTGCAGTGTCAAGGTCAGGCCAATCGGATCTGTGAATTATACTCCACTCACTCACAACAGCATCCACGTTTTCGCAAATGTTTGGGAACCTTAATGCGAAAGCAGGAATGTCTGGTTTTACTTTTGAGGTTTCTATTTCCGGTGAAAAAATACTCATATTTTCAAGGATGTCAATATTATCTGGAATTCTTGATTGTAGCTGTTCGCAAAGGACAATAAGAAACTCTCTGCACGTTTCCTTGCATACTAACAGCTCTCCCCTGTTAACCAGATCGCTGGCTTGCAAAAAGTAATGTCCGGTTTGCAATCTAGCTGGTGGAATAATCATATTTAATACCAAATATAATAGTCCATTTAAATCCATAAACATTTTTAATGGGTCGGCATTAGCCGACCGAAATATTTTGTTATTTTATTGTTATGAATGAAGTGCAAAGGAGTATAAAGCAATGAAGGCTGATGGGTAGGTCGAATTAACTGGAATGTTTTGAGAATAAAATGTTAAAAGATATAAATATTTTTTGTACTAAAACAACAGCATTTAAAACTTTTTCCCACCATAAATCCCACCATGATTTTTTTCCCACTATTTATCCCACCAAACAGATGATTTCCAACCATTTTGGTTGGAAAAACCACCAATCTGGGAACACTGATATACTCTTTCCACTGCATCGTTGCTTTCTTTTTCCTCTTTCTTCATCTTTAACTTCGTTTCGAGATACATCGCCTTCGTCATTCTTCTTTTTTTTGTTCCCGTTGATGATGACGAAGACGATGTACCTGGCGTTGGCGATGGTTCGGTTGGCTGTTGTTCGGGTGGTTGTTGTTCCGTTGGCTCTGGCGGTTCGTTGAATGCAACGATGCTAAGTGGATTGGATATCAGTGGCGCTGTTTGTTGGTTTGTGGGTGGATGATTCTGTGAAATAATTACAAACAAAACATGAAGTAAAAAAAAAATTTATAAATGTTAAACTTACTGCTATTGCAACTACCCCCAAAGTCGTGGTATGCGTGTTACTTATGATAGGCTTCTTACCGAAGAGCTCCTCCATTTTTTTCATGAATGGGGCAACACAAGGTGCTGCCCCAGTCTGTTTATTATGGTCCACTGCCGTTTTATAGGCACGGAGGAGCGTGTCGATTTTAGCTTTTAGGTGGGCACTCGCTGTATTTTCATCCTAAAAGAAAAACACGTAGGTTACGATATATGATTAATTAATACAATTTTAAAACATACAGCATAGCCAGCGGACAGCATGTCTTCCAAAAGATGGTCATAACCAAATTTTTTTTCCGGCTATGCTGAAATTCGTCCTCCCTGGCAGCATAAAATTCCAGAAGCGCTTCCGTGCCTTCTCTGGTCCAGTTTATTTTCTTGTTTCTGTAATTAAATTAAACTTTAAGTTAAAGCAATTAATTTGCAATTTTTATTTACCTTTTTCTTTGTTCAGCCATGTAATCGCTTTTCTGATATGATAGATAACTAATTATTTCTTTATTTTTTGCTGTCAAAGTCAAAACTATCATTTAAAAGACGATTATTGAATTTTTCTTAATATATTAAGTAATAATTCAATTCCTGTTGCAACGGAATTGACTGTTTGGTTGTATATAATTTGAAAAAGATCAACAAATATAAAAAAAGCAAAAAGAGTAAACTCTCATTGAAAAATGGAAAACTACAAACAACAAAGGTTTACCAACTATCATAAGTCAAACAACAAAAAACTTTTTTCGAGAGTCGAATTACGTCAAAATTCTATCCGCTGTATGATTCTACTTCTACTTTTATCAGCAGTATGGTGTTGTTTTTGTTATACATGTAATCTACTACTGCGGATGCGGATAGCTTTGCCAAAAAAACACAGCTAGTGTTGAATAAATAAGTTTGTGAGTGATTTGAATAAAGTGAATTTGTGTTTTATTTAAAAAGTGAATAAGTTTTAATTGTCGGACCAAGCCGAATATTACAATATAAATGATCGCTCAAACGAAAAAAAAGATAAAGCCAAGGACTCTACCTCATGGGTGGTGTGGAAAAAAGTGTGGACAAGAGACAACTTTTGGATAGGAATCAAAGTTTGAGAACTGTTACTTTCGTTTTTGCAGGGATTAACAAAATCTACAGAGTTAAATATGAAAAAAACAACATATTCGACATTTAACCTTGAATATTTTTTTTTGCACCCATGGGATTTTTGGGGAATTTTGACATCTTATATAGAGAGATGTCCTTATGCTCTGTACCAATTTTCAGCTCTATGCGAATTTTTTCTGGGTCGAATGTTTATTTAGTCTGGACTACGAATCATGAATAATTTTCTAAAATGGGAAAAGAACTTCATTTCGAAAAATTCGTATCGTCAATAATTTTTTTCCACGAAACTTTTTCCTATATAAAACAGATTTTTCCGTCAAGAAGTTGTGAGGGAAAACTTTGCTCCATTGCAAATGTAAGATTTTTTTTGGTAACAAATCAACAAAAAATAATAACTAAAATATTCTTAGGTCTAACGACATCGGTCATCCGACCAATACTCATGTACGGGGTTGCAGTATGGTGGACTGCACTGGAGAAAGTCACTTACTGTGACAAACTCAGCAGAGTTCAACGCACTGCATGTCTCTGCATAAGCGGGGCCTTGAGAACCACACCCTCAGCAGCGTTAGACACTCTCCTCCATCTGACACCCCTCGACATCTTCAGCAAACAAGTGGCAGCGAGTACAGCTATAAGACTCAACGCCTCATCTCAATGGACCAACAATAATGTGGGACATTCCATCATTTTGAACGTCTTCGGTTCTATACCAAAGTACATAGACTACACCATTCCAAAACCCCAATTTGGTTAAAACTTCCAGATATCAATTCCATCCAGAGATGAATGGGAAGACAAAAAACTTCTGGATGATAAAAGTTGGTAGTGGTGTGTACTCAGAAAAGCTTAATCTAAGCATCTCATTCCGCCTCCCTTATCATTGTAGCGTCTTCCAAGCGGAAATTTTAGCGATCAAAGAGGTTCTCTCCTGGCTAAGAGAAAACGTGATATGACTTCTTTGATAATCCCAGTGAACTAGCTAATAAGGATATCAAATATCTTCTTCGCTTCGTAAAAAGCTCAAAATGGTTCGACTAGTAAGAAGTATCATGTGGTATCACAATGGGACTTTTCCTTTGGCCTAAGTGTGCGGATTCTGTATCCACAGCCACACCTAACCTAACCTAACCCTAGGTCTAACGCAACGAACAAAAACCAACTCGAAGCCCTTGTAAGCGCGATGGATAAATATCCAGACATTGCTGCAGGGTTTTCAAAAAGGTCAAAGGAAGAGTCCCAACTTATATGGAAACAAATTGAAGATGATTTGAATTGTATTGGACCTCCAACAAAATCAAGTTTTGAGTGGAAAAGGGTAAGACACAAAATTGATATATGTATATGCATGCAGGTTTATTACTGTTTTTTATTTTTTGTGCGTCGCAGGTTTGGAGTGATAAAAAAAGTACGTCAAAAAGAAAATGGCTGACAATTAAAGGTCTAAGAATTCAACCGGTGGCGGCGCTTGCAGGGATTACAAGTTTTCGGATTTGGAAGAGGGCATCATCAGAATCTGTGGAATCAATGAAGAAGTAGAAGGCCACTTTGATTCGAAAAGTTTTGGATTGGCTTCCTGCTCAAAAAAAACGGAAGATAGAATCTGTGACCGAAGACGAAAGTTTTGAATTGGCTTCCTGTTAAAAAAAACGCAACATTGAAATTGTGACCATGGACAATCAGGGTATGAATGGAACCCTTCTGTGCGAAGAACAAAAGCAAGGAACAAAAAAAGAAAGTAGTACTAAAGACATCCAAAAACCAATAATCCAAAGCAAATGTATGTACTTCAAAAATAAAAACGTCTGCCGAGTTTTTGGAAAAAGAGTTAAGTCTACAGGAAAAGGTGTACGACCTTATTAGTGAAACGGTATGGTAACAATGAAGAACCACCAGAATGAAGTTAGAGAAAGCATCACGAAGATTTCAGTTGCAATCGATCGACTTCATGATCAGCAAGAGCTACTTCTTAAAGAAACCATACGCCACAATAAAGAAATGGAAAATATCCGAAAGCGTGAGATGGAGCAAAAATTGGCTATGAAGGAGAGACTTTTAAATATTGAACTCCAAAAACTTGAAAAGTTCAAACATTGAAAGACATTGTTTTTTTTTTTGCATATGCATTAGGGTTTTCGGTCCCAGGTTCCCGAGAATTAAGGCATTTTCGTTCCCAGGAATACATTTTCGAAATTCCCGGGTACCCGGGAACATTCAAAACTTATTTTTTGCTTTGTAAAAAAGATTTTAAAGATAGAGCATTGAAATCATTTTAACGAACTTTAAAAACATAATCGCAGTAGCCAAACAAACACCATGTAATAAAAGATTCAAAAATCTTAGTAGGCGCTGCTGTATTTTAATGTGAATTGTGTTATATTTATCTTTCTTTGGAGTGATTGGGTGATTTATGTAATTTGGTAAGTACATACATACATACCTATATTTTTCGTATTTTTTTTTTAATAAAGTGAAATGAAAGACTTTCGAGAATTTTTTAAGTTCTCCAATTGGTATAGTTTTTGATTTATTTGTTTAATTTGTATGCAATGACGATTTGTCTAACTTTGTTTTTGTTGCGCTCCTTTGCAGTGTATCTATTAATCATGAATAAACAATCTTCCAAAGTCTGGAACTATTTTAAAAAAGATACAAAAAATAAGGAGTTGGCAAGTTGTTATATGTGTCTGAAAATGTTGTCCTGTAAACGATCGTCAACATATTCGTTGATATTGTTCTCTTCTTCTTTTTTTTCAAATAAATACCTAACCTACTAATAAACCGATCAAAGAGAGTTTCCTATTTCTCTCCGAATACGTTGTGGTTCCATATTTTCTGAGCTGCTTAAAGAATCAGTGTTATAAAAGTTATTTTCATCCTCTGCTAGTAAATCAGGTGTACTTTCGATGGCTATGGTTGTGTCAGATTTAAAATATATGCACATGTTATGTAATGCGCAGCATACATTTATAATTGTTATCGCTTTTCTTGGGAAGCTCCCTTGCACCAAGTTAACACCTCCATCTGTTTTTCAGTACACCGTTTGTCCTTTCGATAATGTTTCTGGTTTTAGAATGCCTCTGGGGTTCTATGAGGCGTTAAGAAGACGTTGACTGTGCTAAGCCAACTTCGTAATCCTTTCCAACACCTTTCTGATACGATCCTTCTGCAAAGAACAGCAAATATACGCTTAGCTTAACAATTGGAGGTACGGCGAACATTTTTGTTGAAGCTGGCAACGAGTCTGTAAAAGTTTCAAGCAGAAACCGAAACATTGGTTTGTTGACACGATAAAATTGATGGAAACTTTATAGAAAAAATCAACACGGTAAACACTGTACTGGCACAAAATGTATACATATATCACATCGATTCTTGCAATTCCAGAGGATTTAAAAAGTCTCTTAAGTTTCTTCGGATAGATATGAGTCTATGCCTTTCTTTTTGTTCAAAATCTTTTTCTGCTACCACAAAACCAATATTGTTAAACATTTTTGTTTTTGGCGAAGTTTTACTTCCAATAGTTTGTTTATTTCCGGATCAAAAATTAATAGGATCAACAAATATTGCCATTACAAATCACAAAAACTGATATCAATAGCCATTATTTCATTTATTTTTATTTATTTTTGACACAAACAAATGTTTTATTCAAATTTGAAAGCTTTCAAAATTATTTCGAAAATCATTTAAATATTTTAAGGTTGGTATAATTTTTTTCCGGGGAAATAAAATTTCTTGTGAGATTCTCGATGGGAAACTTCTGTTCCGGGGTAATTTTTGTTTACCTGGGAAAAAAGTTCCCATAAATTTGGCGATAGGGTTGAATGTATCTTTATTATGTTCATACATACATTAAACAATTATTTATTATTGAAAACTAAAAACATAAATAAACATAACTTCAATTTAAAAACTTAAATAAATATTTTTTTCTTGGTACAAACGGTGCATTCAATCATATTTTTTTTCTCTCTTAGCATTGTTTTTTAAATTCTAATTTGCGTTTCTTGAGCTCCAGGAACTCTTTTTTTCAGTTCATTTTTTTTTTCTTTCAGTTCATAGTCCCTTCTTCGGTATAGGAGCATTCCTTTTAAATTTTCATTGACTTCCTTCATAGCAGCGCATATATTATTTTGGTAGGCAATTTGGTTGTCCACTTGCTTTTCGAGCAGTGATGTTTGTTTTTTTTTCGGTGTCATTCGTGGGACATTTTCTTTTCCACTGTTTACGACATTCGTTCCAATTGATACCGTTTCTGCATCGACAATCACGGCTTCATAAATTTTTAAGGTATCTGAATCGGAACCGACAACATCATCTGTAATTATATCTTCCTTATCTGTTTGATGATGAGTGTGGCACAAGGTATTTTGCACACGAAAACAAATCGAACCTCTTATGCCATTAATGGCTTCCTTAAAATTCAGCAACTCACTGACCTTCTCTTCCAGTGGAGTAAGGGAATGAACTTTCGGTGGACCACCACCAGTTCCGGATAGATGAATTCTGTTCTTTCTTAGTTTGGCTTTTGTATGAACCTTCAAATCAGCTCAAACCTATAAAGGAAAATAAAAACTAAAATAAGAGAATCCGCTTATAAAGCAACTTTGTTAACCTTTTTCCACCCGGCTCCATCACGCTGGGGTGGACCTTCAGCATTCAATTCCCTTGAAAGATTTGCCCATAAATGTTTTGCCATTTGTCTGGTTTCGGCTGTCTTCAAGTAACCCTTGCACAGATCCGGATGCATGGTCATATACTTCACAAGGATTTCAAATTGGGAAGGTTTTTGTATTTATTTTTTTTGGCTGCTTCCCTGACAAAAATCATAATGTACCTAAAGCAAATTTATGAAATATTCAATATTTAAATAATTTAAAACATCTTTTAACTTACATTTTGACAAACAAGGCTTCTCTCCACTTCGCTCGCAAACACATTTGATATAGATTGAGTTGATTTTTTGACCAATTTATGTGATAATTGTAATAAGTGGAAATTTAGTTTTCCGTCGGCTTTTTTGGTCGCTGTAATTTTTGCAATGACGTAATCGGGCGCGAATGTGTGCTACGAGCTATCAAAATATATTGGCAAAATTTTACAGTGCGTGACAATAAATTCAAGCCACTCTGTAAAAAACTCATTTGAATTTGTTGAAAAAGCAAAGAATGTAAAACTCAGTCAAAATGATGTCCTAGTCTCGTTTGATGCAGTATCATTATTCACTAACATCCCCGTCCAACTGGCCATCACCATTGTCAAAAAGAAATGGCATATAATAAGTGAAAACACAAAAATCACACAAAATAAATTTCTCGAGATTCTCGACTTTTGTCTTAAAGAAAACAATTTTCTTCAATACCAGGACACGATTTACAAACAAATTTTTGGGATGCCCATGGGCAACCCGCTATCTCCGACGATTGCAGATCTAGTTTTGGACTATGTCTTCGATGAATGTTTAAACAACATCGAAGAAAAACCTGCGTTTATAGCAAAGTATGTTGACGACATATTTGCAATTATGGACATAAGAAACATAGACAAAGTGCTTACAATTCTCAACGGATTCCACCCAAAAATTCAATTTACAATCGAAAACGAACTGAACAAAACAATACCCTTCTTAGATGTAAAAATCTACCGCGAAGAAAATCGTTTGCTATTCGACTGGTATCAAAAACCAACAGCGTCTGGAAGATTGATAAATTTCCGATCAAACCAAGCAAGGCACATCATCATCAATACTGCGTCCAACCTCGTGAATAAAATTTTCAAAATAAGTGATGTACGATTCCATGCTGCCAACGAGAAAAAAGTCATCAAAATCTTAAGTGAGAATGGTTATCCTTCAACCATAATTCGGAGTCTTCTTTTAAAGCATGAAATGCAAATTCCACGTCAAAATAATGATGAACCAATTAGAACGTACCACAAAAGCATAGTTTACGTCCCAACTTTATACGACAACTTCAAAAAATCGATTTCCAAAAACTTGACAGATGTTCGCCTTGCCTTCAAATCAAACAAAACACTTGACCAATGTTTTACTAAACTCAAGACGAAACCTGATAAGGACAAACAAACAGATGTGATCTACAGAATTAACTACAATGGCAAACCAAATGAACCGTGCAACCTGTGTTACATTGGGACTACAAAACAACTTCTCAGACAACGCATCTCTAACCATAAATCCGACATAAAACTTAAAAATTCTGAAAAGACAGCCCTGGCCAGCCACAGCATTGAAAGCGGTCATTCTCCAAACTTTGAAGGCGTGGAAGTTCTACAGACAGAGAAACATGTTTCGAAACGATACACGTTAGAAACATTGCATATTCTCAACAACAAAAACAACATGAATCGAAAACAAGACACTCAAAACATCTCTGCTGTCTATTGCTCTCTTCTTTCTTCTTAAATGTAATTATTTGTGCTCTATCCTAAACAGACTAAACTTCGTTCCTCGAAGTGGTTATCATATTTATTTTCTATTTACATAAATGTTTTAACTATCCATTTTCTTATTTTGCTTAAGTGAGTACACTTTATTGTTTTTGTATTGCACTGATCTAACTAAGATTATTTGTATTTTTGTGTCAATAAAGTTCCCCTGAAGAAGGCAGCAATCCCTGCCGAAACGTTGGGAAAGTTAATGTAACTTAATTGTTTCATTGCAAAAATTACAGCGACCAAAAAAGCCGACGGAAAACTAAATTTCCACTTATTACACATTTGATATAGAGTGATTATTTGCGATTTTGAATTCTACTTTCGAATTAGAGAGTTCCTGTTTTTTTTCGAAAGCATACAAAAATATACTTGGCAGCTTGGCACTACTAGAACTATTCGATTATCGCATATTAAAACATTCTATCTATTTGACTACTTTCGAACCAACGAGAATCGAATAGTTCTAGTAGTGCCAACTATATTCTTATTCGAATAAACGAAGAACTACGTAACTCGAAAGTAGAATTCAAAACAAGGCAAAATCGAATACATAATAATATCACTCTACATTCAATTCAAATGTGTTTGCGAGCTAAGTTTTTTTTTTCAAAGTGTTATAAATTATTATGCAATTTGATTTGAATTTGAAAGTTTTTCATTCAACTTTTTGTGTTTTATAATTGTGTTTGCGAAGAGAAACTAAAATGACTGTGCACAAGAAAAATGTTAGTACATAAATATAAACATAATTTAACTAATTGCTTTAAAATTAATTGCTAACCCATTGACTTAGTTTTCAAATGCATAGGGAATCCGCAAAGATAGCAAATACAAACCAGACCCAATTTGAAATCATGATAGAATTCATGTCAAATCATCGGGACCTTTCGAAAGGATATTTTAAATCACCCGAAGCGAGACGAAAATCGCAACATATGTGGCAAATTTGTCCCAAAATCTCAATGCAGAAGGTAAGTATGTAGGTACACTCAATTTAACAACCCCCTTATTAATTCATGATTTCTTTTCAGGTGTGGTCGGATTTCAAAAACAGCACCAAGGCCAAGTTGAGGACCAACAAATTAAATTTATTGGGAACTGGTGGGGGTCCTCCGAAGCAAAAATCCCTTACGCCTTGGAAATTAAAGTGGCTGAAATACTTGACCTTTCAACGGCCGTCGAGGGAATGCCAGGGATTTCTAGCTTCAGGGTCGCCAGTAAGATCAGTGATGGAAGACATGTGGATATTGTGGGGAACGGTACTAAATAACACTACACAACAACACATTATTGAACTTACCTTTACATTTTAATCCATCATAATATTTAACAATACTTACCCTACACTAATTTATTAAAGAAAAAAATAAAAAGGATATATTCACGTAAACGCGGAAAACCCATAGAAACCGTAGAAACCGTAGAATTTTCTATCGCTAGAAATGAGCTGTCAACATTTGTGTGGGAAATTTTTTTTGCAAATCGTAGAATATTATCTCACAAATTTGAAGCACTGCAGAAAAAAAACCTGATAATATTTATGACGTTTATTTTGACGTTTAATTTGGCGCTCATTTCATCTTTTCTCCAACTGAATTGACAATTGAATGAATTTTGTTTTAAAACTACTTCTTGGCATCTTGAAGAGCAAAAATTAAAATGTAATTAGAATAAAAAAAAAGAATCACTTTCACTTTAACATAAATTTATCGAATGACGTGAATTGAACAAATTCACTTTGACGTTTAACAAACAGCTGTTTGTTTCCCTTGTTTACGCAACTATTTTCTGCTGGGGTGTTCATTTAAATCTTTTGCGGAATTTTCTATTTTTCCGCAAAGTAGAAAATTATCTCGTTACGTGAATATTCTTAAAATTTACTTAAGGGCAAAACAGATGTGCAGAATTGCTGCGCAGCAAAATTAAAAATACACAGGCTCTTATGGGAGCAAATTCTGCATGCAGAACAGCGCTGCGTGATGTCTCTATTTGTAAATTTTCTGCCTAGTTTCATTGCAGCCATAATTGAAAAACAAAAATTTCGAAATAATTGCTATCTGGCACTACTTATATTGAAAGATTGTTGACACTAGTTGTGTTTTTTTGCAAATGCTTAGCGCGATAGAATGAACTTGTGCAAAAAAACGACCAACGCATGGTTTGGTAGCACCTGCACTTACGACTGTCAATTTGTAAACAGCTGATTTTATTGTTTGAATTTGTTGATATTTTAAATTTGAATAAAAGATGAACAATTTTGAAAAATTACAGGCAAATATTTAAATACGAAAGTATTTCTGATATTATGTATTTAAACAAAATTGTTTTTAGATAATAAACTTGTTTGCTGAAGACAGCAGCAGCGATGATGAAGCAGCAATGGAAGAAATTTCAAATTTCGTGTATGCCGAGACCTCAAGCTCCAGCTCTAGTCATCTGAAGATTCGCAAACTGACCCACAACACCACATAAAAGTATCAAACTTTGTAGAGGTTATTGATGCATATTCGTCAGAAGATTTTAAGTCATACATGCGTTTGCAAAGGTCTACTGTGGAGTACTTGATAGGTTAAAAAAAAATCTTGGTTGCGACGTCTATACGTAGAAATTTGTCGTTGCAGGATTATTTTCTGAATCAGATTTCTTGCCAGCTTCATCTCATGGTGGAAGGTCAAGAATTGGAAGGCGTAAAAGTGTTTTCATGTACATTTGGTATATAAGCAATACCTTAACATTCCGACAACTCGGAAATTTATTCGGAGTATCAAAATCGTGCGTCGGCGTCTGTGGCCATCAAAAGGGTGAGTTCTTGGCTAGTTTATAATGACCAAGAATATTTGAAATGGCCAGAAGGAGCTGCTGCAGAAGAGACTATCAGACTATATGAAGAAAATAAAAAAATACCAGGTGTGATAGGGTGTATAGATTGCACGCACATTCAAATTAATGCTCCAAAAGCCAATAGAGAATGCTACTACAACCGAAAGCAAGGTTACAGCCTCGTCCTCCAAGCTGTCTATGATAGCCAGAAAAAGTTTACGGACAAAAGTTGTGGCGAGCCCGGTTCACTACACGACAGTAGAATCCTACGGAGATCCGTCCTTTACGCCAGTGTGGAAGCAAATGAACAAACTTTGTTTCCCAATCACTCATTTGTGTTGGGTGACTCCGCATATCCTTCCACAAGTTGGTTAGTGCCACCTTTTAAGGATAATGGAAATCTGAGCGACTTGCAGCGAAGGTTCAATTATCTACATTCAGCAACCCGAATATCTGTAGAGCATGCTTTCGGTTTGCTTAAAGGTAGATTCCGTAGGTTACTCAAATTTACGGAACAAACAGATTTGCCTCTAATAACCCAAATTATCGTAAGCGCATGTGTTTTGCACAATATATGCATACTAAAAGATGATTTGTACACAGATGTGTTGCCTGAGCAAACAGATGAGGCAACTGTTGAAACCTCAAGTGATGACATTGTTGTGGACACTACAATTGAGCCTCGTCAAACGTTATTCAACTATCTGCTGGAAAAACGATTGATTTGATTTAATAAAGCATTCATAATTGTACGCAAACTTATTGTCTTCTTTATTCATACTGCAATTCAATTTCATGAATGTCTGTACATTGCAAGTACATTTTACTTATTTATTGGAAATTTTTTCCAGCAAAAGCCAACTTTTTTTCTTTTAGTTCGTGATCCTTCTTCCATTTTTCTTGTAAACAGCTCATCATGTTCTGCATGAATTGAGCCCGCTGTGCCTCCTTGGATTCTTGTCTCCTTTTTTTTTCAATGAATGCTTCCTGCTTCATTTGTAGTCTTCGTTCATAAAAACGATCTCGCGCCGACTTTCTTTTGTGAGAATTTTTTTGGATTGGCAGATCAAGCTCCGACGCTTCTGAAAAAAAAGACTCATTGGATAACTGTTCTTGTGGAGTCAGCAACAACGATGATATGGGTGATGAAGTTGGGACCGAAACGAATTCTATGGAAGGCGACAGCGGCGACGTCGAAGGTTGTGGCCGCTTGACTGTTCCTAAATGCAGGGTATGATTGTTGGAAACGATTGGCTTATCGCCAAAAATCTCTTCCATATATGGAGCAATACAGGGCCCAGCACCAGTTTTTTTCGAATTATCCTTTGCCGCCTTGTACGCCGCTAAAAGATTGGGCATTTTTTTTTCCAAGCTGAGAGCCGTTATATCTCTTGAAGTCTGGAAATAACAAACATATACATATATGTAAGTAAGGGTCGCAAAACAAAAAAAGGGACAAAATTATTGCTGTTATCCATATGGTTTGTGCGTTATTTTCTTACTTATTAATTATACTTACCGTATACCCCTGGTAAATCATGTCTTCAAGGACATTTTGATATGCATTTTTCCTCTTGCGGCTGTGGACAAACTCTTCTTTACGTGCCGAATAGCACTTAAGAAGCCCAAGTGTCTCCTCTTTGCTCCAAAACTTTCGCTTACTGAATTCAAATAAAAAAAACAGTTAAAATGCAAATATGTGTTTATTTACGTTCATGTTTTTCAATAAGCACTTAATACTAACCTTTTATTTTCATCTTCAGCCATTACTTCAATTCGTTTGATTTTTCTTTAAATTTGTAGATTCATGAGACTGCATAAAACTGTAAATTCGTCCACGATTAGTTTTTTTGTTTGCCTTTCACAGTTAAATTCGATGAATTTTCGATAAATTTTTTGACAGTTTGAATGAATTCAACGCCAACTAATTTCTGGCAGCATTAAACCCTAAAATTCCTAAGAGATAGGACTCTTATTTATCCGTCCTAACTGTGTTGTTGTATTTAACATGGAAATGTTAGTAACGTTTTGCTTAGCCTGGCAAAAAAACAGCCCTACTGTTGACAGTGCGTGTTATTGTCAGTTTGTCATATGAAAAACAAAATTATGGAAAATTTATTTAAATTATGTTTAGCTTAACTTATGCCCGATTTCATGAACAACTTTTAAACACTAAATAGGCTTTTAAACCGTAAAATGAGATTTTTTGGTTTCACCGTTTAGGCACTTTTTAAAACTAAATGGCAATTTTTGACTCATTAAATTTTAAAAGTATCATTGAATATTTTAAAAAGTGAATATAACGCTTTCTCATTTTTTCTCACATAATTTTCATGAGGATGTCAATTTTGATAAAAATTTCCCTGAAATTTCCCATTTCAAGTTGGTGAATCTCAAAAGTTTTAAGGGTAAGGGTCTGATAAAATTTAAAAAGATTTTTGCCAAAAGTACTTTTAGTGTTTGTTTATGAAATTGGGTATTAATGTTGTTGCATAGTGCAGTCAAAAATTATAAAAATTTTCGATTTTGCCCTGATAATTGGAAAGATTCATTTGATCCATGGAACTCAACATAATCTCCTGAATTCAACGCTTCTGAACAGAGGTAAGTAGAACACTTATTTGTGTTGTCTTTAAAAATTAATATTCTTTTTATGCAGCTGAAGATTAATGGAAAGATTGCCGAGCGTCCGCAACATATGTTGATGCGGGTAGCTGTTGGAATTCACGGCGAGGATATCGATGCCGCAATTGAGACATACAATCTGCTTTCCGAGCAGGGTTGGGACTTTACTGCAATTGCAGTAGATCTAGTGCAATTCTTTCGCAAATAAAATCTACTGCCACCAAATTGAAATCTACTGCGCTTTTGAGTTCGAAAAATATTTTTTTATTTAGCGAGGAATTAGAGCAATAAAAAATTATCCAAGATTGTTGCAAAATTGGCGAAACATTTGTATTGTCTAAAAGAAAATCTTTGATTGAAAAATAAAAAAAGTCGAACCCAAATGCTCTTAAATTGTTTAATACTATGTGTTACTCCAGTAACAAGAAAGCACTATTTTTAAGTAATTATTGTATGTCTTTTATTGAAAACTTATGCAAATTATAATAATTATGAATTACATAGATGGAAAAGCATGAAAAGATTTAATGACAAAAAAGTAAGTAACTAAAAATTTAGTGCAACTGTATGGTTCGGCTGACAAAATCCAAATGCCCAGAAAAAATACGTTACAAACATTTCAATGCAATTTGAATAGTAGTAAGAGTGAGATAATATGATAATTATAAGAAAAGGAAAAAGTAATCGTTCACAATCTTGAAGTCGCATTCACATGGCAGCTTGTGGTTTGAGTTTAAAGGTGTGGTTTCATTCCATCAGTAACACTATGTTTGAAATGGGTTACAGAAGGACAGGGAATTGTAATACAAAATGTGTTTTTTATACATTGAAAAATTTAGTATGGTATAATCCATAATAAAAAGTAATAATATAATTAACATCAAAGATTGAAAACTCGTGTTTTCTAATAGGACTTCACAACTTTTTTGAACAAAACGCAAACTATTTGAGATACTTGAAAAACTTGAATATAGTGAATATAATAGTCTAAAAGTTAATTGCACAACGAGGTGGCCAATCAAGTGGTCCATTTCTTTCACGCTCATCAAACTTATTCTTCAACAAATAGCTTGTTAGGTTTGCCATGTGAAACTATCCAGTTTAAACCACATGTCATCTAAGGTCTTATCTCTCAAGTTGGACCAAAAATAATCGGTTAACATGGTGCATGCAACTGACTGATTTAGATCGTTTGTAACGGATGCCTGAATGGCAGCGATAATTTCGAAATTTTGATTTAACCGTTCTCAGTGATACGGCAACATCACACAGCGAATATGTAGATACTTAACACTTTTTATTGGCTGTCTGCAAGAGCAAGAATTACGACAAAAACAGGTGGGTTATAACAATTATTAAAAACTTCTGTCATCAAAAAATTTGCCTGGTTAAAATTCAGCCGGAAATTTTACCTGGCATAGTTCTATCATTGGAATCGTACAAACTTGAAACACAAGTCATAGGAATGGTTCGTTCTATTTTTTGGCAGAATACAGCTGTTCAAGAAAATTTATTTTCAACCGGAAAATAGAAAAACACATTCTTTTGAAAAATAAATGAGCTTTTCTTTTGTCAAACACAAATTCTTGGAGTGATTTCCGATGGATTGGTATATAAATTTGCATTTTTGTTCAAAAGAAGAAAAACATTTTTCCGGATATAATTGGCCCTTTAAGGCTATTAAGCTTGCGGTTACGAACTCCGAATTTCGGTAGAAAATTTTTATAATTCGCAGTTACTCTTTGACTTGTTACTCGTTAAAAAGTTGTCAAGTCTTTATTGAAAAACCCTTAATAGGTTTTATACAAAAAAAAAAACATTATTTGGCTTCATACGCCTAGAAGATCAACCTAGTCAATCTTTATTGAAAACTAGCAGTTGCCCGCGACTTCGTCCGCCTCTCCCTCGTCCACCGGCCAGAGTATCGTCTCGACTTGTGCATCATGCGCGCGTGGGAATTTTGTTCGGAAGTTATTGTAAAATTGCATTGCAGTCAACTCTCCCTAGGTCGTAATTCTCTTGAACTTGAAAAATTTGAGCATTTTTTATGATTCCCTTCAGTTGTTCATACTTAAAGCATTCCCTTGGGTGCACAAATAGTGCAATCAATCACATTCACAAATCAATTGAACTCTCAAAATTCTAATTTGAGCAGTTATTAGGCCAGTTCCACCTAACAACATCTCACTGAGATCTCAATGTCACCTTGACTGAGGCAAAATCATTTGGTGGAACATAATTCTCAGTTATCATTGAGATTTAATGGTTACCTTACTAATTGTTGCTGCACATATGTCAGCCACGTCAAATAGCTGAGTGAGAAATCGAATCCAAAATAATTTCATCTCAGAGATCTCAGAAAAAAATCTCACATTTCCACAGATTCTTCGCTGCTATTGGTCGCAGCTTAATTTTAAGTAGAATAAAGCCTTTCTCGATTAATGGACTATCCAACACAAAAAGAATTTTACAATTCGAAATTGTAGTTCCTGAGAGTACCGCGTTCAAACGAACTTTATATTGTATTGTATTGTATTGTTTGCCGTTTTTTCCACATTTTACACAAATTCTTCGCTCCTATTGGTCGCAGCTACATTTTATATAGCTTCAAATGATAAATGCACCATTCAACATTAAAAAATTGTTCAATTTCATAAAGCAGTTCCTGAGATAAGCGCGTTAAAACGCAGAAAAATGTATATTTTTTGCCGTTTTTTCCATATTTTCCACAGATTCTTCGCTGCTATTGGTCACAGCTTAGTGTTAAATAGCTTCAAGTCTTCCTCAATTAATGGACCATCCAACACAAAAAGAATTATACCATTCGAACCAGTAGTTCTTGAGATAAGTGCGTTAAAACGCAGAAAAATGTATATTTTTTGCCGTTTTTTCCACATTTTCCACAGATTCTTCGCTGCTATTGGTCACAGCTTAATGTTAAGCAGCCTAATGTCTAAGTCGATTAAGGCACCATCCAACACAAAAAGAATTATACCATTCGAACCAGTAGTTCCTGAGACTACCGCGTTCAAACAAACAAACTCTTCAGCTTTATATATTAGTGTAGATTTGTCGTATAATTTTTGCGAAATCTTACTCAATATAAAAAGGGAGGATTGGAATTCCAAGTTGAGTCTGCTTTACTACACTTTTATCATTTAACTTACTGAAAGAACTTACATTTGGAAAAAAATGTTCAAAATCGGAGATTGTTTCAGTTATGGCCTTTTATTGCCTTTTTCAGTTATGGCCTTTTTTGTCTTTAGATATACCAATAATAATAACTTACTTAGTTGAGTACATTTGTTTTAGTAGGAATTTAAAAACTTTTAGTTTGTAAAGTTTCATATTTATTTATTTGTGTTCTTTATGTTTCAAGGAATTTTGTAAAATTTTTGTACAAATGAGCTTATATACATAATTACATATGTATGCATTTTCACAACCTATAAACGAAAGAAAAAATCTACTGCGAAAAAGTGAATTCTACTGCGTTTTTTGTTCAAAACTACTTCGTACAATTTCTAAAAAAGTCACATCCCTGTTTCCGAGCGGTATTTTACCCATGCCTCGTCCACCTTTTGTCCATAATCGCAGACTCGATTGAGGGTATTTTCAAGCAGTGTGCTAGGATTTCGAAGTCCTGTGGATTCCTGATTTGTTTATTAAACGTGTCAAGGCTGACGGAGATTGGTCGCTAATGTGTCCGCACAAATGTCCCGGATTGCACGAAGTCTGGGGTGACAAAATCAAAGCCTTACACTCGTTACAAGAAGTAGCGTCGTGCCAATCGAATAATCAATGCTCAAGCCTTCTGGTTTGCCATTATCGAATCTCAGGTCAAGATCGGAACACCCTACATGCTCTACATGGACGCCTGCAATCGCAAATCGAATCATCGACCAAAGTCAATCCTTCGATATTCATGTGGCCGAACCAAGTTGACTTCGATTCATTTCTTCGGTTGGAAAGCTGGACTAAAGACGGGAATGTATTTGCGCACGAAGCCAGCTGCTCATGCAATTCAATTCACGGTCGACAAGACAAGACTGGCATCGGCAGTTAGCACACAAAACGGAGGCAGTGCTGCAGGTGCAGCCACTCCAACTTCGACACCCGTTAAGGAACAAAATGGTCACAGATCGAATCCGATGACACCGGAGCCAGTGGAGCGAGAACGGAGAATCGCCGAGATGGTTTGCTCGCTGGAGAGTTGTGGGTCTTAAGAATGTTTTGTCTTTTGTTGTTTTCCATTTATCTATTTTTATACGTTTTTCAATAATCTAATATTATTTAAGAGATGTATTGTACGTTTTCGAAATTATAGACATTAATTGTAATTCCTATTCTCGTTTTTTTTTTTTTATTTATTTATTTTAAGAGGGCAGCTCTAAGGCCCCTTTGCGGTCCATTAAACCTTTTCTTCTCCTACTCGAAGAGCATGCCTATGCAAAATATCCTCTCCGAGCGTCCGGACGGATAAAAGCTTCGATTTATCTTCAGTGTTTATTCATTTTTTACTTTGCAATTGCAATCTAGAATTTCTTTTTTTAAAGAAAAAAATCAAATGACACATTGTTGACACTTTGTAAATACATTCTTTTTTTTATCATGGAAGAAAAGCTTATAGAGTTGGTGAAGGAGAATACATTTTTGTACGATAAGACATAAGACTAGCGCGTCGTACAAAAATATTTTTCTGCGGGAGAAAAAATTTGACGAATTCTCTACGAAATTGAACATTCCAGGTATATTTATATACATATTATATTTATCAAAGACCCATCCTCATTTATTTTATTTTATTTTACAGCAGTTTTTTAGGGAGATAAAAAACATCACTCCAGTGGGAGTGCACATCTGACTCCGGAAAAACCGTGGAAGTGGATGGAGCAAATGATGTTCCTTAAGGATGTATCCCACACCCACACCAACCCAAGGTACGAATATTATTAACATTTATAATGCGTTAATGCCAAACGTTCTTATTCAAATATAAATTCAAATATAAAACGAATTTTGAAGCAAGAACAAGATTCGTAATGCATATTTTTAGTCAAAACATTAATATCATTAAAAAGTCTTAAGCCAGTGTTATATTTTTATTATGTTTGTATACTTCACTTACAGTACTTCGGGAAATTTTCCAAGGGAGGAGTTTGCGACGGAAAGCGACGATAGGACGGAGTTTGAGAATTGGAATTCAATTATTGAAATTGAAAATATTTAACTCGATGTTGATGACCAATTTTTAGGAAAGAAAGAAAAAAAAAATTGGACAATATTCTTTCAGGAGCGCAGAAGGAGCTGTCAGAAGTTACAAACCTGGCAAAGGAGATCTTCTCAACACGGCAAAATCGCAAAACGCCAAGCGATTTTTTCTTCGAGGGCTTAGCCACACAGGGAAATGAGGCAAATTTAAGTCCTGTTAAGTTAATGGAACTGCAGATGGAAATGTTTAAAACTTTCAACAAAGTTGTACACAACCTTGAATAATAAAAAAAGATTGCCCAAGATTATAATTTAATTCGATTTTTTTAATTAAATTTGTTGCTACAAGAAATTTTTTAACTGTTCCCTCATTGAAAAGGCACACCAAGGTGGATTATCTCGTGAACAATCTAGTTTGACGCATTGGAGCTGCTTCTTGTCGCCAGCGTCCTCTTGAGATTAGTTCATCCGCTTGTGAGTATTGGTCGACAAAATTGTTTGGAAAGTAGTTTGTTGTGTAGTGGAAGTGGTATCTTACAAAATTATGCAAAACTACAACGGCCTTGACAAATTTTTTCGGCGTTCTTCGGCTGAACATTAAGAATTCCACTTATTGCTCTCCACCTTGCCGTTGCCAATGCCAAACGTGTTATCGATGGTAACCCTTGCTCTGGATAACATTTTATTAAAATTTTCTTTGTCTGACGTCAATAGCCTTCCGGGGTATGGTCGCATAATGTTTTTCTTCAATGGGAAGGCTGCATCAGCGACAAAATAGAAAGGGAATTGTACATTGGTGTTGGGCAATCTCTGTGGACTTGGGAGACTAATGCTTTCTCGAAGAATGGCATTACCAAAGCCACTTGCTTGAAGTATACCCCCATCGCTCTGGCTTCCATACGCCCCAATATCAAAAGCAGTAAAAGAATAATTACTGTCGCAAGCAGCTAGCAGCACAATACTGAAATATTGCTTGTAATTGAAATAAAGCGATCCTGATTTTGGAGGGCACTTTATTTCAATATGCCTTCCATCTATTGCTCCGACAACGTTTGGCATAGATACCCGTCTTTGCATAATAAGCCCTCGAGATTTGAAGCCATTCTGTTTCATTGGGCTGAGCAAGGTAGATACCTGCCAACTCATCCCAAATGATTTCGGTCGTTTCAAGGATAATTTCTGCGATGGTAGAAACACCTACCCGAAACGACCAAGCCAACATTTGGCGACAAACTCCGTGAGCTAAAAATCTGAAAAAAGGAAAAAAAAGTACAGTAAAATTTGTTTTCGTGGTGCCCGTGGTGTAGTAGTTATGTGTGTGGGTTAAACACCTGTCTGATTTCTTTCAAACCATGTATTAAAAACAAAGTACTCTTACGCCACAGTGTGTCATCATCATCATAATCACCAATTGGATTCAAATAAATCACATTGCATTTTGACAAAATCTGTGTTACATAATTATTCTGGAGTTGATCTGAAGGGAGGCAAGATGAGGTTTACGGTGTAAAGCCAAAGTGTTGAATGAATAATTTGAGACTGATTTGAAAGAAGTAATTTCGTTTTTTGTTGCAAAGTGGAGATAATTTTTAATGTTTCGAACGTATCCGAACCTACATAATACTTACGCTAAAGTTATAGCCAAGCGACATACAGGTACAATTGACTTCCGAATGAAATTTTGTTTCTATAATTTGTTATAAAGGAGTCTTGTTAGCAAATTAAACTCCTTTATTCCCATTCGTGTTGCCTTTCGTTTCGGAACTCATCGTGATCTTCACTTTTGATTACAGTGAACAATTTTTGAAAGAAACCGTACAGCTGCCTTTTATTTTCGGAATAAATGAATCGTGTCCATGGCCTTGACGAATTCAATTTGCATTGACGATACGCATTCAAAACTTTTAAGTACTTTTCGTAAACTGCAAGGAGAATAATCATGCCCTCTTCTTTTCTTGAAATATTCATTTTTAGCTGAAAATATTTAGCTGTTATTTTCACATATTATAGCGATTCTTCCCCTTCCCTTTCCTCTTCCTCCTAACTGCCCACTCACCCATCCCCCCTTTCATTTTGCCACTGTTTGATTGTGTTCGATACACTATTACGAATAATTAAATGCCTATATCTTAACTGTCTTGCATTTCAAAGCATTTTGAGCAAGTTGCATGTGAAATTTTGTCTTCTACTGCAAAAGTGTATGGTGACAATGACAAACCTTCGTGCGTTTTCGAATAAATGTTTAAATTCTTTAGAAAATGGACATGAGTTGGTTGAATTTTCAAATTGGCTATAACGGATTCCCCTTAATTCAGAATTAAGAATCCGTCATAGCGTTCACTTTTTTCACCTTGAATAGCGGTATTTCCACAAATCATTCCGTTTTCTAGTATCATTTTAAGAAAAACAAAAACCATGTCCACAAAAAAATATTTATTTATGCAAAAAAAAACTGTCCAACACACAACACTCATTTTGCTTTTGTATAAGAAAAAGTTGAATACATTAAAGATTAAACTAATTACAAAAAACATATAAACGAAAAACGCCTAATGGTAGGCAACCAATGAATAATAATTATTATTGTTAGGTCTTGTCCCATGCCCATCAAGCTTTACTCATTTTAGTTGTTTTTTTTTTCATTTTTTGAATTCCTTGAATAAATTTATTTTTCCTGATGGCTGTTTTAAAATTTTACTACACACAAAACAACCAAACCAATCAAATTTTGGCAGGTGTCGTTTTTATCTTGACAAAACTTGGCAGAGTTTCTGCACGTCTG
Organism: Sphaerophoria taeniata; assembly: GCA_943590905.1. Lineage (NCBI taxonomy): Eukaryota > Metazoa > Arthropoda > Insecta > Diptera > Syrphidae > Sphaerophoria > Sphaerophoria taeniata. The sequence goes on along the minus strand of OX016542.1, from coordinate 76,711,067 downwards.
TTTTGCTTGAAGCGCTGCATGTAGCGATGCGTGCAGAAATTCTGCACATCTGTTTTGAGCATTACCATGTACTCATAACACTTACAATAACATACTATACACTACAAAACACTGTACACTAAACTACTGTAAAAAATAAAACAAGCTTCTTTTTTTTCTTGATCTAGTATGTAGGAAAAACGTAAACAAACTCGAAAAAAAAACTGAAAAAACGAAAAGGAAAAGTGAATAGAACTGTGTTCCTATGTGTTCCTGTGTAGTGAAAAAAAAAACTTATTGATGAATCCCAGTCTCAGAAAAAAAGAAAAAAAAAAGAAAAAAAAACTTCCATTCCTGCAATCAACGTTATGTTTTTTGATATGTGTACAGAATAAAAATAAATGTGTTGAATTTGTTTATGATTGATTTTGTCTTTGTAGTGTAAGAAAATATATATATATAATATGAGTGTATATGTATGTGATGTACATATATGTATAATTGTATATTTGTACATTTAAATATTTAAAAAAAAGAATTTTTGATTTTATATTTTTATCAGAATCTTAAAACATATAACATATTTTCCTAGTTTCCAAAAATTCCAAATTTTCAGCGGTTTTTCCACGACAATTAATTAAAAAAGTTTTTTTTCAATAAATTTTTTTTTTTTTTTTTTAGTTTCAGTCCACTTTCAGTCATCGTGGTTGTAATAAAATGTATGGACACTGCCATAGTGTCTTTTTTTTTTAAATTGGCGCAGCTTATCAAGATTCTAAAATAGTATAACACTTTGGCAAAATTTGCCAGAAAAAAAAATAATGCATACTTTTTCATAAGAACAACCGATTTTCAAAAAAAAATTCTATTCAGAGAAATCACTTCCCTATGAGATTTCAGAATGAAGCACGATTAGTTTGGGCCCAAATATTTTGCGGTTGTTAATTTTAAATAGTCAAAATGTTCATACAATTAATAACAGTTATGAATGAGAAAGAATGCATAAACGCCATTTAGAATTATAAACATATTTTATTTATTTTTTACAGTAAATGTTCGAACTGCTTGTCATCTGCATCAATACACACACGGCAGCGCCTTAAAAAAGACCGTTTTATACGTCGTCCATATATTTTTTCGTTTATAAGACTTGCAGCTTGAGCTGGATATTCTTGATTAAGGAATTCCCGAACTAAACGTGCATAGTGAGCTGGACAGCCATCATTTTGGAACCACATATTTTGTAGATCACTCCAGTGGTACGTCTTCTAATAGATCTTGCAAATCGTTTCGTAAGAAATTTAAATACCTGTCGCCATCAAGGTTTCCTTGTATCTCAATGGGTCCGATCACTCTCCCGTTTATAATGCCAGTCCATAAATTTATCTTGAATTGGTATTGTGATTTCTCTTCCGACAACAAGTGTGGATTCTCACTACTCCAACTATGGAGATTATGGAAATTGAAGTATCCATCCTTCTTGCAGGTTGTTTTGTCTGACCAAAGCACTCTATTTAATAAATTGAAATCATCTTGGTGTTTTTTCCAGCATTAAACGGCAAAATGCGATACGTAGTGGATAGTCACGCGATAACAATGTCTGCACGCGTCTGTAATGATACGGATGGAGCAGATTTCTTTTCAAAATTCTGTGTGCAGAACTTTTTGGGATTCCAGTAGACTTCTATAGCACGTACGGATGTAGTTGGATTGTTTTCAATTTCTGTGAGTACTTCGTCAGTACCATCTGCTCTTGGTCTTCCAGCACTTCTTCTTCCTGAGGGTAAACGCCCTTCCGCAAAAGATTGATGCACATTTATAAAAACCCGATAATCTGGGAATCTTCCAGCATTTGGGTACCTTTATCGGTACATTCGGCTAGCAGCATTAGCATTGCACCGGCATTCTCCATACACTATGTGCATATTTGCGTATTCCAAAGGGGTAAACGGGAATGGCATGATAAAAATTATGAAAGTTCAATAATTTTTCAAAAATTAGTGCACAAATTCAAAAACACACTTGAAATTAACACATTAATGGAATAAAATAAAACAATAGAAACAGAGTGTTCTAAGTTTACCTATTTTTTCCGTAAGATGAAGTGATTTCCCTGAATAGAATTTTTTTTTTTTGAAAATCGGTTGTTCTTATGAAAAAGTATGCATTACTTTTTTTTCTGGCAAATTTTGCCAAAGTGTTATACCATTTTAGAATATTGATAAGCTGCGCCAATTTAAAAAAAAAACGCTATGGTAGTGTCCATACATTTTTTTTATAAGCACAATGACTGAAACTAAAAAAAAATTAAAGTTTTACGGAAAAAAACTTGTTTGATTAATTGTCGTGGAAAAACCGCTGAAAATTTGGAATTTTTGGAAACTAGGAAAGGATGCTATATGTTTTAAGATTCTGATAAAAATATAAAATCAAAAATTAATGAAAAATTGTGGTCACAGTAGCAAAAAATGTCAAGAGAGATTTTTTTTTTTTTTTGAGAATTTTCATTTTTTGTTATAATTTGAAACAAAATGGCCCTGGTTCCGGCTTATCGTTTGAGACACCCTGTATGTACAAACCTTTTCTCACTCAGCTCCATTATGTTGGAATTATCTCTTATTTTTCTGCGTTCAATTTGCTCGTACCGTTCTTCATTTCCTTGCGAATTAAACCAAATTCCAACGGTGTCCCTGTCCATTTTTTAATAATTATTCTTGTCCAAAAATTTGATGTTTTAATTTTGTTTCTTTTTTTTTTTTGTAAACTGTCAAACAACTCGATACTCGTTCGAAATTACAAATTTTTTTGAAAACAAGTTGGCATACGTATAACCGGCATCCGATTCTACTTTCATACGTAGTACGATTTGAAAGTAGAATCGGAAATGAGTTTCGAATAGAATCAAAAGTAGAATCGAGTTACATAGTAGGGCCCCAGAGTACGGAATTTGCGAATTCGAATAATTTTATTGTAGACTAGAATAATATTGGACACCCTAAAAAAGGCAGCGCTTTAAAGTGTTGTATTATATTAAGAAAATGTTGAGCATAGGAGGTGTATGATACGTTTTCTTTTATTGAACAACAAGATAGTATAATAATATTTTTTTTTTTTAATTTGTTTATGAAGTTTGTGTGTGTGTTTTTTTTATAATTTTATATTATTACAGAATTGTTTTATATGTTTATTTTTGGATTTGATACAAATTAAATGATCTTAGAAATTTATTATTTTCTAAATACAAGCAAATTTACTGCACCTTATCTAATTTTATTAGAGTTGTAGTTTTCAAAGCTTTATTATATTTCTTTTGCAAAGAAAAATTTACTAAACGACTTGTTTGGTTTTTTTGTTTTTTTTTTGTTTTTTGTCGAAGTAAAGGGTATTTGGAGTAAAAAAGTTAAATCAACAGCAAACAAAACTCTTAGATCGATTATAATATGATTTTCTGGCTTAAGTGCTCCTCATTTGTATTGCTTATTATTGTTATAGGTATTGAGGCGGGGCCCATTAAATAATTATAATAGATTTTCTAAAGTTAGGTTAAAAATGTATTTTGTTTGCAAACTGTTATAAAGTTGTCCATTGACTCAGTGATCCCGATAATTAATTCGCAGGTAAAAATGTATTGAACAAAAAATTTTGGGGGTTTTGAATCTCGTCAGTTATGTAAAAAATAGAGTGGCGCGACAGCTCTTGAAGAGCCAAGACCTAAGTGGCTTACTCTCATCAACAATTCTCTGAGTGCGTGTGAAGAATTGAGGGGACCTACAATTTAACGCCGATTCCGAACGGCAAAGCTGAGAAACACTTTTTTTCATGACAGATTGATACTCTTGGAAGATTTGTCAGGTCTTCGCCAGAGGCAGTGCCCGTGAAAGATGAAATAAAAACTTTGCCTGAGTAGGACTCGAACCAACGACGTTCTGCTTAGCAGCCAACGCACTTACCAACTAAGCTACGGGCAACTGCCTCGTCAGTTATGTATGTATGTGAAATTATGTGATAATGTTATATAAAGGGGGTCCGGCATCTAACTTTTTTTTCAACTACGGCTTATTTCGTGAATGGTAACACTTAGCTCATGTCTGATTTGACAGATAATTAGTTTTATCCTTCCTTTATTGTTATTTTATTGTTGTTTATTATTATCTATCCTTTATTGTTGTGTATACGCTTGAACAACGCTGAGAAATATTGCGACATTACTTTGAAAAACATGGTAGTTGCAGAATGTGTGCGTGCGAAAATTGCGTACGGATTTTGGAAGAAGAGAAGCACCGTCAGCTCCGTATGTTCGTTATCTTGTGAAAAAAGTGAAAGAAACTAGCATCAACATCGATAAACCAAAGCGTGAAAAGCCAAATTTACCGTCGTTCTCAACAATTGAACATTTCGGAGACATCATTGAGACGAATTTTGCATAAAGATCTTGGTATAACGCCATACAAAGTCCAATTGGTTCAGGAGTTGAAGCCAACTGACCATCCAATGCGTTTTTGCTTCGCTTGGTGGGCCTGCGATCGACTTAGAGAAGATTCCGATTTTGCCAAAAAAATCATCTTTTCAGATGAAGCTCATTTTGATCTTGGCGGGTATGTAAACAAGCAAGATTGTCCCATTTGGGGCACAGAAAACCCGCACGCTGCATTGAAAAGCCGAAACACCCAAAACGAGTCACTGTTTGGTGCGGATTTTGGTCCAGAGGCATAATTGGACTATTTTTCTTCGAAAATGAGCAAAGAGTGGCCGTGCTGAACGAATTTTTGTTCACAAAAATTGAAGAGAAGGATATTGGCAACATTTGGTTTCAACAGGATGGCGCTACGTGCCACACAGCCGAAGCTACACTCGATGTTTTGCGCCCTGTTTTTGAAGATCGCATTATCAGCCGCAGAGCTGAAGTCGTTTAGCCACCTCGGAGCTGCGATTTGACACCGTCGGAATATTATTTGTGAGGTGCCGTTAAAGATAAGTGTTACGCCGACTGCCGACAAGCCAGATACAATTGACGCTTTAAAGGACAATATTCGTGAAGGCATTGGTTAAATACACACAATCGATATCATGTGCTTAAAAATTGGACCGATTGTGTGGATACTGAATGGTCAGCCGAGGCAGCCATTTGAATGAAATTATTTTCCATTATTTACCGGAAGGATTGTACATTCAAATAAAAAAAAAATTGAGAAAATATTCAGTAATTTTTTTCTACAGCATTTTCAAAAAAAAAAGTTATTTGGAGGACCCTTTATATGTAGTAATACCCTAAAACTGATAAATCTTTAATCGACTAGGATTAAAGCGAAGTGGCCTTGACAGGTTGAAAGCTAGATCGAAAAAGGAAGTATGGCTGCCATGTCGTTGAGGCAATAGTCAGCTGGCACGTCATGAAAATGGAACATTTTGGTCGATAACTCATTATCGATAAAGACTGAACATGGCAGCGTTTACATTGAAATCATAAGGAAAAGTGCACCGATAAAATTTATAAGCTCTATTACAAAAAGAGTTTAATCAGATATTTAAACAAAATTAAAAATGAAAGTAAGGCGTTTGCCTAAGGGCTCATTTATAGCTATCAGTAAAATCCATCAGTAAAAATTTTGTTTTGATATTTTGAAAACTTTAATCTTATATTTTGGGCAAAATTTTGATGAAATAAGTTGAAAATACATTTCGTCTAATTTTTCCAAAAAAAAGAATGCATTTAGGGTTAAATATTATTAACAAATCAATTTTATAAATTTTACTGATGAAATTTCATTTTACTGAACAACTGACTGCCAAATGTCAAAAAAACTTCCATTTCGTTTTACTGATGGCGTTTCATTTTTTTTACTGTTCCGGTGCCATCATTAAAAAAATTACTGAAGAGATGAACAGTAAAAACGAAATTGTTCGCGGCGTGAAGGTGTAAATTTACTGATAGTTATAAACGCTCATCAGTAAAAAATTTCAGATTCCAGATGTTTCAATTTTTACTGATGGATTTTACTGATAGCTATAACTGAGGCCTAAGTTAAAAAAAAATAAATAATTACGTATACGTCTTGGTGACCTTATTTCAATATAATTGCATAATATCTGCAAATTAAATGCCAATGCTGGAAGTCAAAAGAATGAACATTTTAGGAGCCCATACACGTTTTGCGTTTCTGTCGTCTTCTACGAATTCCAAAGAAAGTAACAGAAAAAATGAAAACCGCCGGCCGATTTAAGTTCGAGGAGTGTCAGTCTCAAACGGTTGAAGGCTCATAAATATGAGATAAAATTTCCTAAATTAACAAATGATAAATGTGAACAGTGGACACTAACATAATGTACTCAAAGTGGTTAGAAGTGCATGTCTGGTCTTTTGATTATATAAATAGGAATAAGGGCACTCTTCACACTTACTCTAACAATAGTCTTACATTTTTCTTTAAACTAGGATGTTATGTCATTTAAACTGGTATAGGAATCCCTGTGGCCCTGTAGACTTATAAGATCGATTCATTGGAGGTACTGTTTTGTCTCTAGTAAGTCACGGTAAAGTTTCGTATAAGAAAGACTTAGCTCTGCACATCTTTTACGAAGTAACCTGAAATATTTCATGAGCTGACAAACATTGGGGTTAGAAGCCGGTGGGGCAAATATTTTTTTTATTGATTTAATTTAGTTTTTTTTTTTCAAAACTTAGCACATACACCCGTTTTTCTACTTAAGCGGTCCCTAGACGTTCAATAGTAGTGAACGATACATTGCACAATATTATTGGCTAGGGCCCCTAGCGAATCTTATTCGCGTTGGTCTATCTTTTATTTTTCATTAAATATTTTAGTGGGCGCAATGTTGGAACTTTCTTGTATAGGGGCATGATAGAAACGTGAAACGAAGAAACTAACAAATAATTTTCAAATTTAAATTCAAATAGCTAATGAAAGCTGTTTATGACAGCAAACTTTTATCTGTTAGAAAGCAGAAGCCCGATGAAATTTCTTGGACAGATTTAAGTATTTCTCTCATTTGAGGGGCAGTGTTTTACTCTTTCTTCTTTAATCGTCTCTCTTTTTTACTTCTCTTATGACGCACTCAATAACGTCATTTCTTTCTTAAATCATATGGATGAAATAAATGGAGGCTAAACATTGCTAAAAGAAAAACCCAAGCTACAAATTGAAACCTGCGAGAAAACCACGTGTGTGTGCACAGAAAATCTGCAGCACCGCAGCGTCAAAAAATCGAATGTGTGCACCGGGCCTAAGGGAACAAAATTAAGCAATATTTAATTTATTAACTTTCGGCAGCTTGAAGTTATATGAAGTAAAGGAACAGACCTTATTTTGAGCATCTCAGGACCGCTTAACTTGTGAAAAAAAACTAAAAACTAAAACAATTGTAACAAGTGGTTTGAGTTACAAAGTAAAGAGAAATGTTTCAAACTCCAGGATTCCCTTGATCCACATTTAAAGCCCGAGAAGCTCCTAAAGTCGTCGCAAGTGAAGCTAAATGTGAAGAATAAAACGGACTGAAATTTTCATAAAAGCTGACCGTTTTTGGTATGATATAAAACTCATACAGACTAAAGACCAAAACCTGTTTAAGACTAAAAATTATTCATCTCCCGAACTGAAGCCTGTAGAGACCATCATGGGAACATCGTAGTGGAACCGCAGTCAGTGCTGAGGATATGGAAAGACCACTTTTCCAAGCTGTATAATGGCGATGACGACCAACACTCCGCCAGCCATACAGAACCATTCAATTTGGGTACAGAAGGCCAACAATTCCACCCACCTGACATGGACGAAGTGAAGATAGCGATATCTAAACTTAAGTCGAACAAAGCCGCTGGAGCAGACGGGCTTGCCGCCAAACTGTACAAAGCAGCTGGAGAAGCACCAGCTCATCTGCAAAATTTGGTCGGAGGAAAGCATGCCCGATGAATGGCACCACAGCATCGTATGCCCGATCCTCAAAAAAGGAGATCCCTTGAACTGCACCAACTACAGAGGTATAAGTCTCCTTAACATCGCCTATAAGATCTTGTCTGCCGTGCTGTGTGAACGTTTGAAGCTCTTCGTCAACAAGCTGATAGGTTCTTACCAGTGTGGCTTCAGACCCGGAAAGTCCACCATCGATCAAATATTCACCCAACGGCAGATCTTGGAGAAGACCCAGGAACTTATCGATACCTACCACCTTTTCATCGATTTCAAGGCCGCGTATGACAGCGTCTATAGAGACCAATTATATAGAGCAATGTCTAGTTTTGGCATCCCAGAAAAACTCGTCCGTCTGTGTAAGATGACAATGGAAAACTCACGCTGTTCCATTATGGTCGGAAAAAACCTAACGGACGCTTTTGATTTCAAAAAAGGTTTTAGACAAGGTGATGCGTTGTCATGCGATTTCTTCAACATCGTTCTTGAAAAGATTGTGCAAAGCTCCAATGTCAACACCAGAGGCACAATCTTTCAAAAGTCCGTCCAGCTACTAGGATACGCAGACGACATTGACATAATTGGAAGAACACAGCGCAATGTCAGTAGAGCGTTTGTGAGTCTTGAGACGGAGGCCAGGAAGATGGGTCTAGCTGTTAACGAGGACAAGATCAAGTTAATGCCGTCAACAAGAAAGGACAACCAACATCGACGTCTTGGGGCAAACGTGAACATAGACAGATTTAACTTCGAGGTAGTTAAGGACTTCGTCTACCTAGGATCCGCTATCAACTCAGAGAACCACACCAGCGCTGAAATCAAACGAAGAATCACTCTTGCCAATCGCTGCTTCTTTGGACTTAGAAGGCAATTGAGTAGTAAAGACCTCTACCGAGCAACTAAAGTGACACTCTACAAAACCCTTATCATCCCGGTCCTAATGTATGGTGGAGAGACATGGAGCATAACTACATCCGATGAAAACGCTTTGGGCTGCTTTGAGAGAAAAAATTCTTCGAGTGATTTTTGGTCCTGTCTGTATAAATGGAGAATGGATACGAAGATTCAACCAAGAACTGTACGAACTGTTCAGCGACACTGACCTAGCCAGAAAAGTCCAACGACTTAGATGGTTGGGTCATGTAGATCGAATGGAAAATAATGCTCCGACTCGTAGAGTCTTCGAATCCAACCCGGAAGGACGTCGCAGAAGAGGAAGACCGCGACTCAGGTGGAGCACACAGGTGGTAGGACCTGAACCAACTCGACGTGCGAAACTGGAGACAGCTAGCTAGGGACCGAGCTGGCTGGAGATGTTTGTTTGGTGAGGCCCTGGTCCGACCTGGACTGTAGCGCCACCGGTAAGTTAATAAGTATGTAAGTAAGTGTGCAGGCCCAGCGTCTAGAAGTACATGCGCGATAGTTGAAGTCAATTAATGACCTTGAACTTTTTTGTTGAGGGACGAAAGAAGATTTATGAAAACAAGTAGTTGAAGAAGAACTCATACATATTTCGTCCAGAACAGAACTGTCCCAAGGATCAGTGCCCATTTATTTGAAGAAACAAGTCTTGATTGTTGATGGGATAGGATTGAATCCAAACCACTTTGTGCGTTACAGCCCGATACAACAATACGCAATGTTTTGAAATGGGCACTCTTACACAATTTCCTATCCTTATTGTTTTTTCGCTATAACATGCTTACAATAATTATAAGTTGAACAATTTTTTTTGTTTTTTCTTAAATGTCTTACTTACTAAAATTCATTTAATAACCATTTAAATATAATAATGCTCTCTAAATCTTAAGAATATCGGTTGTCAGGGAACTTCGTGTTTCTAGAGTTGTGCAAGCCACGCAAAGGGAATTCTTCAGTCTAAGATCGAAAATTTAATTTAGTTAAGTTTTCAAGAAAAATTGAGATGCCTTACTTGCACTTGATTTGTTCTAGCACCTTCGGTTTCATCATCTGTATAGCAACTGTATTCTCTTGATGAATCACTTAAAGACACAAAGTATCATAATCAGTTCAAAAATTTACTAGAAATTAAACTAATCACCTTGGATCAATACTGTCTAACGGTTCAGGCTCCAAAAGTGGCTGCATATCTTCCCTAGTCGGATTGAGCAAGTCCACCGAAGCAATCGACTTGTGTGTGATGTCCCTCTCGACTTCGTGACATTCACATTGACATTCTTCAGGTTTGACATAGTTATAGTGTACAACCATAGTCTTGTTGTTGTCAGCTAGAGTGTCCTTTGGCAGTGTTGTTATTCTTTTGGGTGTTTTACGCTTTTCGGGAATATTCTGGAAGTCTATCCATTGATCAGATAGTTTTCTGGCGCTATTGATGTTATTGCCAACTGATGTTGGAGTTTCCGAAACGGCAATTGCAGCCGGTTGAACAGTGTGAGCAGCAGCGATTTGGCTCTCATCCGGCTGAGACTTAGGAATACTTGTTATTTTATTAGTGTCCACAGTAGTGGTAGTAGTAGTTGGTCCGCGGATACCTTCTTCGGCGAATTCAAACCAACTTTTTCCACTCGATGTTGAAGTTCGTCGAGGAGATTTTGATTTTTGTGCTTTATCCTTGACGGAATCCTTTTTCGGAAGACTTATTCGAAGCTTCTCACCACGTACTAGTTGCCGTTGATCGAAATCTCCAGCGGCTGCGGAGATGGCTGTGGCTGTGGTAGCGTCTGGAGCTACGATTCCACAATACTCCTCAAGATGCGAGGGATTGAGCGGAGTGGTGGAACGTGGTCGATCTAGAGGACATGTTTTCAATTCCATGTGCAAACGCTCTTTCATGGGTATCAGCGAAACACCATGAGCACGTTCCTCAGGCAGTGTTGTTGGGATGTAGGGAAGCTCGTCGTCGAAAGAATCTTGTGAAACCAAACCGGTGCTCTCATTATCTTCCAAATGTGCTACATTATGTGCGAGAATACGTTTCAAACGATGAGGGTCTGCTTCTGAGTCGCGTTCGCTTTCCGATGACCATGGCTCATCGGTGGAAATGAATGACTGTCTCCCGGCTGGGACATAAATAGGCTTACCACTCGATCGGGAGATAAAACCCGAAGAGGTTTTTCTAGGGGCATCAGTATCTTGTAGTGGCTTTTCGTCTTGATGTTCTAGCTGCGGTTCTGGTTCTTGAGATTGTCGTGACTTGACTATGGTTTCTTTTTCTTTGATTTCCACTTCTTCTTCTTCTTCTTTTTGCTCTTCCTGTGTTTTCGGTATCACTGAAGTTGGTAGGTTCTCATGGAGTTTTCGACGAACGTCAAAGTTCTCCAAATACCGCGAATGTCTATGAGTTTTTACATCATCGTCTTCTGAAGCTGATTGGGATGATTTTGAACGTCGAACGTCATCATGCGTCGTTTCTTTTTTTCGCAGCAAAATGGCAGCAGCTATGTTAGCTGGTTTCTCGTCTTCTGACGTCGACTGCGACTTTGAGACTGACGCCGACGCTGATTTTCTCAAACTATCCGACTTGTGAGAAGTTGACGTTTTATCATCTGGTCTTCGCAAAATGGTGTCCTTGCGTTGAAGATGCTCTTGCACAGAGTTTTCGGGTATTGATGCTTGCTCAGAGAGCTGACTTGAAAGACTTTCAGTTTTTGAGAGGCTGAATTGTGTGCTGAACATTTGTTCCTGACTGCCAGAGCCGAGTCTTGTTGCAAAAAGTATTCTGCGTCTTTCCCTGCCCATCGACTCTTCGGCAACCTGTTGAACTTGAGAAGGTATTGACTCAGCTTCAGACGGAACTCGATGTACTTCGGCTGCAATGCCATTTTCGTCGATGGTGTTCTCAGACACGTTTTCCAAATTGGGTCGAGCAGTCAGTTTAGGATTGCAGTTGTTAAGAAAAGAATTGTCAGAGAGAATAGTATCTTGGCTGTCTTGAGAGCTATGCTGATGGACTTCCAGGCTCCAGGTTTGATCCTTTTCATCGACATCCTGTGGAAGTGTGTGAATTGCGTCGAGGTTTTCTATATGCTGGATTTTATTTGCCTTATTTTGTTGGGATTGTTGATTCGGAGTTGGTGTCTGTGATGGGGAAACAGCGGCGTAGACATCATTGTCATTTTTCAGTTCAGGTTTGATTGTGGTTGCAGGGGTTTGTTGCGATTGCTGTGATGTTGAGGAAACATCGGTTTGCTTATTTTTGACTGCGCTTATTGAATGTGATGATGCTAGGGAGCCTTTGAGAGTTGGCGCTGATTGAGGGCGTGCTTCAGATTGAGATTCCTGCAAGAGTTTGCTGACACTTTTTTCCTCAGGTGGTGTATGCAAAGGGATGTGTATTCCTTTGTCATCGGCTGGCTTATCATAGTACCTGAGCCTGCTTGAAGGTCTTGAACCTGCACATTGGAAGGTCTCCAGTGCACTGTCTACTGGTCCTGGCCTACCAGTTGGAGTATGTCGATCGAAATCAAAATCTATAGGAGAAGAACTCTTGGATTTACTTTCATTACGTTTTGGTTTAAATATGGCCAAAACTGACTTTTGCTTATTCGGAGTAGGATTCTGTGATTGTGGGGTAGAACGGTCTCTGCTTTTGCTTCGTGATCTGACACGATCTTTAGGAGAATCTGGCGAATCCTTTAGTTTGAATAGCGAACAAAATGAACTCTTCCGCGAAACTGATACGTTAGCAGGGGATGGAGATCGACTACCGACGCCTTCCTTAGAAAGTGCCGAGTGCCTTGATGGCTTCGGACTTAAGCTTGGTGTTAGACGTTTCTCGTCAATAGCAGTACTTCGCCCTAGACTAAGTGAAATCGGTTTTTTGTGATGGCTAGATTTTTCAGCTCCTGGAACTGTGACTTCGACTACTCGTTCATTGGGTGCAACTCCTTTATCCTTGTACATGTGGTCAGGTTTGAGATTGATGCGAATATAATCTGACCCGCTGGGTGTTTTTCCAACCACCAACTGGCCGGGGCTTTTGTTGGCTGTCAGACGATTAGCGGCGCGTGAAGATATCGTTTTCGAGGTCGTAGCTGTTTGACGACTGGCTCTCTTGACGTCGGTCGGTTTCCGTTTTGCATCACCGTTGCTGGTAATGCTAGTTGGAGGCTTTTTCTTTGGTGAAGATTCAATTTTTATTCCTTCGGCAAAGACTGCTTGTGTCGGATCGTGTTTTCTCGAGAGTAAGACTTGCTCAAGAACTGCAGCCGATTGTGGTTCAACGGCACTAGCATTACTTCCATCGACAATATTTTCCAATGGCTTAGGACCACAAAACGAAGTTTCGAGAAGCATTCGATGCGGTGATGGAGACCGGGAGACACCGGAAATAGCTGACAATCGGCTAACGGCTGATCCCTGACTACCAACGCTGGAAACTCGACTTGTTCGACCAGATATGCAGAGCAAGGCCGCTACCTCAGAACTGGCAGAGTCCTTGCGTTGATGATGTTGCAAGTAGCTTTGGTGTTCATCAAATTTGAAAATTATTGGCGATGATCGACGGACTTGCTAGAGGTGAGATAGTCAAAAAAATTCCACATTAAAATTTGGACAAAACAAAAGAATCGGTTTAATTTACTTGTAGTTGTTGTTGCTGCTGTAACTTTTCTTGCTCCTCTTTTTTTGCCTCTGGATCCATAAAGAACAATTCCTCAGTTGAGCTACGCAATTCTAAAGCACCTTCCTCACTAAAACCTATTCCAATCGTATCCTGCAGTGTGCCAGTGCCAACCTTCGCATGTATTAGTTTATATCATTTTAAAAGAATTACAACACTTATACAAACAAAAACTATACAAAATGCTCTGTCTTAAACTTGTGTTTTCGTTGAACTCGATTTGACTACTTTTAGCTAAAGAGTTATTTTCAGGACAACTTTACGTGGCAATGGATGTCTGAATGTAAATGTGGCACATAACTTAATGTTTGTAAAGGGTTTTTCAATAAGAGCGCTACAAAAGTTTTTTTTTAAATAAAACAAAAACGGTTTTGGTTATCAATGAAATTCTTTATTCCTCTCTGTGAAAGTACGTTCGATGCAATTATGTATGGAACTCGATTTCTTTTGCATGGTCACCACGGGCACGCTTGTAGAAGTCCAGACGCTGCTGAACCCAATTTTCAACGGTTTTCAAGCATAAATCGATCGATACTGCTGCGATTTCACGTTCGATATTCGTGCGAAGTTCATCAATCGTCGCTGGCTTGTTGGCATAGACCATAGACTTGACGTAGCTCCACAGGAAATAGTCTAACGGCTTCAAATCGCACGAGCGAGGCGGCCAAACGACTAGACCATTTCACGTTCTCCAAACTTTGTGTCCAATAAATTGATTGTGACATTTGCTGTGTGGCTTTTGGCGCCGTCCTGTTGGAACCACATGTCCTCCAAGTCCATATCATCCAATTGGGGCCAAAAATATTCGGTTATCATTGAACGATAGCAATCCCCATTCACAGTAACGTGCGAGTCTCGATCATCACAGAAGAAGTACGGCCCAATGACGTTGCTGGTCTATAAACCACACCAAACCGTAATTTTTTCGGGATGCAATGATCACTCATGGAGTACGTGTGGATTGCTGCCTGACCAGTACCGCATATTTTGCTTATTGATGAAGCCATTCAGCCAGAAATGAGCCTCATCGCTGAAGATGATTTTTCGATGAAAATCCGAATCATTTTCAAGTTGTTGCCCAGCCCAATTTACGAACATACGACGCTTCTGGTGGTCAAGCGGCTTCAGTTCTTGCGTCAATTTTATCTTGCAAGGATGTAGGCCAAGATTTTTTCTCAAAATTCGCCACATCGCCGTCAAAGAGATGCCCAACGATTTAGAACGACGAGTGAGAGACACATTTGGGCTTTCTGCAACTGAAGCCTCAGCTCAGCGGCAGCAATATTCTCGACAATACGGGCTCTGTGCCTGTAGATTCAAATTTTTCCACTAGAAGCTTAATTGTTGATCTGCTAGGACGATTATGACGACCATAAATTAGTAGCGCTCTTAACGTTGAGGCCACTGTCTCCGATTTTCGGTAGTAAATTTTAATAATTTTGACACGTTGTTGGCTCGTATCAAGAAATGGCAAACCTTACTGAAGAGAAATGTCAAAAGAGCGGCAAGAAATATGGCGTCGTTTGCTGTCCCTGTCTACTTTTGTAGCGTCCCTGTTGAAAAACCCTTTACTTGCTCTTATAAGCGAAAAATTATTCATGTACTGTACATCAACATTTTGACAGAACATCCATATTGGAAATACTGAAATTTACCTACATTGAACACATATATAAAAATTAAGCATCACCTGTTCGAACACATTATCAGGACTGCTATCACGGCTATCCTCATGATGAGATGAACTCGATGCTCGACTTAGTTCGATTCTTGGTGTAGAAGGTGTGGTAAGAGTTGCACTCTTTAGAGATTCTGCAGCTCCACCACTTATTGCTATGTTTGTCTTGATCGGTGCTGGGATTTGTTGTTTTTTTGTTGTGGCCGGGCGGTTTTCTTTTTCAGTTTTATCCATTTTAAGTCTCTCTTTACCGCCTCTTTGAACCGAGTCCATTTTCTAAAATAGATTTAAAAATTTGTTAATGAAGGGTCTTGTGCCAGCGGGGCAGAGCAGATGAAAAGTTTTATTTTTTTATTCAGGCCAAACCCATAATATGAATCGCTTGCGGTCGAATTTTGGCTTAAAAACCCCAAACGTGAGCTAAACCACGAAGGCCGAAGTAAAACAATTGAAACTTTTCCTGAGGTAAGTTAGGTTAGGTTCGGTTGGAGTGGCTGTCTAGATTTTATTGACTCACTTAGACCTCAAGGGTCCATTGTGATACCACTAAAGAAGTTACTCATAGGAGAGTAATTAACTTAAACTTTACAGTTGATGTTTAGATATTGTAGTTCGTAAACATAGTTGTTGAGAACACTAACTTATTAAAGTCAAAATTTAAAAAAATTACCAAATGAAATAAAGAATGACCATGCGACCAAGTGAAAAAATAAAGAAAAAAAGGGAGCATGAGAAGCGCGCGATCGAGGAGATTGAGGGATGTCACAACAGGAACGAGGTTCGGAAGTTTTACAAAAAGGTAAAACAAACCTCCAGGGCTTATACACCCCGAACCGAAGCCTGTAGAGACTCATGGGAACATCATAGTGGAACCACAGTCAGTGCTGAGGATATGGAAAGCCCACTTTTCCAAGCTGTATAATGGCGATGACGAGCAAAACTCTACCAGCAATACAGAACCATTCAATTTGGGTGAAGCAGGCCAACAATTCCACCCACCCGACATTGACGAAGTGAAGATAGCGATATCTAAACTTAAGTCGAACAAAGCCGCTGGAGCAGAAGGGCAAGCCGCCGAACTGTACAAAGCAGCTGGAGATGATTTGGTTAGCAGCATGCACCAGCTCATCTGCAAAATTCGGTCGGAGGAAAGCATGCCCGACGAAATGGAACCTCAGCATCGTATGCCCAATCCTCAAGAAAGGAGATCCCCTGAACGGCACCAACTACAGAGATATAAGTCTCCTTACCATCGCCTGCATGATCTTGTCTGCCGTGCTGTGTGAACATTTGAAGCCTTTCGTCAACAACCTGATAGGTCCTTATCAGTCCGGGTTCAGAATCGGAAAGTCCACCATCGATCAAATATTCACCCTATACGGCAGATCTTGGAGAAGACCCAAGAACTTCAAACCGATACTTACCAACTGTTCATCGATTTCAAGGCCGCATATGACAGCGCCTATAGAGACCAATTATGTAGAGCAATGTCTAGTTTTGGCATCCCCGAAAAACTCGTCCGTCTGTGTAAGATGACCATGGAAAACTCACGCTGTTCCATAATGGTCGGAAAAACCTTACGGATGCCTTTGATGCCTTTGACGCGATGCGATTTCTTCAACATCATTCTTGAAAAGATTGTGCAAAACTCCAACGTCAACACCAGAACCACAATCTTTCAAAAGTCCGTCCAGCTTCTAGGATACAAAGAAGACATTGACATAATTGGAAGAACACAGCGTGATGTCAGTTGATCGTTTGTGAGTCTTGAGACGGAGGCCAGGAAGATGGGTCTAGCGGTTAACGTGGGCAAGACCAAGTTAATGCTGTCAACATGAAAGGACTACCAACATCGATGTCTTGGAGGAAACGTCAACATAGACAGATTTAACTTTGAGGTAGTTAAGGACTTTGTCTACCTGAGATCCGCTATCAACTCAAACAACAACACCAGCGCTGAAATCAAACGAAGAATCACTCTTGCCAATCGCTGCTTCTTTGTACTTAGAAGGCAATTGAGTAGTAAAGTCCTCTACCGAGCAACTAAAGTGACACTCTACAAAACCCTCATCATCCCGATCCTAATGTATGGTGCTGAGACATGGACCATGACAATATCTGATGAAAACGCTTTGGGCTGTTATGAGAGAGAAATTCTTCGAGTGATTTTTGGTCCTGTCTGCATAAATGGAGAATGGAGATGAAGATTCAATCAAGAACTGTACGAACTGTTCAGCGACACTGACCTTGCCAGAAAAGTTAAGGTCCAACGACTTAGATGGTTGAGTCATGTAGATCGAATGGAAAACAATGCTCCGGCTCGTAGAGTCTTCAATCCAACCAGGAAGGACGTCGCAGAAGAGGAAGACCGCGACTCAGGTGGAGCACACAGGTGGTAGAGGACCTAAACCAACTTGGCGTTCGAAACTGGAGACAGCTAGCTAGGGACCGAGCTGGCTGGAGACGTTTGATGGATGAGGCCCAGGTCCGACCTGGACTGTAGCGCCACCATAAATAAAGAAGAAAGTAACATAAATCACTTGAAAATATGAAGAGTCTGTTTTAAATTTGGGCGAGACTAGGTTCACTGATGCGATAGTTCATAAATATTTTCACAAAAGAAAAAAATTACTAGTTCAAAATAATTTAAAAAATATACACAAGATATTATTTTTTTCACTGATTTAAGCATCGCTAATCAGCATTCCAGAGGGAAAACTGCCGAACAAGCTATTAAAACCCAAAACTGTCAATGTTTTCAACATTCTCCATAGAAACTTCTTTCATTCGCGTGTTTTGTTTCGCAAGTCCCCAAGGAAACGCACACAATCTCCTGGAAACCACTGATACATTCTGCAAATTAAAACTGACATTGGACATTTTAAGCGGTTATCACGTTTGTTCACAGCAAGGTTTTATAATTTAAAGCGATAAACTTCTGTTCCCAGGAAATTAAGTTATTCATCAGTCCGTATAACATTGAATTTATTATTGATTTCTCAATTTGAAGAAGGGTGACAAATGGTTAATCAAGTCCTCTAATACGTAAAATTTATGTCGCCGGACATTGCCACCTTACCTGTTGTTACGATAATGGACATGGGTTCACTTTATAAAGGTATGCATCGCAAGGTTGGCCAGGTTAAAGATTAGTTAAATTGTGATTGAGTTCTTTTTTTTGTCTCATTCAAATCACTTTGCCCCGAAGTCCACTAAGCCTACATACCTACATAAGCGCTTATTGTGGTTATTTTAGCACTAAAAAAGGATGTAGGCACGTTGAGCGTTTGTAATGCAAAAGAAAAGAAATGAAATTCACCTAAAAATATCACTCCGAGGTCGACAACTGTAATAACTATTTTGTCAAATATCGTATTTTCCAATAAACACCCTATTTAAAGGAGCACTTATTTTCAATCAGTAATTCGTATTACAAACAGGCTATTTTCAGATATGTACTTCTATTAAACTGTCTCACATGAAAGAACATACATATGTATGTGTGTACCTATCACTTTTCATTCTTCTTTTTAATTAATTTGGCAAAAATTTAATCAATTCTCTCAGGGCTCGATAATGTTCCCATCGAAAAAGCTTTCATCACGTGGGATCTAGTAAAATGAATATTATTTAGCCCTTACCGTTTTTCTGTTTTTAAGGTTAGGTTTTCATGGGACACATTTTTCGGCACAGAAAGCAGAACCAACACTTTAAGAAACTTCAAAGTACCATATGACTCTTTTTTCTACTATTCCGCAGGTACTGTAAGCACAAACGAGTTTTCGTTCAAGTGGTTCAACAATCCCAAGGAAACAGAAAGTCATGTCATTCGGTTCTCGGTTCAGAGAGAAACGAAGGGTGTAGTAGTATGCAGGGAGCTTAAACGAGGCACACACAACCTTGAAGTCTTAAGGACTAATTTTGACACGAAATATTTAAAGACAAAAACTCTTCAGGTGAGAAACTGGTTTTGCTTATTTATTTTTTCTGTTTTGCAGTGTTCAATATGATAAGCAGAATTTATTAACCGAATTATCTTTCATGTAAAAGTGACCAATTACAGTTAATTTTTTCACTAGACTCAACACCAGCAAGTAGATACAGAAAAAAAAAAAACAACCGACTGACAAGAAGTAAAAAATGGGCCACCTAGTTTCTTGCTTCCTTCCTTATTCCTTATTTGGTGAAAACCGTTTCTTCATTGCTTCGACAAAACTAATTTAATTAATCATGTTTCTTGGTTCTTTTTGTGTGAATTTTCAATTAGTTAACTTAATAAAAAGTTTCTTTACTCACAAAAAAACACAAACTTAGAACTCGAACGTCGTAATATTTGGAACAAGTTGCAATAAGTTGACTAACTGCACAAAACAAGAGAACCGAAGAATGTGAAGAAAACTGCCAGAAACATTTAACACGGAGTTCGAAACCCTTTTTTTGAAAAATCGGTCAGTCGCAGTAACACCAGTCGCTCTCGGTTGGTGGTAGGAAAGCTTGCGGTTGTATAGGGTGTCACGTCTGTTTGTCAATTTAAAAGCTTTTTTTGTGGGAGGCTTTGTCCCAAAGCTGAGCTAAAGCAATTTTGTTTTCCACAACCAGTTGCAGAAAGTTTTTACACATGATACTTTGACAGAAAGTTGTAAGGTAAGTCATTATTTTGGTTCTAAATTTGAAATATGAGTGCGGTCCCTGTGGTCCACACGACTAACTTCATAGAGGAGAAACATAACTTAGTTATCAACTAAACTAATGATTTTTTACCAGTTTAAAATCAGAAATATCGTATTCCTACTAATATAGACTGATTTTATTAATGCACTGTCACTATTTCCGTGCGTTCTATGGGCGTGAACCGATTCATGGTTAACAGTCTAACGAAGTTACACGTATTCAAACACAATCCAAAATAATCAAACAACTGCCGCTGCCACCGTAGTCAATGAATTCAGTTCAAAAATAAACAAACAACAACCGCTGCCGTCCGTCGTCAACGACAACAATAACCAACATTCAAGCAAAATTAGAAAATCCTTTGGATGTAGTTTATTTATAATATTTCGATTCACATTCAAGGTAGGCAGCAAAAGTGCCAAATATAGGTATAAAATTCAGGTAAATTGATGCTAATAACTCTACGGCTTGCCTCGTGAGCAAGAATAGATTTAGCATTTCAGCCAACACTTACCAGAAGGCGTAAGATGTGATTCTCTAGCAAGGGCTAAGAACACTAATTGTGCCTTCCCCTTCATCGGCCGGGAACCTATCCTATTTAGTTGTTAAGTTAACTTAGGAAATAAGGTATTTGATTGTAAAAATATATATATTGAAATAAAAAAAATATTGTATTGATAGACTTCTTAAATTGTTAAGTTTTTGATTTTTCTTAAACAAATTGTGGACAGACTAAGTTATTATCCCAGCTATAAGTAAAAAAGCATCACAATTCACAACATTTGAAACCCTCCCAAAATGTGTTCGACGACGACAATCGGTTGAAATCTGTCAAAGTTATTCAATATTTCCATCGACCACACTTAGATGGCAATGGCACACCTTGTATATCGAATTAAACTAATTTTCAATTGTTCATAACGAAATTATTGACAAATATATAATTTCTAACATCTAACTTCTTTTGTTGCAATATATGCTGAAGTGATTATAATTTTTATAAATGAATTATGAATATATGGGGTCCGCCAAATAACTTTTTTTTTTAAATGCTATAAAAAAACTACTAAATATTTTCTCAATTTCGTAAACAATTCTTCTTTTTCGAGTTTTCGTTTTTCGTTTTCGAATATTAATTTCCTATTCCCCACCAAATTACCCAAAACAAACGCAATTGTCCCTTTCGAAGAAGGTATCTTTCAACTTTCGATAAGTTGCACAGTGGAACCGCTATCTCTGATTAAAGAGTAAAATTGGAATAGTAGAGCTAAGTTATGTATTTACCTTTGACTGTATCTGGTGAGTGCATTAAAGCCTTTTTGAGAAGTTCAACTCCCCATAAAGCTCCAACTCGAATTTTGTTCGACAAATTCGCTCTTTAACTCGAACTCCCTTTAAATCAAAGGGCACAGTAGTGCCCAGCCAAGTTCTAGCACTACTGCCCTTTTTGGATAAATGAGCTGTTAAGTTGTAAACGTTTAGTTTTGAACAGTAAACATAGGACCGATTTCAGCTCTTGGGCATGATAAAACATTTTTCAGATCAAAAGTTAAAATGGGAACTCCTGATTCTTTATCATAAGCTTTTTGTTCTCTCATCCACTTCTTTAAGTTTTAGTGGATCTCATGTTCTTTTGTAAACTTTTCACTTAACGCGTCTTCTTTTCGTGCTGCATTATAGGCCTCACATTGGCCACATTTATCTGACTTGGGACGGTGAAAATCAAGGTTAAAGTTCGTATTGAAAACATGCCTGTTAAAGCTCTCTTTTATAGGATCAAGAACAGTATCTTTGTATAAGTTATAAATTTTCGTTATATTTAAGTTTGGATCTAAATAAAGTTTATTTGTTTTGGCTCTACAGTAAGGCGACTCTATTGTTGGAAAAGATCGTATATGCTCTTTTATTTCTGCAACCTTATTTTCGCTTATTCTTTTTACAGACTTAACTCCTCGGTTGTCTTTTTTAGCCATACCAGATGTTAAATTTTTTTTTCGTGCGCATTGTAAACTGATTTTTGGGAAATAGAAAATGTTCCAAGCCAAAATTGCTTACAGACGTGAATCCTGTTTCCTAGTACCTCCAAAAAATACTCGAAAGTGAACTTTCGTCGAGACGGAGTAGTTTTTTTTTTGTTTTTCTACAAGTTTCCATTTTAATTGTCGATTTAAAGATATAGTTAGTTTTACCATCACGATCTAACAAATAAAAGGATTCAAAAAGTTGTTTACGTTCTGATGTCGTCAATTTCTCGGCACAGTAGAACTTGCATTGACTTAAACAATTTTTTGTCGTTTTAATTTCTTTTCTTGGTACTGTTTTTCCCCGCCAACTTGTGTATGCCTCACCAGTCTAATATTTCCTTTTTAAAATGTTCCTTATCCAATTCTTTTCATTGCTTTTCCGTTTTCGAGTCTTTTGTTTAACAAACTCACTTACCATTTCATTAGTTTCAACTTCAATGTTTTCATTTAAATCTTCGGCTTGTGGTGAAGAATTGTTTTCATTCAATTAAAATATCCTCAAGGACAACAACAGGCACATTTTCTAAGTTTATTATCTCGCCTTCCAAAAGAAACTCCGAAGTCATCTGAATAAAGTATTTATTAAAGAGGACATTGATTCCTTATATACTTTTAAAATAGAAATACCTACCCTTTCTTAGTAAAATGTATGAATATTTTTAACAAAAATTTGGAAAATCACACAGCACAAACTTTTAAAACCGAATGGTTCAAAGATTTAGTTTTAAATGCATTTTAGATGAATTTAAAATTACAGAAGAATTCATAGCCTATACTTAGTTTTAACTACAAGAAATGTTTACATATTTTAAAGCAACGAGGTTCTATTTGCATTTTTTTTTATATTTTTAAGTACACAAGGTTCTATTTACCACTTAGAACTTTATGAACTTAGTTTTTTTTTAAATTGATGTACTTAGAACTTTGTTTCCTGCTTTTTTATTGACTACTAGCTGACCCGGCAGACTTCGTACTGCCTACTGAAATTGCAACAAAGTACTTTCAAAATGATTTGTAATGTTAAATTTTTTTGTTTGATTTATTTTATTATTAAAGCAAACACATTAATTGCTATGTTTTTACTTTTCAAAGTGCGAGCTAAGGAAAGGTGGAAAATACGGAAAGATCTTAGGAGGAGGTTTCGGTTTACATTTATAGTATTGAATTCCTTAATATTGAAATGAAGCGGAAAAGCAGAGTGTGGTATTCAGATTCATATTCGTGTTGTTAGGCTAATAAACATATGTCTGTACTTGACAGTACGACCGAAGTTGGGTTCGTAAGCATTCGTGGAGCCACGAGTATACTACGGTCTAATCTCTTACGGAGATTTTCCCATCACGAATTCTCTATTTTCCCATTTTTTAAAATCCATGCAAAATATAACTTGGGGTTATTTCTTGCTCTGGAGGAGTTTTCCATTGCGAATTTGTTATGTTTTTGCAATGCGTTTGTTTTTAATTATACTTGCTTTCCAGGACTTCTCTCAGTTCCCCAGCACGAACTTTCCACTTTACCATTTGTTGCACTTTTTCTCACGTCACGAACCGGGAACGATACTTTAATTTTATATTAATATCAAAACGAATAAACGCGATTGTAATTATTATCTAATAGAATAAAAGAAACGATAATATTGTGTTTATAACACAACGCGACGCACGAAGTAAATCAAACAACTAACTTGCACTGGAGCAAGTACGAACGCGACACAAAAGAGAATACGAAAGAAAGTGCAACAACACAGCTCGTTGATAAAGCTGTCACCGCGGCTGCTCAGCTGGGTTGGGTTCGACGATAGTGGAAGAATTTAGGGTTTGCTTTTATTATGTTTGATCGAATTATTATTAAATCGATCAAATTAATAAAAAAACAAATGTTCCTTTATGCACAGTGGGGTGCACAAGAAAATGGGCGCCAGGAATTTTTTTGGAAGCGAACGAAATTAGCCAAAAATTCCAAAACTAATTTTAAGAAATAAAAGAACCGATGTGTATGAAATAAGAAGAACCAATTTAAGTTAAATTAAAGAATTAAAATGGGTTTTTAACACTTTTTAATGAAACGCGACTCGAAATTATTCAACTGTAAGCACGAATTCACGACACGAATATTATTAAATCGATATATAGAAATATGTTAATCTATTTTCAACACCAGTAAACCGGTCTACTTATCTTATCAATTTCTGCTCCTCGTATCTCCTTAAGTTCCTTTTTATTTTCACCTCGAATCCTGTCTCCTTTCCTTATCACCTCGAATTTTCAAAAATACAAAAAAGTAACTCCTTCTCGATTTTTTTTTCCTTTTCAAAAATTCCTCGAATTCCTTTTCTAATCTTCTCGCTTGGTCGGATCTCCAAAGAGTGCCTTCCAAGCTATTTTCCAAAAACAATTTTCCTCCCTCGTCCATCACATTCACCCACACATACACTCTCATCACACAATCGTTTTCGTGATCATCGGTCACGGATTTACGGCTTCCTGGAAGCTTTACGCTAACCGAGAGAGCTACCGTTGTTGAATCTCAACGAAACTTTACTCTCACACACACAAACACGGTTTCAACAAGTTGTTGGATGTAATTCCACAACTTGCCGAAACATTATGGCCGAGTTCAGACCCCTTCCCAACTAAACTTATTCTTCGAGAAAAATTGAAAAAGTTAAAATCGAGAAGAAGTCTCACTAGGCATTTTCCTAACAAACTAAGTTAAAACTATCGCGTAGGATTCGAAGTGCAAATTCATAAAATTATTCTATTTTGGAGATACGACGAGGAAAACATTTCTGAAATATTATTCTTTTTAGATAATCGAAAAACTAAATTACATCGCGTTAAAAACCCATTTCGTACATTATCAATTTGAGTTAATTTACGTTAAAAGGTAATATTTAAAAAGTTTAAAGTGATAATTAAATTTCTTGAACCTTAAATTTAGCATATAAGAGAAAAGTGTATAATGTGTAGTTTGTAAATATGTGTTGTTATTATTGTTGTAATATTCTAATGTTGATGTTGTTGTTGTTATTATTAGTAAGTAAGAGTCCGCCCGACTCTACTTCTTCGGCTTATCCGCCGGCACCTCTCACTCGTACTCGAACACCTATATGGGGGTTGCTTTTGCAAAATAAAGGCTCGGTACACCAATGGTTGATGAGACCACGGTTGCCCTCAACTTTGCCGATATTTTGCAGCCACAACAAAAGAAAAAGAACCAGCCGAAGGATGGTTTTTGTTACGGCAAAATTTACCGTAACACATTTCAAAAGTAATGCCTATCATTTGAAAGAGTGTTTTGAGATTTTTGTTTAATCAAATTTTATTTGCATTTCAATTTTTTCATTTTTTTTTTACTTTTATTTGCTTTCTAGTGCCTCATCACAAATTTTCCAGTTATCCATTTGAAAACCACTGCACCTACAATTACATGCAATTTTCCCTTTGAAAACCAATGCACTTACCCTTTAAAAAACCAATGAGTTTTCCGAGTTCCTTTCGAAAACCCATTTTGAAATTTTCCAGTTGAAAACCAATGCACCTACCCTTTGAAAACCAATGAGTTTTCCGAGTTCCTTTCGAAAAACCATTGAAAACCAATGCACATGCGATAATAAGCAATTTTCCATTTTAAAACCAATGCACCTACCCTTTGAAAACCAGAGTTTTCCGAGTTCCTTTCGTAAACCCATTTTGAAATTTTCCAGTTTCCAAATTTGCGCTGGTCCAATTCTGTGTCGCCTTCGTCCATAAATAATAAATTTTCAATTTACATAAATAATTTAAGATCTGACATCTGACAAACATAATTTTCAATATTTGAAATTGATTATATTTTTTTTTATTTTGATGTGGTGGAAAAAGTATGTTTTTTTAACATTGGTGCAATTTGTGATTTAAAAAGCATAAGTTTCTCGCCGTAAAAACCATCTTTGAACTTCAACGAACATTTAAAAAAAGAATTGGCCAAATTGGTCCAGACGTTGTTGCGTTATGCGCTTACATACACATTTTGCGATTCATTTTTATATGTATTGTAATATTCGGCTTGGTCCGACAATTAAAACTTATTCACTTTTTAAATAAAACACAAATTCACTTTATTCAAATCACTCACAAACTTATTTATTCAACACTTTCAATTATAACTTTTCAAACACAGTGTACTTTACTTATCGCAGTTCACAATCAACTATATCGTTTCGATTTCGAATCGGGTATATATAGTCCTGATAATGGTTCTAGAAACTACTAAACCGAATGTTCCAGAAGTTCTCTTTTTAACCACTAGATGTTGCCCCTCATTTTTAACTGTTATACACATAAGTGTTTACTACTACAATTAAACGATATTAAGTAAAGAGAGTATGTACATTAAATAAACAAGAGATACAGAGTAAGTAAAGAGAGTAATGAAAAGTGTATACATTAAACAGAGTGTAAGAGATAATAACGTATACACATTAGACATTGCAATAGAAGGAGATACAGAGCGTATGAGATAAAATAAAGTGTATACACATTACATTGCCCCCTCCTTAGGATTGATCGTCCCGAACAAATCCATCATCTTCATCACCACTGTAGCGATGTAGTCGGTCGCGATGTACGACTTTAAGTTTACCTCTGACTCCTTTTTGTATCCGGTACACGACGTCGTTGATTTTGCTAATCACTGTATATGGGCCTTCCCAGTCCCGTTGAAGTTTCGGTGACAACCCTTTTTGTCGATGGGGATTGTAAAGCCACACTCGATCTCCTGCTTGGAACTCTGTTGTTGTCGCTCGTATATCGTAGCGTGTCTTCATTCGGTCACTGAACATCTTCATTTTTGACCTGGTATCGTCGTGGATCTGAAGGAGTCTTTCTCTCAGGTCATCCAAGTAGACATCCTCGGCTTGCGGTTCCGACGTGGGACATCCAAATTTGATTTCGCTCGGCAGTCTGATGTTCCTTCCCATTAAAATCTCAGACGGTGTATGGCCAGTTGAGCTATGTCTTGCACTTCGATACGCCATCAAAAACAGTGGAATGTGTCGATCCCAATCTCGCTGGTTGTCGTCCACAACTTTGCAAAGATGTTCCTTAAGGGTTCGGTTGAACCGTTCGACCATGCCATCAGATTGTGGGTGGAGTGGTGTTGTTCTTGTCTTCTTAATGTGAAGGAGCCCACAAACTTCCTGGAATATGTTTGATTCAAAGTTCCTTCCCTGGTCGGAATGCAGTTCTAATGGAACACCGAATCTGCTCACCCAGTTGAACACAATTTGGTCTGCGACTGTTTTGGCTTCTTGGTTCGGTATGGCGTATGCTTCAGGCCACTTGCTGAAGTAATCCATGACGACCAGAATATAACGATTTCCATTATTTGTTTCCGGAAATGGACCCGCCACGCCTATTGCAATCCTTTCAAAGGGTGATCCGACATTATACTGCTGCATTTGGCTGTGATTCTTTTTGTTCGGGCCTTTGGTGGCAGCACAGGTATCACATTTTCGGCACCACTTCTCGACATCTTCCCTTGCATGTAGCCAATAGAATCGTTGTCGAACCTTTTCTAGCGTCTTGTTTACTCCTAGATGGCCTCCCGAAACTCCATCATGCATCTCTCGCAGAACGTCCACAATCTTTGATCTCGGTAAGACTAGCTGCATTACATAGGACTTTCCATCTGCTGATTCCCATTTACGTCGAAGGACACCCTCTTGGACATGCAATGAGTCCCACTGTGCCCAATAGGCCTTTAGAGCCGGACTTCTGTCGGAGATATCAGCCCATTCTGGTTTTTCCTGGTGTTCCTTGCATGCGAGGATGGGTTCAATATCTGGGTCCTCTTGTTGAGCCTTCCTCAACTCGTCGTTGCTCCAGCCATAAATGGGATCGGTTCTGGTTCGTAGGACAGTAACCACTTCTTTTTCTTCTTGGCGTCTGCAATGCTTACAGTCTTGCTTACATGGTCTCCGAGATAATGCATCAGCATTTGAGTGAAGCTTCCCCTTCCGATGTTGAATTTCATAATCGTACGTCTGCAGCCTCTCAATCCATCTCGCCACTTGACCCTCTGGATTCTTGAAATTCAAAAGCCAGTTTAGTGCTCCATGGTCGGTTCGGAGAAGAAACTTCTGTCCATAGAGATACTTATGGAAGTGCTTTGTTGCCAAAATCAGTGCAAGAAGTTCTCTTCTGGTCACACAATAGTTTCTTTCCGACTTTGAGAGTACCTTGCTGTAATAGGCAACCACCTTTTCTTCGCCATCATGTACCTGTGACAATACAGCACCAATCCCGACATTGCTGGCATCAGCATCAATGATGAACGGTTTTCCTGGAGTCGGGTAGGTCAGCACTGGTGCATTACACAAGCGTTGCTTGAGCTCTTGAAAGCTGCGCTCGCACTCACCTGACCATTTAAACTGCTTTCCCTTTTCCGTTAGCTGATGTAGACTCTTGGCGATCTCAGCAAAATTCTTGACGAAGCGCCTATAGTAGGTGGCTAGACCCAGAAAGCTTCGGAGTTGATGTTTGTCCTGTGGTGTTGGCCAATTCTTCACGGTGTCAACCTTATCAGGATCCGTCTTAACTCCTTGGGATGAGATGATATGTCCCAGGTATTTCACTTCGGTTTTGAAGAGTGAACACTTTTCTGGATTGAGCTTGAGGTGGGCTTCTCGAAGTCTTTGAAACACGGCTCTCAGATTTGTACAATGTTCGTCAAATGTTTTCCCGTATACGATGACGTCATCCAAATAGACCAGGCAAGATTTCCAAGTGAGTCCTTGCAGGACGCATTCCATAAGGCGCTCAAAAGTCGCTGGAGCATTGCACAGTCCAAAAGGCATCACTTTGAACTGCCACAATCCGTTTCCTGTCGAGAAAGCTGTCTTTTCTTTGTCTTCAGGATGGATTTCTACTTGCCAGTATCCACTTTTCAGGTCCAAAGTTGAGAACCATTGTGCTCCTTCCATTGCGTCCAGAGTATCGCTGATCCTAGGCAGAGGGTAGCTATCTTTCTTGGTCACATCGTTCAACCTTCGATAGTCCACGCAAAAGCGGGTTGATCCGTCTTTCTTCTTTACCAGGACCACTGGAGACGCCCAAGGGCTTTTTGAGTTTTCGATAAGACCCTCTTCTTTCATGGTGGTTATCAGTTCTTCAACCTCACCTTGTTTGGCTAGTGGAAGGCGTCTTGCAGGTTGACGAATCGGCTTTGCATCCCCGGTGTTGATTCGATGTTGAACCAGTTGTGTTCTGCCATATTTCCCTTGCGATGACGAAAAGATGTCTGCAAATTCTTCGAGGAGACCTTCTGCAGTTCTTCGTTGTTGGTGGCCAAGATTAGAGGACTTGAGAATGTTCGTCTTTATGGAGTTCAGCTCTTTGGACTTCAATGTTTGCCTTGGGTCTTCTTCGCTGATCCTTGTTATCGCTGATACAGATTCGCATTGTCCGACAATCTCACCCTTTCTAAGCTTAACTTCGTACGGCTTGATGTTGAGTATTCGTACGGGAACCATGTTCTTTACAGGTCTAACAAGAGTCTTCCCAATGGTGACGTTTTGGGAGGACTTTACAGATGCTGGTTCGACCATGAGGTATCGATGGCTGCCAGGCTTACCTTTCAATTTCGTCCACACGAATACTTCTGAAGAAGCAGGCAAAGTCAGATCTTCTTTGATGACGGTTTTCACAGATAACGAGGTCTCATACGAGTGGATCCCATAGATCATCGGAATCTCGATGTTTCGATATTTCAGGACTTGGTTCCCGATGTCCAATATCACTCCGTGATCTTTCATGAAATCGACGCCGACAATGCACTCGTCGCATATATCTGCTACCAGGAACAGGTGAGAGAATTCCAGCTCTGCCATCCGGATCTTAAGACGTACCTCACCATAAACTTTTGCGGCTTCTCCAGTTGCAGTCCTTAGACGATAGCTGTTGGTGTTGTGGAGCCACGTCTTCTTAACGAGGTCCTGCCGTACAATGGACGCCGTGGCACCGGTGTCGATGGTAGCCACACATTTGTTGCCGTTTATACTTGCTTCCACGGTCAGGCTCTTGTTGTCACGTTTCGTTTGAGAAACCTGGATGTCGTTTCTGGGGCCATCGATACCAGAAACCAGCTTCTGCCCCTCGAAGTTGGTTCTTATTCCCGGGTGGGAAACAGCTTCGGAAGCAACGTTGTTGGAGTTACTTTGACTTGTTGAGTAAGTTCTGTTTCCACAGTGTTGGCATGAGGTTCGTCTTCGCGGTAATCTGCACTGTCGTTGAAGATGCCCAGTCTTGTTGCAGTTCCAGCATCGTGCTGGTCCGTCTCGCTGACTCCTTTCCAGAGTAGCCTTCTGACAAGAGCATTCTTGGACTTCCAATTCTCTCACGCGATGCACGTTTTGGGATGCTTGTTCTGCGGCTTCCATTGTTAGAGCGAAAGCTAATGCTTCTGGTAGTGTTTGCTTTCCGGCAGTGCGAATAGCCCTTTGGAGATTTATATCGCCCACAGCTCTCACAAAGGCTTCAACAGCAAGTTGATTTATTATCTCGTTGCCAGCTGTTGGGTATGCCAGGTGGACTAATCGCTCGATATCTGCCTGAAGCTGCTGCAGAGTTTCACCTCTTTTCTGTGCCCTGTTGTTTAGTTGTACTCGGAAGACTTCTGTCATGTGGCTATCCCCAAACCGCTGTTCGATTGCGTTTACCAGAACTTTGAAGTCACCGTTCTTCTCTGCTGGGATGGTTTGTAGCAGTTCAGCAGCTGCTCCTCTCAAGGCAAGCGTAAGAGCAATGTATTTTTCGTCATCGTCCCAGCCGTTTGTTAACGCTGCTGCTTCAAACTGTTTCTTGTAGATTGACCACGGTATCTGACCATCAAAGCTTGGGGGATTCACTTCTCTCTTTCTTGAGCACTCACCAGAAGGTTCTCGAGCTTTCATCTTTCGCACTTTTTCTAGTTCGCTTGTAATGGTTTCGATCTGGTCGTCTATTTTCTTGAAACGTGCATTAGTCGTTGAATTTTGTTTTTCGACACGCTCATCGAGAGTATTGATTTTGTCTTCGAAGTCCGCAAACCTGCCTTCTAGCAGATTTTTCTGTTCATCAAACCGATCTCGAACGTCATCCCTTTGAGCTTGTAGTTGTTCCAGAACATCATTCTTTTGAGTTTCTAGTTGCTTGAGGACATTTCCTTCCAGTTGTTTGAGGACATTCTCTTGCTCGGTCTTCTGCTCGTTTCTTTGAGTTTCTAGTTGCTCCAGAACATTCTTGTTTTGAGTTTCTTGCTTCTTTTGATTCTCTTCAAATTTGGCTAGAAGAAGTGTCATCATGGTAGATAAGTCGGCAGTTGCATTTACCTCTTCCGATTTTGCTTCCACTTCGAAAGCAAACGCATCTGGGTCTTCATTTTGTTCTTCCAGATATTCCTGTAGCCGTTTTACGAGTTCGATTTTATATCCTGCCGCACTTAAGCCACGTTTGCTTAATTCGGCCTTTAGCTCAGCGACAGTTAAGTCTTTCAAAACTTTACTTATCATTTTTTTTTAACTTCACTATTTCACACAAAATAGTTTAATCACTGTTCACTGTTTTATTCTCAATAAGTTTTAATCCCTTATTCTGACACCAATGTAATATTCGGCTTGGTCCGACAATTAAAACTTATTCACTTTTTAAATAAAACACAAATTCACTTTATTCAAATCACTCACAAACTTATTTATTCAACACTTTCAATTATAACTTTTCAAACACAGTGTACTTTACTTATCGCAGTTCACAATCAACTATATCGTTTCGATTTCGAATCGGGTATATATAGTCCTGATAATGGTTCTAGAAACTACTAAACCGAATGTTCCAGAAGTTCTCTTTTTAACCACTAGATGTTGCCCCTCATTTTTAACTGTTATACACATAAGTGTTTACTACTACAATTAAACGATATTAAGTAAAGAGAGTATGTACATTAAATAAACAAGAGATACAGAGTAAGTAAAGAGAGTAATGAAAAGTGTATACATTAAACAGAGTGTAAGAGATAATAACGTATACACATTAGACATTGCAATAGAAGGAGATACAGAGCGTATGAGATAAAATAAAGTGTATACACATTACAGTATATAAGATATTGGAAACTAAAAGAGATAGACAGAAATGAATGAAAGGAATCGAAAGAGCATACTCGATTTACTACGACCACATTTATCGAAAAGAATGGATTGTATTGAAAAAAATATGTTTGATAAGTTAGAGATAATCACTCGCGACTTCACTGATCTAAAAGATAGAGTTACAAAACTTGAGCAACAATGTGCGGAAATCAATGAGCTTCGCATTGATGTAAACAAAACAAATTTGAGAATGGACCATTGCACAAACAACTCGGAAGTAAATAACGCAACAGAAAACTTGCACACCGAACTTGAAAGCTTGAAATCTAAATTCCAAGCACTAAGCATAAATAATTTAGCCGGTGATGCTATTCTTATTGGGGTACCTTATACTGAGAATGAACATTTAAAAAACATATTTAACTTGTTGTGCCACTCAATAAATTTTCAACCACCATCGATTGCTGGAATATTTAGGCCGTGTGCGAATTGGATGAATTGTGGTTAAAAAATAAAAATGGATGAATTTTTAACCACTACTGTCATTTTTTAACCTGCTCAGCAGCTAGTCAAATTATGCGAAGTGTCAAAATTTAACCAAACGTCAAGTTTTAACCCATTTTTAACTGAATTCGCACACGGCCTTAGATCGAAACCACGCACTAACTCCACAATAATTATTAAATTTTTCTCAGCCACTGATAAACAAAACACAATTAAAGCACTTTCTGAATTCCGTAAATCTAATTCGCGACAATTGTCATTAACTGACATTGATCCAAATATCTACCAGAATAATACACCAATTCAGTAACCATTCAGTAACTTATGTCGACATAAGCTTTTTGAAATGTAGTATAGATCATAAAGCATTTTTTTGAAACAGCTTATGTTTGGAAAACTTGTTTTTATTAGCTTTCTTGTTGCTTTCAACAAAAAAAGATTTATAGGTAAATAAAGAGTATTACAAGCATGTGTCCTGAAAAAAGAATGGAATGCCTACCACCAACATTTTTAAAGTTATCGCCAAAATAGTCTTTAAAATCTAGTTACCAAAACTTCATATCATCATACTGAAAAATGACC
The DNA here is from genome assembly GCA_943590905.1 of Sphaerophoria taeniata. Taxonomy (NCBI): domain Eukaryota; kingdom Metazoa; phylum Arthropoda; class Insecta; order Diptera; family Syrphidae; genus Sphaerophoria; species Sphaerophoria taeniata. Next base: position 76,677,994 of record OX016542.1, on the reverse strand, counting down.
AAAAATGACATAAGCTACTTTAACTTATTGGCACAGATATATTCACGAGAGTTTAACAGCCGAAAATAGAGAGATTCTACGCAATGCAATTAAACTTAAGAAAAAAAATTTACTAAGCTCTGCATTCTCCGCTCGTGGACTTGTCCATGTTACAATTAATAAAAATCAGCGACCCGTTTGCATTAAAAGCTTGCTAGAACTAAATCAAATTGCGAATACACACTTACATAATAATACCGCTCCCGACCTTCAATCGTCGCAGAATAGTATGCACCTTGATGAAATTAATATATCCAACAACAAAACAAATGATGCTACACCAGGAATTGATGACTAATCAGTGCTGCCACTTTATAAACTATTTTATTTTGATTGAATATTTTATCTTCGTGCTTATATTTTTCACTACTTTAATCTTTTATTTCTTAAATACTTTTTTCAATCTGTATATTATAATTTTATTTGGAATATTTTCTTCATTTCTATTATTTTGCTTGTTTTCATATTTAATTATATTTTTTTCTTCATATTTTTTGAATTTTGTACAAACTAACTTAATTATTGTATTAAATTTTCATAATAATTTTTCTTTCAGAACCGTTTCTCCAATTTTCTTTAATTCAGTTATTACATTTTTATTTTTGTATTCACAGAATGCAATTTGTGGGTGTTTTATGCTCCATTTGAACCTGCTTTTTCTCTGGATGTTGTTTTTTACATTAATTTAAATGATGTCGTTTCATAATTCTATATATGGCAATGCCAATTTCAAATCTGCACAGTTAATGTTGAGTTACTTATCTAAGGCGCAGAAGGGTTTTAAAGTCTGTCACTTTAATGCTAGAAGTCTAAACGAATCCAAATTTGATAGCATAAATGATATTTTTAATGGTGTTGATGTTGATGTAATTTGTGTGAGAGAAACTTGGTTTAATCCTGACATTCCTGATAGTATCCGTAACCTACCCAATTATACTCTTATTCGTAACGATAGATGTACTTCCACAACTGGAGGTGGGGTTGCCATTTATTGTAGATCAACTCTAAAATTTAAAATAATAAGCAAATCCGAATCAAGTGGTATTGAATATATTGTCCTCGAGGTCTATGATGGAAATGAAAAGTGTTTGATAGCTTGTGTATACAATCCTAACAGATGTTGTTCACCTGCTCCATTTTTTTCTGCATTAGAGAATTTATTAATTTCTTATGAGCACATAATTATATGCGGCGACTTTAATGCTGACCTTCTTAAAGTTGACTCCCGCTCCACTCAGCTCCTTGATTTCGTCGCTGCCTCAGGACTCAATGTTGTTAATTCTTTTCCAACTAGATACGCACCTAATTGTTCACCTAGTCTACTCGATCTTATTATTGTATCTGATCCAACAAATATTCTGTTAAATGATCAACTGTGTCTTGATGGAATTTCAGATCATGACCTGATTTTTTGTACTTATGATATTGACTTCTCTCATTCTCAAATACCCCTTTCTTTTACGTTTAGAGATTTCAAATCAGTCAATCTTGAACTTTTGTGTGAAGATGCAAGAAGCTTACCGTGGTATGATTGCTTAAATATAAGTCATGTGGATGACAAACTGAATTACATATTAATCCTTGTAAAATATCTTTTCGAAAAACATGTCCCTCTGAAAACAGTTGCCATTAAAAATAAAAAATGTCCTTGGTATAATTTTGAAGTTCGATCTGCTATTAAAAATCGCAGAAAGTACTACTTGAAGTGGAGGAAGTCACCAAGCTCCGAAACCTGGCAAACATACTGCTCTGTGCGTAATCAAGCAACTTTCATTACCCGACTAGCTAAAAGAAACTTTTTCGCCACAAAACTCGACACTACCTTACCACCTAAGCAACTCTGGGCAAACTTGAGAGAAATTGGTGTTGGTAAACGTCAAATTTCAAATTGTAAGATAAGTGCAAATGATCTTAATAATCAGTTCACGATTACCAACCAAATTCAGAGCAATTTTAACGTCAAAAGGGAATTGATTTATAAAAACGTTGATCTTTTTGATTTTGAGGTTGTTTCGGAAGATGAAATTATTAGCACTTTTAAAACCCTTAAGTCCGAGGCTATTGGTGAGGACGGAATTTCCCTTCGATTTATTAAAATGATTTTCCCCTATATAATTAACCCTTTAACGCATCTATACAATCATTGCATTACAACTTCAACTTTTCCTACTACATGGAAAGCAGCTAGAATCATCCCTGTTCCTAAAAAATCTCTGCCAGTTAAGGCGTCTGACTACCGACCAATTAGCATCTTACCTTGTTTGTCAAAGGCTTTAGAGAAGATTCTTACGAGACAAATATTAGAGCATCTTGCCTCTAAGAGTCTGCTGTCTCCTTATCAATCTGGGTTCCGTGAAAACCACTCTTGTTCCACTGCAATGGTTAAGATACTAGATGATATCAGACTGCGGTACGATCAACATGATCTGACGGTTTTATGCTTGCTTGACTTCTCTAAGGCTTTTGACAAAGTTAACCATGATGTTCTTTGTCAAAAATTAAGGCACTATTTTGGGTTTTCTGATTTGTCTGTCTCCCTGATGAGGAGTTATTTATATAATAGAACTCAGCGTGTGGTTGTCCAGACAGATTGTTCACAACCTACTTTCCTTAGAACTGGTGTTCCACAGGGCTCTATATTGGGTCCGATACTCTTTTGCTTGTATATCAATGACTTGCCTTCCGTGTGCGAAAATGTCTCTTTTCATCTATATGCAGATGACATACAGATTTATTTGTCAAGGAGAATAGGTCTTACTGAAGACCTTGTTTTTCGCATCAACCAAGATCTTGTGGCCATATCTAAATGGGCTGATGATAATGGTCTAGAACTGAACCCTAACAAAACTCAGGCTTTACTGATATCAAAGAAAAAATATGACACTGAACAGCTCCCAACTATCTCCCTAAAAAACTCAACAATCCCATACGTTAAAACTGTGACTAGTCTTGGCATTAAGGTAACGAATGACTTATCTGGTAGGGAACACATAAACTCTGTTGTTGGACGAATTTACGGAACATTGAGAAAACTCTGGACAACAAGTAGCTTTACACCTACTGAAACACGGCTTCGACTAGTTAAAACGCCTCTTGTTCCCATTATTTCATTTTCGGAAGTAGTATATCCTAAACTTGATTCCATGTCCGAGCACAAACTAAATGTTGCATTTAATGACATGACTAGGTATGTGTATGGCATAGGTAGACATGACCATATATCCCCCTATAAGACTAAAATTTTAAATTGTACTCTGCAGCAATTTACTAATTTCCGGAATTGTTTATTTTTGCATAAAGTGATTCGCACCCAAAAACCCCAGTATCTTTTTGAAAGAATAAGATTTTGCCACTCGTCTAGAACAGGAAGTATATTAACGCCATCTTTTAATTTTCTTAACTCGTCACGTCTGTTTTTTGTTAATGGCATTCGCCTATGGAATAATCTACCGGGAAGAATTAAACAATTGAGAGAAATTGCAAACTTCAAACGTGAAGCATTTAAACAGTTTTCTAATACGCATTCATAAATATCTTAATTTTAACGAAATTGAAAGGAAGAGAAGGAGAAAGGGAGAAAGGGAGAAAGAAAGAAAGAGAAAAGAAGAAAACAAAAAAAAATATATATATGCATATGTATATTTAACATTTAAGTCATAATTGTATACTTTAACCAATGTTGAAACATACTATAAAAGACTAAGTCTTACTGTATTATCCAATAAAAATGAAATGAAATGAAACATGTATAACTCAGTTTTGAAAAAAATGTCAGTTAGAACCCTATTGTTCTAAGGTCGCGACTTTATTGATTGTGTGCAGCTGTATTTCAACAATGGCTTCACGAATATTTTCTTTTAAACCGTCAATTGTCTCTGGCTTGTTGGCGTAACACTTCGTCAATTGTCTCTGGCTTGTTGGCGTAACACTTTTCTTTTTCGGCACCCCACAAATAATAGTCCAACGGTGTCAAATCGCAGCTCCGAGGTGTCCAAATGACATCCGCCCTGCAGGTGATAACGTGATCTTCAAAAACAGGATGCAAAACATTGAGTGTAGCTTCGGCTGTGTGGCACGTAGCGCCGTTATGAGTCATGTTGAAATCAAATGTTGCCAATATCCTCCCCTTCAATTATTGTGAACAAAAATTCGTTCAACATGGCCCGATAACGATCGCCATTGACTGTAACGGCCACTCCTTGCTTATCTTCGAAGCAAAATTGCCCAATTATGCCTCTGGGGAGCAAAGTCCGCACCAAGCAGTGACTCGTTTTGGGTGTTACGGCTTTTCAATGTATGCGTGCGGGTTTTCTGTGCCCCAAATGCGACAATTTTGCTTGTTTACATACCCGCCAAGATCAAAATGATCTTCATCTGAAAAGATGATTTTTTGGCAAAATCGGCATCTTCTCTAAGTCAATAGCAAGCCAACTTAGCGAAGCGAAAACGCATTAGATGATCAGTTGGCTTCAACTCCTAAACCAATTGGAGTTTGTATGGCGTCATACCAAGGTCCTTATGCAAAATTCGTCTCAATGATGTCTCCGAAATGTTCAATTGTTGAGAACGACACGGTGAATTGATGTTGATGGCGCTTCACGCACACTTTCTCGGGTGTACGCACTGTTTTTGGCTCTTCACGCTTTGGTTTATCGATGAGGATGACAGTTTCTTTCACTTTTTTGCCAAGATAACGAACATACGGAGCTGAAGGTGCTCTTCTTCCAAAATCAGTAAATTTATATGGGAGTGTAGCTTCTTCTCTTCAGTAACCACTCTTTACACCACACATCACGTTTCTTTTTTCGCGTTTCTTTTTTACGGATAAGATAAAAAGCAGCCAAAGCAAGAAAGTCGTCGTCCGAATCACACATTTTCGCAACATGCTGTAGCGTGTGGAGGCGAAACGACAAATCATTGACGAATGCCGATTTTTCTTTGAGGAGATCGAACTCCATTCATGAGTGATTTGCTGTTCTATAGCCGTATGATGCCGGCTATGATTTTTTATTTTTATTTACTTGGCCTCCGTAAAAGCGACTATTCCGTGCACCAACATTTTTTACCCTGTTTTTTGGGATGAAGTATGCAAAATGCTTTTAATGAAAAGCCAACCATATAAGCCAACCAGAGTTTCATAGCTTATAAAAATAAAAAAAAATCAGTTCAATTGTGAGAAATTTTATTCGCACACAAGATAGGATCAAATTCGCGACCTTAGGACAACGGACATTTTTTCAAAAAAAAAAAAACAAAAAAACATGAAAACGGTAAACTAAAGACTAAAGACAGAGAGCACATCAAGCAGTTCAAACAAGAAATTGAGTAAAATAAGAACGAAATTAAATTGTTTGACTGCCTAAGTTTATGCAAATGTGTAAAGTGCAATAAATGAAATAAATGCTGTGAATATAAAATTTAAAACTTAACAAATCTGAAACTTTTTGTGTATATATTGGAATTAACGACCTATGAGAATGTTCACTCGGGCGTATACTTATTATTTTTCAGAATAGAGGAGAAGAAACGTAACCGCCCATTTTTCCGAAAACTATTTGAGCAACAAAATTAATTCTTGTGGCGCAAATGATTAACAAGTTAGCAGCAAAATATGCCATTAGTTTCATATATCATATCCCTAAATGCAATGGTTCTAATTTGGTTCTGCCAGCGTAATATTGCGCTAGCAGAACATCAATTTTTCCAAGAAATCGTTGAGGTACAAAATTAATTTTTGCGGCACAAATTAGCAAGAAATTAACAACAAAATACTTTTCGGTGCCGACTAATGAAATGGTTCTGTTAGCGTAATAGACGTTTTTTCTAAGGCGTGGTACAGCGGTTTCGGTCAAACTATAATACAAGTTATTTTCTAATACAGGGGCGCCCGATGAAATGCATGCCTGTGGCGCCATCAACGTTTAATCCACCACTGAGAACAGACCTATTATTGCTAAGAAAATATTAATATTTTTCTGTAACAGTATCGTAAGATCAATGAATTTTGGTTTCCGTAAAAAAACAAAACAAAAAAAAAACATTTAAATACATTATATCACCATGTGTTATTTATTTATTCTTTTTTTTTAATAGATTTTTTTTTTCTTATAAATCAAATACATTACATAACATTTTTCTTTACTATTCTGATATATTTCATTTTTTTTTTGTTAACATTTAAAGCTATAGAATTAGAGAAGTGTGGATTCTTATGATAAATTTTTGTGTTTGGACGTACGACAAAATGAAAAATTGTTGCATTCAAATTTAAAACAAACTGTTATAAATTTTGTATATAAACAACATATAAGCACACTTTGCTGAATATTCTAAATAAAATAACGACTTTAGTTACTTTCTCTACTTTTAAACTCGAATCTCGAGGAAATATCGATGTACTTTTATAATATATGCGTACCAATATTTTTCTTTTAAGCCGATCGAACGACCATTTCCATGAATCAACACTATCCAAAGCGCCTTGCCTAGACAAAATTTGAGAATGCATTTTTGCCAACACTTAGTTTAACAAAAATTTGCCATTCAACATACAAACACATTTATAACTACATTAACTACATACATACTAAAAGGGCAACACATTTATCAAACCTTTAATTCAAGATTTTAATCGTTGTGCCACAATATGACAAAAACAAGCTTACAATCAATTTTAGTTCGTAGTTTCACTGGCCTTACCTTTTTTAAAAAAAATATTTGCAATAAAAAAGCTTAGTTTCATAACAAAAAGACGTCTTTCTTTCAACTAAAAAAGTTGATCGTTCCTATGACCTCGCTTTATACATTAAAATTTTCCGAATAAGATTTTGGCCTTGATTGCCTTTTTAATTTCTTCAATCAACCGGATTTTGGACCCCAATTGTGGCATTTTTAATTTTCATTTGGTCATTCTGAAGTTTTTGGAAAAAAATGCCGTCCGGCCTCTACTTTATGGTTTGCCTTGAACCAATTTTTGTGCATTGCTCAGCACCAACTGATTTTTTTTTAAACTTACACCCACTCAAGGGATTTTTTATACCCTAATTTTGCCAGAGACACAGTGAGTGTATTAGGAATTCTTGAACATTCGTGTAGTACGGCTAAAGAATGATTCTCTATACTTAAGAGTACGTCCGAAGTTGGGCTCGAGGGCAAACTGATGGGCATTCCTAAAAGCGCGAGTATTACGGGCGAATTGTTTGAGGGGAGGACTGCAACTGGCTATTTCTCGAGAGCACTTCCCACAGAAATAACGATAGAATAGAGAGAGACATAAAACGTTACGACCGACCGACGGTGATCTAACGAATGGAATGACGCAGTGATGTCTATATCACTCTTCATTCGTATAGGACTCTTGGACTCATGGACAGCAACGGGGGTACATCTCGCCTCAACGATACAAGTTAGGTTAGGTTAGGTTAAAGTGGCTGTCATGGATGTTAAGAGACACACTTAGGCCAATCAAAGGCCCATTGTGATACCACATGAATCTAAGAAGGCTTTTCTTCGAAAGCTCATTGAAACCAATTAGAGTTCCTTACGAAACGTAGAAGATTAATTATATTAATGTGTTCGAGATCGTTTAGATCATTGTAGAAGTATTCCCCTAAGTGAATCCTACGTTTATGAGCAAGAGCAGGACAGGTGCAGAGGAGGTGAAGAACTGTCTCCTCCTCCTCCTCATCCATACAGCTTCTGCAGAAGTCATTAGAAAATACGCCCAGTCGCGCAGCGTGTCTTCCAATTAGACAGTGTCCGGTAATGACACCAATTAAGGAGCTCATATGCAATCTGCTTAGAGATATCAGGCATTTGGATCTCTTTAAGTCCAAATTTGGCCAAATGTTTTTCGTTGCCTGACAGGTGGTTATGTGATTCCACCTGATGTTAGTTCTCTTAATAGCATCTTGTTGTAGCAAAAATTTACATGTAGCGATTGGTATACCAACATTAGCCATTTGTGGCTTAATGGGTAATGCTGTACCATATTTGGCGAGTTCGTCGGCTTTGCAGTTTCCTGGAATGTCTCTATGGCCCGGCACCCAGTGAAGGTGAATGTTAAACTGTTGTGCCATCTCCATTAGAGACGATCGACAGTTTTTGGACCGTAATCGAGTTTGTAGAGACAGAGTCCAGGGATTTTATAGCTGCCTGACTGTCTGAGAAAATCCGGATATCAGATGTGGATACCACGTTTTCTCTGAGCCAGGACAGGACCTCCTTAATCGCCAAAAGTTCCGCCTGAAACACGCTACAATGATTTGGAAGGCTGAATGAGAGACTTAGTTTTAGTCGTTCGGAGTACACACCTCCACCAACCCCATCATTAGTTTTCGATCCATCTGTATAGAAGTGGATTGCCCCGTCTTCCAGGAATGTTTTATTTTCCCAGAAGGATCGGGAAGGGATAGAAGTTTGAAAGCTCCTATCGAACTGTAGTTGAGGAATGGTGTAGTCTGTGTGCTTTGGAATTGATTCTAAATAGTTAAGAATAACAGAGTGGCCAATGTTGTTGTTAGTCCACTGTGAAGAGGCATTCAGGCGAATAGCAGAACTAGCAGCTATTTGTTTGCTGATTATGTCCAGAGGTGTTAGATAGAGTAGGGTGTCTAGTGCCACAGATGGGGTCGTACGAAGTGATCCGCTTATACTTAGGCATGCTGAGCGTTGCACCTTACTAAGCTTATCGCAGTTCATTTTTACGTCCAAGGCAGTCCACCATACTGACACACCATAAAGAAGAATCGGTCTGATTACCGATGTGTATAGCCAGTGAGTGATTCTGGGTTGCAAACCCCATTTGCTACCAATGGCTTTCTTGCAGGTAAAAAGAGCTACCGTAGATTTTCTTATTCTTTCGAGTATGTTGCTCTTCCAATTTAGTTTTCTGTCTAAGATAAGACCCAGATATTTACTTTCGTCTGAAAACTTTAATTGGACACCGTTTATAAAAGGAGGGTCGATGTGCGGAATTTTATATTTCCTAGTGAATAGGACCAAATCGGTTTTTTGTGGGTTAACGCTTAAACCACACCGATTCGCCCAAAGTGATAGCTTATTTAGAGCGTTTTGTAAGAGTTCTTTTAAGGTATTTGGATGTTTTCCTGAAACAGCTATAGCAACGTCATCAGCATAGGCTATCACTCTGAATCCCTCTCTATCCAGACAGTTAAGAATTTCGTTAACTACCAGATTCCAGAGTAGAGGGGAGAGAACACCGCCTTGCGGCGTACCTCTGCTGACAGACCTTCTTGCGGAAAAGCCGCCGAGTTCTGAGTTAATTATTCTGCTATTCAGCATTAAATGAATTAACTCTCCAAGTGAACTCTCCACATTCAGAGTTGACAGTGCAGATGTGATTGCAGATGTGTCCACGTTGTTAAAAGCGCCTTCAATATCAAGGAATGCAACCATAGTATACTCTTTATGATGGAGGGAGTATTCGATAGTGCGTACTAAGGTGTGTGGCGCCGTTTCAACCGATTTTCCCTTACAGTAGGCATGTTGAGAGTTAGACATGAGTCTTGTATCAATGTTTGCCCTGAGGTGTATATCTATCAGTCTTTCTAATGTCTTAAGAAGGAACGATGATAGACTTATGGGTCTGAGATCTTTAGGGTTAACTTGCGAGCATTTTCCCGCCTTGGGTATGAAAACAAATTTCACTTCTCTCCATACTGAGGGAATATGGGCCAGATGCAAGCAGCTATTGAACAATACCTCAAGGATTGGTGTTATTATATCTGAGGCTTCTTGGACTTCAGCTGGAATAATGCCGTACGGTTCGAAGGTGTTGATAGCCCATTGCAGTTTATCCCTTGTGATTAGACCTTGTGGAAATGATGTAGTAGTAATTGAGTGCAACTGATTGTTACAGGTTACTTTTTGAGAGCTACCAGGAAAGTGAGTGTCTAGTAGCAAGTTAAGAGATTCTTCATTTGAGGCTGTCCAGAAGCCATCTGCTCTTTTTAGACAGCTGGGCATCACTGGATTTGTTGAAAGAATTTTTCGTAGCCTAGAGGCATCGGAGGTTTCTTCTATTCTGTCACAAAAGGATCGCCAGGAAGATCGTTTAGATCTTCTTAGTTCCGTTTTGTATTTGTATGAGTCCCAGTCAGAAGCCTGTCTTGTATATTTGGCTCTGTTACGATACAAGACAGCATTGAGTTTACGAAGCATTAAACTCTACATGGTTTTTTATTCCCCATTTTACAATGCTGTTTAAGTCAGAGTTTAATGAGCTTATCATATTTTGCCGTTGCAGTTCCACATTCGAAGAGAAGGGATGTGAGTCTGGGAACGAATAAGAAAAGCTAAGGGTGCTATCGTCATCGTCAGTGAAACAATTTATAGGATAAGAACTTACAGACAAAATATAATTTATAAAGATGAGGAAGAGGGTCGGAGACAAAACGGATCCCTGGGGCACACCAGCATTTAAATTTAGGGTTTCAGACTTGAATCCGTCTAATACAACATGTATTGAACGGTTCGAAAGAAAATTTCTAATCCAACGAAGGATGGGTTCGTCGTTACCGAAAGCACGCATTTTCGATAAAAGAGCAAGATGTCAGACTTTATCAAATGCCTTTGAAATATCAAGTGCAACAATCTTACTTTCTCCAAAACGATGTTAAGATTTGCTCCACTGTTCGGTGAGATAAACCATCAGATCACCAGTGGACCTGTTGCTGCGAAAGCCGTATTGCTGGTCATTAAGAAGCTTTCGGTCTTCGATATATTTCTTGAGCTGATAGTTAATCAGCGTTTCCATGACCTAAGAAAGAAGGGATGTAAGTGCAATCGGACGATAATTGGAGGGGGAAGAAGATTCGCCTTTTTTGGCATTGGCTGGACAAATGCTGTTTTCCAACTGCTCGGAACGAGCCCAGAAGAATAGGAAAGATGGAAAAGCAAAAGCAAGGGTTTCGCCAGCGTAGAAGAATATCTCTTCCGAATAAAAGCGGGGATACCATCCGGACCAGAGGATTTATGTATGTTGAGATCTATTAGGACTCTCGCCACAGCTCGAGTGCGGAAGAAGATTTGTCCCATGGAATCATTGACGCGCTCAAGAACAGGTGGACGGTCTTTGGTTTTCAGTTTAAGGAAACAAGAAAAAAAAAATCGCCTTAAGGAGGAAAAAAAAAACGGTACAGAAGTAAAAAAGTGTTCGAGTTATTGAGATGACATAGGGAGAGTTCGACTCAGGGAATGCTTTCAGTATGAAAAACTGAAAGGAATGATAAAAAAATGCTCAAAAGAGTTAAGGAGAACTTTGAGTTAGGGAGAGTTCGCCAGTCGATTGAAGTTGTTTTTACGGGACTTTTTAGAACATTTAATTATTACGTTTGAAAGCTCAATCTTGAGCCTTCAGCTCTGTTAGCATAAGTTGGCAGTATTTGCATCCATTTGTTGTCTCTACATAGTGTTTGTTCTGATGGTATTCCTAATAAATGTGTACTAGCTGAAAACACTACGTCATAACGAAACGATGTTAGCTTTACGTTGAGCTTCTAAACGGATTTCCAACATAGCATACGGCGGAACACTAACTATCAGTATAATTACGAGAATAAGTATTTTCGGATTTTCACATAAGAATCCATGAGCAGCAAAAGTCACACCTAGTCCGAAAAACCTGAGCCCCTGCAATGGGCCCATGACTTCTGTGACGTGATTGGTGTGGTTCAGGGTAACCAAAGCTAATAGCAGAGTTTCCCACATGCCATTGCAAGCGCCCCAACTTGCAGCTATGACATAAAAAAGAGCACTATCATCGCTGGATGGCTTCCATCGCGAGAGCACGAGCAGCAGACAAGCGTGGAAAAAGAAAGCCGCAACTGTCGAAAGAATTCATAATTTACTCTTAATTTTTAATGATATTCAAAAAACTTACAAATTACAATGATCCGTTTGGTGTATCGCAAGAGGAGACTTAGAGTTCCCGATACAATAGTTTGCATTATGCCCATGCCTATAAGAGCCCCAGCTACCATGCTGATTCCAAGGGAACAGGATACAAAAGCCTGAAACAATTCAAACATTATAACTGAGCTTCCCTTATAATAAAAACAAATTTACCCTCGTAAAATCACCCAGCATGTATGCCTGTTCGGTTCCAATGAAATATGCCATCGGTCCAGCAAAGAGCAATGTGTCGGTAACACCTTTCGCACGTGATCTTCGAAGTGTACATTCAAAATTTCTTGAGAATATTGTCAACACCAGCGCTCCAACCGCAAACAGCAGATAAATCAAAATCAGTGTTACTCCCCCCACCCGTTTCTCGCTTACAAAATGCGAGTAGGCCTTCGTTTCGTTGCTATCCTCATCCGCCGTAGAGGAACTCCAAACCGGACACATATCAGCTCCGCAAATCCGCTCTCCATGTTCATTGTGATTGTACATTTCGTCGAACAAAAAGTAATAATTGTTATGCGTTACAACCACAGGACTGGGAAGCGCTTCCGGAATGCTGTTATTTACGGAAGTTTTCAAAGTCGTCGTAGTGCTTGGAGTGATCAAATCTGAACTTGGTGTAAAACTAAAATTGAAACAGTCCCAATTGGTCGAGCTGCAAACGAGCACCAAAGAAGCCAGAAGAGCTCCAATCATGATTCCGATGTCTTGGGATGCTTGAAACCATCTTGCAAATCGGCGGACTTTCTGTTCTCGATTGCAAAAAATTTTGTGCTCGTCATGGATATTGTCCACAGCAGCAGCAGTTAAGGCACAATCATGCTGAGAACAGCTTAGCCTGCTAGCGAAATGCACTACCAAGGCAATTTTGCTCACCCAAGCTGGACCGAGAGTTATTCCCAGGATAACGTACGCCGGCAGAAGGGTGTAAATGGATGAACAGAGATGCCCCAAAAGAAATACACAGACTCCTATGCAGCTGGCGGCTATTAGTGCAGCGAAACCTTTTTTCTCAATGAGTTTTGTTGTAAAGAAGCACATTCCTGTAGAAATTATAAACGAGATGCTTAGTAGAATAGATCCTATATTCGGGCCAACGTGCATCCATTGCTCCTGATGGTGCCACACTGAGTTTGAGCTCTGCAAGGCTATGAGGGGCAGCAATATGGCACAAATCAGACCGTGTCCAATGGTTAGGAATGTGAAATCCTTCCAGACCTTAGACTGGACGTGTGCTGGAATTTTGTGACGGCAACATCGACTGTTAAGGGTAATGAGTCTCCGAATGGATGTAGCTCCGATAGAGCTGTTAATTGATTCGCGACGCCTGCTGGCAGCCAGTGCAGCTTGAACCTGATACGGTGTGATGGGATTAATTCTATGCGACCGCGTCGAAATAGGCGAGTAAGCTGCAAGACGCTAAAAGAAAGTAATTTAAAAAAAAAACTGTTTCAAAAAATGTTGATGTTGAGAATTACTTCAATCATGGGATCATCCCAGATGTTATGTGTGCCTCCAGAGCTACGAGTTCGCAGGACGTTTCGAGCGGTAACCGAATGCCTGTGATGATGTTTTGTATTCAGAAAAAAAGGATTAAAAGTTGAATTCTGAAAAAAAGTTCTGGTCTAGAAAATATATTTGCTCCAATAGTTAAAGTGTCATATACCTGGGGAGGCACAAAAGTTTCGCGTTCTCTATCCCGATCTCTGTCCTTATCCCGATTGAAATCAATTTGTTCTCTTGCCCTCTGTTCAATTAGAGCTAATTCTCTCTCTCTTCCCAGCTTTCTTTCTATTCGCTCCAGCTCGTGGATGTTTGGTAGACTTCCCATTCTCATTTATTTATATTTTTGGCTGACCGTTTTAGAGTTGAAAAATTAGAAGTTATGTCACATTTAAAAGGTTTTTTTCTGAAATAAGACCAAGCAAATAGTAGGTAATTTTTTAGTGTCCGTGGCAGAACGTCGTAGTGGGTTCGAGTCCTACTCGTTTAAATTTCATCTTTCAGGGGCACTACCTCTTGCGAAGAACTGACAAAACTTCCAAGAGTATCAATCTGTCATGAAAAAGTGCCTCTCAACTTTTCACTTCGGAATCGGCATCAAATAAATTTTAACATCAGGCATAACATATGCGCTTGAACTGTTCTTTTAAATAATCAAGGAAGTGGCTTTTTAGCGTAGGCTTCATTTAAGTCCCTCGTAATGCAGACTTACTGACTTAAAAATTAATAAAAGAATCGTTATTCAAAGGGTAATTTCTAGAAAGAAACCTGTCCCATATCCTTTCCGGAGACGCAAATTATCTCCACGCCAAATCTTTATCACATTAGAAAAAAATGCTGTCCATAGGCTGAAACCGTGAACCGGGTGGCCATCAATTGCTGAGTCAATTGGATCTTTTAATAAATTATTCGACATCTATGCGCAGAACTCTACTCGGCCTAGTGCGTGAAATAGTTGAGATGTTGGATTTTATCGTAGATTCTCTCACCGCTAGTCTGGGTCTGGGTTCTTGTCATGAAATCCCTCTAAATTGAAATCAAGTAGAGTAAAAATAATAGCCTTCACTTATGATCTTGCATTACTAGCGACTGGCAAGTTCCTACCTACTATCAGTGAACAGACCGAATATTCCCTCTCGTTGGTAAGTAGTAAATGGACTAGGAACTGTGGGCTGACAGTCGATCCAGCTAACATAGAACTAGTGCTATTTACTAACAAACGCAAAATATGCGATTTTAAAATACCTTCAATTGAAGGCTGTCCTCTTAAAATCATCAAAAGTATCTCGGTGTCATCTAAGATAAAAAACTAAACTGGGGTCTGAACACCAAAGATAGATACACAAAGGCGTCCATCGCCTTTTACTCCTGCAATAGTTGACCAAACCCCTAAATTATCAGATGGATGTATTCGGCAATAATTAGACCAATACTAACCTTTGGTAATTTGGTTTTGTGGAAAGCTTTAGAAAAGAGCACGAACCTGAAAACTTTGACAAAAGTTCAAAGACTTGCGTGTACAGGCATTACAGGGGCAATGAGATCCACCCCAACTGCGGAACAGGAGGTTATCCTCAATTTAATACCCGTAGAACTCTTTGTTCAAGAATCTGCGGCTAAAAGTGCCTTGAGACTTAGTCAGACTAAAGTCTAGAAAAACAGTTCCATAGGACATGCTCAAATCCTTCATAAAGTTATGGGTCATTATGGGTACAACAACAGACCATAAAATACCCGAACTTGATTTTCATAAACCATTCCACGCTGCCATCCCAAGGAGAGAGGAATGGATAGATAACATACCATACTCCAATGCGTCGTCAATAGCTATCTATACTGATGGCTCTAAGATAGATACAGGCTTCTATTCTGAATCTCTCAAGTAAATCGACTCGCTTCGGCTTCCAGAATACAGTAGTGTCTTCCAAGCTGAGGTCCTGTCAGTGACAACAGCTGCTAAACAGGTATGAATGATGGTGATACCACGGGCTGTTATCACTTTTTACATTGATAGCCAAGCGGCAATAAAAGCGATTACTACAACTGAGGTAAAATCAAAGCTTGTTTCATGCTGCCGCGAAGAGCTTAAGGTTCTTGGCGCACAGCATAACATTAGACTCTGCTGGGTCCCAGGCCACAGCGATATACCAGGCAACCAGAAAGCCGATGAATTAGCAAGATTAGGGTCAACGCTTGACGTTAGCCTGCAAGCGCATCTAGTTAGCACCCCTACCTGTTATTTAAAACAAGAAATCTCAAAAAGAATAACCTTGGTGGAACCTTCTTGACACCTGCGGCACTACAAGAAAGATCTGGCCCTGTTTTAATAAACAAAGAACGGAAAGAATTATGGAACTACACAAGAAATATCACTTCGATCTCTTGTAAGCATAATTACCGGACATAATCTGTTAGGATATCTTAAGAAAAAGATGAGAATCAGTTCAGATGATCTATGCAGAGGATGCGGTGCAAAAGACGATTCGCACTTTCTATGTCACTGTCCAACTCTCAAACCAAAGGAAGAAATCGCTCGGCAATTATTTCTTCGGGGATTTAGAAGAACCCTCTAGAACTCCAAGTATAAGTTTGTTCAATAAGAAAAAGTGTAGGTTAGAACAGTACAGAAAGTGTACAACAGAACAGATCAGCACAGAAATGTCAGACAAGTTAGAACAGTCATCAAAACGTCATCTGTGAAAACTATAATCAGAAAAAAAAACTTCCTGCATTGTTTTCTTCAACACATGTTTGAAAATGTAATTTATTTAAGGGATTAGACCTTTAAAAAATCAAACAAATAAATATTTACTATTTTATAAGCAAAATCAAAAAAAATTTCATTATTGCCTTAAGTTATTCACTATTATTCACTTAACCTCAAAATACAAAACAATAACAAAGAAAAAAACAAAAATACAGCACTTTGACAGTTGTCATGAGTCTGTTCTAGGTCACTTTTCCTCAAAAGCAAGTACAGAAAATCCTGTTCTTTTTTACGCTAACCTACGCTAAACTGTTCTAGAAAAAGTCATTGAACAGCAAACTAGAACAGTCTAGCACAGAAAAATTGTTATTGAACAGGAAAACCTTGTACTTTTGTGTCCAATACAGTCCAGCACAGACTCATTGAACAGACTTTACTAACATTTGTAAAAAAGCCTTCAGTTAATAACACCAAAACTGTTTATTGTTATGAGAATGCTGATTTTGATGCAATAAATGAATATATTGCTTCTTTTTCGTGGACTGAGATTTTGAGTCAATCTGATCTTAATAGTTCGTATAACAATTTAAAATCTGTTTTAAGAAACGCGATTGAACAATTTGTTCCAAAGAAAATAGTAAAGTGTAACTCTAATCCTGTTTGGTTTAACAAAAGACTATCTAGGTTAAAAAATCAGAAAAATAAAGCGTATATAAAAATTTCAAAAGTAATAAGGAAAGTGAAACGCTACGGCACAAATATTTATCCTTGGAACGGGAATTTGTTTCTCTTAACATGTTTTTATATAATAATTATATTTCATCACTGAGTCAAAGATAAAAAAGGACTCGCGCCATTTTTGGAAATTTATCAATTCCAAACGGAATAATACAGGTTTTCCTATTTGTATGACATATTCTGGTTTTTCATCCAGCGATATTTCTGAGATTTGCAATCTTTTCGCCAAATATTTCGAATCAGTTTATTCTCATGATGTGCATGCTCAAAATATTCCTAACGTCAACGAGATTCTAAGTTTGGGTAATATTGAAGTCAGTTCTCATGAGGTGTTGGTTGCTTTAAAACAAATTGATTCTTCGAATTCTGCTGGACCTGATGGTTTTTCCTCTGGTTTTATTAAAAATGCAGCAGTCTCTCTTGCTGAACCATTAAGAATTATTTTTAATCTCTCCCTGGCGAAAGGTGTATTCCTAAGTGAATGGAAATATTCATTTTTAACACCTATTTTTAAATCTGGATCGAAGCAAGATATTTCAAATTATAGGCCCATTTGTAAAATCTCTGCCATTCCCAAGGTCTTTGAAAAAATCATAACTGATAAAATATTTTTTGTTGTTCGTGAGCACATACAGTGCTTTGCAAAAGTATAATCGCACCATGTAAAAATGGTTTTGTGTAAAACCGAGGACTGCAGCAATACTAAACTATTTTTTTTTTAAAGACCCTCATTAGATAAGAAAATTAAGAGAAAAAAAATTACCGTTACTTTCGCCTCTAATGTTTAGAAAAGAAAACAAGTTTTTTTCTTTGTTGCATAAGTATAATCGCATTCTCTTATTTTTTCAACATTTTTTTTATTTTTTTTTATTTTTTGAAAGATTAGTGTGGATTCTTACTACGCCGATTTTCAATCAAGTTAAAATACTCGATTTGGATTACTCTCGACCAGTTTTTTTAATTAGGAATTGTCCAACGAGTTCCATTCGTGCAGTTTTGTCTCTTGGAGCTCAGAAACACTACCAAACTGCCTGTTATTTTATATGGTGCGATTATACTTTTGCAAAGCACTGTATCGGAATTTCAACATGGTTTTTTCCCAGGCAGATCAACCGCAACTAATCTATCACTGTTTGTTGATTATATAATCTCGAACTTTGAAAAGAATCTGCAAACTGATATTATCTTTACCGATTTTGCCAAAGCATTCGATAGAGTTAATCATAAAATTCTTTTCCATAAGTTGTCCTGCCTGGGTTTTCACTCTAATCTTTTCAACTGGATTAAATCTTATTTAACTGAAAGAGTTCAAATCGTTAAGATAGACAATAATTTATGTTCCTTCGGGCGTAGCCCAGGGTAGCCATATTGGTCCTTTATTGTTTCTCTTATTTATCAAAGACATCTCGGATGTTTTTGTTCATTCGAAATGCCTTCTTTACGCCGACGACCTCAAGCTTTTCAGAAAAATCGATTCTTCACAAGATTGTTTACTTCTTCAAGAGGATTTAATGAGGCTCTCTCAATGGTGTAAATTAAATTGTCTTCATCTGAATGTAACTAAATGTCAAGTATTAACATGCTGTAGGAAGCAAGATTTTATGAGCTATGCTTACAAGTTGAATGATACCTCTTTAGAGAGAATTTCCCAAAAAAAAGACCTCGGTATCATCCTGGATGAAAAACTTTCCTTTAAGGCCCATATTGATTATGTATCAAATAAAAGCAATGCGATGTTGGGCTTTATCAAACGAAATTCTAGAGAATTTTCTGATATCTTCACACTAAAATCACTATATTTTACTTTAGTTCGTTCTGTTGTTGAGTATTGCGCTATTATTTGGAATCCTTACTATTCAAATGCGTCGGATAGGATTGAAAGGGTTCAAAGAAGATTTTCAAGATATGCTCTCTTTAAGATTAACTTTTCAAACAATGATATGCCCAGCTACAATACTAGGTGTTTATTACTTGGGATTCAAACTCTTGTTCTAAGACGAAAATATTTTGCTATTATATTTGTTCGCGATGTTCTTAAATCTCGTATTGATTGTTCATTTCTTCTGAGTAAACTTTGTTTTCGTGTTCCTTTAAGAAGTCTTAGAGTTACAGTTTTATTTTTTGAACGTTTTCATAGAACAACTTATGGATCAAACGCACCGATTTCAAGATGCATCAAAGAGGCAAACTCAGTCTGTAACTTAATTGATTTGTTTGAAGACTGTTCTAGAGTAACCTTTAAGAAAAAACTTCTGCATATTTTAATGTATTCTGCATAGTTTTACGTTTCAATATTAGTCTTACTTAGATGAATTTTTGTATTTTTACACTGTAAATATTTCTTGTCCTATTTATTAAATATTTTGTAATCGAATCTGTAAGAATATTTCTGATTGACAAAATAAACTAAGATTTTTTAAAGATTTTAAACATTGGCTACGTTCAATCACGTAACCAAAAGGTATCGGATAGCTTTTTGTTAGTGTAATCCATAGTAAAAAATAACAAATACATGAACCATTTTCTGTCAAAAAAAATCCAAAGGTATCTGAGAATTTTTGGTATAGGTACCTCAGGTATCCGAGTGATCAGCTGATCAACACGTGATTTTTTGTCTTGTATTGTTTGGCGCGCTATTTTACCAGCTTCCAATTTAGAAGAGATTTGAATGAAATATAAACAAAATAACTGTCGATGTTATTTTTAACAATATTTTTTATAATTTAGATGACTCGGAAGATGTTTGCCGACGAATTTACAGCCATAAACAATTCCCTGTTCTCAAGCGTTTGATTTGTTGTTTTTTTTCCATAGACGTTTTGACAGCTATCTGGATACAGGTATCTGTCTCGTCCAAAAAGATATCCCAGATACGGGTATCTCAGATAGCCTATCCGATACGTGATTGAACGTAGCCATTCTGAACTTCGTCAATGCCTCTTAATGGCTTGATTAACTGAACACATAGGTTTTTTATAAGCCTTAGTAGCAATACTCACGGGTATCACAATGGATCTGTATTCGATCTAAGTGTGACGGTAACGACACTAACTGTCAGCCCCATAACCTTAGCTTACCTATCGTAGATTCAGTCTCACATTCTCCTTTACATCCGCCATATTTTCCTATGCAAGCACAATGACGATTACCATAAGCTCACCAGTCTCATGATTCGGTTTTTCGTTCCGGTCAAAGTTCTACTCAAAAAGTCAATTTTTTTAGGCAAGTAAAAGTATTCCGCAGAGGTATCTTAGTAACTGGCTTTTTGTCAAGATTTCGAAATAAAAAAGTTTTCAGTGTCAAAACTGTTGAAGTTGTTAAAATGAAACTAGTTTGAAATCGTTGATATGAAATTACTTTGACTATTTCATATCAAATATTTTGTAATAAGTTTTGAAACATCGAATAAATTTTTCATTCCAAATTTTTCTGTTCAACGTAAGCTTCGTTTTTTATTCAGAGAAACATAATATTGAAGGGAATATTATTCAACAAGGAATAAATACAATAGGTTATGGGAACAGCCACGACTTCAAGAGAAGAAAATTATTAAATTAGTACATAGATATTTAATAAGAATATTTTCATTTTAAAGAGGAAATCTTTCAAGAATGGATTTCGGCAAGCACATTAAGCTTTTATCTGGAGAAGCAGATTGGCCAGTCTGGAAGAAGAAAATAAGGGATCTCTTGGACTACCATGAAGGAGCTATAGATGTGATGGATGGAAATATTCAAAAACCTCGACCCTTAGAAGAAAATGTTTCTGAAGAAGAAAAGAGAAAGCATAAGTTGCAAAGCGATTTTTATCGAAAAGCCAACAGTTATGCGAAGACCATGCTTACAAGTTCGATGACTGATGCAGTTTACGAAAAAGTGATGGACAATGAAACAGCTAAGGACACATGGGAAGCACTCAAGAATTTATTCGAAGCAACGTCAAAAGATCAGCTTTTCAAAAAGCGCACTGATCTTTTTAGATTTGACTGGAATCAAGAAGAAGACGTTTCGACCCACGTAGCTAAGTTAAGGACTTTGTGGAGCGAAATTAACAATGGTCTTAAAGCTAGAAGTGAAAATGCTTTACCAGATCTTTTGTTAGTTTGCAAGACGCTTCAAATTCTTCCAAATTGTTTTGAAACATTTCGTTCAAGTTGGATGCTGCTTACAAAGGATTCGGAGAAGACCTTTGATGAACTTTCAATGCAGTTGTGTTTGTATGAGAGAAACACACCGCGGGTTAAGGAAGGCAAGTCTGAAGAAGCATTAGTAGTCAAGACCAAGAACCAATCAAGAAAAGGACTAATTGTTAATTCAAATAAAGGAAATGATGTGTGCAATTATTGCAAGAAAAAAGGACACTGGGTAAAACAATGCTACAAATGGATAGCTGATGGAAAGCCAAAGAAGAACACAAAGAATTCACATAGTTCAGAAGTGAATACAAATGTTTCTTTGGTGTCTACAACAAATCAAGTCAATCATGTTGAGACAAGTACAGAAGATTGGTGGATTGACAACGGTGCCACCAAACATGTAACAAGTAGACGAGATGTTTTCATCAACTTTAAAAAATTTGAAGATGGAGTTTCTATTCAATGCGCTGGAAAAGAAAACCTTGCTTCTCTTGGGAAAGGAACCATTCAAATTATTTCCACAGTTGGAACGGTGAAGAAAAAGATGACCCTAAACGATGTCTGGTATGTACCAAAAGTTAGTAGAAACTTGTTTTCAGTTTTAGCAGCTCAAGATAGGAATGCACAGAGTGAATTTACTTCAACACCCTGTAGTTGTTTGTTGACAGTAAATGGTGAAGTTGTGCTACAAGAACAAGAACAGTAGGAGGCTCTCTTTTTAAGGCACATATAAGATCATTAGTTTCCAATCGTTTTGAAAATGCTAATTTGGCAGAAGATTTGAAGTCGATACTGAAATTATACCACGAAAGGTTGGAAGACAACAAAGTTATGCTATCCAGAGATGTGACATTCAACGAAGCATCTAACGAATGCACTAAAGATGGAGACTCATCAGATTGTCAAAATACTATTCCCATTCAATTTTTTCTTGACCAAATAGAAACCAAGGAAGACCAATTCCAGCCAGAACCTAGAATAGAACAAAATCAAGAAAACGATCAAGACGAAGAAGAAGTTCAAACAGAAAAACAGATTTACCAAGGGAGAAGCGAGATTGGAAAAGAACAATCTGAAGACATCGAAATAAGATACCAACAAGAAGAAGATGAAAGAGAAGGGAGACCAATCGAAAGATTGCGAAGAAGCAGACTCAAACTTAACAACAGTACAACTAGAGGATCGAATGAAGCTTAACAAACCAAAATACTTAGATAATTATGTTCTACAGCAACAGAGTGCCTTAACATCTGAATTCTGAAGACCCAAAAGATTATGAAGAAGCTTTGGAAAGAGAAGATAAATTTAAGTGGCAGATATTATGACGAAACCATTGCCTAGAATACTATTGATGGTGCTTTGCAAAATGATGGGGTTGTCATAAATTGTTTATTTGCTTTTGTGTTTGTGTTTTAAAAGAAATTATTTGTTTTATTCGTTCAATTAGATTATTCGTTTCATATTAACAAGGGAAAGTGTTGAAGTTGTTAAAATGAAACTAGTTTGAAATCGTTGATATGAAATTACTTTGACTATTTCATATCAAATATTTTGTAATAAGTTTTGAAACATCGAATAAATTTTTCATTCCAAATTTTTCTGTTCAACGTAAGCTTCGTTTTTTATTCAGAGAAACATAATATTGAAGGGAATATTATTCAACAAGGAATAAATTCAATAAAAACTACCTATGAATTGCCAATACCACGGCACTATTTTATCAATTTTGTTCTTAAGATCCAGTTGTTGAATTGATTTAAGTCTAAATTGATTGAAATTTTGTTCAAATTCTCCCCTAACATTTTGTCATTTAAACACACAATTTAAATATTCACAGTCTTCTTCATTGTTTTATGAAAATCGGTATAATCTACTCGTAAGATATTTTTCTCAAAAAATGGCAAAAAAAAAAACAAACAAACAAACAAATACTCCACATTATAGTTCTTATTTGTACTGCAAGCATCTTATTTCTTTGGAACCTATGTTTTCCACTTGTCTTTCTAATTCCAAGCTCAAGAATGCACTTCCTTATAAGAATATATACATTGTTCTTCTTGAATATGGAAGCAAACACGTTTAGTTCAACCCATCGAAAAAAATCAGGTCAAAGTCATTTTAAAGTGCATGCAAGCGAATTAAGAAAAAAAAAGAGTTTTTATTAATTTCGAAAACAACCACGCCCATCGCATCGTCGAACTGTTCAACAGTCGTCGATAACAACAATCGAGACAACAAACACATCATTATCCATCTGGAGATAATTTGATTATTTATTTTAATCGATAAACTGCCAATTCGTTTTTTTGTCCACCCCTTCTAACTTTTTGTGTCTTCTGTTGAGATGAGAGGAAATAAGATTCATTTCAAGAAGAAAATGATGTTCAACCATCTCTAAGCATCAAATTTTCAAAGATAATTAAATCAAATTTCGAAAATTGTAGAGATGTGAATAAATTTGGGTCACGACACAAATAAATATTTTGCAGTTTCCATTACCCCTAGGGTAGATACTCACTCAGAATCGCCTGTACCAATTCCCGATGAAGATTCGTGATTTTTTTCTGTTTTCGTTGAAAATAATTTTTTTATTTGGAATTCTTCCAAAGCCTTAATAATAAACTAAATCCGTGAGTTTTTCGCCCAACAAACGTGATTATAAAAAAAAAACACCACTCAATATTATTTTGGCACTTAGCCCAGATAATGGTTATCTGTTGAAGATATACACACCCATTTTGTAATCACTTTTCTTTATTCCAATTTACCAGAAAACAACTACATCATTAAATCCTTTTTTTGGTTTCAAATCTTTTCACCAATCAACTTCTACAATCGTTCTTTTCTTAACAACATCCTTAAGCTATATGAAAGTATATCTCAGCAGAGGTTTTTAGTTCAAAAACTGATGTTTTTTTTGTTATAAGCACACGCAGGGACATCAGCAACTTTTTATTCTAGGCAGACACAAAAATAAACACCATTCGCCAAGCACAATATCAATTGTAATGACGAGAAATGAAAGACAATAGTGTTTTTCAGGTAAACGAAATGTCAAGAATAAGGAGAAAAATGAAGGACCTGCGCAGAATTCAGTGTCAACATGTTTGGGATGCTTTGGTCCTTGTCAAGTTGTCCTAACGTCCTAAATTAATTTAGAGGAATTTTTGAAAATTCCCTCTTAAAAGCGAAGAAACTTGGCTTTAAAAGAGTTTTTTTTTCTTTTTTCTTTTCGGATAAAGATGTGAGTAGCTTTTTGAATGCTGGGTTAAATAAATACTCGCGCTCTGTCGTACTTCACAAATTCAGTGTAATCTTGCGTTTTTCGTTGGCTCTTGGAAAGTTCAGTGTTGATCTGCCAGAGTGGCTTAAATGTCATTCTTGAAGGTCAAGTGTAACCCGAGATAAATTTTTGGTAACACCAAGGTATATCATGATCATCTGTTTTGTCTGTAGAATCGCAGATTTTAACGTTCGATCCCCACCACTCAATTATATCATTTGATCGTTAATGGTATGATGTCGTTTTTAAATGTCTGATGCCCAGAGAACAATGTCAGCTCCTTGAAGGTGTTGCTCTCAAACTGTTACCCACGATCCGTCGCGATTCGCATAGGAATCCCATAACGCATGTTAAAATGCCTATAGGGAAAGCCTCAGCCTTGAAAAAAGGTCGATGCATGTGAGGATAGCATGTCGCGATAACGACAACCTTGTGAGCATTGAATAAGAAGTACAGGAAGGGGTTTTATGGAAATAGTAAGTGAAATAAGTTGAATGGTTAATATATAATAATTGAATCAAGATAAAATGGATTCACTGTGCTTCAATTTTATTTTTTTTATTTCAATCTTTTTTTTTTAGGATGCATGGAGTTTTTACGTTCAGTTGCACACGCTCGACTTTTATTGTTGTTTTTTTTTTTTTTTGTATTCCAAGCTGTATAATGGCGATGACGAGCAAAACTCCGCAAGTAGACGGGCTAGCCGCCGAACTGTACAAAGCAGCTTCAGATGATTTGGTTAGGAGCATGCACCGGCTCATCTGCAAAATTTGGTCGGAGGAAAGCATGCCCGACGAATGGAACGTCAGTATCGTATGCTCGATCCTCAAGAATGGAACTGCACCAATTACCGAGGTATAAGTCTCTTAACATCGCCTACAAGATCTTGTCTGCCGTGCTGTGTGAATGTCTGAAGCCTTTCGTCAATAAATTCTCCGTCAATAAGCACATCATTCACTACTGTTTTCTCTATCGAAGCCCAAACCTGGACAGAGCTTCAACTTCTTGTGAATTTGACGCTCTGTCTGACTCCATACAAAGAATTGTATCCTTGTATCCTCACACTGAAATCGTTATTACGGGCGATTTCAATGTTCACAATTCTTCGTGGCTTCTCCATTCGGGCCCGACAACACCCGAAGGAATGTGTGCCGAGATCTTTGCTGAGTTTAACCACCTTACTCAGCTTGTCACTGAGCCTACTCGAATATCGGACATTGATGGCCAAGCGGAAAATACTCTTGACTTATTCCTTACGTCTGACCCTGATAAATACACTATCAGTGTATTAACGCCTCTAGGCAGATCAGACCATAGTATCATATCCGCAAATTTCTCGTGTCAAACTAATCCAGTTAGAGAAAGAACTCCGAAGAGAACCGTATGGCAATACGAGAAAGCCAACTGGGACGGTCTCAACAACTTCTTCCGAATCTTTAACTGGTCACTATGCTTCCTCGATAGTGACGTAGACTCCAGTGCAGATATGATTACTAATATGATTATTTTGGGAATGAAAACTTTTATCCCGAATAGGGTTAAAAGCATCAAACCTAAGGAAAAGTCATGGTTTGATTCAAGCTGTAAAGAGGTTATCAGGGAAAAAGAAGTAAAGTTCCGGTGTTTTAGAGCCAACCCAACTGAGGAAAACCGGAACAAGTTTAAACAAGCCAGGAAGGCCTGCAATGCCTATATTCGACGGACAAAGTTTTTGCATGACCAAAAATTAAGGCAAAAAATACTGCAATGTCCCAAAGGCAGTAAGAATTTTTGGTCATTTGTTAAAAATATGAAGAATTCTTCTTCTTCTTCGGTCCCAACGCTCGTTGACAATGACACTCCAGTTGTTAGCTCTCTCGCGAAAGCTAACCTTTTTGCTAGGCAGTTCGCCGCCAACTCTTCGCTGCCTGAAAGTGTCATGACTCCCCCAGCTCTTGAGCGCGTCAATGATTCCATGGGACAGATCTTCTTCCGCACTCGTGCTGTGGCGAGAGTCCTAAAGGATCTCAACATACATAAATCTGCGGGTCCAGATGGTATCCCCGCTATTATTCTGAAGAGGTGTTCTTCCACGCTGGCAAAACCCTTGCGTAAGCTTTTCCATCTATCCTATTCTTCTGGGCTCGTTCCGAGCAGTTGGAAAGCAGCATTTGTCCAGCCAATCCCAAAAAAAGGCGAATCTTCTTCTCCCTCCAATTATCGACCGATTGCACTTACGTCCCTTCTTTCTAAGGTCATGGAAACGCTGATAAACCATCAGCTCAAGAAATATCTCGAAGACCGAAAGCTTCTTAATGACCGGCAGTACGGCTTTCGCAGCAACAGGTCCACTGGTGATCTGATGGTTTATCTCACCGAACAGTGGAACAAATCTTTACATCGTTTTGGAGAAAGTAAGATGTTGCACTTGATATTTCTAAGGCATTTGATAAAGTCTGGCATCTTGATCTCTTATCGAAAATGCGTGCTTTCGGTATCGATGAACCCCTTCTTCGTTGGATTAGAAACTTTCTTTCGAACCGTTCAATACAAGTTGTATTGGACGGTTTCAAGTCTGAAACCCACAATATAAATGCTGGTGTGCCCCAGGGCTCCGTTTTGTCTCCGACCCTCTTCCTCATTTTCATTAATGATCTCTTGTCTGTTACTTCTAATCCAATTAATTGTTTCGCAGACGATAGTACCCTTAGCTTTTCATATTCGTTTCCAGACTCACATCCTTCCTCTTCGGATGTGGAACTGCAACGGCAAAATATGATAAGCTCATTAAACTCTGATTAAACAGCATTGTACAATGGGGAACACAAAATCGCGTAGAGTTTAATGCTTCGAAAACTCAATGCTGTCTTGTATCGTCGAAGCGTGACATACCCCCCTTGCCACTATCCATGAGTGGCACTTGCATCAATGAGACCGAACATCTCGAGATTCTCGGTATGTGCATCACTGACCACCTTTTGTGGAACGAGCACATATGCGATGTCGCCAAAAATGCCGCAAAATGTTTAGGTTTCTTAAGACGATGCAAGAAATTTTTTTCCCCTTCTGATCTGGCTACTATCTACAAAACCTACATACGTCCTAAGCTTGAGTACAATTCTCACGTCTGGGCTGGTGCTCCAGTGACGTACTTAAGTCTTCTGGACAGTATCCAAAAAAGAGCATTCAAAATGATTGGTGACAATACCATCGTTGAGTCATTTACATCTCTAGAACATCGTCGTAATGTCTCATGTCTCACCCTGTTTTACCGATACTTCAACGGTATATGCTCTAGTGAAATAGCCAGTTGCATTCCTCCCCTTAAGACATTCAACCGTAATACCCTACCCGCGCCTCCAGGAATGCCCATCAGTTCACCCTTGAGCCCAATTTCGGACGTACTGTGAAGTACAGAGAATCATTCTTTAGCCGTACTACGCGAATGTGGAACTCTCTTCCACACTCTGTCTTCCCCAGTCATTGTAATGTTCAAGAATTCAAAACCAATGTTCACCGGCACCTCCTTTTACATCCTCTATCCTTTCCCTAATGCTCGCACTGTACTCTTGGCATATAAAGGGTAATGAAAAAAAATCCCTTGAGTGCGCGTTGATTATAAAAAAAAAAAAACCTGATAGGTCCTTATCAGTGTGGCTTCAGAGTTCAGACCCGGAAAGTCCACCATCGATCAAATATTCACCCTACGGCAGGTCCTGGAGACACTCATGAACTTCAAATCGATATACCTATAGCACCTTTTCATCTATTTCAAGGCCGCGTATGATAGAGCAATAGACTATATAGAGCAATGTCTTGTTTTGACAATGGAAAACTCACGTTGTTCAATCATGGTCGGAAAAAACCTTACGGACGCATTTGATGTCAAAAAAGGTTTTAGACAACGCGATGCACTGTCATGCGATTTCTTCAACATCATTCTTGAAAAGATTGCGCAAAACTCCAACGTCAACACCAGAGGCACAATCTTTCAAAAGTCCGCCCAGCTACTAGGATACGCAGACGATGTCAGTGGAGCGTTTGTGAGTCTTTAGACGGAGGCCAGTAAGATGGGTCTAGCGGTTAACGAGGGCAAGACCAAGTTACTGCTTTCAACAAGAAATGCAACAAGCAATGACTACCAACATCGACGTCTTGGGGAAAAAGTCAACATAGACAGATTTAACTTCGAGCTAGTTAAGGACTACGTCTACCTAGGATCCGCTATCAACTCAGACAACAACAACAGCGCTGAAATCAAACGAAGAATCACTCTTGCCAATCGCTGCTTCTTTGGACTTAGAAGGCCATTGATTTGTAAAGTCCTCTCCCGATCAACTTAAGTGACACTCTACAAAACCCTTATCTTCCTGGTCCTAATTTATGGTGCAGATGAAAATGCGAGAAACAAATTCTTCGAGTGATTTTTGGTCCTGTCTGCATAAATGGAGAATGGAGACGAAGATTCAATCAAGAACTGAACGAGCTGTTCAGCGACACTGACCTAGCCAGAAAAGTTAAGGTCCAACGACTTAGATGGTTGGGTCATGTAGAACGAATGGAAAATAATGCTCCGAATCGTATAGAGTCTTCTTCATTTTTCATCCATAATTCATCACATTTATTGCGCCATATATTGCGTCGTTTTTAAAAGCTTGAAGAATTTGGTCAAAATCTCTTTTTTACAGCTCGTCAAAATAACAGCACATGAGAAAGTTCGACAGTACATGCGTTAAATATGACATTATCAGAAATTTTGGATGCTTCACTCACGTACACTGTACAATGTACATGTAGCTAACACCACTTCCTGTACTTCTTATTCAATGCTTGTGAGTAAGGCAATGGTCCAACCAGATCGATGTTCATGGTCGAAACGAGCTTCTCTGCTTTTTGAACCAACGCCATCGGTCGAATTCTTGAAGAACTTGTATCCCATTATATCTACAGGGAATGAAAAAAGTTTTGATATTTATAATGATGAAGAACAATGTTTATTTTCATCAATAAGATTAAAGAGAGCTTCGTCATCTGATTGTTTTTTAGTTAAATTCGATACATCAACCAATGTTGTCATTCTTTTAATTTCAGTTATTCGCGGCCACCGTGTTATTTTTCTAAATGTGCTCCAGATCAGTGCTGAACTGCAAAATAGTGTCGAGCTATCTGAGTCGTCGCGTGCGTCGTGACGAGGCTGTTTCTGTGGTTCAGTTGGATGCGAACGTAAGTGGCTTGTTGTCGGTCCATATGCAGAGATCTCTCCCTTTTAATAGATGTCTAAAGTATTTGACACCATCGATGTTAGCTGTCAAAACGGGATGGTAATGGTACATCACGCTGAACTTTTGTTGTCCATTTGTAGGTAAGGTTCTTATAGAATTTTTTGATGAAATTTTTGATTTAAAAAATTTATGTGGTGCTAAAAGCCGCTGAAAACTGACCTTCGCCGATCTGTTAACCGGATGAAACATAATTTTTATTAAATAATAATTTATAAACAAATATGAACATGATATTTTGCCTTTCGTAAAGTGGTCCAGGCTATATTAAATTTAACTATACAGCGAGCATTGTGCCAAAAAGCTAGAACGCAGCGTGTAGGTTGAGTTGAGAGAAGAAAAAAATCGTTTGGAGGGGGGGGTCTATTCCCCCCTGTTTAGCCGGGATGTGCAATTTTATGAAAAATTTACTTATTTAACATTTGGCGTAGTCTGGACTTAAAGAGATCTAGGTGCCTGATATCTCTTAGCAGATTGCAGATAAGCTCGTTAATTGGTGTCATTACTGGACACTGTCTAATAGGAAGACACGCTGCGCGACTGGGCGTATTTTCAAATGATTTCTGCAGAAGCTGCCTGGATAAGGAGGAGGAAGAAACAGTTCTTCACCTCCTCTGCACCTGTCCTGATCTTGCTCATAAACGTATGATTCACTTAGGAGAATACTTCTACAATGATCTAAACGATCTCGAACACATTAATATAATTAATCTTCTACGTTTCGTAAGGAACTCTAATTGGTTTCAATGAGCTTTCGAAGAAAAGCCCTTTTAGATTCATGTGGTATCACAATGGGCCTTTTATTGGCCTAGGTGTGTCTTTTAACATCCATGACAGCCACTTTAACCTAACCTAACCTACTTATTTTGTAATTTTTTTTTTTTGAATCAACGGCTTGGTTAACAATACCGTGCAATAAAAAAATTTATGGTAGAGGGGGGCTTCTCCCCCCTTTTAGGAGGGGCAGTTTTCTGAAAAATTGACTTATTTTGTAAGAAAAAAAATATCAAAAATCAACGCCTTTTTCTACAACACCATTCTGTTCCCCTCTGTAAAACCAAAATCTTATCTAGACTTTCAAATTGTTTCTAAGTTAAATTGTTTTAAATAATAGTTTTAGAAAAAATAATTTTCAAGCTCGAAATTTTGATTTTTTTTTTAATCTCTTTTGTTTAAGTCTCTCTTTTTTTAAGTCTAACCATTCTAGTTTGTTCTTTTTGTTCAATAAGTTTGTCTTCACTACTGACCATCATCTAAATTAAATATTCATAAACTGTTTAAAGTAGGTACGCAAGCGTTAACTATTCGCCATTGAAATCAATCACCAGTGGGCTCTACTTGCATTTAATTAACAATACAGACATTAAAAAATGAAACTGTGCCAACAAATATTGCTGGACAATATTGTCACAGTTTTTAATTTCAATGTCATTCTAAATTAATTAAACAATGGTATTAGTTCATTTTTGAATGTGACCAATATTTGTGTAATTTATTTGGCAGCAATTTGTGTCTTGCATCCAACAAGACTGTAAATATTTTAATATGTTGTCACCGATGACTTGAGGTTAAGTTATTCTTTGATTAAAATGGCCTCGCAGTATTCTCTACCCTTTTACAAATTTAATTCGGGTTTAATGTGAAAGAACTTTACGAACAATAATAAGCTTGTTTGGAAACACATGAACCACAAATCTGTGGTGAAATTCCATATTGGCAAAAATGTACGAAAATAAAATCAATTTGACATTCCATGGCACAGATGGCCGATAATAAAACTTTAATTGGTCGGTTTCGTATTTACACGTGAAAAATGCAAAATAAACTAAAATACACCGCTAAACCGGAATAAAAAAAAATTATATCAGGAAGGAAATATTCCATGATCAATCGACATTCGACACCTGTGCAGTTTAGTTGGCGTTCGCTTACAGAAGTTCTTCCGCATAACCACCAATCAATTGGTGCAAATAAAAAAAATTAAACAACACTGTAGGAGACGTAGAACCTGTTTAAAAACTTTTACTTGCGAGATTAAGGTTTTATTATAATTGTTCGTAAATCCAAAAATAATATTCATAAATCTTTGTTTTTCATACCGTTGCGTCATTCAAATATTCAAAGAAATCTGAGTTACCCGTAAAATGTACGAGACCGAGACACACCTTTTCAATTTTTCATCTTGATTCAACAAAACTTTGCATATTCATAAAGGCATGTTTTCTGAATGAATTCTAGGAAATAAAAAGACGAAATAAAATAATGGCTTTCAACTTGTTAAAGAACTTAATTAACGATATGGATAAAGAAAAATACCGATTCAATTAGGTAAAGCAGAAAAAGATTAGGCTGGATGTCTGCAACTTAATTTGACGTAGGTTTCGCTCTAAAACTGTGTTCTGAGTTTTGATGCCAAAAGACCAGGTTTTAGTACATAGTCCTACTTTCTGGCCAAACTAAAAATTACAAAAAAATAAAATAAAACAGCTGATATACCTGCATACACAAAAAACCTTTTTTTACCACGTTTATAAGAGACTAGACGACTAGTCTCGCCTGCCTTCAAATCAAATCTAGAAGAAATTTAAGAAAATTCTCGTTTTCCAAATTTTTCACTAAAATAATTGATCCGTTGGAAAAGCAATTTCTGAACAGTTGCACCTAGAATCCAAATCAAAAGTATAATTTTCGACCACCGTTTCATTGTTTCCATTTGCTCACTTTTCCGTAAGATTTGCGCAAAACTTATTTTCACAGGAACCATGACTCCGCTAAGCTATGCGTAGATACTGTCGAAATTTTATAAAATACGATGGGCGGTTTAAGAGTCTTTACCGGTCATACAAACAAATCAAAATCATAGTAGGAGAGCCGCTAAAGACCGACCTTCACCGAACTGTTAACCCGCTGAAACTTTTTTTTATGACATTTGGTTTGAAAACATATATGAATATGATAGCTTGCCTAACGAAAAGTGTGCCAGGCTATATTAAATTTAACTTTATTTTAATCAATAACTAACTCCTCCTTCACCCATATGTTAAAATAAAACGTTGTGCCACATAGCCATATGTGTAAGTAGGCTTGAGACAAGAAAAAAATTGTATGGGAGAGGGGGGCCTATTCCCCCCGTTTAGCCAGGAGGGGCAGTTTTCTGAAAAATTGGCTTATTAAAAAAAAATATTAAAAATCAACGGCTTCATCTACAACAACGTGTTATACCTTTCTGCAAAGCCAAAAACTTAGGCTTTCATTTTGTATTTAAATTTAGTTGTTTTAAATAATAGTTTTAGAAAAAAAAATTTCAAACTCAAAATTTTGCAAAAAAAAAAAATTGTTAAATTTTTAGCTAATTTTTTTTCAAAATTTTATGTGATTAAGAACTTATTTTGCTTTCAACATTCAATTCTGTTAATAATTTTGAATATAAAAAACAGTAACGTAAAAATAAAAAAGTTTTTTTTTTTAAAGCAAAAAGTGATTTTGGTTTTTTCTTTATTTCTCGACAATGGCAAAGTATTTTTCAATCCGGTTTACTGTGTTCGACTAAAAATTAAAAACAGCATTGAATATTGAAAACAAAATTAGTACTTACTAACATAAAATTTTGAAAAAATTAGTTCGAAATTTAAGAAAAAATTTTTTTTTCAAAATTTTAAGTTTGAAAATTAATTTTTCTCAAATAATTATTTAAAACAATCAAATTTAAATACAAAATGAAAGCCTAAGTTTTTGGCTTTGCAGAAAGGTATAACACGTTGTTGTAGATGAAGCCGTTGATTTTTAATATTTTTTTTTTAAATAAGCCAATTTTTTCAGAAAACTGCCCCTCCTGACTAAACGGGGGGAATAGGCCCCCCTCTCCCATACAATTTTTTTCTTGTCTCAAGCCTACTTACACATATGGCTATGTGGCACAACGTTTTATTTTAACATATGGGTGAAGGAGGAGTTAGTTATTGATTAAAATATAAAGTCAAATTTAATATAGCCTGGCACACTTTTCGTTAGGCAAGCTATCATATTCATATATGTTTTCAAACTAAATTTCATAAAAAAAAGTTTCAGCCGGTTAACAGTTCGGTGAAGGTCGGCCTTCAGCGGCTCTTAGACTATCAGCATACATAGTTTTTATTGTTTATACTAATCTTTAGCTAACCACGTTTTACCATAAAGAAGCGCTTTCAGATAAGACACAGATATTTCCAATTTCAAAGATATGAAGTTTTTCTAGCTTCACAACAAATTTTCTACCGAATTCAATAAATGATAAAAATTTGAGTTAACGATTGTAGTTACAGAAAATGAGAAAACCTACTTTTCCAGGATCGTTAACGAGGGAACAATCTGTATCATTTTTTAACGATTCGCTAAATTAACGACTGAGTTACAGAACCGAGGCACGTATTGATATGCAAATTTCGTTGGAAAATTCATTGAGGTCGTTTGAAGATTTGTCTTAACTTGAAAAACAAAATAATTAAATTAAGACAAATCTTCATACGAAAAAGTTGCTAACGTTTTATAATTAATTATATCATTAATTATATCATTATTGATTAATGACATTACTTCTCACTTAAATTTCCCCTGAAGAAGGCAACAATCCTTGCCGAAACGTCGGGACAGGTAAACGAATTTGTTTTCTTTACAAAAAAACAAAGTGACCAAATAGCCGACAGATAACTAAATTTTCCACCCTCAATATAAAACTAAAATTGGTCAATACAACACATCCTTCAATCGGTTCAGTTATAATTAAGTCATTTTCGAGGCAGTTGAGATTTTGTTTTTTTTTAGGCGTGATTGGCACTTTATCATAGGGGTTAATGTAATGATTTCGTGTTACCAAAATTGAGTCATGCTCTCGGCTAGTAAAATGGGTTGGGGTCGCTAGACCGCATCCACATGACCGCAAACCAAAAGACGGCAAGCCATATCACCGCAAACTACTTTCCCGCACTCCTTTTGACCGAATGTCATATGACCGCAAAAAATCCTCCCTTTTTTCATTACAAACTACTCTTTTTGGTCACTCAAAGTTATGAGAATTAAGAAGATCAAAATCTGGTAACTTTTTCGATTTTTCTAACAACCCTGTATTAGGCCACACCCTTTTTCAAAAACAGATATTTTATGAGACATCAAATGCTGAGAATCATGGAGAACGAAGCATTCGAATTTTTCGTTCAAATATTTCTATCTAAGCAGTTGCTATTTTGAATTTGGGAAATCAGTCAGTTCCAGTTTCCAGATTGTTCATGCTAGGGGAGGACACAACGCCGATGCTTTTTTTATCAAATAAAATACAAAGTTATAGTATAAAAATGACGCGAATTATAAACAACAATTTTGTATTGTATTTAATTGTTTATAATTACAATTTTCCAATATTGTGTTACTTTTGTCAATATTAAATTTGCGAAGAATGTTCTCATAAATTACCTCGATCTGATAGGAAAATAATTTTCCATAAAGATATTATAGTGATGTAGGTAGCTATTAATTTATTGACTCAATATTATTCTTCTGCTGGTGCCAAAAATTAATGCAGCCGAGAAAAATATTTGGCTGTTAAAGTCAATAAACTATGTTAGCAACGCCTTTTTCTTTTTTTTCTGTGTCAAGGGTCTTTTTCTTAAGAAAAAGAACGCTGTCGAGGCATTTCTACGTGGTTCTACGTAAAATTCATTTGAGTGTTATAACTTATAACTTACCTATACATTTTTTTTTAATCTTTTTTTTTTTAAGCTGCAAGGGCTTAGCATAAAGTCGTTCAAAAAAAGTGAGATAATCCCTTGCTTTTTGTATTGCTCTGACATATAATGTTTTATTTTTTTTCGTATAACTGCCCTGACTTACAATTATTCCTATTTGGTGTCTTATTGTCAGCCGTCTCGATTTGCATGATTTGTTTTATCTTAATAAAATGCAGCCTATGTTTATTACTCCTAAATATTCTTTCTGTGAAAGAATTTTTATTACCTTTCGGATAAGTATTTCGGAAGATTAATATTTTTATGACAAAGCAGCGTTTTCTGGGCCAGCTAGTAATAAAATAAAGCTTATATTACTCCTATTCTATGTATTGTATTTTCTTAATTATTTAAATCGGATTAGTTTTTATGAAGATTCGCAACAATATTGCAAAATAACGTTAACTGGGTAAGCTAGAATATCAGCTAAAAAGTATCCTAGCCGATTCCTGGTTCTACCTACCTTTTCAACAATTTAGAGCCTAATCAGGTAAGCCATTCTTAGAATGCAGACAAAAACGAAGAAAAACAGTTTTGGGATCATAGCCCGGTAACCAGACCTCGCAAATTGTGTAACTGATAAGTGACTGAAACAAAAAATCTATTTTTTCAAAATATTTCAACGTAGGGGGATTATTTTATCTTTTTTTTCTCAAACCCAATTTGTTTCTTTTGCCTTGTCGATATTATTCTTATTACGCGTAAATTTTACTTGTGTATATTTTAACACCCCTCTTTTTAACCCTCACCTTTGAAGTTGCTACAAATAGTTCTCAAAATTCAAACAAATTAACAAATCTTGCATTTTTTTTAAATTTTCATTGTTATTCCCAAATAAATATATGTATGTATGTACTTTTTTCGTCGTTTTTTCAAAAAAAAAATCAAATCTCCTACAAAAAATTATCGACAGCATCACTGAACAGATAAAAGTGTGTCGTTTCCGGTATGGAAAGGTAACAGGTATGTTCCAGACCTCAGAACTTGAAGATAAAAAACACAAAACTACATGTCGCAGTGAGGGGAAGCACTTTTTGTGGGGTTAGCAGCTTCGATGAGATCTGCTTGAAGTTCTTATCGCATTATCTTTCGTCTCCGAGAGCTTGCAGTCGCAACGCCCTGGGTTTGTAGGCGAATAGCTTCGTGGAGCGCTTAGTCTCCGGGTTTTTTTTACCCCAGGGTCAAAAAATTCCATACCTCCGGTTTTCAAGAAAAGACATACATACATATTTGAACGGGCTTATTGGGTCTTGCAAGTTTAATCTAAATTGCTTCAAAAGCGATTACTTCTCGCCTTCTGTTCTTCTGTATAACGAGGGCGTTTCAAATTTTCAAAAAATAATTTTTGATTTGACATTAATAAATTTTCAATAATTGAAATTGATCAGATTTGTTTTTATTTTGTTGTAGTGAAAAAAATATTTTTTTTTAACATTGGCACCGTTCATTTCACTGCATTTGAAAAATATACATTTTATTTTTTCTAAACCTTCTACCCTAATACCTCTTGCATTTAGAGAAAAAATTAGGAAAATCGGTCAACCAGTGTGCCCGGTTAGCGAACGAACACAAAAATTAGGCTGTTCTTTTATATATGTAAATATATAGATTAAAATTTAAAAAAAAAAAAACGAAAAAAATGTCGAAATAGCAACATTTTTTTCTCCTCCAAAAAAGTGTACCTCAAAACATAAGCCAATCTAAAAAAAATTATTAACCTCAATCTAAAATCAAGAAAACAAAATTAAATAAACAACATTTTTGCATATCAAATGTAAATTTGCACTTTCGGAATAAATTTCCAAAATAGTGCTTAATCCCGCAAAAAAAATAGTATTATTTGCTTTTCCAAATAGTAGTGAATCTCGCAATTTAAAAATTTGCGGTCTTATGACACGCGGTCATTTCTTTTGCGGTCTTCCGACAGGCACCGTGTAAAATAGCTATGTACATATGTCTGCCTGTTTTTTAGTTAATAACTTTAAACTACTGTGAATACTGAATACATATATATATCGGAGGCTTCTTTTGACCTAATAAAAGGAGATGAGAGGGTTGCAAGGGGTTTAAATAGTATGTCAAAGCTGGTTTGTAGGTTACTATTCTTGATAAGGTTAGGAACTTGAAACTTTTTTGATGTTTTTGATTAGACATAATTAAATACATAAAAAGTTTAAAACATGAGCATACCTACATTTTTCAAGTGCATTTAAAAAATAATTAAAAGTAACGTTCGTGTAACTGAGCATAAGATAAGTTACGTAGGAATACGAGGACCTATAGGTAAGATTTATAGTTCGGAGTTTAAGTAGAAATAATAATAATAATTTATTCAAAGTCTGTTGTCTAGTGAACA
This sequence comes from Sphaerophoria taeniata, assembly GCA_943590905.1. Taxonomy (NCBI): domain Eukaryota; kingdom Metazoa; phylum Arthropoda; class Insecta; order Diptera; family Syrphidae; genus Sphaerophoria; species Sphaerophoria taeniata. The sequence continues at coordinate 76,640,294 of OX016542.1, read as the reverse complement.
ACTTATTCAAACATTGCTCGGGTTGTGCAAGTGGTTCCGTCTAGTATTTTCTTATCACTAAGCATTAAATTAATTCAACAAGAGTCGTACTTCCGACTTTCCCCAGTAGTACCTTCACATGACGGCCGTTTCTTATGTTAATAAGAAACAAAAAAATACTACAACCTTAATTCAGGTTAAATACAAAAAATATGATTTTTGTAAAGCGTAGAAAAACCTTAGACAACCAATAGAACACGATCGTCTATGGAAAAACTATTAATTGAAAAATTAGCATTGCTATCTTAAGTTTAAGAGAGTGTCTGGCTTTGATTTCAAACAGGACCGTCACTCTTGACAGTTATGTTTTAAAAGGCCTTTTAATAAAAACATGATCTTGGTAAGAAACAAAACAATTGGTAAACTCGAAAACAATCCATAAATAACTCAATAATTTCAACAAAGTGTTTTACTTGTTACCTTTAAAATTCAACGGTCACTCAAGGCCGTGACTAACGCAAACAACGTCCATCAATTAAATTATCGTCTAAGTAGTTAATCGGTCTTCGGGAAAAATGTCAATTAAGAAATTCTTCACCGGGTTTCTACAACGAGAACATAATGGGATAAAAGTTAAATTAACACCTGGATGAAAGCAACTAACTACAGGTACTTAAAGTACACTTATCATCATATTTACAATTGTTTTAATTACCAATGAAAAAGTCATATTGTACATTCATCAAAGAACGATAATAATCATTAAAAAAAACTCGATCTGTTTATGTGAAAGTTGAGTAATTGTAAGTGCTACCTACTGCAACTCCTAAAGGTGGTGATTGTTGTGGCTTGTAATAAGTTTCGGAAGTCAAATCGACTGTTCGATCAGCTGACAAACATGCTCTACCACCCAAATCGTGACTGTACATTTTCACTTCAATGACGTCAAAAAATATATGAAGCAGACAGGTAGGTTTCTATATGATAAGATATGGTTATTCCCCCAAATAACCAGAGCACAGTTGTAAATCTGTCGAGATGACTAAACCACAAGAACTTGTTTCTATTATTCTCTCATAACCGCTCCAAGAAGTGAATACCAGTACCAGACCACTTCCGAACTGGTTGGTATTTGTACTAAATTTAGTTAAATATTTGGGGTTTGGGAATCCCCAAGACAAGCTCTGCCCAAGACGATGACCGACGAAGAGTAATACACATAATATACCTTTGACGACACCAACAGCGACAAACAAGTTCGACTCAAACCCAGCCGTTGCCGCCGTTCCATGCTTAACGATCAATCGAAACCACAAACAACAGCTCAAAAGTCGAAGCCGCGCTCGCGAAGTATTGTGACAACAAAGTAAAGAAAGAAAAGCAAAGGTGAAGTGAAGATACAAATTGGTAACTTGGAGGTATATTCGAAGTGAGTTGAAAGTTTCTAGGATCAGTTCTTTCTGAAAGCCGAAGTTGAACGGATCGGTAGCTCGGCTTTAAAAAAAAAATCAAATTAAACTCGAGTTCTAAAGGTTCCTTCTAAATATACCTTTAGGTTTAATTAATAAGAATAAAAATAAATTAGTGAATAAATTGAACGGAAAAATACAAAAAGGTTGGTATTAATTTTCTTTGAAAATGTATAAACATAAAGGAATCAGTGACTTTTTGAGGATTTCTTGAATTGTGAAATTCGGTTTGTTTAAGATCGTTGCGAAAAGGAAGTGATTATCCTTGAATTTGCAAAATTTATAAACAAAAAATCTTTCAACAGATTTAATAAAAAATCAAAACCACAGGAAAAATAAAAAAACCAAATGTGATAAATTACAGAAATAAAAACTAAAAATTCCACTTCATCCACTAAATTAAACCTATTAGGAAGATATGAAAAAGGGAACAGGTTCCGTAATAAACTCATTTATATTCAAAAACAAGAGTAAACAATAGTGTGGTTTTTTGGATTTGGGATTTGACTAAATTAGTCAAATGGAAAAATTCAATATTTTTGTAATAATAACTTTGTTTATGATTAAATTAAATGCAAACTCTGACGCTATCGGCGGAGAAGATTTTTTATTAATTTTAAATAAATTTGAATAGAACGTTGATTTTGTAAATCCCATTTAAGATAAACAGTTTTTGGTACTAGTTCTTTTCTTAATTGTGACAGTCTGAATCTGAATGAATGAATCACTGCTTAGGATTTCCGGATAAAAATAAATCTAAAATAAAACAATAATTCAAATTTGGTTGCAATCTTTTGCAATGATATAATTGAATCATTAATAATGGAATATGTTAAACACATTACAAGTGGTACAGACAATATGACATTGTATAACATCTGGGATTGCCAAAACGCTTAAATGCCTCCTTGATTTTAATCTCTGGTGCAAGCAACCCTTTTCCAAATGGAATTGTAGCACCTTAAAAAGAGGTCCTTGAATTTGTTTTAGGTTAGTCGGAAGGAACGAAGTTTGGAAAAATTAAATAACTGTGTACTCACTACTTTCATTAATGGGAAATTATCAAAAAAAAAAAATTATTGGTCGAAAATTTCGAAATTGTATTGGTTCAGCAGAACGTTTGCAATTAATTTTGAGATATCTGGCTAGTTTGAAGTACAACCAGGGGCCCTGTTTTTGAAACCATGTGATAATTTTCGCATACGTAAATTATCGCATACTGAATCTACTTTCTACGAAAGCAGAATTGTATCCTTGAACTAATGTAACTCGTATGCGACTTTGTGCATGCGATGAAGTTCGTATACGAAATGGCAACGCGTTGTCAAAATTAAGAGTTCATTTCTCTCCCTCCGACTAAAAGGCAAAAACAAAGAAAACATTATGCTGATTTGTGTTGTCAATTCAGATTCACTTGACACTTTGACAGTGTAATAATTAAAAAAGAATAAAAGGCCCAAAAAGTTGATGATGCAAGTTTGGAGAATTTGGCGTATATTTTGGAGGGATTGGAAATGCATGGAGCTACGGAAGCCGTTAAGATCATTATAGATCCACCGAATAAAATGAAAGACATATCTCATTAAAAGATGATATTTTTTAAAGTAAAACAAACTTATTTTCATTTGAATATCGAAGTCATAACTCCGTGCGCCACCCAGCGATATCTCACTGAGATCTGTTGATTTAACAGTTCGAAACCTCTGTGTATAGTCCATGTGCTAGAGGCGTCTTTCTCTGTCGAAAAGGATTTTCAACCAGTATCCAATCCGTATACCTGAGTCCTCAAACCGTAACTTTGCATCACATTTCAAAACATTCAATTCAACACACATTCATTCAGCCACACACTAGGCAAAATTTCATATTTATCGCACAATTTTCGCATACGATTAGTCATCTCGAGTGGGTCTGACCACTCGAGATGAAGCATTAGATATTTTTCGTATACGAGATTTTTGACAGCGTTCGAAAAGCGTTCAAGAATACTATTTATGATCTCGCATAATCTATGCGATATTTTATTGTTTTGATTCAAGAATAGGGCCCCAGAGAATTATTTTATATTCTATAATTTCAATTTAAGGAGAAATTCAATCTTCACATCAATAATTGCTAATTTGGATTCCAAACCAAAAATCAACAATCCCAAAAATATTAAAAGAAACTATTCAGCAATTTATTTGGCCCTGAATGAAGTTTTTTTTTAAATTCCTTCAATGTGAGGACGATTAGCGTAGTATTGCAAAAGATTTTATGACATGTGGAGATTTCCAAACTGTATTGTTGCTATAGACCACCGTATTTCTTAAACTTTAAATTATTGAATGGTGAAAAATAAAATATGTAATAGAATAGATACAGTCGCTAGCAGTTTTTGTTTTAATAAGTATCCGCCGTAGTGCAATGTAGTGGATTTGTTATATTGCATTGCAGGATAAAATCCATGAACAAGGCTGGATCAGCATATTTCAACTATAAGTAGGATTGCTGCCGCCAATTACTGTTTAATGTACGTAGAAGTTGTTTACATTTGAATTTAGGTAATTTAATTTATTTCTACGAAATGACAAAAAAAAAGGAATTGACAACTTAACAACATACAATAGCAAATTGTTTGAAGATTTCTTTCTCTGCCTATAAAAATAGTGTTGTCGATTTCTTAATGCTAAAATAATGAAGAAAAAAATTTAGTATCATACGGGCTTTAGACATATGTAACTAAAAACATAATTCAAATTCTGAAAAATATGTATGCTGAGGGGACTGAAGATGGGGGATGAAAGTTTTTGTGTGATGTCATCGCACAAATCTGACAGAGACTTATTCCTAGAACGTTGAAACTTTTGCACGTGACAGAGAATTTCATGCTCTTCAATTTATGTTACTTGTATTACAAGGGTAAAGCCCGCCTCACACAACGCTAGCTTTCCTGCTAGAAATGCTTGCTAGGAATCTTGCTTGTTCTTTTGCTAGCTTTGCTGCTAGGACTTGTGCTAGTTTTGATATTTTGGCTTCACACGGCATTTGTTCAAAGCTAGATTTGCTGCTTGTTTTTTGACATTTCTATGGTTTTAAGTTGTTAACTTAACACAATCTTGTTGTACAAAACTTACCTCTTTCTGATTCAAATTTATCTTGTCGTATTTTTCGAGTTGCGATTAAGAATCGTTCTTCAATTTCAATTCTTAATTTGAATTATTTTTTCTTCTTTGTATGGCGTATACTTACTATTTTGAGAGCTCCGTTTGAAGCAATTCAGTGTTGCCCTGTGTGTGCCTTTTTGGGTTTTTTTTTCTAATTTCTTGGAAGATTCCCGATAGGCCCCATTATATTGAAACTAGCTACCCCGGCAAACGTTGTCTTGTCATATTTCTAGAACATGAAAATATATTTTCTTTATTGTTAGTGTGTGCATATATGGTATATGAGTGAAAGAGGCATATAACGATGTGAACGTTGCGTTGACGGAATGTGTTATTTCATCTTTTATCAACACAAACAAAGTGGAAGTTTGCCCACTCGTGAACTTGCCACGTACTTCCGTGTGAAAACAAAGAGTGCTCTTGTCAAAGACACAAACAGACATTGTTTGGCCTTGATTCAATAGTCTTTGTTAATGCCAATATTATGGGGTATGAATGCACTTATTTGGTTACAATAATTGAAACAATTAGGCTTGGTACGCCAAATCGTGCAGCGCAAGATGTTCTTGGCCAAGAAATACTACGCAAAAGGCAATAAAAGTGCATTTAAGAATATTTGTACAAACTAACATGTAGTGCCCGTGGCGTAGTGGTTATGGGCGTTGACTGTTACACATTGTGTTGTGGGTTCAAATAATACTCGTGCCCATAAAGTTTATATTTTATCTCTCACGGGTACTACCTTTTGAGTATCAATCTGTCACGAAAAAAGTGCTTCTCAACATTGCCGTTCGGATTCGGCGTTAAATTGAAGGTCCCTTCAATTCTGCACACGCACTCATAGAATTATTGATGAGGCCACTTAGGCCTTGGCTCTTCAATCAAGACCTGTCGGCCATGTGCCAAAGCATAAACGACCAACAAAAGTATGTGTATGAAACCATTATGCAAAGTGTGATCAATCAGAGTAGTGGTTTGTATTTTTTAGATGCACCCGATGCAGTAGGGAAAACATTTTTGCTATTTTTAATAATTTGAGCATCTATACGATCTGAAAATGAAACAGCATTAGCTCGGGCTTCTTCTGAAATTGCACCCACGTTATTAGATGGTGACCGTACAGCGTATTCTGCTCTTAAATTGCCTCTGAAAATGCAGGTTAATGGATACACCTACAATCTACGTGTAATATTTCAAAAATGTCGGAAATGTCCAAAGTCTTGCAACAGTAGCCATGTTTTCTTCAATACTCAATAGCGCACAAAAAGTCATTTGAAGGCTTGAAGCAAGATCGCACTTTGACTTTCGACAAACTGCGGCTGCTGTATCTAAATGAAAAAACAAATCTTTGCGGCCTTAAAATGCCTTGAAAGATTGCAAGAATAAGAGATTTAGTTTGAAAATTTGACATAAGCGCAGAACACATGTGCCTTCCAAGTATATTTTTTTTCTTTTGCTAAGATAATTGCGGAAAAATTTATATTTACCTGTATTGTGATTTGACAAACGTATATCAGAAATGTGAACTAAGAAACTAGGATGAATGCACCATGACGCACATGAAATCAACGGAAGCATTCAATCGCACATTACAATATTTTAGAGGTGTTAATTGTCTTTTCGATGAAAAGAATGCTGATCTACTGCCGCTGACGAATTAAATACTAACCATCCGCCTTATTGATTTATACAACCAACGCAAAATTATAGTCCGCTAATAAACAATTTTAAGAGGATTCAATCTAAAATGGTGTTTGAGTCATGACTGAAGTGTCATTTTAAGCTAGTATCACACTAAAATTGTTCAATAGCGGACTTTAATTTTTCGCCATATTGTTTATCAAAAATATTCAATAAAGCGCGCATAACACAAATAAGAAAAATAAAAAAATACATAATTTCCTCATTAATCAAAATAATTTCACGGTCCTAAGGTGGGAAGTTCAATAGGCATTTTTATATGTAATTCAACAGGTGTTTTTGCGTGTTTTTTTTTTGAAGAATTCAAACGAACGTTTAGAACTTGTACAACATTATTATTTTAATCGAAATGCTATTTCGCATCATCGCTTCTCGAATATAACCTTAACATCAAGAAAAACTTAACATACATAGACCTTTTGGGTAAAGTGTTGTATTGGTATATTGAAAGAGGTAGATTACTTGAACCTTTCTACATAATATCAAATGAGAATCTTGTTTGCGGACCACTTATAGCCAAGGTCAGAGAGATCACATTGTTCAGTACTTGGAACTTGGCCAATGTTATAGCGTCTAAAATCAATTTTAATTCTTTATTGCCATAGGCCATGGATTTAATAGGCAGTGAACCAAAATTAATTGTGTGATTCTTACTTTTATTTTAAGTTCTAACCCATCAATCTACTTTTTGAATTATCAAGCTTAGCAATTTAACGAGATACCTGAACCTTCTAAGTTCCGTGCAGAGAAGAACATTGTAAGAATGTAGGTTTCTTTTCTTTACGTTATTTGTTGCAATCAATTAAAGTTCTTGGCGAATGTTACACAGGGTGATTTACGAATGTTGTTCCAAAAAGCTAGAGGGTGTAGAGACAAGAAAAAATCTTATGGGAGTGGGTTTGTTCCCCCTTTTAAGCAGAAGGGCAGTATACAAAAAATTGACTTAATCAATTAAGATCCTATACTGTCTTTTACTCTTTTCTTATCTCGACCCAACCTACACGCTCTAGCTTCTTGGAACAACATTCGTGAATTACCCTGTATAATGTCTTCAAGATTACGTGTATGGCATTAATTGATCAAGTAATTCTTTGACACATTCCTAATGAATTCAATATAACCATAGATATTCAAATTCGTGTTAGTAGATCAGATAGAAAAAAATACTGCGTTTATTTAAAAAAATTCAATCAAACATGATTCGCATACAGACCCAGGAAACGACAATTAACTGCATATCAAAATGACGGATAGATATCATTTATGGGATGAATAGATATTTGACGGTTTTGACATTGATTCCAGAACACTCCCGGGGTGAATAAATAAGTTAAATTTTTTTCTCCGATCTTCTTTTTTTAAATGTTTAAGGTTTAAGCTTTGTCATTGTTAATAGGGAGCTCATTTAATTCATCAAATTAATTCTTGAAGATTTGAAGTAAACTGTGCGGGCGGGCCCGTAGCCAGAGTTGAATTTAAGGTAGGGCAACAGTCATGTCAGGTTGGGCGTTGGTAATTTTTACTTGCGACATATAGAATATATCGTAAGAAATCTTGATATTTTGATCAAATATGACATTACGACATTCCGTCCGTCTTTCTGTATACTATACCTGTTAATGTACCTACAGCCTTCCCTTAGCCACTTATTCGATTGACTTCAACTTTGGAAATTAGTGCGAATTTAGGTAGCCACCATACTATTGTTCGACCAAAAACCAAATGTTTAAATTTTCTCAAGGAAATTCTTTTTTAAACATCCTCGTACATTTTTTTCGAAACACAGGTGTTTTTATTGTAAACAAAAATATTTTTGTATTGCTCCAAAATGGAATCTCTCAATGAACCGGTTATTTGTTATAACATCTTCTCGAAAAATAATAGTCCGATTAGCGTCCTTTTTTAGAGGGGTGCATATAATATGGCCCAAAAAAAACTTTGTTTTTTTAAAAATTTCCAATTTCTATACTAACCAAATGAAAATAATTTTTGTTGTGATCCAGGAGTTTCTTCAAATTCATAAAAGACGAGAATCTGAGATTCCGAAATATAACTGCTCTGGATCCAACAACAATAAGAAATCTATTTGCCAGCAAGATTAAAGCTAGAGACGAAATGATACTTGTCAAAATTGAAAGCCTCTCTCCCTCTTTTTTTCAAAATGTGTTTCTCCATAGACAGGTATACGAAAAGATTCATTTACCAATACCTATGTCTTATCCATAAACAAGGGAATAAAATTGAAATTAATACACATAGACCAATTGCTAAAAATGGTTGCACCCCAAACCTTTTTGAATGCTTAGTTTACGATTCAGTTTATTTACATTGCAAGCCCATATTCTCATTCGCTTATTATGGTTTTCTTAATCCACTACCACTAACTTAACGTATTTTATATCAAAAGTTTTGTCAGCACTCGTTATTGGCTGCAAAGTTGATGTAATGTACACTCTACGTAAGTTTTCCATCAATTTATATAAATTTGATAAGCTTATACATTGATAATACAATTTAAAGAGTAATGTTCCGTATCTCAGTCTCCATTCCAATACATGCTTCTGGGGTCCCACAAGGAAGTCACCTTGGTCCCGTGCTCTTTTTCTTATCTGTTAACAATGTCTGTCTTATTTTTGAAAATTTGGATACTCTAATGTTCGCACAAAAACATTTTTAAAATTATCTCAACTCCAACAGATTCCTCAATTTTACAAAACGATCCCAATATTTTGTTTGCTTTGTGCTTGCATAAATTCCTTGACTTAAGTGGGATAAGCACTTCAGTTTCCTCTCCCAGTTTGACCAAACAACTCCGTTTCCTTAGTCCAACCTCATCTTAGTTACCTACTTTATTTGAAAGATCTGTCAGCTTAACTGAGTTAGTTTACAGTAAACAGCAAAAATTTTAAAAATCTAAGGTAGGGCATTTCCCCTCTTGACCCCTCGTGGCAACGGCCATGTGTGCGGAATCAAGACTTTGAAGTGAATTTAATAATAAGGGCATTTAGAAAACCATTTATGGTTCGTCGCCAGCAAAAAAGACCTACAGATTGCAGGCAAATCAGTAATAAAATTAGTAAACTGAATGTTTACTCCAAAAATGTTGTTATCTCGGACTTCGATTCCAGTCATTTAACAAAATAATAAAAAAAATTAAAAACAAAACACATAGGTATGTATTGTACGTCATACCGTGTTTTACTGGTAAATTTATTTTTATCAGACGGGAATACATTTTGGGCAAGGATTGTAAACCAGTTAGCTTCTTGTGGTTTAATAACACCAATAAACAATACACGTTGACAGTTATAATCGCTATGTTTGGAATATTTAAGTTTAAATATTTTAGTTGATGATGACGATGAGAAAAAACAATGAATTTTAAACTTTTAAAAATATTTTATGTACCTACGACTTTTGGTATTGCGTTTTTAAAAAACGTTTTTTAACAAATTATAAGCCTATAATATTATCAAAACTGTATAACATACATATCTACGTACTGCTAACGAAATTTGCTCCCAATAAGTCGTGTTTCCTGTGGTAGTCAGGGTTCTGTGTTCTCATATCCTGTCTCCAAATGCATTCGATTTAGTTTTTCCGATAATAAATTGCTCAAATAAATCATTGTCATGGCTAAGTAAATCTATTCTAGTTTTAACCGTTCGTGACTCAAAAAGTGAACAAAGAATAATCAATTGATACATATCACCTTTCTTCAAGGTGAACGAGAATTTTTTGTTCTCACTATATATTACCTTTTTCAAAAGCCTTAAGTGCATTCGTTTAATGAGATAGACCTATTGAATTATTTATACCCACGCCCGCAAATAGTGTTTATAACATTAAACTGATTCTCATTGGCAGGGTGTTGTGTTTTTTGCCTCACAACAAACGCCACCGACAACAATCCAACCACAACCCGGCACCGGACTAGACAAAAATGACCAATCTAGAAATTATGCTATTGCATTTTTTTGTCAAATGTCGAACATTTAACAGGTGTAGAATTTAACAAGTAGTTTTTTGTTTCTGTTGCGAAACAGGAATGTTATAGCTGTTTTCCAGATGTTTGATTTTCATTGTCATATGTATTATTTGTAAAACTAACTTGGTAACAACGTTATTTCCATGCTGATGACATCCTGTATTTACAAGTGCTGGAACGGAGATAATAGGGTTAATAAAATTCAAACAAACTCGATTCGATATATTATGCACAAGAGTTTTAATTTATTGATGCTTGTGGCCTGTGGGCAGCCATTTGTTGTTATATCACTGCAGATTTATTACTATGTTCTGTTTTGTTTTGTTTTTCTATTTTTATTACGTTTTTAATGTTAAGGGCGACATTTTCTTCTAAAGGAGATTTAAATAATCGTTATTTAACGTACTTAGTTGTCAATGTTAATGATGTAGGGTCATTCAGTTTCGAAAGCAAAGCTAGATAAAGTTGATGCAATCATGAATTTCTTATACGAGAATTTTATTTTATCTTAGTCTTTTTTTTTGTGTAATCAACGCGCACTCAAGGGCTTTTTTCATTACTCTTTATATGCCAAGAGCACAGTGCAAGTATTAGGGAAAGGAAAGACAGAATGTGGAAGAGAGTTCCACACTCCCGTAGTTCGGCTAAAGAACGATTCTCTGTACATGACAGTACTTCCGAAGTTGGGCTCAAGGGTGAACTGATGGGCAAATGACTCAACGATGGTATGGTCACCAATGATCTTGAATGCTCTTATTTGGATACTGTCCAGAAGACTCAAGTATGTCACTGGAGCACCAGCCCAGACGTGATAGAGTTATATTCAAGCTTAGGAATAGGACGTATGTTCGTTTTGTAGATGATAGCCAGATCAGAAGGGGAATCATGGGCATTTTTGGCGACATCGCATATGTTCGTTCCACAAGAGGTGGTCAATGATGCACATACGAGAATCTCGAGTTGTTCAGTCTCAGTGATGCAAGTGCCACTCATGGACAGTTGCAAGGGGGTATATCTATGTATCTCGCTTTACCGATACAAGACAGCATTGAGTTTTCGAAGCATTAAACTCTACACGATTTTGTATTCCCCATTGTACAATGCTGTTTTGATAAGAGTTTAATGAGCATATCATATTTTGCCGTTGCAGTTCCACATCCGAAGAGGAGGGATGTGACATGTGAGTCTGGAAACGAATAAGAAAAGCTAAAGGTACTATCGTCAGCAAAACAAATCATTGGATTAGAAGTTACGGACAAGAGATCATTAATAAAAATGAGAAAAAGCGTCGGAGACGAAACGGAGCCCTGTGGCACACCAGCATTTATGCTGTGGGTTTTAGACTTGAAAGCATCCAATACAACTTGTATTGAACGGAAGAAAGTTTCTAATCCAACGAAGCAGGGTTTCATCGATATACCGAAAGCACGCATTTTCAATAAAAGAGCAAGATGCCAGACTTTATCAAATGCTTTTGAAATAGCAAGTGCAACAATCTTACTTTCTCCAAAACGATGTTAAGATTTGTTCCACTGTTCGGTGAGATAAACCATCAGATCACCAGTGGACCTGTTGCTGCGAAAGCCGTACTGCCGGTCATTAAGAAGCTTTCGGTCTTCGAGATATTTCTTGAGCTGATAGTTTATCAGCGTTTCCATGACCTTAGAAAGAAGGGACGTAAGTGCAATCGGACGATAATTGGAGGGAGAAGAAGATTCGCTTTTTTTGGAATTGGCAGGACAAATGCGGCTCGGAACGAGCCCAGAAAAATAGGATAGATGGAAAAGCTGACGCAAGGGTTTTGCCAGAGTGGTAGATCACCTCTTCAAAATAATAGAGGGGATACCATCCAGATGTATGTATGTTGAGATCTTTTTAGACCCTCGCCACAGCACGAGTGCGAAAGAAGATTTGGCCCATGGAATCATTGACGCGCTCAAGGACTGGAGGAGACATGACACTCTCGGGCAACGTTGAATTGGAGGCGAACTGCCTAGCGAAAAGGTTAGCTTTCGCGATCGTAGGGACCGAGGAAGAAGAAGAATTCTTCATATTTTTCACAAATGATCAAAAATTCCTACTACCTTTGGGACTGTTAATAAATTTGAGAATAACAAATTTATTCTTCGCGAAAAAAATTCTAGCTCATAGGAACTCTAAAATACTAAACAATTATTGCCTTTGGACATTTACATTATAATGTTTAGGTGCTTAACTTATAGTAAACAATATCAATGCGAATTTCTAAATCATCAAATTCCTAGAACTAGAAGTTAACCTTCCAAAATGAAACCATTTAATCATTAAAATCCGAAATGGAAGTGCAAATGTTATTCATTAAAAATCTGCAATCTATATTCAGACTTTAATTCCGATCTTTCTGTCATATAACAAAAGACATAAAGCACACATTTTATTTAAATAAACACAAACTCGGTCATCAATTCAAATCAAAGCGATTATTGGCTTGATTCATCATACCAACCTGCTGTAAGCATCAAACTTGGCAATAAAAATTTCAACGTCAATTGATAATAATGTGAAAGCCACAAGAAAATATATTGGAGGCAGCTGCGTTTAAAACGAAAACCCCCAAGATCTCCTCAGTACCTACACAGCGTTGATGTAATGTCATCGTCGCGTGCACCAGTGTCAATGGCATTTGGTTTGTTTACTTCCAACTCGAATTATACAGAAATTTAGAAATCACTTTCGCTTATTTGAACCTATTTGATTTGTGGATTATTATGGAATTGAATATCTCTCGGCTATTTTGGAGAGAAGACTTCGTTTCTAAAAAAAATAACTTCTGTTTTGAACTCTAAAAGTTTTTTATTGGTACTTGTGCATGTTTCCTTTCTTCTTTACTCAAAGCAACCGACCGGTTTCTGTTTGGATTTTTGACCTGATTTAGCTTGACTTACACTTCCACGACTTGGGACAAGCCTTGGCGGTGCACAAATAAATACAATAAAAATGCCCTTTCGCACATAAATTATTTTATACATGCAACCAACAATCAATGGCGCAGCATTGACGGTGCAGTACTGCAGCTAACAAAACAAGTTGTATTTGTATGCATAATATTGTGCCCATTAGACAAGCTATAGCATGCCTGTAGTTTGCAATATCGCAGCAAAAAACAATCCATGTTTGCCTGTTCGTTAAAGATCGGCCCTCAATAGGTACCTTACCTACTTGATTGTCAAAGTAAACTATTTGATAAACATTTTATCTAACTCAATGTTTTCTCGCATTGATGCACTAAATTCTGATTTTTATATTTAGAACATAGGAATTCTTGAGATCAATTAAAGACGATTTCGTGCATGCAATGAAAACAATTTTTGTTGCTTGGAATTTGTAATGCATTACAGAATTGTTGAAAGATTTAAAATGTGTGGAATGCTTACAATTCTTTGCTTGTAACTTTTATGGAAAAAATCTAATTTGCTTTTGTATTTTCAACTCATTACGAATAATATTCTCGGTAGGACAATCACGGCGACCGTACAAAGGCGCGAGCAACACCCATTTTGATAAAAAGACTTCATCATTTGCACTTAATGCTGAGGGATATATCCATCACCAATCGCAGCCAATTTGACAGATGTGTCATGTATGTTTTTATAAAACGGTGCATTGTTAATCATTCTTTTGAAAGCCCTAGGGCGCCTTTCTTTTACAGCTTGAGTGGTCAGGATCCGCTTTGTTAGGAGCAAGCACAATTAGCTTGGCCCAACAAAGTCTGAGGGCATATATATTTATGTCGTTTTTCATTGGTCTTGTTTTTTTGACGTTTCTTCTTCTACCTCCAATGGAACGAGTTATGATGTATGTCATTCTTCGGACGATTCTGTTTTCAAAACAGAAGAGTTCTGCTCTTCTTAGAAGCATTTCCGTCTTTCAAAGTCAGTGCTATGGAATGGTTTCAGAAGTCTTCTGGACTCTTCCGAATGCATCTGGACGACCAATGGAAAACGACATTAGAGTTTAGGTACTTCTTTAATTTATTATAGGCACGGAGTGACAGCTCCGAAGAACCCAGGTGTAAGTTTTTGCTACGAATGTTGGATTTAATTCGGTGATTCAGGAACGGACTTGGCATGCTTGCATAAGCGCGGCTAGGTGCGCCGCCGGTGGCGTGGTTCTTGTTCCCTTACCTCCTCTCTCGTATCAAAAAAAATCTATTTTATGCCAAAATTTGTATTCTTATTGCTTATTGGACAACGAGCAGACAACTAACCTCAACTCCGGTTTCGTGGATGACAGGTAGATCGTGGATGGTCACCTCGAGTACATTTCATTCCTCTCCCCCCCCCCACCCCGTATTAGACGCCTTGACAGTTCACGTACTCCAAATATTGGAACGGCAAACGCAACTGAGCCCTTTCACTCGATAATCTCTGAAAGCGAGAAATCCACTGGAGTCAAGTTTTTAAGGGGAATTCTCTACAGCCCTCCTGGCTCTCCAGATGTCCTCTTCCGGAACTCGCTGTGCACGTGGTGCGAAACGTCAAATACGACCGTTTCCCTCCTCAGTCACACCTATAATAATTCACCCGTTAATATTTTTAAAATTCTCGCTTTTAAATTTTTAGCACAATTTTTCTGGTAGGATCAGACAAATGGAATGCTTCTAGGTAAAAGCGTAGTGTCGTCAGTTCTCCTTTTCCCCATGGAATTTGTGGAAAATCGGGCAAGAACTTTACTCTGAAGGTGAAGATTTAACTACCTTTATTTTTCTTTAATATTTATTCAAGTTTGATGGGAAAGATATTAACCGATTTGATTTGATTTGTTTCTTTTACAAGTAGAAAAAGGGACTCCTCAATTATCCCTCTAAGCGAGCTTATCTTTTTGGCGGTCCGGACGAAAATGTGCAAAGTTGATCTCACCTAGTGAATATTTTCTCCTGTTTCCTGTCCGAAACCAGCCAAGTTCGAAATTCGGAATATTCGACCATTCGATAACTCCGTATAAGATGTATATTATAGGGTGTCTCAACTAAAAAAATGTATAGCTTTGGTTTTACTCTTCTCTACTAACACAATCATGGCGCTGATTTGAGTCAAGGCGAAGTTGAAGGAAGCAAATCCTTCCCCATTGATTTGTGTTACGTGTACGCCGCAGTGACCTTTCCTTATATAAAACAAATTCGTAACATTTTATGCTGATTTCGAAATGATTTATCAGTTTTTCGCAGTAGGCAGGAACAAACGATAAATTTTAAGATTTTACGGAAACTTGTTACTAAACCCGTCTTCAAAAAATGAAGCCAATTCTTCGAATACTGTTTGATCACTACCTGGGTAATACCAAAAAGACTAATTAATTGATTTAAGAAAAAAATCTGTATCGCTCTGCAATCCTTGATTGAAATCAAAAGTTTCGTATGCAAAGGAAATTTAAGAAAAAGTCAGATCTATACACTCAAGTCTCAAGTTCAATAATTTTATATTGGGCAATGATGGCACCTTGTGATGAAATTCTAAAAAGATCGTGCAGTCTAGTCGTGAAGTCTCTAAGGTTTATGCATGTAATTAGATTCACTCTTAAGATAATTTACTATACTTTTTTGCCAGGTAAGACATAGAAACTTGTGCTTGAGCTTGACTTTGTTTCCAACACTTGCCTTCACTGTAAATTAAAAGAAAAAAAATTCAAAATGTGTGCTGGTACATGTTATCAAAGCACATCTCCATATCTTGATAAATGGCATTCGGTTTCAAAACAAAACATCTTCACTGCTTAATGCACCACGTACGTGTGACTGTGTGGTGCATTATGTAGGCGTTTCTTCTTTGTATTTGTTGTTTGTATGTCATTAGAAGTTGATGTGAAGTTTATCATCCCGTTGCCGCAGCCGCGCTGTATTGAAGAATATGCTAAGCAAAAGCTCGTAAGTTGGAACATGTTTAATGCTTACACGTGAAGCCTTGAGAATGTACAATCTCACACTTGGCTAGAGTTGAATTCGCTGTGCTATGTTTGGATATGCTTTTGAATAGTTTTAATTTGCGGTTGAAGTCATTGAGCTTTAAAAGGAATCATAAAAAGGCTATAAATAAATCAATACACGATTTCGTTGTGTCAAGTTCCTGTACTCTAATTAAGTGAAAGGAAATGAAAATGTAAACTTTGCTGATTGAGATTGAGAGTGTTACTATTCCTTCTAATATAATAAATGTGATTGTAAGTTTGTTTGTTACTTAAGCTAAGTATACACGAACGGAAGATCTTCCAATATTGGCCGAAATGTCAAATGTCTTCCAACAGCAACCAATGAGCTTTCAATTGCCAATTTTCTATCAAATGAAAATTTTCTGTTTATACGGTTGGAAAATTTTATCCAAAAATTAATCAATTTATTGGAAGAAAATTGGCTGTCAATTGTCGACAATTTTTTGTCATCCAATTAAATATTGCCTGTTTAAACGATTGGAAGGCTTAAGAGAACAAAAAATTGGTAGACTCATTGGAAGACAATTTTTTTGACAAATGATAGAAAATATGAAACATAATTTGAGGGCAAGGAGAATTGAAATCATACTTTTTCGAAAAAGGTGATTGAGTTGCAAAAAATAAAAAATATTTAAATAAATAATGAAGATTAAATCTCTAAGTCCAGACCTAACTAATTGCATTTAACTCAGATGCAACATTCTCTTCAAAAATTCAATTTGTTGCTGTCGGTGCATATTTTTTTCAATCAAATCTACCGATATTTTTCTTATAACATGTTTTTCCTCCAATGAAGATTAAGGTGTTCAAAATGCAACACTTCTGAATCATTTTCCCCCTTTGTTGAAAAACATGTTGTGTCTTGTCCGCCCAATTTTTTAAGAAAAGACCGATCTTACACGACTTTAAAAATTAGTAAAACGCCAACCAACAAACTTAACAGTTCGTTGATTCGGTCGACTGCATAAGCTAGCTGTTTTTTCTAACAACATAGGCTTGGAAAACTTGCAAGAGATCAAGATATTGTCGATTGTTCCGTGGCCCATTTGGCCTTACATTCGTTGATGACGTCCCCAACCAACGTCAAGCCAAACTGTGTTTTTATACTCTGCACAACCTGCATCTAAAAAACATCACTCGGTATCGATCTCCCGAAAAAGCTGTAAAATAACGTCATGCGCCCAATCCTTCTCATCTTTTTTCCTATTTTGAGCAACTCCGTACCATTTCATCTTGTTGTTAAAAAACTTAATACTTTTTTCAATTCCTCTGAACTACTACTGAAAAATTGTCTTCCAATTAAAAATTGAACGAAGTTGTTGGATAGAATTTTATCCAATGACCAATTAGTCGACAAACGCCCAATTTTTTGAAAATTTGAAAAATTGTTTGTTTACAAACGTTCACACGATTGGAAGAAGTACGCCAATTTTTTGATAGAAAATTGGAAGAAAATGCCAATATTGGAAGATCTTCCTATCGTGTATACCTAGCTTTATAGCGTTTTTCTTGTAATCCGGAATTGGTACACAGAACTGTATGTTAGTGAATAACATCAGTCAGTCTTGTTAACTGAGTACTGTCGGGAAAATCCCCGAGGACTTCAGCACCAGATCGTCGGCATACGCTGCTACCTTAACTCCACTGTCATCAAGATTGCATAGGATTTTGTTCAAAACTATTAGCCTTAGGGTGTTCCTCTTTCTGCAAATCTAGTGAGTTGGCTGTTACCCATCGATCCTTGAAAGACTCTTGTTTGGAGCATGAAGACAATCCAGCTAATAATAATGCTCTTCCAAATCTAATTTGGATAATGCTACCCTGATAGCTTTTGTGAGCAATTTGTACTTCCAGGTATTTAGTAGGTCGTTCCCATGCTATTAAATTTCCATTGAATTGAAGCTGATTGCTGGGAAGAAAGAAAGATTTTCTTTTTCTTGTGAAAAATGTGAGCATTCTCCGGTATTCAACTTTATCTTGCATTTTATTGTATTAAAATTCAATGGCATTTTTAAATTAATGTCAATATTTAGAGAAATATTATACTACGCAAATATTACTGATTCACATAATGCAAGATTTTGTTAAATCTGCATATACGTTACACAAGGGTCGACAAGGGATACCTGGGGAACACCAACAACCAGTCAAAATCATTCTTGTTGAGGTTGACTGCCTTCGAGCTCAAATTCAAATATCTCATCAAGGAAAATATTTTTTTCTTAAACGTTATTCTAAAATTTGCTCTTTTGTATCCTTTTAAACTGAGTCTAGGTAGGTAGGTAGAAATGGCTGTCCTACTTTCGCGTAGGACACAATTAGCATACCTCGTGAGACTCTAAATAGATTTGAAAATGGGTTATGGATGATGTATGTTCCGCACGTACAATCCCATATATAATGTTGTATTATTCTCCTACCCTACGGCCTATTATCTCATAGTGCCATTTAGTGAGGGAGGAATAAGAGGGGAGAGGGCTGAAGCCACTTTGATCTTGAATTCTGAGAGTTCCTCAATACCGTTGAAGAATTCTTTACCTAAGTAGAGTGCCAAGGCCGGACAATGGCATAGAAAGTGTGGGACTGTTTCTTTTTCATCCTGGTTCTCACAGCTACGGCAGAAAGATTTATGTGGTATACCCAATTTTGCCGCATGCTCCCCTACTGGCTATGTCATGCCTTGGTTTGGAAATTAAATTGATTGATTTTGGCTTGTTATAGGCGGGCCAGATTTTCCTAGATATAACGCAACTCGTTAAACTATTCCACCTTTATGATTTGCTTCTGATGTGTATTTGGTCAGGATATAGCCCTTCACAACTCCCAGAGGAGCATATACTCTCACTGCCAATGAGTTGTGAAGGGCTGATCCTTGTCTAGCTGGCTCATCTGCCTTCTCATTTCCCTCATAGCTGCTATAGCACAGTACCCAGTTTAGAGGCACGCTCATATTAAGTTCCTTGAGGACCTCTCTGCATTGCTGGACCAGTTTAGAGAATGCTAAAGCTGAATCAATGGCTTTTATAGCTGCCTGACTGTCTGTTAGTATAGCTACATTTTGGTTCTGTCCGATATTTTTAAGGGCTATATTATACAAGCTTCCCTTATCGCTAACAATTCTGCCTGGAATACACTGGCAAAATCGGGAAGTCTGTAGGATTTTGAAATCTTAAGAGATTCACAGAAGACACCTGCACCAACACCGCATTCCATCTTCGAACCATCCGTGAAAACAGTTGTGTCGAAGTCTTTCGTCACATCGGTGGTTGTTGTCTACTACTATTATTTTTCTTATAAACGACATTCTCCCAAATCTACCTACAATATTAGCCATGGTGTTAACATTATTTTTATTTTCAGACAAGATGATTCCGGTGTTTAAGAAGCTGGGTTTCCTCTACGACACATATGTCCTAGGTATTTTGACAGTGGGATATATCCTTGGCGAGTTGGGACACTACCTAATCGGAGTTACTTCCAAACAAACTGCCATGGAACTGGACTACGGTGATATTGCATGTCAGCAAAATAATACTGATTTCGAGCAATCTTCCCTACCACTGCTATGCAACAAAGTTTTCAATAGCTCACAGTAAGTGTTGGTAGGTCTTCTTTGTGGAACAATGGGCCTAAAAAATCGAATCTTCTTATCTTTATTCAGATGTACAGCTTTGGAAATCAATGGAACCCCATACTGCGAATGGAACTACAACGGTCTGGGATGGGACTACCAGCTATTGGCAGGACCCAGTTTCATTGCTGTGTTTACCATTGCCGGTGTTTTTATGGGAATGGCTGCAGATAAATTCAACAGAGTTAAAATGTTGACCGTGTGCACGATTGTCTTTGCTATAGCCATCATATTGCAGGGCACAGTTAAGGAGTACTGGCATCTAATATTGCTGCGCATGGTTATGGCAGCTGGGTAAGTTTGCTTGAATACGAAATTCTAGAGGATATACATTTGAATGCTTCCTTTTTTTTAAATTTAAGTGAGTCAGGATGCAATCCACTGGCAACTGGCATCATGTCAGATATTTTCCCTGAAGACAAACGAGCTCTCGTAATGGCCATTTTCAATTGGGGTATTTATGGAGGATACGGAATAGCATTTCCCGTCGGACGCTACATAACTAAATTGAACTTCTGGAATTTGGGATGGAGGGTTTGCTATCTAGGAGCCGGAGTCTTGGCTGTAATTGTTGCTGTTCTGACTGGAACCACTCTAAAGGAACCCGAACGCAAGGCCATCGCCGAAGGTGATAACCAAAAAGACACCAAGAAAGTCACAATCTGGGATGTTGTGCTCCATCCAAGAATGATTCTTCTGATGTTGGCAGCTTCGATTCGTCATTGTGGTGGCATGACATTTGCATACAATGCTGATCTCTATTACAACAACTACTT
Source organism: Sphaerophoria taeniata (assembly GCA_943590905.1). Taxonomy (NCBI): domain Eukaryota; kingdom Metazoa; phylum Arthropoda; class Insecta; order Diptera; family Syrphidae; genus Sphaerophoria; species Sphaerophoria taeniata. The sequence continues at coordinate 76,619,640 of OX016542.1, read as the reverse complement.
CCCCGAGGTGGACCTAGGATGGTGGTTGTTTGCAGTGACCATCGGAATTGGAAGTATTGGTGTCGTTGTTGGAGGAATTGTCTCGGATAAGATTGTCGCTAAAATGGGAATCAGATCAAGAGCGTTTGTTCTGGCTCTCAGCCAATTGATTGCTACGCTGCCAGCCTTTGGATCAGTGTACTTCGAACCAGTCTGGGCTATGATCACACTTGGAATGAGTTATTTCTTCGCTGAAATGTGGTTTGGAATTGTATTTGCCATTGTCGTTGAATTGGTTCCATTGAAACTGCGTTCAACAACAATTGGAATTTTTTTGTTTGTCATGAACAACATTGGAGGCAACTTGCCAATTCTTGTTGATCCTGTCGCCAAGAGTATTGGTTATCGTGGATCGATTATGATTTTCTATGCTGGATTTTATGGAGTTAGTTCAATTTTGTTCTTCCTTTTGTGCTTCTTGCTTGATGGCAAACCATCTGACGAAATCACTGCATCATCTGCCCCGACAAGGAATGGAAACAATTTCGACATGGGACATGATAACAATGTTTTCACCAGTGACGACATGACTAGTGGCAATAGACCAGCAATTCTGCCGCATACGACATTTGGCAGTGACTACATTAAGCCACCAATGATGACAAGGAGTGCTCAAGAGAGTAGTAGACTGTAAATACGATGTTACCGTGAGACAAGGGTAATATGTCTAATTGTGTAGTTGGTTGTCATTAAAATTCACCACTTAACCACTGTAAGGCCATAAAACTCAAAGTTAAATTAGATTAATGTACATTATAATAAAATTAAGGTTAAGTTTTCGAAATGCAGTTTTAAAGTGCGTTTAAGCTAACGACGCACGTCAGAAATTGGAAAACAAATTGAGAGTCTCTTTGACGACTGCTTACAAACTGCTTATTGTTTTAAATTATTTTAACGAATTTATAAGAATGTAAATTGTAAAAATATTGAAAAGAAAGAAGTTATTTAAGTTAATCAAACAAATATTTGTTTTATTGTTCACGTGGTAAATAGGAGTAAAATCCGTTGGTGGACGGATCAAGCAAGTTCAAGTTTGATTTCAGATCTTGTGGTTTCATGCGCAACCTGATTACATACTTACTTAAGTTGGCGCTACAGTCCGCGGTGGACTTGAGCTTCAACCAACAAACCTCTCCAGCCAGCTCGAGCTCGGTGCCTAGCTATCTGTCTCCAGTTGCGCCCGCCGAGTTGGTTGAGGTCATCTTCCAACTTGCGCACGCCACCTGAGCCTTGGTCTTCCTCTACTGCGCCGTCCCTCTGGGGTGGATTCGAAGACTTTACGGGCGGTTCTCATCCGTTTTTGCCAGGACCCATGCATCTGCACCATATAGCAGGACAGGGATGATGAGGGTCTTATAGAGCGTCACCTTAGTTCTTCGGGAGAGGGCTTTACTACTCAATTGCTTTCTTAGCCCGAAGAAACAGCGGTTAGCAAAAGTTATTCTTCTTCTGATCTCGGCGCTGATGTCACTGTCCGTGTTGATAGCGGAGCCAAGGTATACAAAGTCCCTAACTTCCTCGAAATTATATGCGTCTATCGTGATGTTTTGTCCAAGACGTAGCTGTTGGGTGTCTTTTTTCGATGACAGTATATACTTTGTTTTGCCTTCAATGACCGTTAAACCCATTTTTTCATCCTCTGTCTGTATACTCGCAAAAGCACTGTTGACATCAACCTGGTTGATATTTGGAAAAGGAGGAAACAAAATTCAAAAAATGTGAGAATGAGCGGGTATAAAACAAAACAAAAATTTTCCAAAAAGCAAATTGCAGTAAGACTAAGTTACGTTGCCATCTACCTTAATTATGAGATCTAAGCGAAGAAGATTTAGAATAAATCTCGACATTTCCGAGATTCAGCGAAATATGTTAAGAATAAATCTCTACTTTTGTCGGACTAATATGCTGTTTCCACTGACCCTAATCAAGAGATTTAGCGAAGTAGGTCAAGAACAAATCTCGAATTTTCTGCGATTAAGTACTTATTAATAAGATCCTAAGATCTTACTTACTTAATTATGGTGTCGCTACAGTCCAGGTTGAGCCAGGGCCTCATCCAACAAACGTCTCCTGCCAGGTCCTCTACCACCTGTAAGCTCCACCTAAGTCGCGGTCTTCCTCTTCTGCGACGTCCTTCCACGTTGGATTTGAAGACTGCGAGCCGGAGCATATAAGTCGTTGGACCTTAACTTTTCTGGCTAGGTCAGTGTCGCTGAACAGCTCGTACAGTTCTTGATTGAATCTTCGTCTCCATTCTCCATTTGATTTCAGTGCCGGTGTTGTTGTCTGAGTTGATAGCGGGTCCTAGGTAGACGAAGTCCTTAACTACCTCGAAGTTGAATCTGTCTTTGTTGACGTTTGCTCCAAGACGTCGATGTTGGTTGTCCTTTCTTGTTGACAGCATTATACTTGGTCTTGCCCTCGTTAACCGCTAGACCCATCTTCCTGGCCTCCGTCTCAAGGCTCACAAACGCTCCACTGACATTATGTCAATGTCCAATTATGTCAATGTCATCTGCGTATCCTAGTAGCTGGACGGCCTTTTGAAAGATTGTGCGTGTTGACTTTGTGGTGTTGACGTTGGAATTTTGCAAAATCTTTTCAAGAATGATATTGAAGAAATCGCATGACAGCGCCTCGCCTTGTCTAAAACCTTTTTTGACATCAAATGCGTCCGTTAGGTTTTTTCCGACCATGATTGAACAGCGTGAGTTTTCCATTGTCATCTTACACAGACGGACGAGTTTTTCTGGTATGCCAAAACTAGACATTGCTCTATATAATTGGTCTCTCTCGTGTTAGGTATCGATTTGAAGTTCCTTGGTGTCTCCAAGATCTGCCGTAGGGTGAATATTTGATTGATGGTGGACTTTCCGGATCTGAAGGCACACTGATAAGGACCTAGCAGCTTGTTGACGAAGGGCTTCAAACGTTGACACAACACGTCAGACAAGATCTTATAGGCGATGTTAAGGAGACTTATACCTCTGTAGTTGGTGCAGTTCAGGGGATCTCCTTTCTTGAGGATCGGGCATACGATGCTGAGGTTCCATTCATCGGGCATGCTTTCCTCCGACCAAATTTTGCAGATGAGCTAGTGCATGCTCCTAACCAAATCATCTCCAGCTTCTTTGTACAGTTTGGCGGCTAGCCCGTCTGCTCCAGCGGCTTTGTTCGTCATCGCTATCTTCACTTCGTCAATGTTGGGTGGCTGGAATTGTTGACCTGCTGCACCCAAATTGAATGGTTCTGTATTGCTGGCAGAGTTTTGCTCGTCATCGCCATTATACAGCTTGGAAAAGTGGTCTTTCTATATCCTCAGCACTGACTGTGGTTCCAATACGATCTTCCCATGATGGTTTCTACAGGCTTCGGTTCGGGGTGTATAAGCCCTGGAGGTTTGTTTCACCTTTTTGTAGAACATTCGTTCCTATTGTCACATCCCTCTATCTCCTCGATGACGCGCTTCTCATGCTCAATTTTTTTCTTTCTGAGAAGTTTATGCTCCTCTCTACCTCACGAGCTACTCGTGACCTTTTTTGCAGCACCGCTTTGTATGCCTCTCGTTTAGCTGAATGTGCTCGCCGGCACTCGTTGTCAAACCAAGGGTTTCGTTTTGGTGGCCGTGTAAGCCCTAGCACTCACATCTCTGATGTGAGTGTTGCCACTGGTTCTCTATATTGTAATATTCGGCTTGGTCCGACAGTTAAAATTTATTCACTTTCCAAATAAAACACAAATTCACTTTATTCAAATCACTCACAAACTTATTTATGCAACACTTTCAGTTATAACTTTGCAAACACAGTGTCTTTACTTTATCGCAGTTCACATTTTACTATGCCCCGCTTCGCTGCCAAATTGGGTATTTATATCACTGAAAAAAGGTTCGAGAAACTACTATTGGTTCTTGGAGAAGCTGAATGTTCTCGATGCTTAACGAAATGTTCTCCTCTTAACCACTAGATGTTGTCCCTAATTTTAACTGTCCTACAAAAGTGTTTACTACTACAAATAAACTTATTGCTACATACTTATTTCACTTTAAAACGATACTAGAGTGATAGAGATAAAGAGTGTGTGTATGTACATTACATAATATACAGAAATACAGAGATACAGAGAGATAGAGATAGTGATAGAAATATATAAACAGTCTTATTTAAAAACGCTGTATAGAGCCTACATAAAGTTATGTAATCCCTATAATGCCTCTTAACGCAAAAATGCAATTTATAAAACTTATGCAACGTTGCATAGTCCCATAATAAGCTAAACGCGTTTTGAGGTTGAATAGAGCCTACATAAGGAAATTATTATTATTATTATCTCGTAAATGCCGTTGCAGTTGCCCGTAGCTTAGTTGGTAAGTGCGTTGGCTACAGCGTTGTGCAAAAGTGCCCAATTGGGCCATTTGGCCCTAAAATTTGCTGTTTGGCCCCATGCCCCGGGCCAACGGGAAATGGCCCCGATTTTGTGAAATTCAAGTAGGTATTGGGTAAGGTAAAAAAAATATTAATAATTGATTTTTGTACGAATGATTATTGATTGATTGATTGAAATTTGAAAATAAATGGTTCCGCCGATGCTAGCCCTCGAAATTGCAAGCGGACGCGGAGAGTAGAATCCGTACCAACAGAACTCATGTTATTAACTTCTGGTCGACCTTCATTTTTTATTGGGCGAGTTCATTAAAACGCTAAGCATGTGGTTGTTGTATTTTTCTTTTAAAAAAAACTCTGAAGCAGCTATTTACGACAATAACTCCAAGTTGCTTAATAGAAAAGCTTCATTTATTAATGCTGTTGAGGTAATTTTCGGTTTTAGGGGCAGATATTTGTTCAAGCCGCTTACCTCAATCAAAAATTGAACATGCCATTAAGATTGTATTTATGTATTTGAACAACGATAACAACTTAGAGGTGCTTCCACCAATGTCTTTTTTCCGTCAATTCCTTTGAGGAGCTTGTAAAAATGCATGTCTATTCATAAAAATTTATAAACAATAAAAAGTCTGCAATGGGAAACCAAAAATCAGTGGAGTTGTTAGCATAATGCGTAGTGCATTGGCTTCCCAACTAGCTGGTCTAGGTTCAAATCCCATGATGTGAACTTAAAAGATTTTCGATTAAAATGAAAAATAACTAGACAAGCACCACTAATAAGGAGTCTAATGATCGGCTTGGCACCCGTGAAATAGCTTTAACTCCAGCCAAACAAAAGAATTGACGGAAAAAAGACATTGGTGGAAGCACCTCTAAGTTGTTATCGTAAATGGAATTGACGGACGCAGCCTTACTGCAGTGTTAAATAACACAAAAACAAATTATAACATTAAGATTGTAGTGTCCGTGCCTAAGTGGTTAGGTGCGTAGGCTGCTAAGCAGAACGTCGGTGGTTCGAGTCCTACTCGTGCGCATAGTTTTTATTTCATCTTTCACGGGCACTGCTTTTTGCGAAGATCTGACAAAACTTCCAAGAGTATCAATCTGTCATGAAAAGTTCTTCTCAACTTTGCCGTTCGTAATCGGCGTTAAATTGTGGGTCTCCTCAATTCTTCACTCGCACCCAGAGAATTGTTGATAAGAGTAAGCCAGTTAGGCCTTCAAGAGCTGTCGCGTCACTCTTTTTATTATTAATATTACAAACTGGGAAAGTTTTGACAAGTTAGGTTATATAGTTTCTAGCCGAAGCTTCCAAATTTCGAGAGCTGGTTTGTTGTCCGTTAAAAAAGGAATCATCGTGATTCCACTACTGAGTTGGCTACTGGCAGTAGCAGTCCATGAATAGTACCTATATCAATGAGTACCACAAATAACAATCAACAAATAAGTGCTATGGCTATATCTCTTTTTCTGTTTTGAATTCTTTTTCAAGCAATTCAACTACTATTATGCTTTACCGCTAGCAAACCATCCATTTTTGTTGTCAACAACACAACTAAGCATTGAACATGTTTTGAAAGTAAATAAAATAAAATCTTATTATTATTAAAACTAGATATTTTGATTTTTTTGAATTAATGAAAAAATTGTTCTTATTAAAAAAAAAAAAAACAAATGTGCATGACTGAGTCATACAAACTTGCTCCTGTATTACAAAACTGAACTCACAAGAAATATTTAAAAATAAAAACATGTAATTAAAAATTTATAAATAAAAATTTAAATTGAAATAATTATGTACCTCAAAAACACATTTTATCATAAAAAGTTTAATGCCATATAATATGTTTTTGAAAAAATTCTGTTGTAAGTTTTTTTGTTTTAAATTAATTTTTTAGGCCGTGTGCGAATTGGATGCATTGTGGTTAAAAATGAATGAATTTTCAACCACTACTGTCATATTTTAACCTGCTCCGTAGCTAGTCTAATTTTAACACATTTTATTCTATGCGGAGTGTCAAAATTTAACCAAACGTCAAGTTTTAAAAACTCTTAAACAGAATTCGCACACGGCCTTCGCCTTATATATACAATTTTCCAAAGATGTCTTTAAATTAATCTGGGTATGCAGTATTCAAGAATATGTAAATATACATATTTTCTTTGAATTTCTATTTTCAATACCGTTCCATTTTCGAGATACAGAATTTTCAAAAAAAGTTTGAAAATCAATTTTATAAGAATCAAACAAAAATTTTGAAATTTGTTTGAACACAAAATATTATTTGGGCAATATATGTATATGTAGTTTCAAAAAAAGAGTTACGCTGATCGGGCCATCATTTTTCGAAAAAATCTTATAAAAAAATAACGGTCCTATGGGAGCTACCGTTTTGGAGCAATACAAAAATATTGTTTGTACATAAAATACATGAATGTTTAAGAAAAATTCGAGGAAGTCTTAAAAAAATCGTATAAAGCCGTTTTAGAGAAAATTGAAACTTTTGGTTTTTGACCAAAAAAATTGTGTGTTTGGTGGCTACCATAAATTCGTTCAAACCTCTAATTTTCAAGTTTGAAGTCAATCGGACCAGTGGTTAAGGCTGTAGGTGCGTTTACAGACAAACAGGCAGACGGACGGAATCGCCGCACCCACTTCTTTCGACTTCTTTATCAACGTAATGTAATATATTCTGGATGTTGCAAGTAAAAATAAGTGGCCCCAAAAATGTGTAAATGGCCCAAAAATGGCCCCAAGATTTTATTTTCTAAGAACAACGCTGGTTGGCTACCAAGCTGAACGTCGTTGGTTCGAATCCCACTCAGGCCAAGTTTTTATTTCATCTTTCACGGGCACTGCCTCTTGCGAAGACCTGACAAATTTTCCAAGAGTATCAATCTGTCATGAAAAAGTGCTTCTCAACTCTGCCGTTCGGAATCGGCGTTAAATTATAGGTCCCCTCAATTCTTCACACGCACTCAGAGAATTGTTGATGAGAGTAAGCCACTTAGGCCTTGGCTCTTCAAGAGCTGTCGCGCCACTCTATTTAATTTTATCTCGTAAATGCCATGTTTATTTCTCTCCATTATTGAAATTAAAAAGAAAACAATAATGCCTTTCCAGTTTAGCTCGTTTATTAATGATTTTAATACTTAAAATCGTGTTTTACCCCAAAGAAGGAGGAAAGTTTATAAAAAACGGTTCAACCCAGTGGTTTATACGCGATGTATTGGTGTCTACATTTTTGTTCTCAATTATATGAATTTTATCTTCTATTAGCTGTCGAAGGAGTATCTAAAAGAAATGTTAGAAGTTTTATTGATTTCATTCAAAGGTTTTTATTGCTGATATTACTTACTTTATGGGACGAATCCCAATTTGCGGTACGAGATCTCTTAGTTTTGGTTGCCATTTATAACCGATTCAACCAAAAGCGCAACAATTTTTTTTATATTTTATTTGTTATGACAAACAGCTGATTTGATAGACAGATAAATGGAATAGATTGCTCCATTTTGGTACTTTTTTCACATAAGCATTGTATAACTAAAATTTATAGCAGAATTTTTTATAAATAGGAATTTTTGCAACGTTACATAGAGCCTATATAAATCCTTATGCACTGCATAACTATTCATCTGTTTAGCGAATTCTATTAAATAACACTGAAAGTGTATACACATTACAATATTTTGTGCTGGCAGCAAAGGACTTCTGAAAAGATTTTCGGAGACACGATTGGAAAAGGATCTAGCAATCTCTTGCGATTGTAGCGGTTGACGTCGAATTTCCTCCTACCATTTTCGCGTAATATAATAAAAACAAGTATTAAATGATAGGTTTATGCAGTTTTTGAAATTACATAACATTTTGATGTTCGGAAAATAATGTCATTGAGATGACGTCCATCTTGCTGGATACAAATTTGGATCCTCTTCTGAAAATTACGGACGGCTCTCTCCAACATTTCATTCGGCACGGCTTCAATTTCTTGACGAATGGAATTCTTAAGGTCATCGAGTGTGCGAGGCTTGTTTTCAAATATCCCCACAAAAAGAAGTCACATATCGACAGGTCGGGTGAGCGAGGAGCCCAGTGAGGCAGTGAACATCACCAAATATCGAAATCACCATGTCCTGGGATCATTTGTCGGACCACTTCTATGAATGCTCTCGCCGTATGAGCCATAGCGACTGAAACGGCATTGTATGGGCCCTCTGCCAACATTCGTTCAATGTCAATACCTTCTCCCGTCGCCGCGTACTAGCGGTTCGAAAAACATGCGTTTCCTCTGCAACACCCTGTATTAAGGCCAAAAAGTCACGAAATCCAGTTTCTTCGCGAATGTAAAAAAAATAAATAGAGTGGCGCGACAGCTCTTGAAGAGCCAAGGCCTAACGCCTAAGTGGTCTACTCTCATCAACAATTCTCTGAGTGCGTGTGAAGAATTGAGGAGACCTACAATTTAACGCCGATTCCGAACGGCAGAGTTGAGAAGCACTTTATCATGACAAAATTGATACTCTTGGAAGATTTGTCAGGTCTTCGCAAGAGGCAGTGCACGTGAAAGATGAAATAAAAACCTGGCCTGAGTAGGACTCGAACCAACGACGTTCTGCTTAGCAGCCCAACGCACTTACCAACTTATAGCCTTTTCACATCAGACGCAAAACGCGGTTTTGCTAAACTTTTCAAAAACATGAAGGAAATCACGTGTTCTCCCATACACATTTGTTGACAGCCCTGTTTTGCAAAACAACATGTTTTTGCTAAAACCATTCAAATCCAAGAAAGTAAAAGCATTCAGCAGTATTTATATCATATATATTTCTCCCTCCCTCCAATAGCAAGAGTAGATTGACAGTCTGCTTGTAAAATTGTTCACGACAAAACGTGTCAGTTGATATAGGGTTGCCATATGAGAACATAAAAAAAACACAAATTAACAAATTCTTAGCAGCGACATAGTACAAAATAAAACTTTCAATAAAACGGTTCCACAAACACGTATTTTTTATAGCCTATTCGCTATTCCCACCGACTTGATTAAGCTCATATGATTTATAAATCAAGAAAGGCGTTCCCACTGAACTTTTTACCTGATTTAGCTTGACACTTACGACAATCTTGACATTACTTTTGAATTTTTCAATAAATATGACACAAAATTTGAATTTTGACTGTCAAAAAGAAAAAAAAATGAATTTAAAATAAATTTTATTCATTACTTGAATATGAAATCATCGAGGTTATTTATACCTAATTAAAAAATAAACAACTTAAATCAGGTAATTTCAAATGATTGAAAATGTTTGGCAAATCATGAAATTGATAATGTGATTTAGCTAAATCAAGTTGATTTAGCTAAATCAAGTTGGTGGGAATAGGCTAGTATTCAAGAAAAAATCATAAGCGCAAAATTATAGTCCGCTAATGAACGATTTTAGTGTGATACTAGCTTAAAATGACGTTTCAGACATGACTCAAACGTCATTTTAAGCTAGTATCACACTAAAATTGTTCATTAGCGGACTATAATTTTGCGCCATAATCTTTTAAATAAAATTGACATTTTTTCACTGAAAGAAAGTAGAAAAAATAACAAACAAATATTTTTACTTTTGAAAAAGCGATGAGGAACACTTTTTCATACAGTTTTTTTCAATTTTTAATATCTTACACTAACGGGAATCACACTTGCAAAGAAAAACAAACAGCGAATGTGTGTGAAAAAAGGTGTCAATCCTCTAAAAGGAGAACATATGGCATCCCTAACTTGACATCAAAGATTTTTAATGTCAAACAAAAACCTGAAATTTAGGTGTGAACAGATTTCGAGTTTTTGAAAACTGACAGCTGAAAACTCCGTTTTGCTTCTGGTGTGAAAAGGCTATAAGCTACGGGCAACTGCTTCTTCGCGAATGTATTTAGAAAAATTCCCCGTCGTGAAATTGTTTACGACGCTGACTGTAATGTAGGTGCATAAAAAAATTCAGCTCACTGGGAAGTTTTCCGCAGAAAAAATCTAAAATTGCTGGACTTTTTTGACATTTTGCGTTCGATTAGCTTCGTAGTAAAATTTTACACTCACAAAGCTAGTTGAATTTCGACTACGTAGCGACCAGGTTATTGGGCCTGCACACACGGGATGAATAATTTTTGGACTGAAATGGGTTTTATTCTTTAGTCCAAGCACACACGAGATGATTTCAGACTGGGGGGAAAATGTATATGTGAACCTCTTTTAAATGTGTGAGTATATATTTCGTACCAAAACTGTCAGCTTTTGTTTATGTGTTAGTTTTAGTCTTCGTTCATCCACCAAATTTCGGGTTGAAAATTTCAGTCCGGTTCATACTGCACACTTCGCTTCCCTTGCCCACTAAACTGATTTTGGTCCGGATGAATTAGTCTCGTGTGTGCAGGCCCATGAATTCACTGGGTCTGCACACACGGGATGAATAATTTTTGGACTGATCTGATTTTGCTTATTCCTTTATGTTTTTTTTTTATTTTCTCTAAGCGCAGAAAACAGAAAAAAGAATAAAATGAAATGTATTAAATAAATGCAATGTATTTTTGAAAATTTTATTTGAGTATATCTAGTAATATAATATAATATAATTTTAATAATTCTTCTTGATTGAACACGTTTTCTCTTCGACGAAAATGAATCCGTTATTTTTACAAAAATGGTTCTTCTTTCTTTTTTACTTATTATTCTACTTAAAGTTAGATGCGGTTCTTATATTTCGTCTTAGGACCCGCTCACGATGACAACAATTCTTAAGGTCTGTAACTACATTATTTAGATTATTTCATATTCTTACAACTCGGCCTTCCTGACCATTTGATCGACCCGATCAATTTATGGATCAGTGTCACTCTTTTGATCTGTAGGGCTCAGTGCTGGGGCCAACCACCGGCGTAAAAGATTCTTCTTTTCTATAACATAAGGACCTTTGTACTTAGGAATAAACTTTTTATTTGTACCAACTGTGGTGTCTACATTTTTCATAACTACAAATTCTCCCTTTTCAAATGTCTTTGCTGGTACACTGTGCTTTAAAAAATAGTTAAGGTTGTATTGCTGTGATTTCTCTATGAAACACATTGCTTCCGATCGTTCCTTTTCTAAGTCGCGACTGTGGTTTTCTGTTTTTTCCTCAATATATTCAGTTAATTCATCTATAATCCTACCTCTTTGTTCTATACCAAATAACAATTTACAGGGAGATGTCCTCGTTGAGGAATGAACTGTGTTATTTATAGCAAATTCAAAAAAGTGACACTTACCATCTGTAAAGCGCTTATGGCTTTAACTACTCTTGACTCCTCCCTGGACATTTGAGCTTCAGCTTCAGTTGCGTCTTCGATAGCTGCAATCATGTTTTTCTTCTTTGGACATCCTTGATGAAAGTGGCCTACTTCGCCACATTTAAAGCAAGAACCCGGTACACGCTTCGGTTTTGGGCATTTGGACTGATAATGCCCGTACTGGGAACAGTTGTAGCATCGCGGGTTTTCATTAAGTGTGGCCGGAGACTTATTTGCACTGGCAGCCAATGTCACACTCTTCTGTCTCTGGGCAACAGTAACACCAGCCTGTTGCTAAGTATGTGCAGTTAATTTAGGCCGTAATTTTTCATACCGATCCAGCTGCACCCGAAGTTCACGAAGATTTGTGGCCTGGTACAACATCGTTGTCAGGGACGATTTGTCATTGAGGCCGCCAATAATGATATCAACTAAGTCAAATTCTGGTATCTCTGCTTTTCCGGCAATGTTTCTCATTTCGATAACATACCTTTGTATTGACTCGTTAGGTTTCAGTTTCCGAGCTCTGAGTTCTTCATAAACATCGATGAGTGAATGCGTTCTTCCAAACTCTTCCAACAAATTACGTTTCAGGTCGCTGTACGCATAAGCACCAACGGTTCGGACAAATAACTTGGCGGTACCATCCAATAAGCGACGCGCACATACAAACTTGGTGCGGTCATTGCACTGCATCAGTTCAAAAGCATCTTCCAAGTCGCGGAACCATTTCTTAACGTCATAAGAGTCATCTCCAGAAAACCGATGGACTGATTCAATGATGGAAGGATCCATTGGCATCTCGTGTTGAACCTGGTCATGAAGAAGGCCAATCTCTTTTCGCAACATCAACAACTCCTTCTGTTTGTTGAGTAAATATATCTCCTGTTCAATGGTAACTACAGCACTGTTCATAGGCACTGAGGAAGGGACTGAAGGGGATAGTCCACTATCCGTTCGGATCGCACGTAAGTCTTCTTCAAAATTATGAGTAGCGTCTGTTTTGTTTACATCTTCGGTTACAGCAACAGCGGGGGCATAAGTTTTAGCAGCAGGGACTGAAGTTTTTGGAACAGAAGTTTGGCCACCAGTACTAGTTGTACCGGTCAATATGGCTGTGATAGGAACTTCAACTGTTTCTTGACTCGGGGGCTCCGATTTTTTGTCGGACACATCATCGACGGTTCCCGTCTTTTCACTGTTGAACATAAATTTCATAGAGCACAATCCCAATTCATCGTAGAGAGGGCGAAGCTGTGCGATGGTTGCAGTTTCTGGGAACTCAATTCCCGCATCCGTTAGCACACGTGCTATCTCCCCTCGTGTTATGGATCGTGTCGTTTTTTCCATTTTAATTTCTATCACACTTCTGAGGTGAAATGTATTAAATAAATGCAATGTATTTTTGAAAATTTTATTTGAGTATATCTAGTAATATAATATAATATAATTTTAATAATTCTTCTTGATTGAACACGTTTTCTCTTCGACGAAAATTCTAGAATGAATCCGTTATTTTTACAAAACTGGTTCTTCTTTCTTTTTTACTTATTATTCTACTTTAAGTTAGATGCGGTTCTTATATTTCGTCTTAGGACCCGCTCACAATGACAACAATTCTTAAGGTCTGTAACTACATTATTTAGATTATTTCATATTCTTACAAAAATGAAAATATTTTGGTATATGCGGGACGATAAGAGAAGAACACAAAGAAAAACGTCAAATTTCTAGACTCAATCTTTTTAAATTTTTTGATTTTTTCCTTCCCCTTACGTCTTCTGCAAGACCCCGCTTGCCTTCACTAATCAAAAAAATTTCGATTTTCTTCACGTGTGAACAAGGCCTTTGAGATGACGTCCTTCTTGCTGGATACAAATTTGGGTCCTCTTCTGAAAATTACGGACAACTTTCTCCAACATTTCATTCGGCACGGCTTCAATTTCCTGACGAATGGAATTCTTAAGGTCATCGAGTGTGCGAGGTTTGTTGATATACACTTTTGATTTCAAATATCCCCACAAAAAGAAGTCACATATCGAAAGGTCGGGTGAGCGAGGGGGGCAGTGAACATGAAAAGGCATTGTATCGGCCCGGTCGTCTGCCAACATTAGTTCAATGTCAATATCCTCTCCCGTCACCGTGTACTAGCGGTTCGAAAAACATGCGTTTCCTCTGCATCACCCTGTAGTCAGAAAGTCAGAAAGTCACGAAATCCAGTTTCTTCGCGAATATATCGCGACCTGTATTTAGAAAAATTCTCCGTCGTGAAATTGTTTACGACGCTGCTGGCTGTAATGTAGGTGTATACAAAAATTCAGCTCACTGGGAAGTTTTCCACAGAAAAAATCTTAAATTGCTGGACTTTTTTTTAGCATTTTTGTTCGATTAGCTTGGTAGTTAAATTTTACACTCACAATTCACAAAGCTAGTTGAATTCCGACTACGTAGCGACTAGGTTATTGAATGCACTCAGTACAAGTCGTTTCAACATTCGGAATTCCATACGCATTGTGTTTTCGCCTTAAATCAAATTTTAACTGTCAAATTGTTCCGAATTCGTGGCCAGCTGACACAAATGACAGCTTCAAAATTATCCGCGGTTTTGTTTTCCCATCATAACAACAACAAATGAAAACTTGTCTTGAGCGAGCACAGCATGCCTATCAAAATGGCTCTCTTCGCCGCTAATAAAATTCAAATTCTGTCATTCTCCTTCATACCCAACAACCATCTGAAGTGAAGTGAATTACGAACAAATTTTATATTAGTTTTTCTTCCCTTAATGTTTGTACAATAAATACTTGTATCATCTACAAATAAACCATTTTAAACCATTTTGAATTGCATTCCAGAACAAATAAAAAGTTTTTTTTTCCCGCAAATGGGAAACCCAAAATCGTGATCGCGAAAAGTTTCTGCAAAACTAAATTTGAACAAGCAATGTCTTGTGTACTCCTTTGCAAGAAACAACCTACGTAATGAAAATGCAAAATTAAGACCAAAAACTTGTTCAACTTGTCAGGGCTCATCAAAAGCCTGTAGACTGGCGCTTTCAAAGAATGTAAAAGGACAAAAGTGGTTGAAGAAGTTTAGTTTTTAAAGGTTTCTTCGTGATTTTGTGTCGTCGCAAACAGTGTAAGTTACAATTTGAAAGTTGAAATGAGAAGCCTGTGTCATCCCGAATCCTCATTCCCATGGAATATATGAAAAAATGTGTTTTCTTCCTTCCATTTTAAAAGCAAATTGAAAGGAAAAAATTGATGCGTACCCACATAGCTATGCGAAAAAAATTGCATTGCAACGAAGAGCACCTGGGCCTGGGATTAACAAAAGGCAATTTCGATTATGGTATACACACCTGAAACGCATCTCTTCGATAAACCTAATTTTAACCCTTCAACGATCGATACACAATTTTGGCCAAAATCTATCTAATCCAAGTTAAACTGTGCTTCAATATGAGTGAAGAGTGAACTTTTTTACCGAAGGAGAAAAAAAACAAAACGATATATGTATTTAGCGAAAACAAAATGGTGACCACATTTCAATGAAGCAATTGTTCACTTCAGATTTAAGATCGTAGCGAGACGAAAGAAAACCTCTTGAATTGTTTCGCTGCTCAAAATTGTGTGGAAAAAGTGCAAAGAATATCGATTCGCATCGATTTTCGATCTGGAAAGCTGAAGAAATGTGCAAATAAAGTGTTCTCTTTGTTGTAGGCACTCTTAAGTCGGGAACGATTTTCATCTAACTGCGGAAAAAGGTGCAGTGTTTCAAAGTCGCCATTTTGTTGAATTTGTAAACCAGGTTTTGGAAAAAATATCTCGCGAACGACTGAAAAATAAAGTTTGTCTGATTTTTTGTTTGTTGAAAAGAGGTTATAGGGTGTGGACATGTATGTACGTTTTCGAAAAAGCAATTTCGGGATTGTGAAGTTTTTTTTTGTGAATAAAGTGAAAAAATGTGAATTATCCATTTAAACGCGTTCCCTTTCATCTAGAAGAGGATAACAACTGCATGTACAATAATTAAGGGAGGTTAAGGAACCCTCAAAAAGTGGTGATGGCGAACGTGACTCAAATAGATCGATTTTATCTAATTGCGTCATTTTTTTTTAAACAAGGAAAATAATGTCCACATAGAACAAATGTTACTGGTTGCTCAGGTTGGAAGATGAAAGATGCAACAAGATAATGAAAAATGATAGCATTGTGTCCAGAGAAGTTTGTGCTTCTTGCTCTTGAAAGACAAGACTATAGAACAAAACCTAAGAATCCGTACTTGATGATTGATGAAAGAGAGATTACGCTTTTTTAAATGACGACAGTTGCATAATGGATAAAGCAATAAATTAAATTTTTCTGTAATTTAATTATAATTTAAGGAATGTGGACAACAATAGTGCACTTCCTGCTTATGTCGTTTTCCATCGGACGTCCAGAAGCAGTCGGAAGGGTCCAGAAGTCTTCTGAAACCATTCTATTGGACTGACTTTGACAGACGGAATGCTTCTGAGAAGAGCAGAACTCTTTCGTTTTTAAAACAGAGAATCGTCCGAAGAATGACACACCATAACCCGTTCCATTGGTGGTAGAAGAAGAACGTGAATAAAAGACCAATGGAAAACGACATTAGGTTTTGAGTCTTCACTTCACACTTGAACCAATACCAAGAAAGCTTTTATGAAAGCTTTGGGATGTCTTTGGTTAAGTATTCGACCTGGTTCTACCGCTTGCCAATATCTGTAAACGGAATCTACGTTTTATAGAAAAACGTCTAGACTACAGCATCTTACAAGTTGTCGAAATATCTAACTGTTACAACAAACGAAAGCTTCAAAGCTTCCATTTAACCTTCAAGATCATTATTCACGGAAAGCTTCAATAGACTTTGGACACGCCCACGTTATGGAGACTATAATTAAGAAAAAAGGAAAATAGAAGAAAATGTCCAATACGTCAGATAAAAAAAGAAGCAAAGAGTCGGATTGAGTCGGTTTACAGTGCTTTGACTTCTGAATGTAAACCATTTTCTGATTTACTTGAGCCCACCCACAAATTTCATCAAAATCGGTTCGTACGGAAGAATGATTTACGAATACAAGGAAACAATGATGATCAGTTATAACTGATCAGTGATCTTAGGGTTCAACGCCATTCCTTCTCCATTTTGAGCTAGCGGGTTCTAGTTGAATGCAGTTGTCAATTTTTGCGAATTTTATCCATAGTCATAAACGTCCCAGTAGAATATATTCAATAGATGGTGCAATGCTTACTTACTTACTTATCCGGCTCCCAATCCATGAAGGATCTCAGCATGAGATACCATCGTGAACGGTCCCTCGCATGCACTCCCCAGTCTCCGAAATCAATAGCTCCGGCATCCGCAGTCACTTGGTGTCGAACCTGGGGACTAGGATGACAAGATTTTCTTGGCTGGAGCGTTGTCGTCCATTCGCTCGATGTGGCCGAGCCAATGTAGTCGTCTTTTCTTGACCTTCTGGACTATATCCAACATCTTGTTACAGCTCGTACTGTTCTCGGTTGAACCTTCTTCTCTATTCGCCATCGACGCATACGAAGTTTTTTTCTTTCAAAAGTGCCCAGTATCAATTCCCCATTTTTACTTATCGTCCAGCACTCGGTGCCGTAGAGTAGGACTGGTAAAATCAAAGTTTTGTATAGCAGGCACTTTGTCTTGCGAGTGAGGAGTTTTGAACCCAGTTGTTTGGCCAAACCGAAGCAGCAGCGGTTCGCTAGGGTAATTCTTCTTCGGATCTCCACTAAGGTGTCGTTTGTCTGATTGATGTTTGTTCCAAAGTAGATGAACTCCTTAACTACCTCAAAGCTCAAAATTGCTGCTACCAACAGTGACGTTTTGTCCTAGGCGGTGGACAGATGTTGCTTTGTTTGTTGATAGCATGTACTTTGTTTTGTCCTCATTCACTTCAAGACCAACGGAATTTCGCCTGTTCTTCAATCGCTGTGAAGGCCTCAAGCACAGCTCTCTTGGATCGACCGATGTCGTCCGCGTAGCCTAGCAGCTGGGTGGATTTGTTGAAGATAGTGTTTTCCGTGCTCACACCTGCCTTGCGCACAATCTGCTCGAGGACTATGTTGAAGAAATCACATGACAGCGCATCTCCTTGTCTAAA
The DNA here is from genome assembly GCA_943590905.1 of Sphaerophoria taeniata. Classification (NCBI taxonomy): domain Eukaryota; kingdom Metazoa; phylum Arthropoda; class Insecta; order Diptera; family Syrphidae; genus Sphaerophoria; species Sphaerophoria taeniata. The sequence goes on along the minus strand of OX016542.1, from coordinate 76,601,741 downwards.
CCCTGCGCATGTTTAAAACAACTCGGATGAGCTGTTACCCATTTGCACACTGCACTGCGTATTGCTTAGCGTCATGCGGCACAGCTGGATCAGTTTGTTCGGGATCCCGAATTCAGACATCGCCATCATAAGCTCTTGGCGGTGGATGCTATCATAAGCAGCTTTGAAGTCGATGAAAAGATGGTGGGTTTCGACTTGAAATTCGTTGGCCTTTTCTAGGATTTTCCTCAGTTTGAATATTTGGTCTATCGTTGTTCTGCCTGGCCTAAAGCCACAATGGTACGTGCCGATAATTGTCCTGCAGAACGGTTTAAGACGCCCACACAGTACGTGGGATAGGATTATCTATGCAACATTAAGCAGCGGTAGTTTTTGCATGACATAGGATCGCCTCTTTTGTAGGTGGGGCATGTGGAGCTTATCGACCAGTCAGTGGGCATTCATTCTTCCTCCCACATTTTGTTGATCACCTGGTGCATGCTGTTCATCAACTACCTCCTCCATATTTAAAGAGTTCCGCAGGTATGCCATCCGACCCGGCAGACTTGTTATTTCTTAGCTTTTGGATGGCTATTTCTACCTCTTCTGTGCTGGGGGCTGGGACTGGGTCTTCATTGACTGGTCTTGCTTCTCTTTCTTCATTAGCTCATTCGACATTTTGCACATTCAGCAGCTGTTAGAAGTGCTGCTTGAAAACATCTACAATTCCCTGTGCTTCGGTGACTAGGTTTCCTTCACTGTTTCGAAGAGCCTGTGTCCCGATTCTGGAACCAGAAGCTAATTGCTTCGACCTTTTAAAGAAACGCCGGGTGTTGTTTTTGGCCCGAGACTCTTCTAGATCTTTGAGCTGAGAAACTGCGGATGCTCTTTTCTTCCTTCGCAGGGTCTTTTTCTCATTTCTCTTTTTTGTTCGGTACTCTTCTCTTCCTGCTATTGTTTTCCGTTGCAGCATCTGCAAACGTGCATTTTCCGTTTCTCTTTTCAATAACGCGCACTCATCATCATACCACGGGTTCCTTTTCGGGAGTGGCTGGTAACCTATGGTGGTCTCGGCTAAATTTGTTTATTATTTCGCGATATTGGTTCCACAAGGTGTTGACATCTGTGGTATTTGGGAGAACGGTAGAGAATCGCTCATTCAGGCGCTCACTGTAGTCTATGTCATTATCTGGAGTGCTAAGGCAACCGATGTTGAACTTCTTTCTTTGGGCCGCACGTGTTTTTTTGTCATTTGATATTCGAGCTCTAACCAGATTGTGGTCAGAGTCGAAATTTGCTCCTCGGAAAGTGCGCACGTTCAAGATGTTGGATGCGTGCCTTGCGCCAATTAGCACATGGTCGATTTGGTTGGTGGTTCGACCATCCGGAGATCGCCAGGTTGCTGTGTAGATCTTTCGTCTTGAAAACCTAGTGCTACTTATCACCGTATTACGAGCTGCAGCAAAGTCGATTAGTCGGAAGCCGTTGTCTAACTAATCCGCAAAAGATGTCTACCTTCCCGATGTTTGCATTGAAATCTCCGAGTTTCGATTTTGACGTCGTACTCTGGACAGGCTCCGTAGGCTCTATCCAGGAGGTCGTAAAAATCCTCCTTGCAAGACTCCTCAGCATCATCGGTAGGGGCGTGTGCACATATTATACTGATGATTTGTAGTGTGGCCTTGATGCGGATTACAGCCAGGCGATCATTAATTGGCTTGAAATCCATGACTTTCGATCCAAGCCGATTTCCCACGACGAATCCCCATCCAAATATGTGCATTCTTTGATGACAGCTGTAATAAATGTCGCAATTTTTTCTTGTCATTGTCCCTGATCCATCGTATTTCCTGGATCGCAGTAATGTCTGCCTTATACTGCGTGAGGACAGATTCAAGTTTTTGAGTTGCACCTGGGGTGTAGAGTGTTCTTACATTCCAGGTACAAACTCTCAATGCATAGTCCGTTGTCGTTCCGGATCTGATTATTATAAGAGGGGGGTTATTATCCGAGGCTACTATCTCCCTCATAACTTTCAAAGTTTTTTTTACTGTGGAGGGGTTGTTAGCCACTCGCACTAACTTCCAAATTTGTTGGAGGTTAGTGTCTTCAGTTTTGCACGCCAAGTTGATTAAGGTCCTCTTCCACCTGAGTTGCGGTCTTCCTCTCTTTCTACGTCCCTGGTAAATAGTGTCGAAGGCTTTCCGGGCCGGAGCATTGGTGTCCGCTCTAAATGACCGAGCAATATGAGTCTCTGGACCTTGACCCTTCTGGCAAAGTATATCTTACAGATAGATAGATCGTCGCCTGCTGCTTTGAACAGCTCGGCAGCTAGACCATCTGCTCCAGCGGCTTTGTTGGATTTCAGCCGTGATATTGCCGTTTTCACTTCTTCTAGGTCGGGTTCACGGAATTGTTGGCTGTCATCGTGTACGATAAAAGGCTCCTGTCTGCAGCGGGGTTTTGTTCGTCGTCGCCGTTATACAGTCTACAGAAGTTGTCTTTCCAAATCCCCAGCATTGACTGCGATTCTACTATGATGTTCCCATGTTTATCTCTGCAGGCATCGGTTCTTGCTCGATGACCTTGAGCCAGCAGTTTTACCTTCCGAGAAAACCTCCGAAATTCATTCCTGCTGTTGGCTCTCTCAACATCTTCGATCTGACGCTTCTCATGCTCTCTATTTTTCCTCCTGAGGAGCTGGCGTTCCTCTCTCCTCTTTTGCTCGTAGAGCTCACGAGCAGCTCTTGTCCTTCTATGCAGCGCCGCTTTGTATTCCTCCTGCTTGGCTGCATGGGCCTGCCTACATTCTTCGTCAAACCAGGGGTTTCGTTTTGGTGGCAGTGTGGAACCCAGCACATTAGAGGCGGCATCTCTAACTGCTTTCTGGCAATGTCTTCGAAACTTGATTTTGGCGGTATAGGACTCCTTAAGAGGTTACTTGACACTCGATCAGCAAAAGCATCTGGCGATTACCTGCGATTGTAGCCGTCCGACGTCAAATTTTCTTGCAGCATTTCCTTGTTTTGGCCGTTGTCGGGATATTCGTAGCACTACCTTGGCTACGACGAGTTAGTGGTCCGAGTCGATGTTGGCTCCTCGGAAAGTTCGAATATCTAGAATGCTGGACAAGTGCCTTCCGTCCATCGTGATCAATCTGGTTGACGGTTGATTGATCAGGATATCTCCATGTACCTTTATGGATGTTGAGATGTGGGAACCAGGAGCTTGCTACCACAAAATTTCGCCCCGCAGCAAAATCGATCAGCCTGAATCCATTCTCGGAAGTGGTGTCATGCAGGCTGTGCTTTCCGACTGTTCCGCCAAAGATGTCCTCTTTTCCCAGCTATGCGTTAAAATCGCCGAGGACAATTTTCATGCCGAGGAGCTCGTAGAATTCGTCTTTGGTGACGTCCTTTTTCTCTTCTGTGGGGGCATGCGCGCATATTAGGCTAATGTTGCCGAATTTTGCCTTGGTTCGGATCGTGGTGATGCGTTCGTTTACACTTTGCACATTTGAAGCTCAAGACTTTTTGCCTGAGTCTGCTTCCCACGACGAATCCGCATTCAAAGAGTCGCTGTTATTGCTCCCGGTAACAATCACCATAGTAGATGTCGCAGTTTTTCATCCTCCTTTTGCCCGGTCCATCCAATCGCATTTCCTGGATAGCGGTGATGTCTGCTTTGTAGCAGTTGAGGGTCTCCGCTAATTGTTCGGCAGCACGCGGTCCATTAAGGGACCTAACATTCCACGTGTATATCCGAAATTCGTTGTCCTTTATACATTTGCTTGGGTCGTCATCAGTGTATCCGTCCGTTTCCGCGGCCTGTTAAATCTTTTTTTACGTAGTCGGGAAGTCACTCCGACGTACAACCCCCAACCTGGAATACCAGGCACTTGATGTGACTCCATGTACAAGAGCCGGAAAAACCGCTCCTTTTACGGCCTGGGCTTCAAATAAGTCGAAGTAGCCCGTAAAGGTGTTCACCAAGTAGTTCAGCCTAACTGGAACTGAAGCCGCCACCTTTGATTCCAAAAAAAGAAATTCATCCGCTGCCGTCCCTAGTTGGGAGTGCCTTGGTGGGAACACTCCTTCGTTGTGGGGTAATTAGTAGTAACAGCCTACTCCGCTTCGACCTGTCGACCATGGGAGGCCCTTCTGTGAAAACAAATTTCGCGATCGCATAGCTCTAAGCTTCTTCGTTGTAGTTACCGTAAGCCGCTCCGCCACGTCATGGAGTTTCGTACACTAGGACTAAACCCTGTCTCTATCCCTGTCATTTTCAGTGTGTAGTTCCACTCCGTTTTCTCACATCCATCACCCCATTTCCTACCTCCTACCTCCTACCGCTCTATAGAAGACACATTTTTTTAAAATTATTCTTCTATTATTCGTGTCTCTTCTTTCAGACTATTTAAACCATTAGCAAGCAGGAATAGCAAACCGCAATATGGATGACATTGAATATGATAAGAAATTTGATGAGATGCAAAAATACGTTCCATTCTTGGATCGTGTTATTGAAAAACTCAAACACAGTGACCAAGATAAACCTCGCAAAACGCAGCTTGAAAAAATGCAAACTCTGCACACACTCCTAAACAACAGAGAAAAGAAGTAAGTACAAATGTTCCTACTTAGTGGCAACACTTTAAACTGAATTCCTTTCTTTTAGATTGAAAATTGAAACTCTCCTAAAGTGCGAATCGGTTTTGAAGAAACTCCATGCAAAAATTGAAAAGGTGAGTGCTCCAAACAAACAAGAAAGCAATCCATTGTGAATATAAATCTCTCTTTTAGTCTGATGATACGGCTACTAATTCCGGTGCAGCGCCGACGACACCTATCAATGCAGCACCAGAATCATTAGTTGCAGCAAGAAAAGTTCCAAATTCCACACATGCAGCACAACAACAAGCAGCTCAGCAAAAACATAAAATCATGCCAAATCGCAATTTAATTGAAATCCGCACCTGTCCAGCTAGTCCACCTCATTTGCGCGACGAGGACTTTCGACCGCCAGTTGAAATTCCCACAGAACGTCGATCATCGCCCATTAGATTTTTGTCCCCTTCTCGATGGGATCCAAATAGCTGTAAAGAGCCACCAATAGAAAAACCAGTTCCAAGCGTTCGCAATCGTCCCAGCCACAAGCCTTCCAATACAAACCGACCATCCCGCTGGTCGTCAGAGACCATCGATCTTACTAGATCAATGACACCTACAGCTCCGTCATCGTCAACGGCACATCAAAGATCTTGGTCGTCCTCGGCTACATCGACTTCAACAAGTTCCTCGTCAAAGAATCACCGTTCACATACTCCACAAACCCCGAAATACACATCCGAGGAGGAGAACTGGGATTCACCGGAAGAAGAAACATTACCAAAGTTTAAGCAAAATCCCAAATCGACATCCCACAAGGACTCAAGCAGTAAACACCATAATTATCATAATCATCGAAATTACGATAAGAATCATCCTCCTCTTCCGCCCCCTCAACCTGAAGCCCCGCCTCCACTACCCCCATCAGTTGATAGCGATGTGTTTCACGATAAACTGTACCACGAAACAATCTACAAATACAAGACTCAGGAATCGTCTTCATCCTTCAACAAATTCATAAATCCTCCTCCCCCCGAAGCCCGCACACCGCCAAAACACTCTTCCAATAAACAAATATTCGATCGTCTTGGTGACAAGGTCGACACTTTTGAAAATTTTCGCATTCATGTGAAAAATGACACTGCAATCCAGAAACTTGCAAAATCGGCTCTAAAACATCCTCCACCGCCGCCGCCGCCACTACCGCTCCTAGTTTCAGCCAAACCCATTGTTGATGTGCTCAAGAGTCCGCCACTGAGCGCAGATGATATTGACGATCTGTTGAATGAATCACTCGAAGCAGCAATGGAAGAGAAAAGGAAGAAGAATGCAGTCGATTCGATGAAAGACTCGAAGCCATCTTCCCTGGACACTGTGCGAAAGAAATTGGCTATGATCTCAAAACCTTCGTCACCAGTTCCAGAGGCATTGCCCACTCAACCGGCACCATCTCAAAGAATACCAATAACAAGTGATAACAAGCCTGACAATCCATTTTCTCGACGTGGAAAATCGATAATAACCCAAAAACCCGTTGAAGTTGGATTAAACAGTCCACTGCACATATCAAGTCCACTTGCTTCGCCTCTATCACCTCCACAACAATCGATAACATCAAGTCCAATGGATGCAGTAGTTGAACGCTTAGCCCTCAAATACAAACCACACAAACGGCGGCCATCTGTAGCAGTCGATGGGGTTTATTCACCACAGGGCGATAGATCCGTTCCCTCTCACAATTCTCCATTTGACCAAAAGACGAAACCCATAGTTCAAAGAAGAGCCTCCATGGTGTCTCCGATACATGGAGCAGCGGCACCGGCGGTAGATCCACGGCTATCGAAAAATGTCGGGCACATTTCCAAGCCAGTACCCAATGTCTTGCCCACAATCAATAACTTTGATCCTCGATTAAGAAAGAATAATCTCAACAGCAATACAGGTAAAGCAGGGGTTTCCCCGCTATCGTATCACAAACCAACGATTCCAAGTCTCTTGAATATTCCACCACCTCCGTTTCCAAGACTGTTGGACATTCAAATCAATATTCCCCTTGCACCAAATTGCATTTCGCCACAACTACAGCAGCCTCCGTTCAATATTCCCCCTCCACCCAATTGCATTTCGCCACAACTGCAGCAGCCTCCGTTGATAAAAGCTTTCAATAATCCAATTCCTAAGCCTTCGCCTCCAGTACAAAATTACAATGCTCCCATTCCTAACCGGGCGCCAGATCCGAGGTTACAGAAAACCATGAAAATGTATCCTGACAAATTCAATGCCCAGCGGAATGATCAAACTGAGCGCATGAAGTACTTAGAATCGAAGAGGAACAAACCACCAGAGCCGAAGACTTATGGCGAATACAGACAGTCAAAATGTCGTGAACAACAGAAAGCAACAGCTGCCACATCTCTGAGTGCAACCGAAGAATTATCTAAAACGACAACTGAATCAACGACACCAGTTGTTCCATCCATTCAGTCACTGACTCCATCGACTCTAGATAAAATGTACCGAACCGCTGATTATGGTCACGAAATGGGCGGTAGTATCCATGGTTTTAAGATTCCGAAAAAGCCTAAGCCGCCAGAAGAACATTCCAAACCAATTGAGCCAGAACCAGCTAAGTCGATAGATGTAGTGGATCCCAGAAAACATGAACCAGAACCAGCTAAGTCGATAGATGTAGTGGAGCCCAGAAAGCATGAAGACATTCAAAAAAATCATAATGAGACTCAAGATCCTTCCAAATCACCCACAGAAAAACCAAAAGAGACAGAGACTCAAGATCCTTCCAAATCACCCACAGAAAAACCAAAAGAGACAGAGGAAAATCTTCCAGATAAACCAGCAGTACTTAAATCCCAGTCAGGAACTATCGTAGAGAAACAGAAAGAAAATAAGAAAAAGTCGTCTCAAGAGGCAGCTAATTCCAATGACTCAACTCAAGTGACCAAAAGCAAAAAGGGAAACAAGAGCACAAACAAAAACCATGCAGCAGAAATAGAAGAATGCCCTGAGAGTAAAACGTCAGAAGTAGTTTCAAAGTTCGATTTACTCTTAGCTCAGAGTACACCAGAAATCTCTAATACAACCGTTTCGGAGAGCTTAGATGAGTCTGTCAACGAGAGTCGACTCGTTATCGATGAAGATGTAATTATCATTGAGTCGCAAAGTCCAGAACCACCAACAATTGTGGACTTGGAAGAGATAGAAGAAAAGACTCCAGAACCCGCTAGATTTGTGCGTTCCCGGAAACCACGAAAAAAGAAAAATATGCAAAAAGTAGAATTTGTGGTTGAAAATAAATCTCCAGAAGAAGAATTACCACGAGCCGAACCGATGTCAACTTTACAAGAACCAGAATCAGCTAAATTGGAAGAGAAGCCTGCGTCCATTGTAGAACCAGAATCAGCTAAATTGGAAAAGAAACCTGCGTCCATTGTAGAGGAAAAATTCAAAACTCGCCGCATTACGACACGTCGCTCAACCATTATCATGAAGGAAGCCGCCGAAGCTGCTGCAGGTTCAAAAAAGCAGAAATGTGATAGCCCGGCTCCAATAGGCAGTCCTCGACGTCGATCGGCGTCCGATATATTCTCTCCATCAAATGACAATTCCATTGTCTCCACAATGAACATAATAGAAGGCAAACGACGAACAAGGGCGTCGATAAATTTCAATGAAAAGAACACCAAGAAACCAGCAACTCCGAAGTCTGTTCCAGCAGCAGCAACAGCAGCAGCGTCAACGCCCAGTCCTGCTCCTCCTGCAAAATCAAACCAAAGCACTCCAAGACTTCGTGGAAAATCTACGGATTCAAAACAGTCGAAGAAGACGACGACTCCATCGCTAAAGAAAGAAGAAGCTATAGAAGCTAAACCTAAAACCAACTCAGAAGACGGGCAAATTTGTGCTGTAAGCAGTACGACAACCGAATCCGAGAAGCCACACACTGAGCCTTTGAGTGTGGCTGTCGGCTCATCATTATCGCCAACAGAAGAGCCAAGTAGTTCGAATTCCGGCATTTCCTCTGACCCAGGAACACCCCTCACCGATGATAACAAGAAAAAATTCATCGAAGGATTCTTATTGACAATCGCAGATCCATCCACCAATAAGGACCGCATTCTAGACATGCTGAAGACTGTTCTAGACGACAAGAAGTTGCAGCAGGTCAAGGTAAGATGATTCCTTGTAGTAGAGTACTTGTAACCAATATTCATATTTTAGGAAATATTGTACAGTCCCGAAAAGGAGGATCACACGAACGTAGAATCTGACAAGTCTAACGAAGAACAAAATGCTGAGCTAAATGAAGTGAACAAACCGCGAGTAACAAGAACCAAAAAGAACGAACTGGATCGTCTCAATGAAGACATTCGTGATATGTTCATTTGTCAAGGTGTCGTGACAGCAACGGGCCGACGCATGTGTACTCTTGCCAAAGATGTAGCTTCACCTGCGTTAGTTTCCCCATCGTCAACATTATCATCGTCCAGAAAAACTCCAGTTCCCCAAACTAAAGGCAAGAAAAAAACTCCCTCACCACCAGCTGCCGCCACAAAACCATCACAACCTACAGCTCCAGCTCCAAGGCGACGCATGCGTAAGGCAAAAGTTCTTCTCAGTCCATTGAACATGAGAGCTCTGCGAAGTCGAAATCAAAAAGCCGAAACGACCCCTCCAAAAATGCCTGTCCTTGCCCCAAATACCCCAATTAAGCTTCCCAGAAACCGAAGCAAAGAAAGAAGTAGCGAGAGCAGTAAAGACGACATTCCAATAGCACCAAAGACTGTTAAAGCCGCAACGAAGGCAACAAACAATAAACCCAAACCAATGTCGAGACGCCAAAGTGCGGTGACGGTAGGTGAGTCGGATTCATCAGACGACGATATAGAGTTGGCTTCCTTAAGGAGTAAACTTAAGCGCAAGGAAGAAGTCATAGAACCAAAAAATGCCAAAAAGGCTAAAAAAGAAGCCGACACAGAGAACACGGACAAAAAGGTCCAGAAAAGTAAACAGCCAAAAAAGAACAATAAAAAAGAGGAGGAGGAGGAGGAATTAAAGTTGGTTGTACCGAAAGAAGAGAAAGAAATCAAATCTGCAGTTGCAGCTCCCTCACCTACTATTGTACAAGTTGAAGAGGAGCCCTTCAAGAGGAACACCAATCCCGAGCATCACACTAAATCCGACTATGCTATGTGCTGTGTTATTTGCAAGGAGCGTGCCCGCTTCATAGCACCCCACTATATCACCATCCACAAAGATTCGGAAATTTACACTTCCCGAATGCCACCGAATGTCCTCGACGACATTAAACAAGGTACCGGAAATCGGGCCATCTATTTCTTGATAAAGAAGCCCCTAACCTGCTACCACTACAACTGCCCATTCTGTGACTTCAGTTCGACACAACCACTTCGCGGATGGATGGAGCACTTCACCATACATACCGGCGAGTATATGTACAAATGTTCTAACTGTTTTAAGGCTATGAACAGCAGCACCTACATGACGGACCATATTAAAAAAGTCTGCACTACGGCGAAAAGGATCATTCGAGATCCAATCAATTTGCACCGTGTACAAGGAATACCTGGCTATGTGTGTCACTTGTGTAACTTCGTTCAAATGCTTCGATCGGGAATCGTGAAACACTTGAAGATACATCATGAACTGGAGGATGAAGTTTCTAAGAACAGTATCATAGAAATTAAGCTAATTGACACTGTGGATGTTCCGAAAATGGAGGAGGTCAAAGCCAATGAAACTGCGGCGGTCACTGATACATCGACGGTGATTGATTCTTCGATTTTGAATATTTCTGAGAATGTAGCGAGTACATCTCAGAAGGAGGAGATAAGTGGTGATTCACAGCCGGAAAATAAGGACCAGAACTCGGAAGAGGAGAAAGACCCTCTGAAGATCACCGAAAAGGATGTATCGAGCGATGATAAGTCGATGTCGGAAACTCCATCCAATTTAGAGCCCAGCATATCGATTGTCAAGGACATTGAAGCGTTCCTCTCACGGGAGCATGTAGAAGAAACAGAAGCAGTAATAAATCCAACAGTCGATGCCGCTCCAACAACTGAAGCGATTGTCACTCCTTTGAAGCCTCTTCCAACAACGGTAGACATTGAAGTTTTTCTGCCGCGAGACTTGGCATCTCCGACTTCAATCGATTTGGCCGAGAGTTTGAAATCAATTGACAAAGAGAATGAAGAGAACGATTCAGACACAGGAAATGCTCAATCGACTCCAAAGAAGATGACGATTGCCGAAAGACTAAGCCAGAGGTTTAGGGATATAGAAAAACAGGCTTCCGATGCACCCCAAGTCGAAGAAACGACCAATGCGATTGAAATCGAATCACCTCAGATTGCACCGCCACCGTCTGATCCTCAAATTGTTGAAACAGGAGAACTTCAGCCTTCTGCAATAGCTCCGAATGACTCTTTGAATGAATCTGGAAATCTTATCATAGATGAGGAGCAGCGGGATGATGAATCTGTGCCCCCAACTAATGCCAAAGAAGTGGAAACTGAGAGTGATGATGATGCAAATGCAAATGATGAAGACGACAATGACAATTGGGAAGATATTGAAATCACCGAGACCAGAACTAGCGGCAATGGAACTCAGAAAGACAAAAGTAAGAACAAATCGATCTTCCAGACACTAAGTCGTCTTTATGCGTCCATAGCGCCGAAGAAGACGATTTCTTCTAAGAAGACGAAAGAGAAGGAACCGAGCAAGAAGAAATCGGAGTCTTTAGAGAGAGTTCAAAGACCTACCAATGCTTCAATGATTCCAAAGATTCCTGACAAAACAATTCCAACGCCTGAAGTATCTTCGGATCCACTTTTGACTGGATCGAAACAGTTGCAGCCGCCACAACAAACATTACCAAGTTTATCAGAATTCATACTCGACTCGCAGAGTGATTCCTTGGACATGCTTTTGAATACAAATTTCAACTGTCTTGAAGGTGATGGAACGAATTTTCCCCATTTGGACTTAAATGACTTGGATTCTACAATATTTACGCTTCCCGAGGAGCAGGAGAACATTCAAGATGCTATTTCCATGGTCACGGATTTGGATCACTCGCGCTATGACATTCTGGGTAATCCTCTGCCTCTCAGCAAGCCATCGCAGGCATCAAAACCACCTCCATCTCAGACTTTACAACCATGGACCGTTCAAAAAATTGGCAATTTTGGATTCTCATTGAATGGAAGTGCCCTCAAATATTATTGTTTGGTGAATTCGTGTGCGTTTATGTTCTCCGATGATCCTGATGGACTGCAAAGTCATTTTATGCTGGAACACCCTAACCTCAAATGGAATGGCTATTGTCAAACGTGTCGCATGCATGTCGGCGATGTGAGTGAAATGAAACACATTCTTGAGGTGCATTCGAAAGTGCAAACTGAGGAGGCAAGTGGTACGTCTGAGGGCGAAAAGCCGAGGATTAAATTTCGAAGACTTACTGGGGATATCCTGTCGACGGACAAACCTCAACAGATTGATTTGGTGATGAACGACATTATGTTCTCACCATCAAGCACTCCATCAACTGAATGCTCTTTGAATGCACAGTCCCCTGCTGTGCAAACTTTGAATGACCCCAACTCCGATTCCAATTTCTGCAACGAACCACCGTCCTTGACAAATCCACCCCCTCACGAAGCAGCAACCAACTATCCAGAGCTTACTTTCAAGACGATGCTTGAGAGCGCACCCAAACCCATACAATGTAAAAGCTCGTCAGAATTAAGTTTGTCATCCATGCTCCAGAGCGAACCGAAAGCTATGATACCGCATAAAGCACCACCAAAAACCGATATGGATATTCCACTCTTTAAGAATGTAAGCAAGGACTTCACAATAACCAGTGTAGCAGAAGGAGTACCTGACAATGACCTATTCAATTTTGTCTTAAAGCATGCAGATACAGGCCCTGGAGGTATTCAAATTAGTCAGGTAAGTTTTGTCATTCTTCCTTTTAAATTCATTATATTTCGAGAAACTTAATTTTACAGGTGATAAGTTTGAATGCTGGAGGAAAATCGGTGTCCCCATTGCCTCAGGCTCAGTTGTCTGACAGAGTGACGTCCGCTGAGCGAAGAAACTCACCATCATCGTCAGTGGGGAACTTCAGGAATGTCTTCTCTTCCGCACGAACATCACCAGCATCAATCAATCATTCGAATGTCCAGCAACGGAACACTCGAACACCGCCGACGCAGCAGATTAAGCAGCCTATTCCAGAAAACACTGCAGATTTCATTTGCCGTGTAGCGCTGTGTTCCTTCTCCACAAATCTGCGTTCATCAATGAATGATCATATATTGTCCCACATTCGACACGACAACAATCGAGATTCGTTAAGATGTCATTTGTGTTCTTTTGTTGGAAAGGAGACAACTGGCTACTTCAGACACATGACTCAAATACATTCGAAACCTGATTCATGTTTGTCAACGGTTGACTTGACACAGAAAATACAAGATATTCTCCGAAAATCAGCAACGAAGCAAGACCAGGAGCAAAGCCAGGAACAGGAGCAGGAGCTGGAAGAAGAACCACAGATACTTTTGCAAAACCAGCAATCAGTCGAAAAACCAAGAGAAGAACTGAGTTTCTCGGAGAGACTTAGAAATACGGCCACGGAAATTGTTGCTAATACCGGTCTGGCAGAGGAAGAGATTTGGAGATGTATCTTTTATCCTGAATGTGAATGCAGCGTCAGCGAAAAAGACTTCCAGACTCACCTTGCAACCCACACAAATATTGTTCCCACATCATTCCCAAGCTTACCGCCGGGAAGTTCACTCAATTGCCCCCATTGTACAGTCAATTATTACCGAGCGGCTGTGTTGAAAGCTCACATAAAGACCCATACTCGTCATCAGTTTTTCTGCTTTGTATGCAGTCTCACTACATTCGCTAATTTCCAGCAAGTGCAGAAGCATTTCAATGATGTTCATTCGCGCAGTGGCAACATTCGGCCGCAGAATTTGATTCCAGGTGATAAAACAGACAAACCGTCATTTTTCGTGGCCAACGATTCAGAACTCTCGGCAATGGAATTGATTCAATTCGGCGAGAAGCTTATTGTCGATTGGGAACGCAAGAAAGCACTCAATAAGACGCACTTCAAACCCAACGAACAATATCTCCTTCCGATTCAACCAATTTTCAATCAACAAGTCTATTGCTCAGTTTGTAACTACAAGACCAAAGTTCGAACGAATATGTTTAGACACTTGCAACTACACAACCAAGACGTTGACGTGGGAAGTGTGGATCCGGTGAATCCGGTGCCATGTCTGGAGAAGAACGAAAAGCATTTCGATAAGATGTTGAATCTTGCATGCAGTTCGAATGCCGGAACTATAAATAAACCCAAAGAAACGGTCAAGATTCCAGCATTCGTGCCCGACATGAAGAGATATGTTTGTGGCCATCCGGGATGTAAGTATCTTACGCTCAACGATCAAATGTTGCGGTCGCATTTGAATGCTCTGCATGGCAGTGAAAAGGGCTACCTCTGCCCCCATTGTCAGGAGGAGCTCTGCAAGAAGAACATGTGTGCCGAGAGGATAGTCCAGCATCTCAAATTCCACGGCAATAAAATCTATCAGTGTGGCGAATGTGAGTACTTCCACTACACGAGACACGTTGTCGAGCGGCACGTAAATGAAAAACATTCTGGAGTATCTGCCGTCAGTCTCTTTACGTTCGATAGGAATGAGAGCGATACCAGAAAGACATCGATACAACTGTTCCCGGGAAAAAGTGGTGCGGCGACAATACCTTCGGTGTCTGGTGACTCGGGCGCTCCCGTCGACAAGCAAGCTGCAACGAGTACAGCTTCCAACATCAAAATGAAGTGGGAATGTGCTCTGTGCAAGCATCAGACTGTTACATGGAACCAGATGATCTCCCATGCCAATTCAATGCACAGAGCCAAACATCAGTACCATTGCGTTCATTGTACCTTCGGATCATCACAATTGGTGCATATTATGGATCACATTGATCACAAGCATCCCTCAAAGATTCGTGAAGCCAAATATGTATTTTATAAGATCAACGAGTCTCTTCAAGATAAGGCAGCTGACACTCGGCCATTATGGTCCCGAAACGATCCGAAAAGAGTACGAAGTATTCGGGGAATATTGATGGAGAACGAAGAAGATGCTGAACGAACCAAAAAGAATCTAAGTCGTGCTGGAGTCGACTTGGATGAAGATCTAGATGAGTATGAACCGGCGAGTGATGATTTTGAAAACTCTCCAAGGATCCCTGGAGGATTGTCCTGCTTCCATTGTTCTTTCACAAGTGTTGACATTAATTCTATGTGCAATCACTGGAAGACAAAACATTGGTATGAAAAGAATGCGGAAATGGTCCCTCGAGTTCCATTTTTCTTCCGCGTTCACACTATTCTCAAATGCCCGCTTTGCCCGCATGTAGGCGATCATATCAGCCTGAAAATTCATCTTGTCAGCCAGCACTTACAACGAAACTTTTGTGCAGCCGATCCCATATTATCGAACACCTGTGGTCATTGTCCATTTGTTTACCCGCCCTCGAGACTCGAGATCCTGACAAATCATTACCTGCGCGAACACAAGCCGACAGACGTGAAGAACCTATCGTCAGGACTGCTTAAGCATCTACTGACACTGGGTGAGTGTCAAGTCTACATGCAGTGTTACTTCTGCGCCGAGATTTGCGCCGATAAAACCGCAATCATCGAACACGAACGCGAACGTCACAAGAATTCAAACTTTCGCTACAAGCAAATCAAAGACGAGGTGATCTACCGTTGTGGAATGTGTCAGTATTCATCGACAAATGAACTTGCAACTCTACGTCACATGATCGATCACTTTAGTGGCTTCAACTTCTGCCACTTCTGCAAGAGTGTCCAGAGCAGTTTTAATTCCTACATGCAACATTGCTACTCGAATCATGTGAAGGCGCTTGCCAATTTCAAGGAGATCTACAAGTTTGACAGAATCGCCACGTTTTTGGGCGAGATGTTGTTGATATTTCCAAATGGTCTGATAATAAACAAGAAAAATCTTCAACACACCCAATATGGCAATACAGATCGTATCCAAGCAATATACGAGGAGATAAGCAAAAAAGCTCTCGAACCGCCAATTCCACCGTTGTGCGTGGGTCGTTTGCTGGCTCAAAAGTCTCTGGAAGCAGGGCAACCGCTCCTTCCACCGCCATCGAATCCAGTGACGGCTAGGCGCATAGCAAAGCGAAGAAGCACCGTGGCAATGGGTGGCTGCGAACAGGAGCTGAGTGGCTTTTTAGTTCCCAGCCTAAGGCCAGAGAAGATAAAGAAAAGAAAGTCATCCATATGTGGAGACTTCCAACAGCCAATCGCACCTCTTTTTAGCACAATCACATCAAATACAATTTCCAGTAGCAGCAGCAGTGTCGCTACACGACCGTCGTTAACGGTGACCGATGGCTGTGACGCCAGCCCTGTTATTCCGAAGAAACTAGAACTTCAAGGATTTTCATTCTACGGAAAGAAACCCGACCCAATTGATCTTTCAAAGATCTTCACTCACATCGCAATCGGAGACAAATATGCTCCGGTGTCGGTGAAAAAGTTTTCACTACTATTCAAAATTAACACCAAAGTTGTGGTTGAACCTATGGACCAAGGAAAATACCAAGACCGGAAGAGATCATCATCATTTACCAAACCTTGCCCGGCAAGTAAAAAAAAGAAGACTTAAAAGCGACGAGAGCTGAATGGGCAGGTCATCCCGAGAGTGTGAGGCGTAGTTCACAGCACGCAAATGGAATTTTACAGTCAGACTTGCTTGTTTTTTTAATTATTTCTAGTTAATGAATTTTAATGTAAATAAAAAGAAAATACATTTTCAAAACAATTGAAAACTTTGTACTTGTTTTTTTAGAGGCACAGAGACCAAACTTTCAACAATAGATCGCTTAGCCATTGACTTGTCTGATCGACGTGAGTTCCACAATTTCACAAATTTCATGTTCGCATTTTGTAATGTATCATTTCATTACCTACTACCGCTTCCCTTCTAAAGTACTTCATGTACGACTTTGCACTAATAAGTAGTGCACTAGCAATGCATCAATTCATTCATACTATCGTTTCCATACTAAAGTACTTAATGTACGACCTTTGCTATGCTACACTGTACCAATAAGTAGCGTACTAGAAATTGGACTATAAATAGAGGTGCTTATTCTGACATTCACTTTCGTTCGAATTCGAGATTTTCGACCCAATCGAGGTAACCGTCGGAACGGAATTTTCTCCGATTTCCAACGAAAGGAGAACCGGCATTTTGGCCTAGGAACCAATAACGACATGATATATATCAATGGAAAGGTCTTTTTGTCTACTTTAACTTTTACTATGGCAGTAAGTCCCAAATCGCTGTGTGGAAAAAGTTATTGCACAATTAAGTCATTCACAAGTAACTAGTGTTTTCTTGTTTTCATCTTGACCTTGGAACTAACAACGACATGATGTATATCAATTGAAAGGTTTTTTTGTGTAGGTACTTTAACTTTTGTTTTGGCAAAAAGTCCCAAATCACTGTGTGGAAAAAGTTATTGCACAATTAATTCATTCTTGAGAAATTGGCGACAATTTTCGAATTTATTTCTGTATTTATTTGATGATTATCTATCATAAAAGGAAAATAAATTCAGGAAAAAACACCAGACGACCAGCAATTTTTAGACTGACATGACGCCTAAAAGAATAACAAATTTCCAAAAATAGTATCGAGCTGAGAATAATTTCGAAAACCATAGCTGACCTCTAGGCGCAAGCAAAAAAACAAAGATGGACAGTAATTAATAGCGTTTTTTTTATAGGGGCCTGATTATGGGATTCGCTGCGCATCGTTTTGCTAGCAAGTTTGACATTTTTCAATTATTGCGTTCGCTTTCGTCTTCTTCGTTTTGAATTGGACCAATAAACGGATTCGAAGGCGTATTTGAAATGTCATAATGGCTGGCGAGTTGAAATCCAACAGCTTTTTATTGGCGGATTCACAGGCGAAAGAGTGTTTATTCAGAGTTACTACAAGGACTCATTTGAGTCAACAGGGACTCATTTTTGTTTATGTTTGTTATTGCATACGTGTTTGTTTGTTTTAGTAATAGTCTTCTAACAACTAACGCGGCACTAAGTGATGAGACATTTGTCGTAAGATTAAGCTTGCTATAAGCTCTCTTCGGCATTTTCTGAGTGTGATTTTTGATAAGCTGGCTCAGGGACTCACGCTATAAGTAATAGTAACAAAGGAGAACCGGCATTTTGGCCTAGGAACCAATAACGACATGATATATATCAATGGAAAGGTCTTTTTGTCTACTTTAACTTTTACTATGGCAGTAAGTCCCAAATCGCTGTGTGGAAAAAGTTATTGCACAATTAATTCATTCACAAAAAAAAAAAATTTGTTTTGATTTCTTTTGTAATGATTTTCTATTATGATGAAAGCAAGAAAACACTTATTTTTTTGTGAATGATTTAATTGTGCAATAACTTTTTCCCCACAGTGATTTGGGACTTCTTGACAAAACAAAAGTTAAAGTACACAAAAAAACCTTTCAATTGATATACATCATGTCGTTATTGGTTGCACGGACAAGATGAAAACAAGAAATCACATATTACTTGTGAATGACTTAATTGTGCAATAACTCTTTCCACACAGCGATTTGGGACTTTCTGTCATAGTAAAAGTTAAAGTAGACAAAAAAACCTTTCCATTGATATATATCATGTCGTTATTGGTTCCTAGGCCAGCTTCCTTACATTTTTGCCGGTTCTCCTTTCATTATGCTTTGTAGTGCGCGGCCAATGGAGTTCAAAATGTCCTCAAAGGAAAGTATTTCAGAAAATTCCCGACGCAGTCTACGACGTTGAATTTTCTCCTGTTATTTTCACGTGTTGGCCGTGGTCCGAGTAGATGTTGGCACCTCGGCATGTGCGGATATCTTGCATGCTAGAGAAGTGTCGTGCGTCGATCGCAGGATCGCACTATCGCAGTGTGATCAATCTGGTTTATGGTTGATTGATCAGGAGATTTCCATGTCCCCTTGTAGATATCGATATGTGGGAATCGCGTCCTTGCTGCCATTACGTCTCGTCCCGCAGCGAAATCAATAGCCTAAAACCGTTATCGGAGGTGGTGTCGTGTAGGCTATGTCGTCCGATTATTCCACCAAAGATTTCATCTCTGCCCAGCCAGGGGTCTGATTATGGGATTCGCGGCGAATCATTTTGCTAGCGAGATTGATATTTTTCAATTATTGCGTTCGCTTTCGTCTTCTTCGTTTTGAATTGGACCAATTAACGAAGTCGAAGGCGTATTTGAAATGTCATAATGTTTGCTGGCTAAACGATCCGCCGCGAATCCCATAATCAGGCCCCAGCTTTTTATTGGCGGATTCATAGGCGAAAGAGTATTTATTCTGAGTTACCACTGGGACTCATTTGAGTCAAAAGGGATTCATTTTTGTTTATGTTTGTTATGTTTGTTATTGCGTGCTAGTGCATGAAAAAAGAGTTTATTTTCATTTCTGCATCTCTTTCTTATGCTTTAAACTCAATAGAAAGTAAAAACGAAGTTGATGTTATTGCAAGGCGTTTGATAAAAATTTCCCACAATATTTCTGCTGACTGTCTGCGAAATATTCGGTTAGCTTTGTGCGAATGTATTCGTATTTCTTGGTCACGGGTGCGTCGTCTATTATCGGCCGAAGTTCGACAAGTCGAGCAAGAGACAAATGCGCGCACACGGTGTCGAAGTGGCGAACATCTCTGTCGATGCCTGAGGTGCGTTTTTGCGCTGACTATAATCAACTATAATCAACAATGGTTGACTATTTCTCGTTTTTGCACGCCAATAGTTACGATTCGTAATCACAATTGTCGTTTTTGCGGTCTGTGTTGATGTTTCAAATCGTAACTATTTCTAACTATTTCCAATCCATCTCAGGAGGTGAGTTGAAAGTGGTTGGTGTGTCAAAGTGTTTTTTTTTTAAACATTCTGTTCTGTTTGTGCATTTTTTACAACCGCGTAGTCGTCCGTATCCGTACTGCCGCAAATTTAATTACAATCAAAGTATTTCTGTTCGTCTTCAATTATTTCATTACAAAATAAAGAAAATAAGGTTCCCCTTACAAATTTTAAATTATCGGAAAAAAAGAACTTTATTTCGCCGGAGATTTTGCAAAAGGAACTTGAAATATTCAACTTCATTAGAAAAACGAAAACAAATCATGAGGAAATTTCTCTCGTGCACTTTTTTTTTGGTTTCAAAATGTGTAGTGTAGTGTGTGCTCGTAAAAACATTCTGGTTTTAAAATCCGAAGGGAATCCTCTTGTTTTCAAAATCAGAGTAAATTCATAAATTCATAATTTCATAATTTTCATAAATTCATGCTCTCCATTGCATGGGCTATGTCAATCCGGAAAACATTCTAATCGACCGCCATCAAACTGAAAGATTTTTGAAATCCCGCTGCCTTGAATCGTGACGGGCATGTGCAGAGTTCCTCACCGGTTGGAACTCCTGATTACATTGCTCCAGAACTGCTCGAGACAATTTCCTATTGCAGATTGACCAAATCCCAGCAGAGCGTAAGTTCTTTCAAACCTCGAGTTTTAAACAAAACATTGATGCTAAAAACTACTTACAGGTCAGCTGTGACTTCTGGTCCATGGGTATTATAGGCTATGAACTCATCTGCGAAGTCACACCATTTCACGAGGACAATGCCACAATGTCCACGAGACATACTTGAACATCCTCAGTCACTGCGAGGGGAGTCACGCCAAGGAAATGACCGCCTTTCCAAGTGACTTAAAAGTCAGCACCAATTTCAAGAATCTCAATCTCTCCCTGGTCACAATCCCTTCCAATCGAATTGACTACACTGCGATCCGCAAACATCCCTATTTCGGGAGGACATGGCTGTGAAGTTCAGTGAACGACCGAAGAGCGTCGGCGATATACCTACTCGAGAAGCAGTACCAAAAATTGGAGGACAAGTTGGCCGCTGCCCATGAGCAGATGATTGTCGAACGTCAGTCGGCACCAAAGGCAAACTTAAACCTGTGGAAGGTGGAGAAGCAACTGGAGAACAAAATGTGCGAAAAGGCCGAGCAGGAGAGGCTGAAGGAGAAATCTGAGGTAAAGTTTTTCATCTCCAAATAGAATTCATATAACGTTTATTGTATTCTTTAGGTCGTCGAACAAATTTCACTTGCTCATCGTTTAAGAACAAGAAACTGCTTCGTGAACTCAACGAAGAGCGGGAAAAGTCCTCAAACGCCATCGATGCGGCTTCAGCTATCGAAATCAAGCTCAAAAACCTCGAAGACAACTACGAACGACTTAAGTAAGCATGCAACATCACCGACAACCAGCTGACCGAAGTCGAGGCAATGCTGCAAGCCGAACAGAAACGCAGTCAATCGTCGCAGGAGAAAATCGATGTCCGGGAGAAGGACGAAGCCATCAGTAAGCTGAGGAAGATAATCAACGAGAAACATGCGAACAAACTCGTCGCCGAAGGACGGTGAAACCGAGACACAAGAAAAAGTGGAAATCCTTATTATTATTATTGCTTTCATGTATTCTGTCGGCAATAAAAAAATTTGTTCATTGGTTTCAAAAAATAAAGACTTTTTCCGTTTATTTATATAAAAGCACGAACTAGCTATGGAATTGATAGTTTTTAAGCGAATCTGGAAGCAGCAATTAGGAGAATATCAGGAGCTGGCTTGCTTGGAACAGCTTGAAGATTTCTTTATGGAGGGTGGTCTTCAGTTCTAATATGCCATTTGCCTTTCTTGCTGTGGGTTGTTCAAAAATAAATAAATATGATCTTATTTCAATTGTCTTTAAGAAAATAAGAACTTACCATATCAAGATCATTGTTTAATTTTTGCAATAAATTTAGACTAACGAAAATTGTCGTCTCCTTATCCATTTCAATTATTATGATCAAAAGAAAAGAAAAATATAACCTCAAATGATTTGTTTTTTTTTTCTCGTTTGACAGATCAACCAAACCTAACTAAAAAGCGTTTTTGGATTATTTCAACTATTTCTAACTATTTCAACTATGACACATCAACCATGTTTTTTTGACATGAAAACTATAGTCAACTATCGTCAGCGCAAAAACGCACCTCTGATGCGCGAAAGTAAAAACCCATTAAATAGAACCAATTACCGACATCTGACTCTACGAATGGAGGTATCTGGGGTCGAGCAATGTTCATCCACTGTTTGGCCACCCGTGTCTTGGAACTCGTCCGTCATCGGGGTCACCAATTTGGGTTCCGTAATCCTATGCCCAAGAATTAAGAAAATAAAGATTTCTTAAAAGTTAATAATTTCTTTATTTTAATTAATTATTGCCAAAGCAAAAATGTTCGAATTATTTGTTTGCTGATATTGATGTTGTTCGTTCCCTTGCTGAGTATCGACTGAAGTTGCTTGCTGGGTATCGATATCGAGTATCGACTGAGAGAGACGAAACAACGAAACTTATTTACAACTTACAAGGTGAATTTCGTAAACAGCGTTACCAGCATCCGCCACATAGGCCGCCCAGAAGACTTCTACACTTTATTGATAATTGATAACGCTTTGGTGTTTTGATCGGGCGACCCTTTGTATATGGATTTACCAGGTAATATCAAGAATGGTTTTCTGCTTGGTTTGACAGTTTTTTACATTAGTGTGTAATGTGTGTTCTCTGCTTACTTGCTTGAAAACCATTCTTGATAGTACTAGGTAAATCCATATACAAAGGGGCGACCTTTCAAAGTGCGGTAAGGCTTGGTTTTCTCTGATTGTGGCGGTTCGCTGAGCGTGATCATCTCGAAGAGGCAGTGATGTTGTTTCTCTTCTTTGAATTTCGATATACGCTGGCTTTAATCGGTCTAGCGATATTTTTGTTGCTTTGGATTTGGCTTAGAACAATCGCTTGCTTGTGTAAATTGAGAGTTTAGAATTAAGCATTGTTTTTAATTCATTGATTTGTTAATTATTTTTATTGTGCCGAAAATTACACAATAAAATTAAAAAATATACAAAACAAAAAAAAATATGTGGAGCAAGTTTTTGGGGCTGCACCCAAGTGGGTACAATGGCACAATGCATGTTCATTTTTTGAAATGAAAAATTTTGAAGCACTCCTTTTCTACGCAAAGTGCTACGTCGCATTGCTCACAAATCCATCTCATTCGATTATGGCATTTTCGACAGCGTAGTTGATTCGTTATGCGCTTCGGAAAATGGTTTCCACCAATAGTTGCTCCAGAAGGAACTACTGATCGCTTGGATGTTGACGTTGTAGGTTGTGTATAGTTTCGCAAGTAATGACGAACAATAGTACGTTGAAACTGCAGTAAGTCTTTTTCCACACAGCGATTTGGGACTTACTGCCATAGTAAAAGTTAAAGTAGACAAAAAAACCTTTCCATTGATATATATCATGTCGTTATTGGTTCCTAGGCCAGCTTCCATACATTTTTGCCCGTTCTCCTTTCTTTTGAGAATATCAATGTAGACATATTGATTCATTACTGATTCTATTATTTCCAACTTACCGACTCCAGATGCCGAAATACAACCCCATACCATAACACTCCCTCCTCCATGCTTCACAGATTTTACTGTGCATTTCGTATTAAGAGCATCATTTGGCTTTCTCCATACCTTCAAACGACCATCGGACCCAAAGATGTTCAACTTGGACTCGTCAGAGAAGATAACCTTTCGCCAGAACTCTGGAGGCTTGTTGACGTACTCCTTGGCGAATTCAAGCCTTTTCTTCCGATTGATTTTATTTACTAATGGCTTTTTCCACGGTGTGTACGCCTTGTATCCATTTTCAACGATGGCTCTTCTTACCGTTTCTGGGTGCACATTAGTATTGTGATGAGTCCCTAGCTCCGATGTGATCATTCTGGCTGTTGCGAAGTGTTCCTGGTCCACCATCCGCCCTATTAGTCTCTTGTCCCTTACCGATAGCTTAGATGGTCGGCCTGATCTTGCCTTTGAATGGAGTTTCCCTTCATTGCGAAAGCCATCAATAGTTCTTTGGATCGTTGACTTGCTTCTTGACAGCTGTTTTCCAATTTGTCCATAGGACATTCCTTGCTTCACATGAAGATTAATTATCAACTCTCTTTCGCTTAAACTTAATTCTTTTTTCGACATTTTTGGTGTTCGAATTTCGCGAATTACAGAAATAGCAACAAATATTTTCTGCTTTAAAACTCAAAGAATCAAATAAGAAGTGCGAAGAAAATAATTATCATTACTTGTTGAGTGTTTAATGCAGAAGTGTTTCAAACCGTACGCAAACTTTTGTGGATAGAATTTAAGGATTTTTTTGGTTTTTTGTCAATGGTTTCAATAGATATGAAGACATTGCATTTATTTTCTTTACAAAATGCATTCTTGAAGGTAGATTCAATGAAATATTTTCAATGCGGACATTTATAACTTAAGCTATGATTACACGGTCAACGAAATCCGTCAACGCGTTGACTCTCTGACGTCACATAAAATACATATTTTCTCTGTCATCTCACCGTCAACGTTTACAGTGTCAATGCATAAAACGTTGACTATCACACGATTGACACTATTGGGTCAATGTTGTCCCAAATAACGTTGACGCACAGGTGTGTCAACGTGACTTTTACTTATCAGAGTGAACGCATTGACTCGCAAAACTTTGATGATCACACGGTTTGACACAAAGCAAATAGTCGTAGCCGTCAAGACAAAAAAATAAATAGAGTGGCGCGACAGCTCTTGAAGAGCCAAGGCCTAAGTGGCTTACTCTCATCAACAATTCTCTGAGTGCGTGTGAAGAATTGAGGGGACCTAGAATTTAACGCCGATTCCGAACGGCAGAGTTGAGAAGCACTTTTTTCATGACAGATTGATACTCTTGGAAGATTTGTCAGGTCTTCGCAAGAGGCAGTGCCCGTGAAAGATGAAATAAAAACTTGGCCTGAATAGGACTCGAACCAACGACGTTCAGCTTAGCAGCCCAACGCACTTACCAACTAAGCTACGGGCAACTGCCGTCAAGACAAGTCAAAGTTATTTTGGGGAAATAAAATAAATATTGTATATTTTTTTCGTGTTTTTTCCTCTACTTCAAAGCTATCGACATTTAAGATCCCAAGCTCCTCAGCAACTTGAACCCAGCACTCACATTTTATGTGAGCCAGCTTATACTCACTGCATCATCCATCCCAAAGTGCTGGTCGCTTTTGGACAGCTGAAATCAACGCTGATATTTAGGATTGTTTGGCCCAGGCGTATGCAATTTTCCTTTTGTGTTGCGCTTTTTTTCTTTTTTTGAGATTCGTCTACTCCTACTCCTGTCTTGGAGTAGCATCGTCTATTTCTTTCATCATAATCTGATAAAATTTGTATCAAAAGAAAGGGATATTATTTTATAGATGTAAAAAAGGGCCATTTTTTGTATAGGTATACAAATCATGTCAATCTGAGACGATGACACGGTATTTAATTCTGGGACATGGTCATTGCGATGACACGTAGTCCTTAAACTCCGTCAACGCGTCCCAATGACGTTGACAGAGAAATTACACGGTCATCGAACAGTCAATGCGTTGACCCAAAAATGTGTGTCAACGCGAGTGTCATCGTACCCGTCAACGCAATGACACCAGATTTCGTTGACGATCACACGACGTGACACTCTTAGGACAGATTGTGACGTCATTTTTACGTCAGATAGTCAACGCGTTGACCGATTTCGTTGACCGTGTAATTATAGCTTTACCATTTGTGAGTAATGCCTCTTTCTAATAGGATTTTATAAAAGTACGCAAACTTTTGTGGATCACTGTATGTTACTTACCAAATTCTATCAAATGTATTTTTTTTTTATTAAACTTTTTTAAAATATCAAAACACAAGTTGTTTGCTTTCAAAATTCAGTAAAAATGATTTCAGTTACAAAGCGACTTACCTTTGACGATGGCAAATGATGGCCAGCCTTCTTAAAACGCGCAAATCAGAGTAGCACGACTCAAATCAAAGCAAACGGTTTTAGCTGCAAGCGGTTTTTGTACCTAGAGTTCCTAATTGCAATTCGAGTGATCGAAATAATAAAAGGAATTGCATAAAAACTCTTTCCTTAAAGGTCTATTTTTTGTACCCGCTTGGGTACAACGGCTATTAATGGGTTAAAAAATGCATACAAGTCTTATTTCACACAATTCTTTATTTAAATGAATTTAATATTATTTTAAATTTAGTTTTTAATTTATTATTTCTGTATAATATTTTTCCTAACTCTGCACAGACATACGCACAATGCACATGAAAGATGGATACAAAATATATTTTAGTTCATATATAAAGTATGTAAGTAGTTTCAACAAATTATAAATTGTTAACAAATGAAAAGGAAACTAAAAAATAAATGTTTAAAAAGAAAAGAAAATAGTTTTTGTGACAGCTACAATTAAAATATATTCTCCAAGGAATGACGGAAGTCACTGATGAAAAGAAGAGCAGTGAAGATGTTTAGGGAGTTGTTGTTGTTTGATTTTAATAAATTAACCTATCTTTGAATTTATCTTATATTCGTAAAGAGATTGAGCACAGATTTGTTTTCTTTTTGGCTTCGTGCTTTGCTAAACACATTCCAGAATCGCAGTGTCTCATCTCCTGCCCCAGTTACAATGGCTTCCCCGTCCGGACTTAATGCCAAATATAGAACGCGATATGAGTGTCCAGTGAGTTTGGCAACTTGTGTCAGTGAGGGATATTTCCAAACTAAAATTTGGTTTTGGGAATAACCATGGGTGGACACCAGTTCGGAGGAGTGCTTCGACCAGGCTAGATTGCACACCTGCGATCCTGTGTCCACACACTGCATCGGCTGGCCGGTGAGTGTGTTCCAGAAGCGTATGCAGCGATCCGCTGTTCCACCACCACTTGCCAATAATCCATGGTGATGGGGTGACCATGCTATAGCCTTAACTGCTGCCATATGTTCCGTGTAGGACTGAACCGGATTGAGGGAATGTTGATTCCAAACATATAAGCGATTGTCATTTCCCCCACTTGCCAGATATTGGTTGTCCGGTGACCATTTTAAACCGCAAACTTCCTGTCTATGGCCAGCTAAATGCCGTTCCGATTGTTGAGCTGGAGTTCGGGTGTCACGCTGGATTATTAAACGATCACGCGAACCACTCGACAAGATGTCACCATTCCAGGCAAGAGCCCCAACACGAGCCGAATGACCGTTGAGTTTGTTAATCTATCAAAGAAAAGTAAAAAATAGGCTTTTGCCATGAGCGGAAACTTTTAAATGAATAAATAAAACAGAGTGTTTTGGCCGCGCAAGGTATTTCGCGTTAATGATACCGGCAAACACAACTGCTATTTCACACTCTATTGCGTCATTGAATTTGCTTAGAATCAACAATCAAAGCTTCTATGCAGCTTACCTGTTTACTAGCTGCTACATCCCACACGGTAACATAACCGTGATGTGTGCCAACAGCTACTAAATTACCACGTTCGTTCCATGATACTGAGGTTACTGTATTCGCATCTGGGCTAAGGTCACACAATCTCGTTACCTTTGCAAAAATAAATAATAATTACCGTGATAAGGTTAATTCGAGTTTGCAGTCGATTAGAGACTTACTTGACTCGTACACGCACTCCATAGGTACACACAGCTACCTAAGCCAACGGCAAGTACATTTTGCGATGACCAATCCACCAAATTCAAATAGAAGTCGTCTTGTAGTTCAGGGGCATCTAACACCTGTAAGATGATTTTTGATTATATTTGCTTTAAAGTGTCAACAAGATTTTAGAAAAAGCAAGGAATTTTGAAAATTCGGAAGCTGTTTGGCCGTTCAAGGTAAGAGGTGTTGCCATAAACAATGCTTACTTTAAATGGAATTCTAGATATTTTTCTCGTTGCTTTCCTTGGAGACCTAAGAAGTTTTTGGCTTTTAGTACTGACTGGTGATAAGGAATAGGGACATTGTTCATTGAAGTCCTGGAATAAAAAGAAAGAAAAGCTGTTAGAAAAAAGTTTCATGAATCAAAAGCAGAGAACCATACATTTTACCGGGATAAAAAGTAACAATCCCATGGGAATTTTTTTTGTATGCATTCATTCGTTCATTCATTTTAATCATTTTGTGTGTGAATAATACTTTTTATTCTACTTGCTGGCCCGTTAAACGTTGTTTTGCCATATAAATGATTTCTAAGAACGGCTGAACCGCTTTGGCTCAAAATTGATGGGGAGTTAGCTTAGAACCAGGAGACAGCTATAGGATACTGTTTATTCTACTAGCTGACCCAGCAAGCGTTATTTCTAAGAACGACTATATGTCCTTATAATAAGATATACAAGCTGCCTCGGTACACGCTGTTATGTCATACAAATTATTTCTAAGAACGGTTGTACCTGCCGATTTGATTTAAAATTGATAGCTTGAAACCAGGGGACAACCATTGGATATTTATTCCTACAAGCTGACTCGGTAAACGTTGTTTTACCATAAAAGTAATACCTATCTAAGGTACAAAATAACCCACTGGCTATACATTTCGGTAATCAGACCGATACTCATTTAATGAGTTATCGTATGATGGACCGCACTGGACAAGATGGTAAATTTGAATAAACTCATTTAAGTCCAGCGGTAAGCAGGTATGTGCATCACAGGAGCACTTCGCTCAACACCTTGGAGGTGCTTCTAAACCCAACACCTTTTGACATCTTCTCCAAAATGGTGGCAGCCAACTCATGCGTGAGGCTAAGAGCCTCCTCTCAATGGATTAGTTACAACACTGGTCATACTACTATCTTAGACAATTTCAGATCTATCCCAGATCGCTTAGACTATACCACCCCAAAAATGGTATTCGATAATAACTTCCATGTTTCAATCCCTTTAACATCTTCTTGGGAAGGATAAAATACGATACACTTCTATAGAGACGGTTCAAAGAACGACTATGGCGTTGGAAGTGGTATCTACTCGAAACAACTGAATCTCAGTCTATCAAATAGACTTCTCAATCAATGCAGTGTGTTCCAGGCAAAAGTAATGGCGATAAAAGAGGCACTATCCTGGCTCAAAGAAAACGTTATATCTTGCAGGGATATACGTATTTTCTCGGACAGCCAAGTCGCTCTCAAATCACGTTTGTCTCCACAAACTCTCTAATAGTCCACGACTGTCGATCATCTCTGTAACGAGATGACGGAACAGTTTAACACTCACCTCATTTGGGTGCCGGGCCACATAGACATTTCCGGAAATTGCAAAGCCGATGAGCTCGCCAAAAAACGGAACACTTCTGCCTACTGTTAGACAAAGACATAACATAGGAACACCACTGGCTACATGCAAATATCATCTCAAACAATATGCTCTAGAATCAACAAATGCTAGATGGTCACAGGGTACCACCTGCCTAGCAACGAAACAAATATGGCCAAGCATAGACCTGAAACGGTCAAAAAGCTTAATTTCCCTGAACAGACACAGTTGGAGTCATAACAGGACACTGCCTCATAGGTAGACATGCTTTGAGGCTAGGGGTCTACACAAACGACTTCTGTAGAAGTTGCATGGACGAGGAGGAAGAGGAAACAGTCCAACAACATCTGTGTACATGTCCGGCACTATCCAATAGAAGGAATAACTATCTTGGTAATCCCTTCTTCGATAATAGCAACGATCGACACAAGATGTCTCTCTAACCTCATCAAAAGTACAAAATGGTTTGTTTAAGTTCATTACTCTCCCATGAGTAACTTCTTTAGTGTGTCACAATGGACCCTTGAGGTCTAAGTGAGTCAATAACATCAACCCAACCTAACCTAACCTGTTGTTTGAAATATACAGGACTAAAAAATTGTCGGGTCCGCTAAAGGTAATTTACTCATTACTGTTTGTGAAATCAATTTATGGTTTTCTTATATTAGGAAGTCTATGCAAATAGTTAAAAAAATCACATTGGATTTGTGAAAGCAAGGTTTTTAAGTGACCCCAGTGATCAAACCCCAGCGATAGAATTACTAAGAAGAGTAATTACTTCAGACTATAGGAACTTTATAAAACAAACCAACAAGCAAACTACCGCATTTCTGTTGTTAATTAAATTAAATATAGTTGCCCCAGTTAAATTCAATTCGAAACCTTACAAAACATTATCATTCACAAAGCATAACTTTGTTCCAACTTAATGATGTAAATTACCATTTAAGTTCGCCACATATTCGCTTTACACCTATCGTAATATATCTGATGATGATTGGGATGATTATGATTTGAAGAGAAGACAAGACGACCACATTCAATCATCATGTCGTCGCCATTTCCCACACTCCATTAATATGGGTTAGTTCTCACGATTTTCATCCGTATAGTTACTCCAAGACAGTTTGGGTATTCCAAAACTGATAACATAAATCGCACCACAACCAAAATCGTGAAGGTCCTAGAAATGGCTTCTTTTAGCTAAAATAATCGCCAAACCATCGACGTGAATGGGCAATAAAAATTACCATAGAAAATATATTTCGTGATTCGCGATGGACAGAAGAATTTTGAGCTCGTATTTTATTATGTGTACAGTAGGCATTTTGAAGACGTGTTTGTATGAGTGTGTCTGTGGAATTAAAGGGAGTACGATGACTTCGAAGAGAAATGGATTTTTAATTGATAGTAATGATGTCTTAATACCTTTTTAGTAGCTGTTATTTTGTAATTCAGGGATTTGTTATAATTCATTGCCTTTGCCACTTTGTCATTATTTAATAATCAGGAAAATTTCTTTTTGATTGATTTGAAAGCAAAAGAAAATTGAAACAAGAACAAATTTGTCTAATGAAAAGAGATCATTTTGCCGCTGACAACATAACGCGGAAAGAAGAAAAAATATGGAATAATTATTTCGACAACATTCTGTTGTTGTTCTTTTCGCACGTTGTTTAAAAGAAGTTGGCCTTTCACTCATTAACCCCTAGACCCATATTCTTAGCCTCTCAAGGCTTGCTTACAAATGCTTCACTGACATATGTCGCTATGTTCTTCCAATTATGGCGTACCACCATAAAAATCTACAAGAACAATGACAGGGCATTGCCCATAGGTCTTTCCGATAAAGTCGAAGAAAGCTTAAAGCATAAGCAACATCTAAGGACCAATACTCTTAAGCCCATAAAATTGTGTTTACAGACCAGCTCAGTGCAGTGTTATGTAGTTGTTAGTAGGCAATCTAAAACAAACGAACAAAATCATACAAATAAAAAACAATACATGAATGGACAACAAAAAACATTTAAGAGCATGTCACACTGGACACTGGTCTTGGATTTGAAGTAGGGACTCGACCCAGGAAAAAGGTCTTGCGTTTCATCAACTCTGTGACTGAGTTGAGGCTAAATTCCCCAGTATAAGCGTCATCTTCGCGGCAGTCGACGTTCGGTATTTCACCGGCTAGTGTTTATTTATTTATTTCGTCTATAAGATCTATTATAACTTTCTTAGACTAATATAGATATTTTATTAAATATGTACAGAAAACATTAATGAATTTAACTCACTGATTTCCTAAGAATTAATTTCAAACAATTTCTATTTTGATAAAGATCGATTATATTTCCATAACGATTAAAATTGACACAAGCATTAGTAAATGGTTCATTTTGCCCATTGTTCGTTACATGGCGTAAAATATTAAAAAATGCATTATTTCTTGGCCTTAAAGTTCTTGGAGGGACATTTAACTAAATAAGGCTAAAAGAGGAGAACAATCAACCAACTACAACATCTCTCTCGAACATTATAGAATAATATTTTCTTCTACAATGTAAAAATGTTAAGTCAATCAAAAGACATCTACTTGTATAAGATGGAAAAAAAGCATTTGACCAGTTCATTTTTCGAAGGGCGAATCTAGTTAATCGCTTCTGAACATTTTCAATTCGTGTGGAATCTTTTTTGAAGAGCGGATACCACACAACACAACAATATTCTAAAATTGTTCTAATGGACTTAAAAATCTTTACGTCATCAGCAAACAATAAACACATCGAAGATTTAATAACAGTTGGTAGATCATTTATAAATAAGAGGAACAGCAAGGGTCCTAGGTGACTACCTTATGGAACACCCGAATAGTTAAAAAAATTTACAAGATAACGTAGATCCAATTTTAACAAATTGCGAACGATTTGATAAATAACTAGCCAACCATTTTAGAAGAGTCGAATGAAATCCCCAAAAAGCAAGTTTTTTTAATAACACCCGAAAGGTCCGTGAAAATAACATTAGTTTGACATTTATTTTCCATATCTATATACATATTTTTGAATATGTTTTTGAAGTCATCTACCGCTTCTGTCTGGGATGGATCACAGCTCTCCGATTGGTTTGATACCACAACGGGTCTCCCACAAGGGTGCATACTAAGCCCAATTATGTTTGCCTTGTATATTGATGACATATCTGACGTTCTCCCAGGAGGAATACTCTTTGCTGGCAGTCTTGTGAAAGTTCTTCTCTACGCAGATGATCTAGTTCTACTAGCCGACAATCCATTCACTCTTCAACTTCAGATAAACAGATTGAATACGTTTTGTGAGACATGGGGACTCCAAATAAATGTAAATAAAACAAAAATTATGATTTTTGAGGCACGGCAAAGAAGAAGATTACCTGAAGAGAACTGGTCGATCAACAATGTAAGCATAGATGTTGTGCAGGAGTTTAGGTATCTTGGAGTTTTGATCACCTATAATCTAAATTTTTCGAAGCACACTAAACAAAAAGCAAACGAAGCTAAAATGGCGATAAGTGCTATGTGGGCAAAGTTTTTCGGCAACTCATTGATCGACCATTCATCCAAATACCATGTTTTCCAGGCGACCGTTAACACATGTTTATGTTATGGTGCTCAGTTTTTTGGATATCAATATTTCGAACACTTTGAAAGCATCCAAAGACATTTTTTCAAGAGGTTATTCAAATTACCGAACT
The DNA here is from genome assembly GCA_943590905.1 of Sphaerophoria taeniata. Lineage (NCBI taxonomy): Eukaryota > Metazoa > Arthropoda > Insecta > Diptera > Syrphidae > Sphaerophoria > Sphaerophoria taeniata. The sequence continues at coordinate 76,569,004 of OX016542.1, read as the reverse complement.
CAACGCCAAATTATGCGATTTATGTGGAATCTGGCATTACTCCTATATATATTCAGAATCTGAAGTTCAATTATGAATATATCATTAGAGTAATGCAAAGAGACCAAAGAAGTCTCCACAAATCTTTCATGCTGAGACAACTACATGCAAATGCTTCCCCTTTCAAGGAATGGAATCAGCTAGCTTCATCACATGGTGTGAACTTGGAACTAACGGAACTAAACATGATTGAGTGGAAAAATAAATTTGCAGATCTGACGGCCAAAATAGATGAAAGGATTTACAACCAACATCTTTCAAGAGCAACAGCATCAACAACCAGAAGCACTTATATACTCCTCAATCACCAACTAACTTCAGAAGTAAACTATTTCAATTCTGAACTGTCGACGGAAACCATTAGCCTTATCTTCAGAGCCCGGGTTGAACTTCTACAACTTAACTATATCCCTCATCGAGCTGATTTACCGGAATTATGCAATTTATGCAATAGAAGAGAAAGAGAAGATACACTACACTTCATTGCGGTATGTCCAATTCTACAAGAAATTCGCCGATTGTATTTCAATGAAAGTTTTATTTCTGTAAGCAGAATCTACGGTATACTAAATGGTACTGAAAGTTGGAGTACCCTGTACAACTATTGCAAGCATGCTTTGAGTTACAGAAATAGTTTTGAAATTTAAAATATATCTTCAGCCAGTTAACTTTTTATAAAACAATATTTTATGTTTCAAATCATGTAAAAATTGAACTTCTATTATTTCTAACCAAGTAAAATCTGAATTTATTTTTGTGTTTCAAATCACTCCAAAATTGATATTAAAACATTTAATGCCTATAAATTTTAAATTAAACCAAACTACACTATATAGTAATGTATCATTAACGAAATGTCAATTCAGGCAGACGGCAGAATGCCAAGCCTTATAGTAGGAGAGCCGCTGAAGACCGACCTTCACCGAACTGTTAACCGGCTGAAACTTTTTTTTATGAAATTTGGTTTGAAAACATATATGAATATGATAGCTTGCCTAACGAAAAGTATGCCAGGCTATATTAAATTTGACTTTATATTTTAATCAATAACTAACTCCTCCTTCACCCATATGTTAAAATAAAACGTTGTGCCACATAGCCATATGTGTAAGTAGGCTTGAGACAAGAAAAAAATTGTATGGGAGAGGGGGGCCTATTCCCCCCGTTTAGCCAGGAGGGGCAGTTTTCTGAAAAATTGGCTTATTAAAAAAAAAAAATTAAAAATCAACGGCTTCATCTACAACAACGTGTTATACCTTTCTGCAAAGCCAAAAACTTAGGCTTTCATTTTGTATTTAAATTTAGTTGTTTAAATAATAGTTTTAGAAAAAATAATTTTCAAACTCAAAATTTTGCAAAAAAAAAAATTTTGTTAAATTTGTAGTTAATTTTTTTCAAAATTTTATGTGATTAAGAACTTATTTTGCTTTCAACATTCAATTCTGTTAATAATTTTGAATATAAAAAACAGTAACGTAAAAATAAAAAAGTTTTTTTTTAAAGCAAAAAGTGATTTTGGTTTTTTCTTTATTTCTCGACAATGGCAAGGTATTTTTCAATCCGATTTACTGTGTTCGACTAAAAATTAAAAACAGCATTGAATTTTGAAAACAAAATTAGTACTTACTAACATAAAATTTTGAAAAAAATAGTTCGAAATTTAAGAAAATTTTTTTTTTTTCAAAATTTTAAGTTTGAAAATTAATTTTTCTAAAATAATTATTTAAAACAATCAAATTTAAATACAAAATGAAAGCCTAAGTTTTTGGCTTTGCAGAAAGGTATAACACGTTGTTGTAGATGAAGCCGTTGATTTTTAATATTTTTTTTAAAAATAAGCCAATTTTTCAGAAAACTGCCCCTCCTGACTAAACGGGGGGAATAGGCCCCCCTCTCCCGTACAATTTTTTTCTTGTCTCAAGCCTACTTACACATATGGCTATGTAGCACAACGTTTTATTTTAACATATGGGTGAAGGAGGAGTTAGTTATTGATTAAAATATAAAGTCAAATTTAATATAGCCTGGCATACTTTTCGTTAGGCAAGCTATCATATTCATATATGTTTTCAAACTAAATTTCATAAAAAAAAGTTTCAGCCGGTTAACAGTTCGGTGAAGGTCGGCCTTCAGCGGCTCTTAGACTATTAATTCTATAAACTATGAATATTTGTGAATATACCTTTTTTTGAAAAAATAAAGAATAAGAATAATAATAATAATAATAATAATAATAATAATAATAATAATAATAATAATAATAATAATAATAATAATAATAATAATAATAATAATATTATAAAAATCTAGCGCCGTTCGTTTGCGGCATATAGGCATAAAAACCGGTTGGCCGATTTTCTTAATTTTTGTCTTAAACTAAAGAGGATTAAGGGTAGATGGTTTAAGACAAACAAAATAAAAATTAGTACTTTTTAAATCACAAACGGTTCAAATGCTAAAAATAATGCTTTTCACACTACAACAAAATATATCAATATACCTGCGATTAATCAATTTCATTTAAAATTTCGTCAAATATTTTTATTTTCATCACACAAAAAAAAATGTCAGTGAAGAAAATATTTGTCACAAATTGTTTTTCATCGAAAAAAAAATTTACTTGACATTTTTTTGTTGTCGATATTTTTAATTTTTTAGATTTGTTTCTTTTGAGATATGGCCTTGGAAGCGGGAAGTGGAGTAGCGGGGTAGTGGGGTAGTGGGTTAACGAGGAGCGGGTAAGGGGGTAGCGGGTAGCAGGTAGAAGTAGCGGGTAGTGTGTAGCAGGTAGCTATGGAGGGTAGGAGGGTAGTGGGCAGTGTACTAGCAGGGTACCAAAGTTAAGGTCTTTTTTTATCAGATTTTTTTTGATGAAAAACTCGGAAAACTCATTGGTTTTAAAGAGGAGAATTGCATGTAATTTTAGTAAAGTGGTTCTCAAATGGAAAACTGGAAAATTTCAAAATGGGTTTCCGAAAGGAACTCGGAAAACGCATTGGTTTTAAAATGGAAAATTGCATATTATTGCAGGTGCATTGGTTTTCAAATGGAAAATTTCAAAGTGGGTTTTCGAATAGAAAATAGAAATTTCTTGATGAAAAACTCGGAAAATTCATTGGAAGGCATTCCAATGGAATTCCTTTTTACATTGAAAAATTTCCAAAAAGATTTAGAGTCATTCTTTATCTTCATTTCCATGAACCACACATATTGGTTACCTATATAAATTTTTTTTTTTAAGTTGTACTCTTTAAACAAACGACAACAATCACTCCGAAAATTTGAATTTGTCTTACTGCTCTTTTGAGCTTTCAACATTGCATTTTTTAACTGCGCAAGGCCTTTAGAATACCATATTGGGTTATTGGATCCTCTTTCTAACAGCCTTTTTATCAATTATTATCAATTATAACGTTTATAAAAGATTTATAAAAGATGAATAACATATTGATAAGTCAGATTGGTGCAAAATGACACTCCAATCGACAGTTACTAAATAATCATTAACTGAAACATAATCCGCCTTCTCAAAATTGAATTTAACATACTCAATTGATAAGGGATCAAACGATGATCGAAATACTGATAAATATAAATTTAAATTTAAGGCTTTATGATGAAAACTATTGTTAAGCAAAGGATTTTCATATTTCAAAATTAAATATTCAAATTCATTATATGTATGTATATGTAAACAAGATCTAAAATTCTTCCAATATCATTTACAACATTGTTTACTTGACATAACTTCAAACCAGAAAACGTATCAGTTACGATAGCTTGGAAACAAACATTTATCTTACTGAGAATAAAGCCATTTAATATTGCAAAGGTTAAAATCGCCTAACAATATAGCAAAGCAATTATCATCAAAATTAGAAACAATATTATATACATTATTAACGTGAGCATCATAAATTGACAGAATAGAATTAGGAGGAATGTATGATACAAATAGATACATTTTGACCTTATTTAAGCTGGTATCATGAGCTTTTACAAAAATTTCGACACAAACGCAAATTGGTATGCAATGCCGTTTGACAATTTTACTTCTTTGCAATTGAAACAAGACTTCACCGCAATGATTTGATCATTGATTTTTATTGAAAAAATAATTTGGGGGCATCCACGAAAAAATGCGCTTCGAATGTTGAACATTTCTATCCTGTTTAGAGGCAGACCCAAATTTGGCGTTGCAAGGAAACATTTGAAATCCACAACAATACTTTACGGACTCGAAATTCTTCAATTGCCAAAGAAGCAACTAAACTTTAATAAATGAAATCTTAATAAAAATTTGAATCTAACACCTGAAAATTTTTCGGTGCGACAAATCCCGCACTCTATATTTTTAATTAATTGCAAAAATGCAAACAAACACTCGAAGCGAATAACAATTTACTAACGCACTTATAGGCACCAATAAATAACCTAACAAATCAATTTCGCACTTTTTCGGAACCCACCAATTGTTTTCCACATTTTAAAATTCAAATCACTTTTCACAATCACTTCTTCGCCGCTCAAACGGCTGGCTTTTACACAATAATTGACAAATAATGTGCTCTCGTTTAAAACAAACTCGAATAGGCTCGACGACAAAAAAAATTGCCTGACAGATTGCAGCTTAAAACTTTAACTGTCACAATACTTTTTATGAGCCGCAATCGTGTCTTTCAAATTATTTCGTTATAAAAGAAACACGAACATGATTTAACGTGACAAAACTGCAGATCGTGTTCTGAGAGATTTCAATCTAGCTATGCATCTTCAAATATGTTCGCAATGCTTTTTCAACATCCTCAAAAAGTCATCAGTTTTCATATTTCTTTTATCTTCAGATTAAATTCAATCCAGAAGTGTGCCAGAAACCATTCGTTCATGTTGTTGCACTTGTAATAGACAGTAATGCCCTCGTAGTAAAGAGATCATATTTTAAGTCTTCCGCTCTTTGAAGTAATTAAAAGGTTAACGAACTACACAACTAACAAACCGACAAAGTTTATTTAAATCGTGTCTTAAAGAAGTATCTATAGAGATAAACCTGCCTTCCTGCCTACTTACGAATTACGAGAATATTATTTTATCTCTCCGGTAAGCCATTCGTTTTTTGTTTTGTTCTTCTTTTACCTTTCATGATTTATTTTGTAACATTTAATTTTGCTCAATTGGCAAAACAGACTTGAGGTTTTTACGTCTTTTAGATTTAATGAACATTAATTTTAGAAAGGGGAAGTATGGCGAGTCTTGTGAAAACGACCACCAGGCGGGAAACGAGCGCAGAACCGGAATTCCCTAAAGTGGGGCTAGAATTTTAGACTATTTTTTGCTGGCTATGATTAATTATATTAATTTTATGTTTTTTTTCTTGTGCTATGGTTTCTGGAAATTATTATTAAACATTAACATAAATGATGGAAATTGAGGTCATCAAAATGGATTTTCTTTGTTTTGAAAGGGGCCAACACGAGTGTGCAATTTGAATTTCGTTTTATATGCTCACGACTGTTCGTATAAATATGACTCCCGCAGAGCAAATTTGCAACAGCTTTCGGACAGTTTAAGCAGTTTTGGTGTTGAGAATATACCGCTCTTAAATGACATCGACGCAACTATCTCAAGCTAACACTGTTATGATGAGATCCATTGACGAAATAGTACCCAAAAAAAGAAGTTTTAATTCAAATAATTCAGTCATCCTTGGTATTGAAAGAACTGAAAAGCCTTCGTAATAGAAGGAATATAAGGTTTGGAAAAATTATATCAGTTCTATGACATTCAGTGGCGGATTAAACGTTGAGGGCGCCATAGGCAAGCATATCATCGGCACCCCTATATTAGAAATCACTCGTATTATAGTTTGACCGAAACCGCTGTACAGCGCCTTAGAAAAACGCGTTGAAATGGGAGCCAAGTAAAAAAAGAACAAGTTTATATGAGATCGATAGATATTCGGCCCTAGCGAGGTAACCGTCGGAGCGGAATTTTCTCCGATTCCTCCGAAATTTGCTTCGAGGTAGTTCTCCGACAAGCAAAATGTCTCCGATTCGTCCGATTCGGAGGAAATCGGAGAAAATTCCGCTCCGACGGTTACCTCGCTAGGGCCGATTGTCACAAAGATCTTACGATTTCGGTTTAAAATATTTTAATTAATGATGTGCCGAACGTAAATTTTATAAACCAAGTTAATTCTAGTTGGTTTTTATGCAACTCGGTTCGCCAAATCGGATACCAGGGGTGTCCGCCGGGAAGGTTATACTACTTTATTTTACCGCCATTTTGGTGACAATTCATATTTGGCAGTCGTGAAGCAGACCCGTGGCAAATTTACTATAGAAAAATATTCCTTAAACCAACCTGTTTTGATCTTTAAAACATTTTATCAATATCAATCATCGATTACTGAGGCACATTTTCGTTTGAATGGATATGTGAAAAAACAGAAAAGTCGGTTCTAGGGAAACCCTCAAATTATTCATCAGTCACCTTTGTTTCCATGAAAAGTTACAGTACCTATGGTGTGAATTTGGTCAGGAGGAATCATAGGTCCTTACTTCTTTGAAAATGAAAGCGACCGACGTAACGGTAACTGTGAATTATGAGCGGTAGCGTTATATGATTAAAAACTTTTTAACGCCACAACTGCATGCTTTGGGCTTAATTAACATGTGGTATCAACAAGACTGTGCCACATCGCATACAACCAGGATTACAATGGAATTACTGCGAGACCTCTTTCCACAACAAGTTCTTTCAAGAACACGGTCGCCTGATTTGACTGCTTCGGACTTTTTTTTTGGGATATCTGAAAAGCAAGGTTAATGCAAACAAACCAGAAAAGCTTGAGCAACTCAAACAAAATATTCGTGATAAAATTAATGAAATACCGTGCAAATATGCTCAAAAGGCCTCGCATTTGTCAGACTAACAAACTAACTAACTGTATACCATACGTAATTGCCGACATAAAATAAAACATTTATCAATATTAGATGCACTCTTTCATTTAATCAAAAATTATAAACAAAGTAGTATACCTTCCCGGCGGACACCCTGTATTTAAAGAGCAGAAAAATGAGGTTTTTAATCTGTCAAAATCTTTGCCATCCGCTGATGAAATTCGACCATTACGTTGAGCCTTACGATAAGTCAGATAGAAATACACTTAAAAAATGAGAAAAAAGCAAAATCGATTACCGAGTTGGCAAACCGAGTTGACACTGAAAGTGGAATTGCTCGGGACCGATTTTTATTTTAACAAAGTTTGAACTGAGGTTCGAGTTCATAAGTTTCCTTCTTTAACAACCACATATGTATGAACTCGCTGCACCCACGCGCCCTTTGTTGCCTCGCGCCCCTAAACACATGCCTAGTTTGCCTTAAGGATAATACGGCACTGATGATATTGGAGAACCAAGTTGTTTATATCTGTCTTTTCGAAGAGCTCTCTTTTGATCTTTACAGTGAATAATGTTATAAATATGGGAAATTCACTGAAACAAGACGCAAAAAGTTTTTGGAATTTTGTCAATTCTAAAAAGAAATCGATGTTTATCCTTTAAACTTTAATTACAACAATATTGTCTTGAACTGTAATTCTGAAATCTTTGATGCTTTCGCAAGAAATTTTAGTCAGTCTTTCATCGATACTCCCATTTCTGTGGATACTTACTTCTTTGGCTATCTGCGAAACTGTTCCTGAGTAACTTTTAACAATGTTCTTATCGACTTCGATAAACTTGTAAACTTCTTTTGAACCCGATGGTATTCCACCCATTGTTTTAAAATACATGTAGGACAGTTTGAGCTATGCCTCTTCGTAATATTTTTGAACTGTCGTTAAAACTAGAAAAAATTCCTTAGCATGTGGGAAAACGTTTACATAACACCTGTTTTCAAAAAAGGTGACAAGTCCGATATTACAAATTATAGACCTATATCTAAACTGTCTTGCATTCCTAAGCTTTTTGAGTAAGTTGTTTGTGAAAATTTAGCCTTTTACGGCAAAAATATTATATGCTTTGAACAATATGGCTTTATGCAGAAACGTTCCACGTTGACAAACCTTCTTGCATTTTTGCATAAATATCTGAATTATGTGCTTACACAGATTTCTCCAAAGCGTTTGATCAACTTTCGCATATTGAATTCATATGGATTTCCTCCAGGAAATGTTCTTATCGACTTCGATAAACTTGTAAACTTCTTTTGAACCCGATGGTATTCCACCCATTGTTTTAAAATACATGTAGGACAGTTTGAGCTATGCCTCTTCGTAATATTTTTGAACTGTCGTTAAAACTAGAAAAAATTCTTTAGCATGTGGGAAAACGTTTACATAACACCTGTTTTCAAAAAAGGTGACAAGTCCGATATTACAAATTATAGACCTATATCTAAACTGTCTTGCATTCCTAAGCTTTTTGAGTAAGTTGTTTGTGAAAATTTAGCCTTTTACGGCAAAAATATTATATGCTTTGAACAATATGGCTTTATGCAGAAACGTTCCACGTTGACAAACCTTCTTGCACTTTTGTATAAATATCTGAATTATGTGCTTACACATATTTCTCCAAAGCGTTTGATCAACTTTCGCATATTGAATTCATATGGATTTCCTCCAGGATTCGTCAAATGGATTTCTTCTTATCTTGATAATAGATCTTACAAAGTAAAATTCAGAAACTCTTACTCTAAACCTCTAATCGCACAATCGGGTGTACCACAGGGTAGTCACTTAGGACCTCTTTTATTTATTTCAGCTATTATCTTTGCAGATGATATGAAGATCTTCAAAAATATTTCATCAAATGAAGATCGCGTTCAACTGCAAGATGATATAAATAAGTTTGTTGTGTGGTATGAAAAGATTATGTGAATCTTAACCCACAAAAATGTCAGACAATGAAAAAAAAACAAGCTAAAAATAATTCTTAAAACCAGTGTTCCATGTTCTTAAATGTTTTTTTTTTTGTATTTTTTGTCTCATTGTAATTTTATTTTTGTTATGTTTGTTATTGTGTACGTGTTTTTTTTTTTTAGATTAGTCTACTAACAACTAACACTGTACTAAATGATGAGACATTTGTCGTAAGATTTAGCTTGCTATCAGCTCTCTTCGGCATTATCTGAATCTGATAGTGTAAAAAAAATGGGGTGTCCACATTTTTGGCCATATCTCATGAACGGCTTGGCCGAAACCATCTAAACTACTACCCAAACATTTCCTCAAAATTTAGTGCTTAACGGTCCATCCGTTCTCGAGTTTTTTGCTTAGCAACACATTTTTTTACACTATCAGAATTGGTCGAAGAGAGCTTATAGCAAGCACAGTCTTACGACCAATGGTTTGCCAACATAGTAGACTATGTTATACCACCGGCTCATCACTTAGTACAGTGTTAGTTGTTAGTAAGCAAACATAACATAACAAACACTCACAAGGATGAAACAAAAACAAGACAGTTAACAAAACAAGATTAATACATAACTAATAATTACAAACATTAAGTAAACAGAAAAACATTTAAAAGTGTAGAACACAGGTCTTGAACAAAGACTAATTTATTCTTGCTTATATTTAAATCAAATAAGCCTGAGTTGCAGTTTGAAAGCCTACTCATACGTATCAAGGGCTCATAAAATCCAAAGTTGGTACGATGTTTTGGTTCTTGTACCAAGTCGTTCCTACGAAAATTATAACCGCCACCCCGATGGTTGAAAGATATAGCGCCAAGTAGTTCCGGTGCATCTGTTACACCAGTAATAACTTTATGGAAGAATACTATGTCGTTGTTGTTTCGTCTACCTGACAATGTTTCCATTTGGAGAGTTAGTAAACGGTTTTCATAAGAGGGGACATTCAAAGGATCACTCCATACAAAACCTTTGAGGACAAAACGAGTAAAATTTGATGTTCCTGCAATGAAATGCCAAACTGTCCCAAATAACTTGTTCGAACACCTTAGGAATGCAGGGAAGCTTAGATATTGGTCTATAATTGGCGATATTGGCCTTATCTCCCTTCTTATAGACTGGTATAATATAAGCGTTTTTCCAAATTGATGGAAATTTTCCTAATTTTAAAGACAATTCGAAAATAGAACGGAGGGGAGGTGCTAACACAGACTTCCTCTTTTTTTAAACAACAGGTGGAATACCATCTGGACCACTCGAAAAAGAAAGAACAGAAAGAATGTTTATAATGTCATCAGTCTCTACTGAGATGTTGTTAAACAATACTTGTGGACAGCCACGTAAATACTGAAAAAAATCTTTATCCACCCACAACAGCAGGGGAATCGATAAAAGATTTGCTGAAATTATTTTCAAATTCTTCACAAATTTCAGTAGTTAAGTTGAGGGCTACATTATTGCTAATAAAGTTCATGGGATAAACATCACATTCCTTCTTCGAATTAACGTATTTCCAAAAACTTTTCGGGTCAGACGTCAGAGAACATCCTATAGTAAGTAAATACTCACTATTAAGTTCATACGACAGTTTCTTAAATTCTTCAAAAAATGAAATATAAACTACTTGGTTTTCTAAGGTCATGGATTTGAGTTGAGGTATTTTTTCCAGGCCTTATTTCTCTTATTACGAAGTTTTTTAGCTCTTTAGTATACCAAGGATGACTAAAAGTGTTGGAGTGGGTTGATTTCTTCTTAGGAACTGCCTCTTCAATGCAACATAAGCAAAGAATAGAAATTTGCAATAATTGCGTCAGTATCATTGCTGGACGGTAATTCTTGGATACCGGAATAATTTATTTAATTTAGCGTTCCATTTTTAAGATACGGACTTGAAGTACAATAAAAACAGTTATAAGTTGATAGTTGAAACTAAGCCATAATAGGGCTGTTAGAATAATCAAAAGTTGTGCAAACATAACATATAGGCACAGGTATCTACAATGATAGAATTACCATAAATAAAGCCGTTAATCCCTAGTAGAACAAAAAACCTCCATCAAAGCTTAACGGCAAGACAGCAATTAATTATGGGAGATCCAATTGAATATCAAATTTCAACACAATCTCATTAGCACCCGCTAAGAGACCATCGACACTATCAGTCCTCGCAATCATCAGGAAGCTCTCATCAAAACATATAATTAAGACCCTAGACGTAATTACAAGCCACGCAAAAATAGGTTTATTGCGCCCAGAAGGAAATTATTGAAGATCTCCTATCAGTTTAACTACCTTAGGTCCACATTAATCAAATCCAAACTTGCTATTAAGTATTCATAACGGAGACAATATGTCACTTGTGCGCAAGACGTGAAAATTATTCATTAGGTCTGATAAATTTTCTGCCTCGCGTGTAAATTTTTAAGTTTATATTTGAGTTATTATAGGCTTAATACTTTAACTGTACGCCTATTACACATTTAACATTTGAAGAATTCAAAGTGGGGTGTGCGATCCAAGCACTGACCCCTCGAAAATGGTATGGCATATCCATATAGAGTCTATTTGGAATCATCTGTAAATAATTGTGCTTTTATCCTTTTTTTAAATCAATTTTTTTTGTTCGTTGACAACATTTCTTTAGAACCTGTTCGTACATGAGAAATAAATAAAAATAAAACAATGGCGGTTTAAATTGGAATGTCTGACTGGATTTTGCTGTATTCTAATTTTATTTGGCAACGGCCAAACTTTTTCTTATAATTTGTCGACTTTATTTTTGGTGCGACGTGCGTAGATGGTGAATGTGTCATGAATAAATTTGATAAAGTTTTTGGTTTATGATGTTCAACTATTATTATTGAATACAAATTCAGCGAAACCATTGAAAGGAGTTAATGGGCATAGAGACGACTTGAGGCCTCTCGAAGAATAATTCCATTTTGGAATGGAGGAGTAGAGACTTTGGCAAGAGTGACAAGATGGTGCTTCCGACAGCAAACACACATTCGATTGTCATTCTACATTTGAGAACTTATTTGTCAAAGGGGGAAAAAAAAACATAGGTGTATTCAGAATTTATGTTCGGACGAGACACAAGAACACTTGAAATAACACTTGATGTCAGAAAAGTGATGAGTACACTCCGGTTTGATTGATTGACGACTGAAAAAAAATAATCGTCTTGAAATTCGAGTTGCTGGAACATGCTTTTTTATAATTTTCCCAGATTAGCCTAATTTTTGCTTGCAAGCATCGGATTCGCGGGAGCTGACGGCACTACTGCCGAACTCTTCAAAGCAGCCGGCGATGACTTGGTAAGGAGCATGCACCAACTCATCTGCAGAATATGGTCGGAAGAGAGCATGCCCGATGAATGCAACCTCAGCATTGTTTGCCCGATTCTGAAGAAAGGAGACCCTCTAAACTGCACCAACTACAGAGGTATCAGCTATCATTTCTGCAGTACTATGTGAACGCCTGAAGCTGTTTGTCAACAAACTAATAGGCCAATATCAGTGTGGCTTTATACCAGGAAAGTCTACCATCGATCAAATATTCACATTCAATTCAATTCAATGTTCAATTAGTCGCGTACGCTGATGACATTGATATCATTGGGAGAACGCAGCGTGCTTTTGCGAGTATACAGACAGAGGGTGAAAAAATGGGTTTAGCGGTCAATGAGGGCAAAACAAAGTATATGCTGTCATCGAAAAAGGACACCAACACCGACGTCTTGAACAAAACGTCACAATACACGCATATAATTTCGAGGTAGTCTACCTTGGCTCTGCTATCAACACGGAAAATGACATCAGCGCCGAGATCAGAAGAAGAATAACTCTTGTTAATCACTGTTTCTTCGGGCTAAGAAAGCAATTGAGTAGTAAAGCCCTCTCCCGAACAACTAAGGTGACGACAACACGACAAGGCCTTCATCATCCCCGTCCTGCTATATGGTGCAGAAGCATGGACCCTGTCAAAAACGGATGAGAGCTCCCTAGGCCGCCCGTAAAGTTTTCGAATCCACCCCAGAGGGACGGCGCAGAAGAGGAAGACCAAGGCTCAGGTAGCGCGCGCAATTTGAAGCTGACCTCAACCAACTCGGCGTGCGAAACTGGTGACAACTAGCTAGGGACCGAGCTGGCTGGAGAGGTTTGTTGGTTGAAGCTCAAGTCCACCCCGGACTGTAGCGCCACCTTAAGTAAGTAAGTAAGTAAGCATCGGATTCTAAAAACGGCTGGCGTACAAACAAGAAATATAACTAAAACTTAATTCTAAAAAATATTTAAAGACAATATCCCGGATATGAGAGTTTTCACTGTACACTATTTTGATAGCTTTGCTATGATCCGCAAAAAAATATATATTAAGCACACCATAAGCAGGTTCCAACATCTAATGTGCTGTTGCTAATAATATAGAAACCCTATAATTAATTTTTCACGTTTTGATTGTTGCCTGTCGGCCAATGATCGATTTGTGTCTATTCACTTTCTTAAAAGCTTTGCCTCAGGCCTCAATACAAATATTTTTTTTTTTTTTTGCAGCCATAAAAAAATATAAAAAAGATATTAAGCTTGCTTTTCTTTACTAAAAGCAACAAAAAAGATAGAAAACGCTTACAAACTGGTGCTAGAAAATTTTGTATCAAAAACAAAGTTTAGTGGCCTCTGGTCTAAGCTTGAATTTGATCATCATCCAAAGATGCCGGTTTCTGTTCTTTTTTGTAAACTTTGAAAAGGTGATTGTGTGTCAGTTTGATTTAGGCGAAGCTTTGACTTGGCATTCTTTTCCTTTCGCATCTTATTACCAACAAAAAATTCACCTGTTTTATAGAAACTTGTTTTTTTTTTTATGTTGCAAACATTTTGTAGATATTTGAATTTTGATTACAAATTTGAATAACAATGGAGCAAGTATATCTCTTTCTAAGAGAATGTGAAATTAAATATAGAAAACATATGGAAGCAAATTTAAGATTCAAAATGATTAAATTATTAGCTCTTTTGAAGCAAATAGATAGGTAAGGTTAGGTTAGGGGCTGACAGTTGATGTCGTTACCGTCACACTTAGATCAATACAGATCCATTGTGATACCCGTGAGCCGTGAGTATATTGCTACTCAAGCTTATTAAAACCTATGTGTTCAGATAATAAAGCCATTTCGAGGCATTGATGAAGTTCAAAATGTTAGTAACTGGAGTACTAGAGAGTTCTTCTTAGTCCCCGAAGTCTCGTTTGGTATACCACTGTGGCCTGGGACCCAGCAGAGTCTACTGTTATGCTGTGCGCCAAGAACATTAAGCTCTTCGCGGCAGCATGAAATAAGCTTTGATTTTACCTCAGTTGCAGTAATCTTTTTCATTGCCACTCGGCTATCAATGTAAAAGGTGATATCGGCCCGTCGCAGCTGCTGTTGCTGCCAGGACATACGCTTAGAAGACACTACTGTAGTCTGGAAGTGGAGGTGAAATCATGGATCTTGGCAATTTAGAAAGGAAACATGTTTCCTAGTACATATTCACCTGTAAGTGAACGTGCTGACCTACACCTTCAAGTGGTGCCTCTGAGAGGTTCTTGTCAATTTATTGGCATGAACCTGCGGACGTAGGCAGCTTTAGTCTAATGGAATTGGCGGATTGAAGCAGGATGTATGCTGAATATCAATGCGATCCTAAACAGATACTATAGTCTATCATATAGCAAAGGAGGAAATTATACGATTAACGAGTACCGAATGTGGATAAACGTTAAGGAAATAAGACAAACTGTTGGGTGTGTCCCTTGTTTGGCTGGTTCATCCCTTCGATCAATGTGGATATACCTGACAGAGGATGAGCGGTGTCCCTCGTCCGCCAGCTGGAGAAGCTGCGAAAAGCTAATAAAAGCATAATCTTATAAAGTATGCAATAAATTAGCGTTGGAGAACATCACAAAAAGTATAACGTAGGAGTATACAAAATGTGATACCCTCACCCAGGTAGTTGGGTACCGCGGGTAGTGAGGTTTAGACACCTCACTAGTGGGATGGACCTTCGCGGGGGTTGTGGTTATCTGAGTTTGGCCTCAGCTGCTATTCGTAAATCACGGTTAACGGCTCTTCTTTCGGTGACGAAAGTTGAGCAGTTTCCGTGACCGGACAACGGCTCTTCTTTCGGTGACTGAAAGTTGAGTGCGGTTTTCCGTGGTGTTACATGAGTAGTATTTTTTTTTAGAAAGTTGAGGTGCTTTTGTATGCTGGTGGATCATCAGGAAGAGGTTTAGTGTCCTCTTAAATGAAACATAGTGACATACCTGACTTCGGTTGGAATTTGTCATGCCGATAGTGTGGATAGGTCCACCGTGAGATAAGGCTTAATTGCTAGGTGCTCACGTAAAATCTATACTTACTCTGTAGTCTGGAAGACTAAGTGAGTTGGTAAACTTGAGAGATTTATAATAGAAGCCTGCACCTACACCAGTATCTATCTTATAGATAGCTATTGATGACTCACTGGAGTATGATATGTTGTCTATCCATTCTTCTCTGCTTGGAAAGGCAGCATGGAATGGTTTGTGAAAATCTAGTTCGGGTATTTTATAGTCTGTCGTAGTACTATGACCCATAACTTTATGAAGGATCTGAGCATGTCCTATAGAACTGTTTTCCAGACTTTAGTCTGACTAAGTCGCAAGGCACTTTTAGCTGCATATTCTTGAACAAAGAGATCTAGGGGTTTAAAATTGAGGATAACTTCCAGTCCCGCAGTTGGGTGGATCTCATTGCCCCTGTAATGCTATGCAAGCGTCTTTCCTTTTTTGTTAAAGTTTTGAGGTTCGTGCTCTTTTCTAAAGCATTCCACCAAACAAGATTACCATAGGTTAGTATTGGTCCAATTATTGCCGAATACATCCATCTGATAATTTTAGGGTTTGATCCCCAGGTTTTCCCAAACATTCTATTGCAGGAGTAGAAGGCGATCGACGCCTTTTTCTTTGGTGTTTAGACCCCAGTTTAGTTTTTTATCTAAGATCAAACCGAGATATTTTGCATGATCAGAGATTTTAAGAGGACAGCCTTCAATGGAAGGTACTTTAAAATCGGGTATTTCACATTTGTTAGCAAAACAGCACTAGTTCTGTCTTCGCTGGATTGACTGTCAGCCCACAGTTCCTAGTCCATTTACTTACCAACGAAACGGAATATTCGGTCTGTTCGCTGATAGTGGATAAGAACTTGCCCGTCGCTAGCAATGCAAGATCGTCAGCGTAGGCTATTATTTTTAATCCAGTTGATTTCAGCTTAGAGAGTATGCCATTAATACAAGAACCCAGAGTAGCGGTGAGAGGACTCCCCCCTGTGGGGTGCCATTGAATGTGGTGGTAGGCTCACGATTCCTTTTTTCAGGACACATGTTTGTAATACTCTTTATTTGTTGAAAGCAACATCAAAGCTAATAAAAACAAGTTTTCCAAACATAAGCTGTTTAAAAAAAAAATGCTTTATGATTTATTCTACATTTCAAATAGCTCATGTCGACATTAGTTTCTAAATGGCATGAAACAATTTATTGGATTCGAAGTTACAGACAAGAGTTCGGAGAGGTTCGGAGACAAAACGGAGCCCTGGGGCACTGCAGCATTTATATTGTGGGTTTCAGACTTAAATCCGTCCAGTACAACTTGTATTGAACGGTTCAAAAGAAAGTTTCTAATCCAATGAAGGAGGGTTTCATCGATACCGAAAAAAACGCATTTTCGATAAAAGAGCAAGATGCCAAACTTTATCAATTGCTCTAGTGAAATAGCCAGTTGCATTCCTCCATTTAAACATTTCAACTATAATACCCACGCTGCCAGGAATGCCCTTCAGTTTACCCTCGAGCCCAACTTCGGTCGTACGCTCAAGTATAGAAAATCGTTCTTTAGCCGTACAACGCGAATGTGGGACTCCCTTCCACGCTCTGTCTTTCCCAATCATTGCAATTTTGAGGAATTCAAGAACAATGTACACCGACACTTACTTTCTAACCCTTTTCTTAATTCATAATGCGCTCGCTGTGTCTCTGGCATAATAAGGGTATGAAAAGCCCCTTAAGTGTGTGCAAATTATAAAAAAAAGTGCTTACTTTCTCCAAAACGATGAAAAGATTTGTTACACTGTTCGGTGAGATGGACCATCAGATCACCAGTGGACCTGTTGCTGCGAAAGCCGTACTGTCGGTCATTAAGAAACTTTCGGTCTTCGAGATATTTCTTGAGCTGATAGTTTATCAGCGTTTCTATGACCTTAGAAAGAAGGGACGTAAGTGCAATCGGACGATAATTGGAGGGAAAAGAAGTCTCGCCTTGTTTTGGAATTGGCAGGACAAATGCTGTTTTCCAACTGCTCGGAACGAGCCCAGAAGAATAGGATAGATGAAAAAGCTTACGCAAGGGTTTTGCCAGCGTGGAAGAACACCTCTTCAGAATAATAGCGGGGATACCATCCGGACCAGCATTGAAAATGGGAAAGCTATCTGGGAAAAAAGTCAAATAAATTCAAGAACTTTAATACCAATTCAGGCAATGCATTTGACATTTGGTGATTTGCACGTCCAATCTGCCAATGCTCATCTGAATCCTTTACAAAGCATTATCAATGGAATGTGTCAATGGAATTCATACACACCATCTTTGTACTTTTTCAAACAAAAAGATGTGAAAAAATGATGAAAAAAAGAAAATTTCTCCTACAAGTTGTCTGGATATCTTTCTACATCGGTCAAATGGTCATTCACTGCATTCAAAAGCTCAATCAGAAATGTTTGTCTGCTAAATGCCTTCGTATTAAAATGCGTTTTTTCTTACTAAACGAACAACAATAGGTCTGGAATGGAATCATCGTGACAATCAATGACAGTTTCAACAGATGTCTAAGTGGCTTATATTTTTTTTTTCAAAGAATTCAGAATTTTAATCAGATAATACGAAAGTAAGCAATCAACAACAGTCGCAAATCTCAACAATCGCATGTTTCAAATTCACGATTTTGATTTTTTGTTTTCTGAATTGTTTTGGCAAATATAAAAATCGAATTGCTCAATTCCAAAAAAAAAACTTGGGACACACAAAAGAGCTGTTAAAATGAGCTGGCAAAATAAATAAATAAATAAATATTTTTTTTTCCAAATTGACAAAACATGTTTGTTCATTTTGCTTACCTGTTTCGTTGGTGACTGATATTTGAAAAGATTCTTTTTCGCACTCGGTAGATAGTTATTCTCATTGCGCTCGTCGCTTACGGCCTTGACATCTTCGATAGCCGTACCGAGGAGTTCATTTTTTAATAGGCAAGAATATGCTAAACTATCGCGCGCCGATTCGCCACAATCACGTTGCTTTTTGCTTGTTTGGGGAGAATTTTCATTTGATTTGCTAATTGAGGCGAAATTTGTTTGCCAATTGTTATTTGCTCTGAAATGAAATAAAAGAAAATTTATTTATTTTTTCTGCGAAACAGACAGAAGATTTAATTTGAAATGCACATGAATCGTTTAGAGGAAGGATCAGTCAATAGGGTCAAAAATTGATTGATAATAGAACTGTCTAAGCAGTTGGCCAACTGGAGTGTACTGGAATGCTAAGTGCAACAAGTACTTCTGTATGTTTTTATTTCTTAGAAATAATGCCGACACATTCGATAAACCAATTTTTATATACAAATGCAAACAATCATGACGACGAAATCATTCTTCCAAAAGAAACCTTTACCACCGATAACGACACATTTGTTTGGGGTACTAAATCAAAAGCAAACATGTTATTAGGAAACCAATACCTCACTTGACTTTCGCAACTTCAAATCACTTTCGTGTGAAATTACTATTAAAAAATGTTATCATCGGACATTCCCAATGATTTTTGATTCATATGGGAACAACTTTCGGGGTTGGGTATTGATTGTTTGCACTTGACGAACAGACGAGCAATATAATGACTCACTTCACACGCACAGGTTATGAAGAAAAAGATTGTCTAAATTGACAAATAAACATTTACTTAATTCCAGTTTGGTGACATTTTTGCAAACTTTCAAGCTCAGAGACTATAACCTTACAAGATCGTATAGAAAAAAATAGGCGATTCCAGACCTGGCGTTGGCCGAGGCCATCCGATTACATACCCAAAGGCTTCGGCACTCTGATCTACTCCAACCTTCCAGTGCAACTTAGATCTGCCGAACCGTCTCCTACCATAATTTGTAGGTACCGGAGAGGACAGTCTGGGACGGCTCCTTTCCGCTCATACGATCTACGTATCGGAACCGTAAGTGAGTACTGGTTAGGATAATTTTATACAGCAGCAGTTTTGAAGTAATGGAAAGGTTTTTGCAACTAAGAAGCAGATAACAGCTGGTACTTTATCCAACATAACTTTTTCTAGTATGTTGACTCTATGTCTGTCCACCGCTCCAAAACTGCAGGCAGAAGGACTTACTTATGTATGCGTTGTACAAAGCTATATGATGCAGAAGCATGGACGCTGTCAAAAATGGATGAGAGCCCCCTAGGCCGGTTCAAGAGAAAAGTTCTACGGAAGATCTATGGTCCTGTATGCATAAACGGTGAATGGAGGAGAGGATTTAACCACGAACTGTACAGGCTGTACAGCGACACTGACCTTCCTAAAAGAGTGAAGGTCCAAAGACTCAGGCGTGGAGAGGATGGACACCAATACTATGGCACATAAAGTCTTCGAATCCACCCCAGAGGGACGGCGCAGTAGAGGAAGACCAAGCCTCAGGTGGCAGCTCGGCGTGCGAAACTGGAGACAGCTAGCTAGGGACCGAGCTGGCTGGAGAGGTTTGTTGGTTGAGGCCCAAGTCCACCCCGGACTGTAGCACCACCTTAAGTAAGTAATTAAGCTTTGATGAGTTCTCCTTCCGCTTTTTAAAGAGTTTCTTATCAACTTTCGATCCTCGCGCTTTTTTGTCAATCGTTTTCGACCCGATCTAGGCCTATTCTTATGCGAACCAGTTTCAACAAAACGTCTGATACAATATTGCATCGACGGGCGCGCGGGAATACTTCAATGTTTTTGAAATCTCTACCTGAGATTTACCTTTCTGTTTGAAAATATGTATTGGGCACGTTTTTCAACACTTAGTTGTTTTTTTTTTTACCATTTTGTAAAGATTTTACCAAAACTCAAAATTGACGCGAAAAAATTGTAACAGTCAAAACAGCTAGGCTCTTAAAACCAAACTTCTGAAATTCTTAGTAAACGCGTAATTGCGTACTTGTAAGAAAAAATAAAATTAACGTCGAAGGCCAAGCTCACTGGTTTTTTAGTTGGCCTAGACCTGTTGAGTAATTCTATGGACAATTTCTTTTGTTATTTTCATCTTAAAGGCATAATAATACGTGATTTTTATAGGGTGCTCAATACTTTTGGCTAAGGCTGTATAGTTAAATATCCGTTCAAACAATTTTCCGGAGAAAATGAGATGATGGTAAAAATCCCCTTTACGTTTCGGAAGAGCTATAAATTATTATTTAAACTTTTTCACTCATGGAGAGCGAGTTCAAGGAAAACCGTCTGACAATCGTATTATATTTTACTAGAACTCAGATTAAGCTGCTCAACATGAAACATATTTGTAAACTTTAATTTTTGTATCGCAAAGAAATATGAAGCCAACGAGTTTGTTAAAACCACATAATTCACCAAAACCACTGAACACTTTCGATCACTGTCTCAAATTCAAATGCAGTCTTTTCTTAGAATGCAAAACATGCATTCCGTCTAGTTCAATTACCTTGTGTCTAATTTTTACTCTATTTTATGCTGTCATCAGTTTTAGAATTCATATTTTTTTATCCAGCATAAATATTCAATTCACATGCAAGGTAATCCAATCGTGGATTTAATAATATATCAAAAAAAAAATATTATTCACGACAAAAAACTTTAATTGAACAAGTCCAAAAGGAAAAAAAAAGCGATGCATCACACGATTCGTTTTGGCTCGTGCTTCGTTTGCAATTTGCTTCATCTTTATTGCTGGTTCCTGCAATTTTAATTTTTTCGTTTTTCGTTCCGTTTTTGTTTTTGAGGGCTTATGGTTTTTTCTAATATTTTTTTTATTAAATTGTGGGGAAATTATTTATGTGGTTTTTTCGCGTTTTGTTTGGAGTCTTTGAGGCTACCTACAATTTTTTGCGACACCGACTGACATCGACACACGGATGGATAATTTTTAATGCAACTAACGTTTTGTAAATCCAAATTTGGAAGGTGAGTTCGTTGACATTGAACAAACAAGCAACAGATAAGTAGATAAAAATAATAGAAGTTATTGTTTATGAAGCCACTCATTGCAAAAAAAAATACATTTTTGACTGCGCCCGCCGCACCCGGGGCAATGACAATTTTGGATTAAATGAGTTGAGATTTCCTGGCAGTCAACAGGGTCGTCGAGAAATAAAAACACAAGAATGCACGTGCTTGGTCGTTTGGAAACGATTAAGTTGCTCGGGAATTTTAAGTGACAGAAAAAATAAAAAACTGCAATTGATTTTGTTATTTGCTCAAATGGTGTCTCCTAGGTTAGGTTGGAGTGGCTGTCCAGATCTTATTGATTCACTTAGACCTCAAGGGTCCATTGTGATACCACTAAAGGAGTTACTCATGGGAGAGTAATGAACTTAAACAAACCATTTTGTACTTTTGATGAGGTTAGAGAGACATCTTGGGTCGATCGTTGCCAGTTCACTGGTATTATCGAAGAAGGGACTACCGAGATAGTTATTCCTTCAACTGGAGTGCCGGACAAGTACATAGAAGGTTTTTAACTGTTTCTTCTCCCTCTTCGTCCAGCCAGCTTCTACAGAAGTTGTTTGCGTAGACCCCTAGCATCAAAGCATGTTTACCTATTAGGCAGTGTCCTGTTATGACTCCTATTGTGGAGCTTATAGTTTTTCTGCTCAGGAAAATCAAGCCTTTTGACCGTTTCAGGTCTATGCTTGGCCATAGTTGTTTGGTTGCTAGGCAGGTGGTAACCTGTGGCCATCTAGCATTTGTTGATTCTAGAGCATATTGTTTAAGAAGATATTTGCATGTAGAAAGTGGAGTTCCTGTTATGTCTTTCTGTAACAGCAGCGGGCAGAAGTGTTCCGTTTTTTGGCGAACTCATCGGCTTTGCAATTTCCGAAAATGGCTCTGTGGCCCGGCACCCAAATGAGGTGAATGTTAAACTGTTCCGTCATCTCATTCAGAGATGATCGACAGTCGTGGACTATTAGAGAGTTTGTAGAGACAGTCGCGAGAGATTTGAGAGCGGCTTGGCTGTCCTTGAAAATACGTATAACGTTTTCTTTGAGCCAGGATAGTGCCTCTTTAATCGCCATTACTTCTACCTGGAATACAATACATTGAGCCATATGCATAAACGGTAGTAAATGCTTTTACTAGTAAATTTTGATAGTATTTACTTTTTTTCGTATGCATAAACTTCAAGTAAATACTTGAATAAAAGCTTTTACTAGAAGTAAAAGTATTTACTAGGTATGGATGAATTTTGGTAGTAAATACTTAAAGTGATATGCATAAAAACCTTTTACTAGTAGTATTTACTTCAATTTTTTCAAGTTGCTAAAGAGCAACTTGAACACTTGCTAGTAAATACTTTTGGGTGTTTGAAACGACCATTTTCATTTGCAAATCAACTTTTAGGGTGATCCAGAATTTCATGCTGGCGTCGCCGTCGCGTCGGTGAAGACACAGAATTTCACCAGAGTTAGAATATCTACTGTTTTAGAGCTATTCATTCTGTTGGAAATATATTGTTAAGAAAGCTTCAATTTGGATGAAGTTTCTTTCGACATATGTATGCAGAACATTTGGCAGCCAAAAAAGATTAGCTTTCTTCATACAGTTTTCCTTCGTGTAAACTATATCTACACGTTTATAAGACCCCACCTATATCTATTCTGAGGAATATATGAATCGAAAATGGTATGCATGTATCAGCATTCAAGCCGCCTGTGATGCATGGTGGTGTTTTGCAATAGAGTTGATGGACGAGTTCGGTCATGAGCTGAATTTGAAAGAACAGTTATTTTTTTAACCAATTTTAAGGAATTCAGTCAACAAAGTTCTTGTATAGCAGATGGAATCGCCCCTTTGTTAATGACGCCATTTTCTGTACATAATTTGAAGTAATTGTCAGAGAACTTCATTTCAACAATTTTTTAAAACTGTTTTGTTTTGGATTTTTGAAAAATATTTGAATTTTTTTTTCAAACTTCGATATATCTCAGAAACTGCTTAAAATTTCGTATTTAAGAAATTCAAAATGAAATTGTTACAAGTTTCAAGGTATAATTTAAAAAAAAAAAACGATTTAAACCTTTTTTTTCATAAATTCACCTTGTCTAAAAAACCGAATGGTATTTAAATATTCTTGGCAAAACTCATCCCAAAGTCGATTTCTTAATTTAAAAAAATATTTTCGACTACATATATTTTGTTTTTGTTTTGAATATACCTACGGTTAGACATAGGGAGCAAGTTCGTGCGACCCAGTCGTGCATTTTCTCTTCTTTTTCTATTGCTGCTAGTAAAGGCCTGTATCTTCTGATGAATTTGTAGCCTTTACTTGGATGAATCTAGTATTTACTACCAGTAAATGCTAGCTAGCATTTACTTTTTCTTATGCATACCAAATGAAGTAAATACTACAAATCTGACCTTTTACTTGCTGATCTAGTATTTACTTGAAGTATTTACTACTAGTAAATACTTGATTTTTATGCATATGCCCCATTGATTGTGAAGTCTATATGATAGACTGAGATTCAGTTGTTTCGAGTAGATATCACTTCCAACGCCGCAGTCGATCTTTGACTGTATAGAAGTGTATCATGTTTTCTTCCAGAGGTCTTTCTTCTTCCCAAGAAGATCTTGAAAGGATTGAGACATGGAAGTTATTATCGGATACCATTTTTGGGGTGGTATAGTCTAAGCGATCTAGGATAGATCTGAAACTGTCTAAGTTGTATGACCAGTGTTGTTACTGATCCATTGAGAGGTGGCTCTAAGCCTCACGCATGAGTTGGTTACCACTACTTTGGAGAAGATGTCAAAAGCTGTTAGGTTTAGAAGCACCTCCAAGGCTGCTGTTGGTGTTGAGCGAAGGGCTCCTGTGATGCACATACCTGCTGACTGCTGGACTTTAATGAGTTTATTCAAATTTACTTTCTTGTCCAGTGCGTTCCACCATACGACAGTTCCATAAATGAGTATCGGTCTGATTACCGAAGTGTAGGTATAGCGATTGCCTTTTAACAAGTAAAAATTGCTACAGTAGCCTTTTTTTACTCTTTTATCAATATTTGCCTTCCAAATTAGTTTTTTGTCTAAAATGAGGCTTGGCTGGAAAAACTTAAGGGTATTCCTTTAATCGTGGGTGAGCTAATTTGAGGAATTTTGTACCTTCTCGTAAAGAGTGTCCTTTTTTAATTGGATTGACGTCCAAGCCACAATGCTCAGCCCAATTTTTTAGCCTGTTTAAGCCATTTGAGTTCCGAGAGGACTTGGGGGTGTTTCATAAGAAACGGATATTACAACGTCGTCAGCATAGGCAATCACCTTGAAACCGTCTGCTTCCATTGATGTTAGGAGGTCGCTTACTACCAAGTTCCATAAAAGAGGCGAAAGGACCCCACCTTGGGGGTACCTCGATTCACCGATCTGGTGGTAGTAAAACTCCTCATGCTGGAAGTTATTGTCCTGCTTTAAGCATGATATTTGTTAGATCGATGAGTGATTTCTCTAATTTCAACTTGTCTATTGCTGTTGTGATCGCCTGATAGCTGAGGTTTTTGAATACTCCTTCGATATCTAGGAAAGCTACTAGGTTATATTCTTTGTATTTGAGGGAATATTCAATACTTCGTACCAGCGAATGAAGTGCTGTTTCTACTGATTTTCCCTTAGAGTAGGTACGCATGTTGAGCTGTGGAAATGAGACATGACTTCAAGTTATGTCTGATGTGAATTTCAATCAATCTTTCCAGAGTTTTAAGAAGGAAAGATGATAGGCTGATTGGTCGTAAAGAGTTTTGTGCTAAGCTTCTTAAGAAATCGATATAGATTCTTTTTTTTTGTTCCATTATTTTGTTTTTTATGGCATACTCTCACCTCATTTTAAAGTCTTCCCCCATCTCAAGTGTTTCTACCTTTCATTTTGCCTGAACCTATATCTGCACTAAAACATGAATCAGCTTGTACAGACCAACGTGCGGCTTACCAACTAAAAATTTAAGTCTTCTATGCTAACACTTAACATTGTTTTGAGTTCTTGGTAAGATTTCTCTAGTTTGGTCTGCACCAGACCTAATGGAAAATACACAGGTTTCTGATTTTTTGTACCCATGTATAGTTTCTGTCAAACCACTTCCCGATTTGGTTACTACTTTTGGAAAATTGATTACTCAATGCATAGAAAAAGTCACGAATTTCACTCTGAGGTGAAAAAGCTAAAATTCGAGCATTCTTCATCAATCTTCATTCGAGATTTCGTGATAGACCCTGTAAGCTACCGTGTTCTCCGTGACGCCATACGAATGTAAATATTCAAAACATATTTCTAAAGAAACCTAATTAATTTATTAATTCGAAGCAATAAGCTCGATAGAACAATCACATTCATTCGAAGTGGAACGTTCAATAATTAAATAAACAGATGCCGACTCGATTCCCGATTAGCTCATTCAACTCCCTCCAACGTTAGAAAAAAAGAAGAAAAATACAAAAACTAAAACCCTCTAACAAGATCATTAAAGTTTCTAGTTACAGATCAGAAAGCCACTTCATCTGCATAATGCAAGCAGTCGTGCCTTTTCCTACAAGCCTCCACCACGAAAATGAAATAAAATGCATAAGCAACGACAAAAAAAAACAAACAAACATAGACTTCAGTTTTGTTTGCACCTCTTGGCTTTAGGTGAACAACCTAGAGGTGAATGTAACAATTCCTAACTGTTTCTAAAATGAAAACACGAGATTTCCACGCAACCCATTCAACCAAAGCAACAACCAATGACTCGTTCGTTCGAAGTGCAGCAGTGCGCACTGACGGACGGATGGTAACGATGACGACCAGAGCGACAACCACAACGGCAATAACAAAATTCGTCAGAGGGAAAATTCGAGTTTGCCTTGAAGTTGGATGTGGATGTGATAAAAAAAAAATATGGAAAACACAAGAAATATGTACTTCGTTCTTCATTGGGTATAAATGAACGTGAGTGTACGGAATACGTTGTACCAAGCTTTCCATGTGTATTATTAAGGCATTATAATTTACAGGTTTTATGTTTGAGGTAGTAGCGCATGAGCAACTTCAAGAGGCAGTGTTGTGTATTAGAATTTAGAAACAGTACAAGCAAGATATTGGTGGTGTTTGCAGTACACTGCTGATCATCCAAATCATGCCACCAAACAATCAAATTAAACAAAAATAAAATATTTTAACTATACATATTTTTTTATTTTGATATTCAAAGAAAAATGGCATTTTTTGAAATAAATGATCGGATGTTTACTTCATTATAAAGAGGAAGGTATGCCGTTAATAATGGAACACAACATCAGCCCAATGGCCGCCAAGACCACGCTTACAGGACCATATCCTTTTCATGAAATTTTCCATAGCCAAATAGCAAAGTGGCTGCCCTATGTCCTCGATAGCCTCACGAATTCCATCTTTGAGGTCTTGAATCGACGCTGGGCTGATGGCGTAGACCTTATCCTTCACGTGTCCCCAAAGGAAGAAGTCGCAAGGTGTTAAATCACAAGATCTCGGTGGCCAATTGTGTTCACCTCTTCGACAGATAACACGGTCCGGAAACTTTTGCCGTAAAAGATCGATGGTTTCATTGCTTGTGTGGCACGTAGCGCCGTCTTGTTGAAAGTAAACGTTGTCCAGATCAATACCATCCAATTCCGACCATAAAAAATCATTAATCATCTCTCGATAGCGCAATCCATTGACCGTAACTGTTGCTCCAGCCTCATTTTCGAAAAAGTAAGGTCCAATGACCCCGCCGGACCATAAACCGCACCAAACAGTCACGCGTTGAGGATGGAGAGGCTTTTCAACAATAACTCTTGAGTTTTCCGAGCCCCAGATGCGACAGTTTTGCTTGTTGACGTAGCCTCCGAGGTGGAAATGGGCCTCATCAGTCAAGATGATTTTTCGATGAAATTCCGGATTATTTTCATGCATTTCAACGACCCAATCAGCAAAGACAACGTTGTTGATGATCAGCCGGCTTGAGTTCTTGTGTTAACTGAACTTTATAAGCCTTAAGACCCAAGTTTTTATGCAAAATACGGTGTAATGTCGTTTGTGGAATGCCTAATTCCAAAGAACGACGAGGAATGGACAAACCTTGGTTTTCTTCAACACTTTGGCCTACAACAGCAATATTCTCAGTTGTTCTTGAGCGACGTACACGGGTTTTATTCTTCACATCACTAACTTGTCCCAAAAGCTCGAATTTGTCCACCAATTTCTGTATTGCGGTCCGACAAGGTGCTTCACGACGACCCAAAAATGTTTTAGTTTTACGAACCATCTCTGCCAAATTTTCACCATTTTTATAGTGAATTTTAATAATTTCAATGCGTCGTTGAAGCATGTATCGTTCCATTTTTATTAATGGCGTAGTTTCTACTTGTCAAATGTCAAAAAATGACAGCTTCAAAAGTGACAGCTACCGAAATAGCGGGCTATTCAAAAAAACACCTCTTATTGGAAAAACCTTTGTAAGAGCCGATTTTTGAATCGTCCGATAAACAAGCAGATAGTGTTTATTGGACAGATAACAAATTATTGGATTTTTTAATCGTCAGATAGACTTTATCTGACGAAAAACGCTCTTATTTATTCGACCGATGAACACTCAGATAAGTTTATTTGCCAGTTTGTTATTTGTAGATTTTTTCGATGATTGAAAAATTGGCTCTAAGATAAAAGATCTGAGTTTGAGGGAGTTAACGACATATTTATAGATATTGTTCGCATTGATTTCGTCTTCTACATATGTACATTATGATTCTCATGTCAGCTAATCTATTAGATATTAGAAGATAGATAATGGTTTCTGACTGCATTGAAGATGGGACATCTATATAAATGTTCATTTGGTCGAAATTGTGTTTATCTCTATGCAAGATGATTCTATGGGCATACCTGTTTGCACATCTTATTTGCGCTTTTATGGATGGAAGGTTTTAAGGCTACGTTCAAGTAGGGAGCAGGTTTGTATTTTGGCTCTTGTAAAATATCCAGCGAAGATGTATAGTAAGAGTAGGAAGTGGAGCTAGTTGCTCTTCTGAAATCTTCTTCCAATAGCATATTCTTTTTGGTTTCTAGAATTCTTTCATAAGATCTTCGAATGAGCTTTAAGTTTTGCTGCGCCCATACCTCTGTGTAATCTCTCATTAAGAGTTCCTTAAATTGTGCTGCCCAGTTTGGTCGTTGGGTGTAATGATGAATTATTAAAAATTCATTGTAACATTTTCTTACAGTGCGATCATCCGCCGTATTTAAAAGCTTCATCCAGCAATTGAATGCTCTTTTTGACATCTCGTATACTAAAAAATATGGTTACAGTTTCCAGGTGAACTATGTTGGTTTGTGTGTTTTTGGCTAGTCCAAGTAATTTCTTTAAGACTGTCGTTTGATTTACTTCGATTTTATCTTCAGCTGCCAGACCCAATATATGATTCAAATATTTTGATTCGTCCATCCCAGTTTTCCATAAACGAACTTTTCATAGTTTTGTCAGATGCCGCTGCTGCTATTCTTGCTTTGGATTTGAATATGTTTATGGCTTCATTCCAAGAGCCAGTTCGATTTACGTTTACTCCCAGGTATTCAAAATTATCAACAACTTCAATCCAATCATGTTTGTAAGAGCATCTTTCTGGGCAAGAGGCGTTTTTTCTTTTTGGAAAATTCATAATTTTTGATTTTTGCGGATTTAATATCATATCTTTATGAGTGTTTAGGATTCAATTAAATTATGTTTTTGTTTTTTTTTTTTTTTTGTATATTCAAATTTACAAACTTCAAGTTAAATTGTGAAGTATAAATTTCGCTAAGTCTATACTGTAATGTTGGTCAGCGGTGTGCTCGATGATGTTTTTGCTCTCAACTAAACATGATCCACAATTTGTAACAACAAAATCAATGCACTTTCTGCAAAGATGAGTGGGTGCAGAAATTTATACACTGCTTCTTGCTTATCAAAATTCTTTCACTTGAAATCAGATCGTAGAGCAGAGCACACCGTGGACCAGTAAGTAATTTGTGTAAATTTATATATGTACTTAAATATTTGGTATATGTAATTATTCAGAATCTATTAAACTGGACATTTTATAACGTGGTTAGATAAAGTGTTTTTTCATTAAATTTATCGTGTGTGATACGGTGTGGTCTGGCTCTACTACGAACTCTTGAACTACGAACGCATTAAACGTGGTTCTCTTGCATATATTTTTTTTGATGAAAAAATGGTTTAAATGAAACCAGCTCATGGTCCTTCGAAAAAGCCGAATTAAATGAACTGAACAATTCTTATACAAAATAACGTGTGCCTATAAAGTTAAAAGAACATTTTTACTGTACTTGTGGCAGTAATTTTCGTTTGTTCCTTGAAAAGCAAAACCTCGTGGTTTAACAAGAACTCTATATAAGGGGCTATTATATGTATTGATATATATACGTATTATTTATGCCCTCCGAGACCTCGTGTTAATTTTCTTATACCATTTTAACGCATTTCTTCGTTTTTGTTATATATTTCACCTTCGAACTCATATCTATAACCATATAAGATTATTTTTGTGAAATATGAATGCGTTAAAACAGAAACGTGGTATTGCAAAGGCCACTTTAACTCGTGCGGCTGAATTTGTTAGTTTAATCGATGAATCGACAACAATAGACATGTTAGAAATCCGATTGAATAGAGTTGTCGAAGCATGGTCGGAATTTACAAGTTTGCACTATGAATGCCTCCAGCAGATGGAGGAAGGTGAAGATGCAGACAATTTTAATGATGATTTCAAAATTTACGAGGAAAAGTACTTTCAAGCTCATGCGGGTTTAAATAGTGCGATTCGTGTAAGGAATTCTAAAAGTGATAGCAACCAACATAATTCAGTGCTAGAACGTCTTGCTAATGATCATAGCGAACTTTTGAAAACATTAAGCTCCTCGTCCAGAGATCCTACAAAGGTTCGACTACCGCCAATCGTCATACCGACATTTTCCGGTGACTATAAGGACTGGCCATCCTTTCGTGATTTGTTTTTGGCTACGGTTGACGAAAAGGAAAACCTATCCTCCACTCACAAATTTCAATATTTAAAATCATTTTTGAGTGGCACAGCTGCTGACGTAATACAGCATATAAAAGTGTCGGAAGCTAATTATACTGAAGCTTGGGATAGATTAGAGAAACGTTTTGATCGCGGGCATTTAATTGTTCAATCGTTTATAAAAACATTTATGTCACTTCCATCTATTAACTCGCCAAACGTACAGACTCTTCGAAAAATATCCGACGGTGCTGATGAAGTTATTCGCGGCTTAAGTGCGTTATCCAAGACCAGTCGCGACCCTTGGTTGATTTATATTTTACTCGGTAAACTCGATAGCGAAACGAAACAGGCTTGGGCAGAGCATGTTGGTAGTCGGGAAGATCAAACTGTTACTGAATTAATTGAGTTTCTTGAGCAAAGGTGCGACGCGTTAGAAGCTTGTCAGACATTGAACCGCACACCTGTATCAACTCGTGGTAAGTCGACAGGTGCTGTTCGAGCTTTGGTAGCTAAGCCATCGGACAAACGTTCACAATGTCCTTTATGTAAAACAAATCATAATTTGTATCAGTGCTCTCAATCCCTTGAGTTAGATATTCCTTCGCGACGGGAGTTCACAAAAGCTCATTCGATTTGCTTCAGTTGCCTGCGACCAGGTCATGGAGTAAATAAATGTAATTCTACATTTCGCTGTCGCATATGCAAGGCACGGCACCACTATTTAGTGCATCAAGATGATGCAACTAACGGTACATCAACTTTAATATCGTCATCTAATCAACCTTCTACGTCTTCGTCATCGTTTCCTTCGTCGTCATCATCGTTAGCTACTGGTCAAGGTCAGCCTCAAGAAACCTTGAATCGTTCTTCAGTTGGGCCTCTTGTTAATAATCACTCTCGTGAACCAATCGCTTCAAAGCAAATAGTGTTGCCCACCATTTTAGCTAAAATTAAAAACTATCAAAATCAATGGTTTGATGTTCGTATCCTATTAGATACAGGGTCTCAATCTTCATTTGTGTCAGAATCATGTGTCCAAAATCTTGGACTGCGAAGAAAACATGCTCGAGTTCCAGTGTTAGGGTTAGGATCAATAGAAGCAGGCCAAACAAAAGGAATTGTGTCCTTGAACTTGATGTCACGTTATGATGCAACAATGCTATCTATCGACGCGTTTTGCTTAAAAAGATTGACTTCCGCTTTACCATCAAATTCGTTTAAAATCTCGAATTGGGATTATATCACTCATTTAAATCTCGCAGATCCATACTTCAATGTGTCGGGTCCTATTGACATAATTCTTGGTGCCGATAAAGTCTGGTCAATATTGCAACCAGAACAAGTTGTTGGCCCTGAAGGAAGACCAATTGCCCAGAATACGAAATTCGGTTGGGTAATAAGTGGAGAACTAAATGAGTCAATTGATATAGGTTCAGCATTATCTTCGTTTCATTCTACCTGTGATGTGGACCAACTTCTTAAAAAATTTTGGGAGCTGGAAGAAGTATCTTCTCACGGCTCTCCTGCTACTCTAAACGATCCTGCTGAAAAACATTTTCAAGGCACATTCGGTCGTGCATTAGATGGAAGATACGTAGTTTCACTTCCATTTAAGAATCAGGCACCCAAGTTTGAAGGTACTCTTCAGGCTGCAGTTTCACGTCTTTATGCGATGGAAAGACGATTTAGCAATAATCCAGAGCTGCACAGACAATATGTGTCATTTATGAAGGAATATCTTGACTTGGGACACATGGAACTAATTCCTGTCTCGGAAATCCATCAAAATCCGTCGAGTCAATTCTATTTACCTCACCACTCCGTGTTAAAACCAGATAGCTCGACTACTAAGCTTCGGGTTGTATTTGACGGTTCGGCAAAAGACATTAATGGCAACTCGTTAAATAGCCAACTACTTATCGGCCCATCCATACAACGTGATCTTTTTGGTGTATGTTTGAGATTCCGTCAACATCGGTGATTATGAATTTGTCAACTTCTAAGGAAAACTCAATTTTTTCTTAAACGTTATAATTATTCGAATTTATTAGACAAAAGCAATCAAGACGATGCGATGAGGTTGATGGTTGGTACAAGAAGAAAGTTAAAAGCACAAACCAATGCATTTCTAATGTTAACATTAGCAGGTGTTTTGCACACGACACTTATCCTATGCATCAGCATTGGCCTTGAATTTTTGCAACGGAATGATTTTTTTCTCCAATGCAATGGACATTGCATATTCTATTGCGATTGCACTGGCTTACGCACAAATTAAGGTATACATAAAAAACAACAACAGGTAGCAATGCAGATGCAGAGGATTAGTGGCTTAAGTTAATAAACAGACAAAAAATAAAATATAGGGCATTATACCATATGTTTGGCAACAAAACAAAAAAGCAAAAAATTATGAATAAATTGAAAAATAACAAAATTAATAAATTATAAATTAGTTAATTATATATAAATGTTAAATAGGAATTGACAAGATGAAACAAAATATAAACGTTCTTCAACATGCCGCCCCCGCTGAAGGAATTTCAGGACATGGCAAAAGTGAAATCTTCGTTATAGGGCGTTTGAAAGTGCCACGTTTGGTGCGTAGCATGACAACTCGTACGTGGCCATCTTCTCCTGGGTGGACAGTCATGATACGCCCTAAGTTCCATTGGGATGGTGGGAGGTCAGGTTCCTTAAGAACTACCATGTCACCAACTTCAAAATCTCTGGCAGCTTCCTGCCACTTCGGGCGCTGTTGCAACGACGTAAGATAGTCGGTTCGCCATCGCCTCCAGAAACCTTGCATCATATTCTGAAGAAGTTCCCATCTGCCCAAACGATTGATGGGTGTTTCCAGATAACTTGGTTCAGGAACAGCAGTGTATGGTCTACCTATGAGAAAATGAGAAGGCGTTAGTGGGTCTAGGTCAGAATCGGAAGAAGCACAAAGAGGTC
Organism: Sphaerophoria taeniata; assembly: GCA_943590905.1. NCBI lineage: Eukaryota > Metazoa > Arthropoda > Insecta > Diptera > Syrphidae > Sphaerophoria > Sphaerophoria taeniata. The sequence continues at coordinate 76,535,719 of OX016542.1, read as the reverse complement.
TTGAATTTAGTAGGGCTTCGATTTGGGCTAACAACGTATACATTTCCTCAAAGGTCAGAACACTATCACCGATAACCCGCCGAAGATGTTGTTTTACTAACTTAACTCCAGCTTCCCAAAGCCCACCGAAATGAGGGCTATGCGGAGGAATGAATTGCCATTCAATGCTATCTGCAGCCAAAAATTCGGCAACCTTATTGTTGTGAGCCTGAGATTGAACCAACTTAAACATGTCTGAAAGAACGTGAGCTGCTCCTCGAAAGTTGGTTCCGTTATCGGAATACATCACGCTGCACTTCCCACGCCGAGCAATAAATCTCTTAAGAGCTGCCAAAAATGCATCTGTAGTCAGATCTGAGACCAATTCGATGTGCAGCGCCTTGGTGGTCATGCAAACAAACAAGGATATGTAACCTTTTGTCAACATTGGTTTTCTTCCTCTCATCGAACGAAGCATAATGGGTCCAGCGTAGTCGCATCCAGTATGGGCAAACGCAAATGATGGATTCACACGCGATGATGGCAGATTTCCCATAAGCTGAGTAGACGTAGCCTTTCGCTGACGAAAACAGGTTACACAATCGTGCACCAGCTTTCTTATCAAATTTCTGCATCCGACTATCCAATACTCCTGGCGAATTAAAACGAAGAGACCAGACACACCTATATGTAAAAACGTGCGATGAGCATCTAAAAGCACTAGTTGAGTAATTCGATTGTTTTTAGGCAAAATTATAGGGTGTTTTATATTGAAGGGTACATTTCTTGCATTTGATATTCTTCCACCAACACGCAACAGTCCAAGATCATCAACAAATGGCGAAAGCGAACATAACTTAGACGTCTTTGATACACACCGTTTAGTCTTAAGCGCATTCAGTTCATCAGCGAACTCAATCTGAGACCATTTTAGGCAGGCTATTTTGGCAAAACGTAGCTCGGAGAGTGATAGATATCCATGTCTCCTATCACTCTTAGGTAAACGACAAGAAACAGTAAAACGACGAAGATAGCCAACTACTCTTACCAGTTTCCTCCAATTAGAAATGTTGACGGAAAGCTTTTCCAAAAAATGATCAACGGCCACGGAAATATGAACGTTTACAGGCTGCTTTCTCTCCTCAGGAATATTCTGCATTTCTAGTTCCATATCCGGAAAACATGGCCACTTTTCAATGTCTTGAGACAACCATTTGGGACCAGTCCACCAAATCTTATGTTCCATTAAATCCTTAGGCATAAGACCCCGAGAGGCACAATCAGCGGGGTTATCAGACGAACAAACATGATTCCAACTGGCACGAGGTAACGACGACAAAATCTCGGATGTACGATTGGCTACAAAGGTATTCCATTTGCGCGGAGGAGAAGCGAGCCAACATAAAACAATTTTTGAATCACAGAACGCGTACACATGAACAGGTTTTTTATCCAACGAGGTACGAATAAGTTCCAACAAACGACACAGTAGAAGGGCTCCACAAAGCTCCAAACGGGGAATCGATAGCTGTTTCACCGGAGCCACCCGGGTTTTGGCGGCCACCAATCGAACCTGAAAATCATCATCTGAAGAACTACGACAATAGACTACTGCAGAATAAGCCTTTTCCGACGCATCTGAGAATCCTATCAACTCAAAGCTGTTAGAATTTCGGGCAAACCTTCGTGAAATTCTAAACTTTTCAAAATAGTTCAAATGCTCTCGGTATTGCATCCATATTTTCCTTATTTCCATGGGTAGAGGATCATCCCATTCAATTTTCGTCTTGGCAATCCAAAGCTCCTGAAACAATATTTTCAACAAAATAGTGGATGGAGCCAAAAATCCCAAGGGGTCGAAAATCTTAGCAACTTCTGAAAGAAGGTTACGTTTTATAGGCACAAATTCTGCAGTTAGATTTACTTTGTACGAAAAGGTGTCATGGTACGGATTCCAAACCAGACCTAAGACCTTCGTGCATTGCGAGGAACTATCTAGGTCAATTGATACTGATTCCTTACAGTTGATTTCACGGATTATCTCCCAACAATTAGAGCTCCACTTACTGAGCTGTAGACCTCCACATGACAGCATCTCAACAACCTGCCTTTTCAGTTCGAATGTCTCCGATAACGAGTTAGCTCCTGTCATAAGGTCATCGACATACATATCATGTAAAATGGCATGGGAAGCTAAGGGAAATTGCTCCTTGTAATCAAACGCAATTTGACGAAGAACTTTCATAGATAAGTACGGAGCTGGAGAAGTACCATATGTAACTGTACATAAGCGAAAATGCGAAACTGGGCTGTCAGAAGAATCTCTCCAAACAATTCGTTGGAAGTCCCGGTGTTTCGGATGCACCCAAATTTGCCGGAACATTTTGACGATGTCGGCACAAAAAACGAATCGGTGAATGCGAAATCGAACACAGACATTAATTAGGTTTCGCTGAAGAGGCGTTCCAACATGTAGCATTTCATTCAAACTACGACTCTCGGTGTCCTTATGAGAACCATCAAAAACAACTCGTATTTTATTTGTTATCACTGCGTGATGGGGCAAATAGAAAATACTTCCCGATGTTGGTTCTATCTCATCGTTTGGAATACGTTCCATGTGTCCTAAATCTAAATAGGCTTTCATAAATTTGCAATATTCTTCCTTAAGACTTGCATCTCGACAGAAACGACGTTCCATTGCAAATAATCTTGATAGAGCTCCGGAAATTGTGTTACTAAACTTAACACTATCTTGACGAAACGGAAGTTCTACCACGTATCTATTGTCCGGTGATCGAGTTAAGGTTTTTGAAAAGTTCTCATCTACCTCGTCTTCAACAGTGTTCATTGAACTATGCGCTACCTCTTCGATTTCCCAAAAAGATTTCAATATCTCATCAAGGTCTAAGCCTGCGAGCAAAGAGACAAAAGAACTACCAGGCAAGCATCCAGTGACTACCCATCCAAAAAGTGTTTCATGAGCAACAACCTTTCCGTCTGGATCGGAACGATGACCACTGAGCAGAATTGTCCACGCCTTATCAGCTCCTAAAAGGACATCGATGGGACCTGGGGTCTTAAAACCAACGTCAGCCAGCAAAAGATCTTCGAGGAAGGTGAAATTACTTTCATCAAATGACATCGATGGGGTTGGAGAAGTTATTTTGTTAAGAACGTAGGCCTGAACTTGTAAAGAATCCGAAGATATGCGAGATTTCAGGCTCAAATCTACAACACCTTGAGTTACCCCTGCTTCAACCGACGAAATCCCCGATATGGGCAAGCGAGCATGCGAACGCGGAAGACCGAGTCTTTTCACCAAACTATCCGTAACAAAGGAGACCTGGGAGCCGCTATCCAGTAGAACACGAACAAGATGAGTCCTTCCAAGTACATCAAACACTTTAACGACAGCGGTTGGTAATATTACCGACGACGACGCACGCGGTTTATTATGGAACATAGAGTTGCTTACAATGGGAGCTGAGCTTTGAGCAGGATTAGCTACAATGGGCGGGCTAGTTGGATTCGAAGATTGTTCAACGCTATCTAAATGCACTAAGCTATGATGCCGAGATTTGCAAACCGCACATCGCGCCTTTACTCGACATCGCATCGAAGAGTGCTTCGTACCTAGACAATTATAGCACAACCGTTGATCTCTAGCGAAACTACGACGAGAACTAACCGACATTTCAACAAATTCGGGACACTGTGGGAGGTAATGTTCTCCTTTACATTTAGGACATGACGCATTAAGAACGGCTAAGCTTTTAATGTTCGTAGGATTAGACGACCGAGAACCCTTAAGCACACGCGTAGATCTTAGATCACTTGCTTCCAAGGCACTAGAGCGTTTGTCTAAGAAATCGAGGAGGCTTTGAATGGTTGACTCTTCCGACATATCATTTTCGAGAGCCCAAGCCTTCCTTGTTTCGGAATCTATTTTGTTAAGAAGCATATAAATTAGCCACGGATCCCTACTTTCGGCCTTGACTGCTTCAAGTCCACGAATGACCTCATCCGCCTTATCCACGAGCTTACGTAAATTAGCGCCGTCTCCCGAACTGACGTTTGGCAACTTTAAATATTGTTCAATAAGCGAATTTATTATATACAACGGTTTGTCGTACCGACGTTCTAATTTTTCCCAAGCGAGCTGATAGTTTGAGTCCGAAACGTTAACACCATTCAAAAGATTGTAAGCATCATCGCGTAAAACAGATTTTAAGTACCTAAATTTTTGAGTACTAGAAAGTTTGGTATTACAGTCTACTGTTTGTAAAAACACATCGCGGAAACCTGGCCAATCACGATATTCACCAGAAAATGGTGCAATGTTCATAGGTTGGAGCTTTATGTTACAACTGTCCGCATCATTACCGCTTGACGAAGATTGACCCAACTTATTTATAAGCTCCGCTTGAGACGCGACTAAATCTTGAATCGAAGAGTCTTCTTTGTTACTTGGCTTAAATTCCTTAATACGTTTTAAAAGGGCGCATTTGGAAGTAATATATTTCGATTCAATGGTCTCAAACTCGGGCTCGGGATCAACATATTCCTTCGCCGAATGAAATTCATACAAACTCGCCTGAGAATCGCAAATGCCCTTGAATGCCGTTTCAAGTCGCTCTAACCGCACATTTAATTCTTCAATATCAACATTTTCGGGAATTTCTTGAACGTACGTTAAGGCTCTAGTAATAGCGCCTTTAAAATGACCGCGTTTTTTACTCAAAATGTCCATAATGTCTTTATATCGCACGCAAGTTAAATTGAAATCGGTATCAGATACCGTTAAATGTTCAATGTCTCAATACACAAGATCTAACAATCTCTTCTTGTCCAAAAGATTCCTCAACAAACGAACACGCAGATTATATTAACAACAACAGCAGCAAATCGAGCCCCTCAAAATGCATCCAGGAATAGCAGAGGAGTACCAGGCAAAATTCAGATTTATGCTTTAACTTAATTTTACTTATCTGCGTGATTAGGAATCCAAAATCGACCGAACCATCAACCAAAAATTTAACAAAAAGCCGATTCAACAAATCCGCTACACGAAGGACCAACTTTGATTATGAATTTGTCAACTTCTAAAGAAAACTCAATTTTTTCTTAAACGTTATAATTATTCGAATTTATTAGACAAAAGCAATCAAGACGATGCGATGAGGTTGATGGTTGGTACAAGAAGAAAGTTAAAAGCACAAACCAATGCATTTCTAATGTTAACATTAGCAGGTGTTTTGCACACGACACTTATCCTATGCATCAGCATTGGCCTTGAATTTTTGCAACGGAATGATTTTTTTCTCCAATGCAATGGACATTGCATATTCTATTGCGATTGCACTGGCTTACGCACAAATTAAGGTATACATAAAAAACAACAACAGGTAGCAATGCAGATGCAGAGGATTAGTGGCTTAAGTTAATAAACAGACAAAAAATAAAATATAGGGCATTATACCATATGTTTGGCAACAAAACAAAAAAGCAAAAAATTATGAATAAATTGAAAAATAACAAAATTAATAAATTATAAATTAGTTAATTATATATAAATGTTAAATAGGAATTGACAAGATGAAACAAAATATAAACGTTCTTCAACAATCGGTTTGTGTTTACCGCGGACATCGTTAAAATGTTCCGTCAGATTTGGGTACATAAAAATGACAGAGACTATCAGCGAATTGTTTGGAGAGAAGATAAGAAAGGACCCATTGAACACTATCGCCTCCGAACGGTTACTTATGGAACGGCGTCGGCTCCGTTCTTATCGGTTCGTGTTCTTCAACAACTAGCTACAGACTATCAGTCCAAATACCCAAACGCGGCCCGGATTTTACTTCACGACGTCTACGTTGATGACGTCATGACGGGTTCAAATTCAATAAAAACATTATTAGATATACAAACGGAACTTGTATCATTACTCTCAGAATCTCGTCTTCAACTCCGAAAGTGGAGTTCTAATTGTTGGGCCCTACTTGCTACAAAAAACAGTGAAGATTGTGAGTATTCGTTTGTGGATCCAGAGCGATCCGTAAAGGTATTAGGAATGTACTGGAATCCTGCCTCAGACATGTATTCGTTTCGTCTATCTAATTTCAAATCGCGGACTGTAATAACAAGAAGAACATTACTATCCGAAATCGCTAGTATTTTTGACCCCTTAGGTTTCTTATCTCCTTCGGTAGTCCTTTTTAAAATGCTCTTCCAAAAACTGTGGTCTTCTCAATTTAATTTAGGCTGGGATGATTCCCTTCCTTCTGAACTCGCAGAAACATGGTTGACCTATCGCAAACAATTGCCGTGTTTTGAAAAGGTTCGTGTTCCACGTAATGTGTTTATGTTTGATGCAACTGTTGAGCTACATGGATTCTGTGACGCATCAACATTAGCTTATGCCGCGGTTGTGTACGCGGTTACTTGGTCATCAGAAGGAATCGTTAATGTTAACCTTGTCGCAAGTAAAACTAAAGTGGCCCCTTTAAAACCAGTGTCCGTCCCTCGTCTAGAACTTTGTGGTGCTGTGTTGTTATCTCGGTTGATAGTGTCTGTTAAATCTTCGTTTAACGTAAAAATCCATAGAACGGTTGCATGGTGCGATTCGGAAATCGTGTTGCATTGGCTGGCGTCGCCACCACGTAGATGGACAACATTCGTCGCGAATCGGACTGCCTCGATTTTGGAAACTCTGCCGAGAAGTTATTGGCGCCATGTACGGTCGGAATCAAACCCTGCTGATTGTGCGTCGCGCGGTGTACCTCCTTCAACGCTTTGCAACCATCATCTATGGTGGACCGGTCCATCTTGGCTGTCCGAATCTGAGGATTCTTGGCCAACCTCAAATCTTTGTGTAAATCCAATGGAGTCGGACGCAGTTGAACGTGAAGAAAGGGGCGTTGGAAGGCATGCACTCGTCACGTCGTTTGATGGACATGTCTTTCACGAACTCGTAGAGAAATTCTCTTCTTGGTATCGGCTTCAGCGAGTGACTGCATACATCAGAAGGTACATTTCAAATTTGAATAAAACCAAACCCCGTATTTCAGATGGCCTACAATTTGAGGAAATCCAAAATGCAAAACAAGCTCTATTGTTATTCGTCCAAAATACTGCTTTCCAAGATGACATTCAACATTTGCGATCAAAGCACCAACTACCAACAAAATCAAAACTACTCAAATATTCACCGTTCATTGACAGTTCAGGTCTGCTTCGTGTAGGAGGGCGCATTAAACAATCAACAGTATCCTTCAACATTAAACACCCAATCATTTTACCCAAAAATAACCCGATATCTAAGCTTATAATTACAGATATTCATGAACGTTATCTTCATGTAGGACTATCTGAAACGTTCGTCTTTGTTCGACAGCAGTATTGGATACTCGGCAGCCGCAACCTCATTCGAAAAATCGTGAGTCAATGCAAGACTTGTTTTATGCAGCGCAAAGCAACCAGCCAACAGATCATGGGTGATCTCCCATCATGCCGCATCACACCTAGTCGTCCGTTTTTAAACACAGGGTGCGATTATGCGGGCCCCTTCACCATAAGATTATCCCGATGTCGAAAGGCAAAGATGTCCAAGGCCTATTTTGCCCTGTTTGTATGTATGGCTACGAAAGCCATCCATCTAGAGCTCGTCAGTGACCTCACTACTGATGCTTTCATCGCGGCTCTTCGACGATTTATTTCCCGCCGTGGAAAATGTGCCAATATATACAGTGACAATGGTACGAATTTTCAAGGAGCCCGCCGATGTTTAACAGAAATGCATAAGTTATGCCTAAACCAAACGCATAACTCCCTCGTTACTTCCTCCTTGGCTAAAGACGGCATCAACTGGCACTTTATTCCACCATCCGCCCCACATTTCGGTGGGTTATGGGAGGCTGGAGTGAAGTCGGTGAAATTGCATTTACGACGAGTTGTTGGCGAAGCGATCTTAACCTTCGAAGAGATGTATACTTTTTTAACACAAATTGAATCAATTTTAAATTCTCGCCCTTTATGTTCATTGTCCGATTCAGACTTAAATCCACTAACCCCGTCCCACTTTCTCATAGGTGAACCATTGACAGTCATACCCGAGCCGAGTCATGCAAACACTACATTCAATCGCCTTTCACACTGGAACCATATTCAGAACATGGTACAAGGCTTCTGGAAGCGCTGGCAATCTGAATATTTAACCACCCTACAAGAGCGACACAAATGGCAAACCACTTCAATCAACCTCAAACCTGGAGATTTGGTGGTTATCAAAGAACCTAATCTACCGCCAGCTAAGTGGGTCATGGGACGAATACTATCGGTGACATTGGGTGCAGACAATCACGTACGAGTGGCCACCGTTCGCACAGCATCTGGAACATTTGTTCGGCCTATTACCAAATTGGCGTTATTGCCGACTTCCTGAAACTCGTTCAGGGGGGCCGGTATGTTTAGGATTCAATTAAATTATGTTTTTGTTTTCTTTTTTTTTTTGTATATTCAAATTTACAAACTTCAAGTTAAATTGTGAAGTATAAATTTCGCTAAGTCTATACTGTAATGTTGGTCAGCGGTGTGCTCGATGATGTTTTTGCTCTCAACTAAACATGATCCACAATTTGTAACAACAAAATCAATGCACTTTCTGCAAAGATGAGTGGGTGCAGAAATTTATACACTGCTTCTTGCTTATCAAAATTCTTTCACTTGAAATCAGATCGTAGAGCAGAGCACACCGTGGACCAGTAAGTAATTTGTGTAAATTTATATATGTACTTAAATATTTGGTATATGTAATTATTCAGAATCTATTAAACTGGACATTTTATAACGTGGTTAGATAAAGTGTTTTTTCATTAAATTTATCGTGTGTGATACGGTGTGGTCTGGCTCTACTACGAACTCTTGAACTACGAACGCATTAAACGTGGTTCTCTTGCATATATTTTTTTTGATGAAAAAATGGTTTAAATGAAACCAGCTCAATGAGAAAGATATTTATCTAGGACGTGTAATGATTTTTTGAGATCTATATCATTTCTTGCAAATCCAGCGATGCGGTCAGCAAAACATTCGTGGTTGGTGAAATATCCATTCCTGTGAGGCCCTCGCTTCTAAGAAATTCCTCTAGGTGATTTGTATAAAGGTTGTATAGTAGACCACTTGATGGATCACCCAGCAGTGCACCTCTTGAAATGCTTGTTTTTTCAGTTAGCCCATGAGTTGATTTGATAGCAATTTTTGTTTTTGAATATACGTTTTGAAATGCTCCGATTATTTTCCCACTTGCTCCAATAGATCTTAAATAGATCCATAACTTTTCATGATTTACACTGTCGAATGCTTCTTTTAGGTCAACAAATAATAGAAAAAGACTTCCTTTCGTTTTTGCTAAAGTTATATCAATAATTGTACGTAGTATAAAGAAATTATCAACACATCCTCGACCTTTTCGAAAGCCATTTTGAAATTCATTACATTCCCATCTTCTGCCCACTCTTGAAGTCTGTTTGATAAAATTTGCGTTTAGATTTTCATTAAGGCATTTTCGATCGCAATAGGGCGATAGTTTGCTGATAGATTTTTATATCTTTTTTTTGAATATTATCGTTATGTCAGCTCTGAACAAATCTGAAAAAATTCTCTCTTCATTGTCGAAGAGACTTTGAAAGAAAGAGCGCAGTTATTCAAACCATAGGCTTGGTAGGTTCTTCAAGAACTCATTCGCAATCTTATCTGGACCCAAAGCTTTTCTATTTCCTCATCCGTGAATTGAGGATGGTAACTCCTCAAGACTTATGACTCTATCAAGCAATGCATGATAAGTGTCATGAAAAAGGCTATATTCATTTAAATTACTACTACACATTTCTTGAAGATAGTTGTTTCAAGTGTCTTTTGTGATAGGGTTTTGTGCAATTGGGCCCGGTTGGATAGTTTTGATTGCTCTCCAGAAGTCTTTACTGTTTCGAAGTTGTTGGCATACGCTTTCACTGTATTGTTTTTTAGCTGCTTTTATTGTTGACGCATATAGTTTCCTGCTAAGAATGTATTCATATCTATTTTCTACATTATTGCAACATACATTTCACCTTGAATTCTTAATCAACCCAACAGTCGAATTATGGAATTGAGGTGATTAGTTTGCCAACTCGTCTCCGAATCATTTCTTGGTCGTTAGAAATTTCATTCTTCTTAAGCACTTATCACATGAGCACGAGTTTTGTTTTGTTAAGAATCTGCAAAGTAATAGGGCTTGAAACGTATCTTAAATCACTTTTTTTCATTCATTCTTTCAAGTCCCAATTTTTGGATTACTATAACTGGAAGCACACTAATTGATTTTTCTTCGAATTCTATTTAAAGAGTGGGAAAAGCAATCTCAATCAATCAATGAACAATTTTTAACCAATTTCGTAATGTTTGTAAAAATCATAGCTTCATTCCGCCGATGTGGAGTGTTTTCAACTTATGACAATTCAAGTCGGAAGAGTATATTTCTAATAGAAACAATTTTCAACAAATTGAATTTATTTTCACTTTAATTTAGTTCAACGCCCTGTATTTTAATTAAATCTCATTACACCAGCAATCGTCAAAGGTGAGTGCACACTGACAGAGTCAGCTTTTAAATTACGACGAGACGCGACGTTTCACGAATCATAACGTTCCCTGCATGTTTTCTTTTCTTTGAATTATCTTCAGACGTCCGTCAGGTTGAATTTATTATCAAATTTGATTTAGGATTTTGAATTCAAAAACTAAACGTGAATGCACTTATTTGCAAATAAATGACTAAACAGGGTGATTCATATTGGCTGTGTGAGGTTTTTTTTTTCATTTGCCGCAACAATAACAAGGAGAGGCACGATAAGACATGCACACAAAATTGAAGTGGGTATGTCTTAAGTAGGAGTCAATTAAATTAAAAAAAAAAAAAAAAAAAAAAAACGAGTGACAGACTTAGTTTGCGATTTGTAGAGGAACTGGTTAGTGATCACGAGGACAGGAATTGCAGCTCGGTAGACATAAATAATGAACCGCATGTCTTAGAAATCTTTGAGCTTGAATGTGATCCGAGTTTTAAATGGTGGGAAAACACTCTTAAGCTAAAATTTTAATAAATGGGAATTTTTACAACAATAAAAGCTTACCTGCATGGTATGAATCGATCTAGTGATGTTGATGTGCTCGCCGCATCGAACGAATTGAATAAATTTCTGGCAACTGGACTACAATGTTTAAGAATTCGCTTCTCATAATCTGGGCTAAACATGTTCTTGTAGTTTTGTTTATCTCTTGCTCTCTTTTTCACACTTATTATTCCAAAGACTCAGATTTCGATTGCTATAAATCCACTCGAGCAATATACACACTAATTGTTGTAAATTTCTTAGCAAAATAAATTCTGGTGTCAATTTTGTTCTTTTAATTATTTTGGCTGCGGATGAGATTTCATGAGACTTTTTATTTGTCTCTTAATTTCCCATGCAAATGTTGACAGAAATCATTCCAGCATGAAAGGGAATGTGTGTTCCTGAAAGAAAATTTTATTTATTGGAAATATGATATTTTGCTTAAAAATTGATATTAATAACAAAGCAACAAATAAACAGTAATTTTGTAAATAGGTACTTTGGAATGCCTTTCTACGACGAAAAATGTGATTTTTTTGTATATACAATTGGTTGTTATGAAAGATTTAGATACTCTCTTTAGTCAAATGTTTTTGGGCCATTTTCATTGTCATGTTCTTTACCATATTCCGTATTTTTCTATTTACCGCCGTCTAAGCCTTAACCGGTCCATTCGGGCCAATTTTCCCCAAGAAGCAAGATTACTAAAAGGTTCTACCAAAGTGTCTACATTAAAATTTCCAGAATTGGAACAATTTTTTTTGTTTTGGTCCCAACATAGGGCTGCAAAGTCCCAAAGACTAGCCGTCATATACTTAACTGGTTCATTCGGGTCAACTCTCCCCAAGAAGCAGGAGAACTATAAGCATCTCCTATTCCAGAATTGGACCAATTAGGAAGAAACACCAAAGACGCTAACAAAATCGAACACTACCTCTATCGATATACAGTCAACTCTGCTTAACTGAACTCCGTTTAACTGAAAACATAGGTTATCTGAAACAATAAATTTAGAACGGAGCTATTTTGAACATTTTTCACAAAAACTGTTTCGCTTAACTGAACTTCGCTTAATTGCAAACTCCGTATAACTGAAACAAAATTTTTTATTTCAAATAAACATTTTTCTCTTATTCAACTCCGCATAAGTGAAACAGTTGAACAATCGTTGACTATTGTTTGAAAAAGAACACACCACAAATGAAGCTTGTCATTCTCTCTTGGTGTGTTATACGTGGTCTTTGAATGTCTAAATTAAAGTTACACGCCTGAAGTACGCTAGCATCATCTGGATGTTAAGCAGTGGCGATTCCTGGTCCTCATCCTTGGTTTACCTACGACCCTCGGAAAAGTTAAGACAATAATAAAAAAAAAACTCAAAACTGTTGTTGTTCAAAAGTTTTTTTTTAATTTATGATAAAATTTTTAGTAAGGAAAAATGATAATTTTATATATTTCAAAAAAAAATAAAATAACAACACATAATGTCCGACAGTTATGATTTAAAACAAATATTAAAATACAAAAATCAAAATAATTAAGAAACTCGAAAAATATTTTTAGTGAAAATTTAAATATAGGTAAAGTAAAAACTGCTTTCACAATTATTGAAATTACAATTTATATTCAGTTTTAAATATTAAATTGAAGTTATAAAAAGAAAAAGATTTGTAAAATCCTTAGAGCTATTTTTTCGTAAAGATTTTTTTTCTTCTTCTTAATAAAATGTTTAAAAAATTCTTAAAAGAAGAAGTTAGTGTTTTTAGCGAATTCATGACGGATGTTTTTTTTATAATTTTTTTTTTAAGTCAAAATTAACCTTAGTAGCCATTCAATTTTGTTGAGCAAAAATCGACAATGTTTGATTTTTGTTCTCTATGTTCTTCTTGAGTGATCAACGAAAAAAAATATTTTTTTTTATTTCACAATATTAAAAATTTTTGTTTGCTTTTTTTTCAAAATTCCAGATTTCACATGTATCTTTATAAAACCTAAAAACTGACATGCCAAATTTATTTTTCAAGAATTTTCAAAAAATTTGATTAATACAAAATTATTTAAAAAAAAAAACAAAATCGCTCTAACGATTTTCAAAACAAAAATTTTTCATAAATTTAAATTTAATACTAGAAAACTCTTTTTCAATTGAAATTTTCAGTTTAAGAACAAAACCTTTTTTGAGTTTCTTAATATTTTATATTAATACCCCGCTGTTGAAGACATGGGCAAGTACGTGCGACCCGAATAAGAATATCTAATTAGAATGTACATAATCCGCCTTATTTATTATCAAATCTTAAAGGTATCTTTAATATTTGGTTTGTTTACCGCTTTGTTTTGACGGTAAGTTTTCATTTTATGACTATTCTTAAGTATACTTAAAATACATATTTCAAGGTCTTAAAAATCTTAAACATAAAAAACGTCAAAAACTGAAAATTTGTCATCTAAATAAAGCCGTAAACAATCGGCTTTAATATATTATTTAAGATTTGAGTATAGGTACATAAATAAGAGGAATTATGTACTAAATACTCAAAATGAAGAAATTGATTTACCTAAATCAAAACAGCGACTATGAGCATAATCGTTTCGTGTTGGCGAACACGTGCGTCATCGTACGTCGTCGTGCTAATTGATATAGAAACATTAGAAAAACTACAACTACGACCACGAAAGTTGCTTAAGAGTTAAAAATGTGTATCTGTGTGCCTTCTCAGTCGAAGGGAATCGCTTTTTTTTGCGCTCAACCTTCTCTTTATTTTTACAGGCGTTTAGTGGAATGTATGCGTCTATCTCTCTCTGAAGATTGTATGCAAATAGTGACCGCAAATTTTTACGGTATCATAGATTTTTTGTGTATGCCAAATTCTCATCAAAGGGAAGGGAATCGCTTTTTTTTGCGCTTAACCTTCTCTTTATTTTTACATGCGTTTATTGGAATGTTTGTGTCTACTGTTTTTGAAGATTGTATGAAAATAGTAACCGCAATTGTTTACGGTAGCAAAGCGGTGTATCAAATAGATTTTCTGCACAAGTTATTTCTTGTGTATGCCACGTTCTGGTTCAAAGGGAATCGCTTTTTTTTGCGCTAAACTTTTTTTTTTGTGTTCAGGCATTTATTAAAGTGTTTGAAACTATAAATTTTTGAACTGTTGATTTGCGGAAGAATATTAAATATCTGAAAATACATTTATTTTTTGAAATTCTTGGTTTACCGCCGATATACTTGGTTACTATGAGAAATCGCCCCTGATGTTAAGTGACATAAGCTACCTTGACAATCTCACACAGTGCGAGTACAACTATAGGTGCGTTCTTTTACTTTTTCGGGAGTTTTTGTAAAATCTGTCAAAAATTAAGGAGTGAAATTTTGTGATTCTTCCAAAAAGTAAAAGAGCACTTGACAGCAAAAATCTCACAAATGCACAAAATTATATGAAACGTCAACAAAATTCAATGTACTTCTTCTGGTTTGACAGAACTCACAAAAACTTCCGCAAGAAATTGTTGTGGCCAAAATCGGGAGATAGGGGAAATATTAATCTCCTCCAAAAGTGACAGAACTTACAAAAATCGGGAGTAAAAGAACAGAAAAGTTGGAGAATTTGGGAGTTTTAGTGAGTTTTCGGGAGTTTTTAGGCAGTAAAAGAACAGACCTTATATTTAAGACATATTACAAAGAAGTGGTCTAATGAGTCTGTCGTTTGTTTATCATAAGAATATGTCAACAGAAAACGTATGGCTGATGTAATATTAACTGTGTAAAATAAATTAATTTAACAATTAACAAATTCCAAAATTAAGAAGAGATGCAGAAACTTGTCTTCAAAAGCAAGCAAGAAATTTTGGACAGAGTGGAAGCTGGTGTTTGGTGTACCAATAAAGATTTTAGGAGTTTAAATGCAGTCGACCAACGTTATCAAGAATCATGAAAGGAAAAGAAATCATTCGGTATGTTGCTGTACAAAACCAAAATATTTCAAGGAAGCGATTGAGAATTGGAGCCGAAAAAAAGGTTGAAGACGCGCTATTGTTGCGGTTCAAGAACATGAGAGCCAAAAATGCTGCTCTTACCGGCCCGTTATTACTAGAAAAAGCTAAATCACTCTCTCTCTTATGCTTAACGTTGAGTTCGAGCCGTTAAGTGGTTTGCTGGAAAGACGGAAAAAAAGAGCGAACATCCATTTAAAAAAACCACGGAGAAAAAACTCAGCTAACATTCATGGTGCAGAAGAATGGATAGCAAATGTTATGCCAAAATATCTAATGGAGTATGCACCAGACGATATTTATAATGCGGGCGAATCCGCATTAATGTATAATGTATAAAGCATTGCCGATGGGGACATTGGCCAACAGAGCTGAAACTTCATCATCCGTTAAAATCCCTAAAGAAAGACTCACGGTTCTTGTTTTTGTAAACTAAACTGGTAATGACAAAATGGTTTTCTGTATTGAAAAATCCAAAAATCCTAGATGCTTTCTTAACAGCAAAGTTCCGTTGAAATATTTTTCCAATTCAAAGGCTTGGATGACAATTACAATCTGGACCGATATTTTGAAGGAAATTGACAAGAAATTCAAAGCAAAGGGTAAGATAAGGTGCTCCTTATTGTAGATAATGCTGCGTGTCATCAACTTAAAGATACTGTTTTGGAAAACATTAAATTGAATTTCTTCCTCCAAACACAACATCCATTAAAACCATTCAACCATTAGACCAGGAAATAATCCGTTCTTTTAAGTCATGGACATGTATATTAAGACGACAAATTCTTCATTTAGATAGTGAGCAGACTTTGAAAGATTTTGGTAAGAAAATAAAGTTGCTTGAAGCTTTAAAATTGATTAAGAAGGTAGGTTTTCTTGCGGCGGCCGTCTCAGCCGATGTTGAAATTGTTTCCGAAGATGTGCAAGAGATTGATTATCTCGCAGATTTGGATGGCAAAATACCTTGCGGAAGCGTATGATTTTCTTCACAATTTAAAAGAATTCTTTGCTGAAAACTCTGAAATTTCTGATAAAATAGATGATCTTGAAGATAAGATGTCTTTTTATAATTTGCAAAATTGCAAACAGACAACAATTGATTTATATTTTTCTTAAATGTTGTTTTTTTTGTTTTTTTTTTTGTACTTAACATGAGCTGTGAATAAGATTAGACTGGATACTTTTACTTACTTTACATTTTTGTTATTTTCTATTAATTTGTTTTTTATAGACTGCCAATATACAGGGTGATTCACGACCGTTGTGCCAAAAAGCTAGAGCGTGTAGGTTGAGTTGAGACCAGAAAAAAATCGTATGGGAGGGGGGATGTATTACCTCCCGTTTAGCCGGGAAGGGCAATTTTCTGAAAAATTGACTTATTTTGTTAAAAAAATATTCAAAATCTACGGCTTCGTTTACAACACCGTGTTTTACCTTTCTGGAAAGCCAACAACTTTTTCTTTCCTTTTGTTTTTAAATTAAATTGTTTAAACGAATAGTTTAAAAAATATAAATTTTCAAACTCAAAATTTTCTAAAAAAAAAAAACAAAAAAAACATTTTTGAACTAATTTTGTTTTAAAAATTCAATGTCGTAGTTAGTTTTTAGTCGAAAACAGAAAACCGGATGCAAAAATGTCTTTTCGTTTTTGAGAAATTAAATAAAAACCAAAACCACTTTTTTCTAAGAAAATCTTTGGTAATTTATTTTACCTACCTGGACTTTTAGTTTAATTTATTTATGAAACATTAACCTTTCTTTTACTATTTGTTTTGTGATTGGAGTTTTATGAGGACTCAATAAAGTAGAAAAGTATTAGATTTTCAGTGGATTAACCATTTTGTTCACTGATAACGTCTGCCATTGACTTTTAAATTTTAGCTCGCCGAGCTCTCTTAGACGTCAGCGGATTCTTGAAAACATGCTATGACTCGGCTGCCTTCTATTGGGATATCTTTCAGCGTAGAGTCTTTCGGCTTCCCGATCTCGACAACTAGCTAAACCGTAGCAGAAGTGCATGTCCGCTAACTCTTCTCGAGAGTATGAGTTTGTTATTGTTATGTGTTGATGAGTTAATATTTTAATTGGAAATGGTTGTTTAGTAAATATGCGATGCCTTTTATTTACCTTTAGATGCTTATTGTTTTTTCATTCAAGCAAAATTGTGGTTTAATTATCTTAAGCAGGTAGAACCCTTCGCCGGCGAGTGGCTGCGGCCCCAGGTATAATAAGAAAAAATTGCAGGTCAGTTTTCAGACGTTATCAATGAACAAAATGGTTAATCCACTGAAAAAGTGATATTAAAAACTACCGTCCAATAAATAGCAAAACTGTCTGTGATACCTAAATTGTTTGAGTCCATTGTATGTAATACCCTCGCATTTCACTGTAAATCTGTTTTATGTAGTAATCAACATGGTTTCGTCAAAAATAAGTCTACTGTGACTAATCTACTTGACTTTATATCTTTTTGTTTAGATGCTTTTGAAGACCATGGATTGATTGCACCTTCACTGACTTTAGTAAGGCATTTGACAAGCTGTGCCACAAAACTTTATTAAAAAAACTAAATAACTAAGGATTCAACCATATTTTTGTTCAATGGATTTCTTCATACCTATGTAATAGGAATTATAGTGTCGTTTTTCGTAACGTTTGTTCAAGTTCATTTGTTGTTAACTCGGACGTCCCACAGGGTAGCCACTTAGGTCCTGTCCTGTTTATCCTTTTTATAAATAATGTCGTATCTATTGTCCAAAACTCATGTGTTCTTATATACGCTGACGACATTAAACTTTACAAAAGTATTAAATCTGTTACTGACTGCTTACTTTTACAAGACGATCTATTAAAATTCAGGGAATGGTGCAATAAAAATAGACTTATATTAAATGTTGACAAATGTAAGGTTATGAGCTTTACACGCAAGAAAAACGCCTTGACTTATAACTATACAATTAGTTCGGACCCTCTAAATAGAGTCTCACAGTACTCTGACCTAGGAATTATTTTAGACTCGAAATTGACTTTTAACGACCACTTAGACTATATAATAAAAAAGCTAACAAAACACTTGGATTTATTAAAAGATGTTCACGCGATTTCAAAGATCCCTATGTTTTTAAAATACTATTTACCTCATTTGTCAGGCCCATTCTTGAGTACGGGTGCGTGATCTGGGCACCTTACTATGCTATTCACAATTCAAGGCTCGAAGCAGTTCAAAGAAGATTTATACGATATTGTCTACGTTTTCTTCCTTGGACCCAAGGATCAGCACTTCCAATGTATTCACATAGACTAGTATTAATTAATCTCCCATCACTTGAGAACCATCGTAAATACATCCAGTTCTGTTTCATTAACGGTATAATAAATGGAAATATTTTAGCTTCGTCCGTTCTTTGCAGACTTAATTTCAACTTCAGCCAATCTAGTATTAGACTGCGGCAACCCCTTTGCCAAATCTTTAGCAGGTCAAACTATGGTGGTAATAGTCCTTTTAATCAGTTGATTGTCATATACAATAAATTTTACTTTCTCATTAACTCTGTAAATGACAACTTGAAAAGTATACATTTCAAGACCTTGTTTTTTAGATCGATTGATCTTGTTTAATTTATATTTACTGTTAAATTATAATAGCGTTTTTTTTTTGGTCGTCCGGAACTGTTCCGAACAGTTCTGTACTCGTTCACTTGGCACAAGATGACAGTTCTTGTTCTGAATAGAACAGAAAAACGATTCCGAATTTGAAGTCAGAATCAAAAACAGAATCACGCATACATGCACACAATCGCACATACGTACTCGCTGCCATGTTTACAAATAAAGAAAATAAAAACAATGTCATGTTATCTGCAATTCTGCATATGAGGTTTCACAAATACACAACCATTCAACCCTAAGAACCAAACAAATGTGTTTGCCTGTTCGTTTGGTGTCCGGAATCGTACAGTTCTGTGTACAATTCCGGATTACCAAAAAAAAACGCTATAAGTTAATAATTATTGTAACGTTAGCATTTAACGGTTTCTAAATAAATAAATAAATAAATAAAATCTAATACTTTTCTACTTCATTCAGTCCTCATAAAACTCCAATTACAAAACAAAGAGTAAAAGAAAGGTTAATGTTTCATAAATAAATTAAACAAAAAGTCCAGATAGTTAAAAATAAATTAACAAAGATTTTTTTAGAAAAAACTGGTTTTGGTTTTTTTTTTGTAATTTCTCAAAAACATTTTTGCATCCAGTTTTCAGTTTTCGACTAAAAAATAACAACGGCATTGAATTAGTACTTAATTACATAAAATTTTGAAAAAAAATAGTTCAAAAATGTTTTTCTTGTATTTTTTTTTTGAAAATTTATATTTTTTAAGCTATGTATTCCTTAAAACAATTTAATTTAGAAACAAAACGAAAGAAGAAGTTTTTGGCTTTCCAGAAAGGTATAGCACGGTGTTGTAAACGAAACCGTTGATTTTTAATAATTTTTTTTTACAGAAAATTGCCCCTCCCGGCTAAACGGGATACGATTTTTTTCTTGTTTCAACGCAACCTACACGCTCTAGCTTTTTGGCACAGCGCTCGTGAATCACCCTGTATATTTGTGTTATCAAAATTTGTATACTGGTCTAAAATCTTAAAACTTTGATTTATGTTATTGAAAGGTTTGAATATATGCAGAATTTTTTCTCTTTTTGAAGTAACAGTGCCATTAATTTCGAAAACAAAGGGTGCATTGGAAGATATTAAAAAAAACTTGTTTGAACCAAATTGCAGATTTTCATAAGTTTTTAAGTAAAGGCACTATAAAAAACATCTTTTCTGGTGTTGAAATACTTCTAGTTTTATCATAAAGCAATAAATACATATACATTATATGTGGGACATAATGCCCAACCTTTTTTTTGGGCCTTATGACCCATCCACTTGGGTGGGACTTAAATCCCAAACTCACTTGGGAAGGACATAAGGCCCAAAAAAAAAGTTGGGCATTATGTCCCTGCGCCGAAAAAAACCCATGACTTTCGACTTTAAAATTTCCCTTTTTATTTCGAACATTTAATCATGATTGTAGTGTCCGTGGCTTAGTGGTAAGGTGCGTTGGCTGCTAAGCAGAACGTTCGAATCCTACTCATGTCCATAGAAGTTTTTATTTCATCTTTCATAGGCACTGCCTCTTGCGAATAACTGGCTAAATTTCCAAGAGTATCAACCTGTCATGAAGAAGTACTTCTCAACTTTGCCGTTAGGAATCGGCGTTAAATTGACACGCACTCAGAGAATTGTTGATGAGAGTGAGCCACTTAGGCCTTAGCTCTTCAAGAGCTGTCGCGCCACTCTATTTTTTTTTCTATGCTGCCTGAAAACTTTTAAAACAACCGTCCAGTCGGGGATATTTCATATCGTACATCAGCTAACTTTGAAGTTTACTAAAACGGTGCAGTGCATTAACGCCCATGGAATTAACGCCCGCGGGTGTTAATTCCAATAACAAAAGGAATTTACCCCCGCGGGTGTTAATTCCTTTTTTTGGTGGGCTTTAATTCCAATTTTAATTGGAAATAAAACCTACACGTGAAACAAATGGTGACGTGAAATAACGTCCGACGAAATAAAGCCGCATGGAGCCTTATTTCAATTTCTTATGGAAATTAGACCCTTACAAGGGTTGCGGTCTTATGTCCATTGCAACCTAGAAATAATGGGGCCTTATTTTGTTTTTTCTGTTTTGATTAGAAACTTGGCGCAGGGAAACTCGTCTCGAAGTCAGAAGTCTCGAAAGTGGTTTTCGGAACTTCTGAGCCACTCTGAAGACTCAAAAGTAGCGAAATAGTTTTAGGGATTATTAACCCACTATGGCCAATCAGTAGTCCCAATTAAATTTTACTTTTTATGGGACAAACGTCCCAAGTGAAAAAAAGTGAAACAACGAACGTTCATGCTAAACAAATAAACAAAAAACTTAAATTCTTGTATGTATGTACTGTATAAGTACACATTGAAATAAATAGGACCACGTTTCTTTATTAGCTGTCGACAAAATTGTCAGAACTTTTTAGGTTTCCTTTTATTTGGAAAAGTAGTGGTTTTACATTTTTGCAAGCATTTCAATGATTCATTTTCAGCATCATTTCGACTGAGGTTGAAGCCAATACAAAAAATTCAAGATCGATTTTATTTGATCGCGAGCGAAGCGAGCGGAAAAATTTTTGGCCAAAAGAGAACAATTTTAAGAGAATTTAATGTGATACTAGCTTAAATAGACGTTTCAGTCAATTTTAGTCAGCAAAAGAACAGTTTTATCGCTAACACTTGCATTAAACATAAAGTCATGAAACCCCTTCTTTATCTTTTTAATGCAGCGTTAGCTCTGCTTCATCTGTCGCATTTTCGTACTTGACTACTTCATCTCCTAAATCGAAAAATATGAAAAAAAAAATTTCAATCAAACCTTTGTATATGGATTTACCAAGTACTATCAAGAATGGTTTTCAAGCAAGCAAGCAGAGAACACACATTACAAACTTATGTAAAAAACTGTCAAAAAACTGGTAAACCAAGCAGAAAACCATTCTTGATATTACCTGGTAAATCCATATACAAAGAATCAAACTGATCCAAGACTTATTTTTGAAATATTGTTCGTTTTAATACACTTTCGCTACGATTTTTTACTTATCACAAAATGAGTTCGAAATCAAAAACACAGTTCTGAGTGCAAGGCTTAAAGCATTCGTATATTTTGTTTTGGTTCATCGTGATCCACAATTCTATTCCTCCGCACCTAAATGATGATTAGAGAAAAACTCGACAGACGGGCATTTCCAAAACGTACTCTTCCATTAAAATACATTCGTTTCCAATTTGTACACATACGAAAAGAAAATTCAAAATAAAATCAAATGAATTGTTGATGACATTGTTTATTTTAAGGAACTGAGCGCATTCCGAAACCTAGTGACTACGTAGAGTACGTAGTCAACTCGTTTGATTGGTTCAAAACAACTAATTGACCAATCAGAACGAATTGTCTACGTAGTCACTAGGTTTCGGAATGCCCTCACTTTCAAATGTTAGGTGTGTTGACTTTGTTCTTTCGAGAACTGTCAAATTTTAGACGTGTTCACTTAACACTTTCTTTAAAAACAACACTAGCTTCACACTAGATAGCATCGCACTAAAAAGTGTCTATTATTGAAGAAAAATAAGAAAACTATTTTTGAGTTAACATTCTGCTAAGTAGTATCACCTTAATGAGCTAAACATAGGCCGAATATAATTTTGCGCCAATCAATTTGGGGTGTGAAAATAAAAAAAAAAAATTTATTTTCACACCCCAAATTGATTCTCTTTTGGCCAAAATTTTTTCCGCTTGTGTCCATCCATCTTTCAATGTAAAGGAAATAGCTTGGTTATTTTAGGTGACAGATAGATACAATAAGATGAAATTGGCTTCAAGTATAGTGTGCTTGTAGAATGCCGTATCCTCACCGAACTTTGACATCCCAAAGATTTATTCGGTTTTTGAATACAAAAAAAAAATTAATTCACAAACCGAATAAGTCTTGAATGACCAAAAGTATGATCGTACGAAGTTAGAAATGTAAAATTTGTAAACTTCATTTGTGATGTTTTATTTGTTTCTACTCACGTGGCCAAGGTATCTAGGATGCCAGCGCAAGTGTTCACTGTTCACATCCGAGTTTGAAAAGATCTCTTCCAAAAGAAAATAACACTCGCGGGTGTAAGTGCCAATTTCAAATGGCATTAACACCCGCGGGCGTTAGTTCTTTTTTATGGTGGGCCTTATTGCCAATTCAAAAAGGATTTAACACCCGCGGATGAAAATTCCTTTTGTTTTTGGAATTAACACCCGCGGGCGTTAATTCCATGGGCGTTAATGCACTGCACCTATTAAAACAACGTACCTCTCTCTCTGATCGTCGCCGGCTCTTGGGCTATCCAGTAATCTTATGTAAGCTTGTCTCTGTATACGCAGCTGAATGTTTCCGCTTTTGAGTTTTCATCCTTATTAACTAATTTCCTTATTTTTATTTCGATGACTTCCGATGCTTTGCCGGCTTTTCATACTTTTCAATTTATTGGGCCCTCTCTTAAGCTATGAGTAATGTTCATGTATTTCCAAATACCGCTTTTAAATTGTATTCTTACTCATCGTTAGAACACAGGCTTGTTGAGGAATATTATCGAAAGTAAACACTTTGTTTGTCTTCTTTTGGTTTTCTTTAATTAGAAAGAAAGAAATTCATAAATGTTAACCTCAGGCGTTCATTCCGGCCGGTATGTGGAGTATTATTCATTATTTTATCTTCTTTTATTCTATTACGAAGTGTTCCCAACCTTTTTTGATTTTGTAATCACAAGTAAATGTTGGATTATGTTTCTGTTTCGTTCAGCTAAGAACTTCAACTTTAATGCGATAGATAAGACATTACCTACTTTCTTGTGATAACAATATTGATATCCAAAGAATTGAAAACAATTTGAAACCTAAGTCTTAGATATAATTATGGTTACACTTGATCCTTGTCGATAAAATTTTAAATGAAGAACCTAAACCAAATTAAGCACAGTGCGGTTTTCTGTGTTTCCGCTCTAGCGTGAAATTTTTGTGGTTTGGATAAAAAGCCTCGTTGTATAGAATCTCATTAGAATTAAAATGTACGTACGAAGATTCTGGAGTCACAGCTTGGAAGATTCAACTTTGAACTGTAACGAAGTCGCATGCCTTTTTCATATAAAATACTTTTCCATACAGAATTGAAATTCGTTATTCAATTCACACTCACTCACTTCGGAAAATATTATAAGTAGACTAGTACGAAAGTGCTAAAATCAGCTCTACCACTACTACCGAATGATACAATCGTATCAAATAGTAATATTGGTCAAAAATTCAGTCTGAAAATGTCCGACCATTTCATTATTGGAGCTTCCCCCCACCAGTGGTAAGGGGTTTCAATATTGAAGCTATAGTCCATATTTATTGCCACCAAGGGCTTCGTACCTGCCGATCAGTGCCACCAGGGGCATTATACCTGTCGATCCGTGCCACCAGGGACATCATACCTGCCAGCCCGCAGCCGCATAGAGTATAACCCCCGATCACCGCATCATACCGATTTCCTCCAAGGACTTGTCAAAACATACCGGACCAGCAACCAGAGATTCTGGAGAATATGCAAACAACACAATATCATCCGCGAAAAATAGGGCCTTTATGAGACTACCCGCATATTTCACTCCTCCTGGCAAACAATCGGTGCAATAAAAAGTGAAAATATGCTCGGACTAAGCATACACCCTTGTCTTACACCCGACTCTTTTTCAAACCATTGTGACATTTTTCTCCGTCCCATACTGCTGCCGTGATTTCCAGATAAAGGTTCTGCAAAATACGGCCGAATTTGAATGACATTCCAATTTTGCACAGCTTATACATTAACGCGTTACGGTCTATTGTATCAAACGCTGCCTTGAAGTCGACGAAAAAACATATAATTTCTTTCCTTGGCTCAAAAAGAAATCGACGATACTCCGGAGAACAAAGATGTAATCTATGGTGGAATATCCCGGTCTGAATCCAGCACCAGCATGGAATTCATGTAAAAGTTTATTTGTCTCTATCCACGATCTAAGTCGGCTTTGCAGAATCGAAGTAAATATCTTATATGACGCATTCCAGAAGGAAATTCCTCAATAATTTACAGGGTCACTCACTAGTGCTGCCTTTTTTATGAATGAGAAATATAAGCGCTTTCTTGAATTCCTGTGGTATTATTCCGTGGTTCAAAATGTTGTTAAATATGACCGTTAATTTGTTGGTCAACTCATATGTGCCAAGCTTGTAAAATTCTGCAGGTATTCCATCTGACCCAGCGGCTTTGCCATCTTTGAGCCTATTCATCGCTGAACATACTTCATCTTTCAAGATTTCTCCGTCTAAGAGATCATTGTTAAAAGCGGGCTGTGCCTATTGTATCCTATCAGCGTTTGTATATGATTGATTGAGCAGTATCGCAACTGAGATTCCTATTGATGACATAAACTTTGCCATTTATTTTTTGATCTGCCTCCCAGAAATCACCAGCGTTCCTACAAAGAGCTAGACTTTTCGCTAAATTTTCATAGTGAGCTATTTTTTTTTCTTTGCATAATGTTTTGAATTTCCGGTTCTGAGGAAGATAATTTTGTTTCTCATGCATGCCGTTGTCTCGTCTATAACGATTTAGCCATACGTAGGAAAGTTTTTTTGCCATCATGCACTCCGAATCAAACCAGGGCTCTTTAAATACATCGATTCGTCTGAAGTTAGTGTGGATTGGGGCTGCTTCCTTTATACAACTTACAATGCTTTCAAGATCGCTACTTTCTTGTGCCCTCAGACATACATCTAATTGGTTTTTATAGATAGTTGCCTTAGAATTCTTCCAGCGCAGTTCAGGAATAAAACTAAGGTTCACGCTTTCCTCTTATTTTCAGTTTTCAGTTATTGCAGCTCGAGCTGGTTAGGTATTTAGTTGCTCAGAGCTTTATTGATTAATGCCTTGCTGATTATCGAGCAAAGATTTGACAAACGGACGGGCTGCTTATCACCCATTTCGTCCGTACATTTTAAGCTCACTCAAAGTTTTCAAACATAAAAACATGTCAAACAGGAAATAAATAAAAACAGTTGGTAACCGTTTAGCTAATTTTTTCTCTACAGTTTGATATTAAAAAAAATCGTGTCGAATTTAAAATAATATTTAGGGCAGGGGCAGACATTATTTTGGATCTGAATGAAAATAAAAATAAATATTTCGATGGTTTCCGATGTTCATTTGATATGGTGTTCGGTTGCGATATTTTTAAAAGTTCAGATTAAGGTGATGTCACATCTTTTAGCGAGTGTCTATCTATTTGCGGAACAAATAGCATTTCTTAATTTCGATCTTGTCATTTTGGTAAGGACGATAGCTGTAACAGTATCATGTGTTATGTTTTATGAATCATGATTAAAAAATAAATAGAGTGGCGCGACAGCTCTTGAAGAGCCAAGGCCTAAGTCTAAGTGGCTTACTCTCATCAACAATTCTCTGGGTGAGTGTGAAGAATTGAGCGGACCTACAATTTAACGCCGATTCCGAACGGCAATGTTGAGAAGCACTTTTTCATGACAGATTGATACTCTTGGAAGTCAGTTCTTCGCAAGAGGCAGTGCCCGTGAAAGATGAGATAAAAACTATGGACACCCACGCCCGCCGCGTACTAGTACTAGTTATAGCCAAGTCGAATCTTTTCATGTCATCAAGGACTATAGGCCCAAAAATTGAGAACGCAATTAGTTCACGCACTATCCGGAGAAGGCTTAAGATCTTTAATCTGTCAGGTAGAGTCGCCAGTAAAGTCCCTTTGCTTAGATCTAACAACAAAAGGGCACGAAAACAATTTTCTCTTAGATACGCAAATTAAATACGAGACTAAAATAATTTGTTTTTATCGAACTCCTGCCGTTATGTAAGACGCCCAAAAAGAAGGAATACCATCCCTGATCTTCACAAAAAACAATAAAAAAACGAAGGTGGCAATATTATGGTGTGAGGATGTTTTTTCGGGTATGGTGTCGGTCCTATATTCCTCAAAATACGGGTATAGGGATGTCTTGGAAAAATGGAAAATGTCATGCTTCCATTTTCTGAAGAAAACATGCCCTTCCGGTGGTATTTTCAATATGACAACGATCCAAATCACACGTCGGCTCTCGTAAAAGATTGGTTCCAAGAGAAGGAAGTACCTCTTATCCCGTACCCAAGGCAATCCCCTGACCTCAATCCCAATGAGAACTTGTGGAATGAACTCAAACGAAGTTTGGCCGGCAATATTTCAGAAATGGAAACCATTTGTTGGAAGCAGTATAAAGAGAATGGTACTCCATACCTCAGCAGACCATCCCAAAAATTGCTGGAATCTATGCCACACCGAATGGAAAAAGGCTAACAATGGAGGATACAATGGTTATTAGAGCAAGTTAATCAAATATTGAGATAACCCACACTTAATCACGATGACGATGCAGAACTCACGCTGCTCCATCAAGGTTGGCAATGAGCTTACGGAATCATTCGACGTCAAAAAAGGATTCAGACAAGGCGACGCACTGTCGTGCGATTTCTTTAACATCGTTCTTGAGAAGATAGTCCAAAACTCCACCGTCAACACCAGAGGCACTATCTTCCAAAAATCAGCTCGACTTCTCGCGTACGCCGACGATATTGATATAATGGGAAGAACACAGAGTGATGTCAATGGTGCCTTTGTGAGAATTGAGACAGAAGCGGCAAAAATGGGTTTAGGGTAAATGAGGGAAAAACGAAGTATGTGCGGTCCTCGAGGAAGGACACCCAACACCGACCGACGGCTCGAACAGAGCGTCACAATACGCGCATACAACTTGGGGGAAGTAGAGGAGTTTGTCTACCTAGGCTCCGCTATTAACACGGACAATAACACCAGCGCCGAGATAAGACGAAGAACTACTTTTGCTAATCGCTATTTCTTTGTGCTAAGAAAGCAATTGAGTGGAAAGCCCTCTCTCGAGCAACTAAGGCAAAACAGTACAACACCTTCACCATCCCTTGACCTTGACAAAATCTGATGAATGTGCCTTAGGCTGTTTCGAGAGGAAAGTGCTTCGGGTCATCTTTGGCCCCGTGTGCCTGTGCATTGATGGGGAATGGAGAAGAAGATACAAGAGCGAACTTTACTGGTTGTACAATGACGTGGACTTAGCCAGAAGGGTCAAGGTCCAGAGACTCAGATGGCTCGGTCATTTAGAGCGCATGGACACCAATGCTCCGGCTCGGAAAGCCTTCGACACTATTCCCGACGCAGAAGGAGAGGAAGACCGCGACTCAGGTGGCGCACACAAGTGGAAGAGGACCTCAATCAACTTGGAGTGCAGAACTGGAGACAGCTAGCTAGGGACTGAGCTGGCTGGCGGAGACTGTTGATTGAGGCTCAAGTCCGCACCGGACTGTAGCGCCACCTTAAGTATCTAAGTAAGGGAGGTAGATTTAATGGACCGCGATAGACTAAATTCGAAGTATGTAAGCCCGAAGCCAACGCAACGGTGGGGATAGGTGGAAGAATTTGTTAAAGGAGGCTTGGTACAATCCCGCATGCGGGCCAGGCGAACAGTGATGACAAGAAAACCAAACATTGAAATCTAAATGCACACTCGAACTGTTAAGAGATTAAAATAAGAATTTAAGGGTTTCAAATGGATTCGTCGTGCAAAATGAAACGGAGAGACAACCAAACTCAACAATCAATTTATGGCAGACGATATTCGCCTAGAAAAATTGGTTGTGTGTCCAAAGTTTTAAGTAAAACCAAATCACGTAGACTACAGCTTACACTGTAGTCAAAGGCATTCCAAAAAACCAAAGAACAACCTCAACGCAAACATGCATGTCTTCATTCCTGTTTTGATTGAGGAAACCGCAGCACTGTAAAGCGCTCATATTCATGCGTTGCAACTACATACGCCCCTCTAACTGCCCACAAATTTATTGCTTTTCCAAAACAAAAAGAACAGATAAACGTCTATTTACGTCCATAGAAAATTCAGAGACATCCGATGCCGACCCCAGCAAAAGGTCATCATAACTGGAGCATAGCAATTAGGTTTTCAGTCGTTTTATTTTTAGACCCTAATTAAAATCGATGTCTGCGGGTTGCATAGAGCTTGCGATGAAACAATCTATGCCAAGAGCTTGTTATGTTCCTCTAGGAGTACCCTCTGGGAGTACCCCGATGATAAAAACGACGGACGTTTTGCAGAGAAAAAATGAAAAATCAATGAACTTTCTTTTGTTCCTATTTGTTGCAAGTTTTTCACTGAACACAAAGTAATAACTAGATTACGATTGTCAATTGTGTGCTTGATTTTCTCTATAAATAACCCAGATAGCAATAATTTGTAAACAAACTTTTCCGTGGCTGGGCTGTCACGCAGTTAGATACACTTTTTTCAATTCATTTTCTTGGATTTATACAAAAAAAAGTTACTCACTGCGAGTTTATCTATTTTAAGGTGCAATATGTTGAGGCCTCCTGCTGCTGATACTGAAAAATCACTAAAAGATCTTCACAGAATTCCAAAAATTGTGTTTTTTTACACTAAACAGAGAAATGCATAAAATGCATTGATTTTTTTATATCAAACAAGAGACGTTACACACTTTTGGACCGAGGTGAATTATTTTTTTTCTAGAAACTCTGATGTATGCTTTTAATTTTTTATTTTAAATTCACAAAATAGGTAAACTGTTTTATTTTGTTGTAAATATTGGAAACTATTTTAATTTTTGTGAAAAGTAAAACACAGCAAAGGCAATTTTTACTGCGCGTGGTTTGATTCACAGCGAACGAAGTTTACTCGGAGCTAGGAGTCGATTCACTTCACACAAAAATCAGCAGAAGAAAATTCAAAATTCAAGCTGTCAAATGAGTGTGGTGAGCGTGGTGAAAATAAGGGAGTAGTTTGGGTGCGTTCGCATGTCGTTGTTTGGACGCCATTTGCATTTTGTTTAGTTCTGGTTTGACAGGTAGGTGGCGCGCATTGTCTTTGAAATGTGGTGTCTTTTATTGACACCAACTGAATGTTGAGAATGTCACCACCGAAAGCAAAGTTAAAATAGAGAAATGGAACACTGAGTTAAGTTTAACAATCTTTAATCAAAAATAGAAGTTTACAATATTAATAAACTAAACAAGTTTGGCAAAATGAATTATAATCTTTGAGTATGAGAGACTGTGTTGTGTGCTGTTGAGAGTCAGAAATCAGAGTGAAGCGTTAATGAAAAACTGGAATATTCAAATGTGTGTTACAGTAGTTTTTGTACAGTTTGAATATAAAGTGGTGGATTGTTCATGCAGTTTTTGTACAGTTTGATTATAAAGTAGTGGATGTTAGTGGATGTTGAAACTCGCCAGTAGGAGCGCAGCTATCGACAGGGTGTCGCCACATCTTTGAAAAGTGTCGACGACGCTCTTTCAAAGTTTTATGCAAACACTTTAACTTATTTATATTTCCTATCGGTCCGTTATTAAAAATAAATTGTTTCAATATTTAGAGTTAAGGCCGTTGGTGGCCAGATTGCAAATTTATAAATATACAATTGTTTTAGTTCGTCAATTTTGTAGTAGTATACACTTGTACAGAGACAAAAAGAGATCGGAAACTGACTTACGTTTTACCCTCCGGATAGCACAAATTTTGTTTTACTGTTACTTCGTGTCTTTGAATAAATGAGATTAAACAGCAACAAAAGTGAGGTGGTAGGACCATAATTACTGTTATAGTATTGGTAAAAACACGCATACTATCGCAGTAACAATGATCCATAGCTTGCAGGCATTGTCATTTTGACAATTCGGTTTCCCATCTCCTTTAAACTCATCTGTGCACTTGTATATAGATACCACTTGTGTAACAGTATAGAATCGGGCAACATTTTAGTGGAAGAAGGAATTGTAAATGGAGAGTTTTTCATCAAGTATCGAAAACGTTCAGCGCCTACATGCACTCTCTATTTTCTAGAAATAATTTGTGATGCATATATATAGGCGCCCAAAAGCAAAGCAGGAATTTATTAATTCTGAAACGTAGAAACGTGATATGATAAGTAAGGCTGCGCGTACGGTAGTGCGAGAAAGCGATGTAAAGTCAAAAATGTAATGAGAATAAAGTAATTTCATGTTTTATGACAGTAATAAGTTTTAATTTTTCGGACCTACCCCAATACAACATTGGTGTCAGGAGTGGTTGAACAAACTACATAATTTTGTCTGAAATAAGTGAACTTACAAAAAAAAAAAACAAATGCTTGAAGTTTTGAAAGATTAAACTGCCCCTGAGCTAAAGGCCGAACTAAGCAAACGTGTCTTGAGTGAGGCAGGATTAAAAATCGAAATCGTTATACGGCAAAAGGAATATCGTGAGCAGCACAACGAAGACCCAAATTAAATACCTACATTAGCTTTCGAATAGGAAGCAAAAGTGGGATAGGTAGTTGCAATTGCCGACTTATCTATCTGCTGCTTCCATTGTCAGAGCAAATGCCAATGCTTCTGGGAGTGTTCGCTTTCGGGCAATTCGAATAGCCCTCTGGATATTAATGTCGGCCACAGCTCTCACAAAGGCTTCAACAGCAAGTAGATCTTTTATCTCATCGCCAGTTGTTGGATAAGCCAGATGAACCAACCGCTCAATATCTGTTTGAAGCTGTTGCAGAGTTTCACCCCTTTTCTGTGTCTATTGTTAAGCTGTATCTACTCGGAAGACTTCTGTCATGTGGCTATCTCCAAAACGCCGTTCGACTGCATTTTCAAGAACACTGACGTCACCACTCTTTTCTGCTGGGATGGTTTATAGCAGTTCAGCAGCAGGTCCTCTTAGAGCAAGCGTGAGAGCGATGCATTTGTCGCCGTCGTTCCAGCCGTTT
The DNA here is from genome assembly GCA_943590905.1 of Sphaerophoria taeniata. Lineage (NCBI taxonomy): Eukaryota > Metazoa > Arthropoda > Insecta > Diptera > Syrphidae > Sphaerophoria > Sphaerophoria taeniata. Next base: position 76,504,072 of record OX016542.1, on the reverse strand, counting down.
GTTAACGCCGCTGCTTCAAATTGTTTCATGTAAATTGGCTACGGAACCTCACAGTACTCAGAATACAAGGTATTATATTCCCGAGCTTCTTCTTCTCAAGTTCGCACATATTATGTCAAATTTCAGATCCAAAATGTCATAATAAAAAAATGTCATAAAAAAATGACAGATGCGCAATATAATACCTTGTATTCTGTGTACTGTGAGGAACCTGACCATCAAAGCTTGGAGGAGAAGGTTCTCTAACTTTCGCACTTTTTCCAGCTCCTTTGTGATGATTTCAATTTGTTCTTCAATTTTCTCGAAACGTGCATTAGTCGTTGAATTTTGTTTTTCGACGCGCTCATCGAGAGTAGGTATTGATTTTGTCTTCGAAGCCCGCAAACCTGCCTTTTAATAGGTTTCTTTGAGCTTTAAGTTGTTTGAGAACATTCTCTTGCTCATTATTCTGCTCGTTTCTTTGCGTTTGTAGTTGCTGCAGAACATTCTTGTTTTAAGTTTCTAGTTGCTCCCGAACATCAGTCTTAGCTTATTCACACCAGACGCAAAACGGAATTTTCAGCTGTCAGTTTTCAAAAACACGAAATCTGTTCACACCTAAATTTCAGGTGTTTGTTTTACATTAAAAATCTTTGATGTCAAGTAAGGGTTGCCACATGTTCTGCTTTTAGAAGATTTTTTTTTACACACATTCGCTATTTGTTTTGCGTTGCAAGTTTGAGTCCCGTTAGTGTAAGATATAAAAAATTGAAAAACACTGCATGAAAAAGTTTTTTCATCGATTTTTCAAAAATAAAAATATATGTTTGCTGTTTTTTCTACTTTCTTTCAGTTAAAAAATGTCAATTTTATTTAAATGTTTATGATTTTTGCTTGATTAAAAACTACGTGTTGGTGGAACCGTTTTATTCAAAGTTTTATTTTTTACTATGTCGCTGCTAAGAATTTGTTCATTTGTATTTTTTTATGTTCTTATATGGCAACCCTATATCAACTGACACGTTTTGTCGTGAACAATTTTATAAGCAGACTGTCAATCTACTCTTCCTATTGGAGAGAGGGAGAAATATATACTATCTTAATCTGTTGAATGCTTTCACTTTTTTGGTTTTGACTAGTTTTGACAAAAATTTGTTGTTAAGTAAAACAGGGCGGTCAACAAATTTGTACGGGAAAACACGTGATTTCGTTCATGTTTTTGAAAAGTTTTGCACAACCGCGTTTTGCGTCTGATATGAAGAGGCTATTATTCTCTTCAAACTTTGCTAGATAAGGCAACATTTGCATTTACAAGCAAATGTATTTGGGTCTTCATTTTTCTGCTACAGATATTCCTGCATCCGTTTAACGAGTTCGGTTTTTACTCCTGTCCCACTTAAGCCACGTTTGCTTAGTTCGGCCTTTAGCTCAGGAACAGTTAAGTCTTTCAAAACCTTACTCATTTTTTTATTTTGAACTTCACTATTTCACACAAATAGTTTAATCACTGTTCACTGTTTTATTCTCCTAAGTTTTAATCCCTTTTTCTGACACCAACAATACCATGATTTTCAAAGTAATATCGCAATATTTCCCAGCGTTGTTCAAGCGTATGGTGGTTGGGTGTTGTAGGATCTGCGGGCTTATTCTGTAACTTTTCCTACACACCAAGTGCTTACTTTACCTCCTCGTGGTAACCACCGGATACTGGTTATATCTCTAGATATAACTTGCGAAACTTGTAAGCGCGGGTGCAAATGCGGGAAAAAAGCAACTTATCAACGGCCCAACAAATTTGGAGGTTAGTGCGAGGGGCTAACAACCCCTCCACAGTGAAAAACTTGAAAGTTATGAGAGAGATACCAGCCTCGGATAATGAACCCCCTCTTATGGTAACCAGACCCGGAACGACAACGGACTACGCATTGAGAGTTTGTACCTGGAATGTAAGAACACTCTACACTCCAGGTGCAACTCAGAAACTTGAATCTGTCCTCTCGCAGTATAGGTAAGGCAGATATTACTGCGATCCAGGAAATACGATGGATAGGATCAGGGACAATGAAGAGGAAGAAATGCGACAATTATTATAGCTGTCACCAAAGATTGCATATATTTGGATGCGGATTCGTCGTGGGAAATGGGGGACTTAGATCGAAAGTCATGGATTTCAAGTCAATTAGTGATCGCCTGGCTGTGATCCGCATCAAGGCCATACTACAAAACATCAGTATAACATGTGCACACGCCCCTACCGATGATGCTGAGGAGTCTAGCAAGGAGGATTTCTACGACCTCCTGGATAAAGCCTACGGAGCCTGTCCAGAGTACGACGTCAAAATCGTACTTGGAGACTTCAATGCAAAAATCGGGAAGGAAGACATCTTTGGCGGATTAGTTGGAAACCACAGACTCCACGAAGAAACAACAGATAACGGCTTCCGACTAATCGACTTAGCTGCAGCTCGTAATACGGTGATAAGTAGCAATAGGTTTCCAAGACGGAAGATCTACACAGCAAACTGGCGATCTCCGGTTGGTCGAACCACCACCCAAATCGACCATGTGCTAATCGGCGCAAGGCACGCATCTAACATCCTGAACGTGCGCACTTTCCGGGGAGCAAATGTCGACTCTGACCACTTTCTGGTAGTGGCTTAGTTTTGAGCTCGAATATCAAACGTCAAAAAAACACGTGCGGCCCAAAAAAAGAAGTTCAACATCGGTTGCCTTAGCACATTGGAGAATGCCAGAGACTACAGTGAGCGCCTGAGCGAGCGACTCTCCGCCGTCCTCCCAAATACTACAGACGTCAACACATTGTGGAACCGATATCGCGAAATAATAAAAAATGTAGCCGCGACCACCATAGGTTACCAGCCACCCCCGAAATGGAACCCCGTGGAATGATGATGAGTGAAAAGAGAGACGGAAAATGCACGGAAAACAAGAGCAGCAAGAGAAGAGTACCGAACAAAAAGGAGAAATGAGAAAAAGACCCTACGAAGGAAGAGCATCCGCAGTTTCTCATCTCAAAGATCTAGAAGAGTCTCGGGCCTAGAACAACACCCGACGTTTCTTTATAAGGTCGAAGCAATTAGCTTCTGGTTTCAGAACCGGGACAGAAGCTCTTCGAAACAGTGAAGGAAACCTAGTCACCGAAGCACAGGGAATTGTAGATGTTTTCAAGCAGCACTTCCAACAGCTGCTGAATGCGCAAAATGTCGAGCAAGATAATGACGAAAGAGAAGCAAGACCAGTCAATGAAGACCCAGTCCCAGCACCCAGCAGAGAAGAGGTAGAAAGAGCCATCCAAAAGCTAAAAAATAACAAGTCCGCCGGGTCGGATGGCATACCCGCGGAACTCTTTAAACATGGAGGAGGTGTTTTGATGAACCGCATGCACCAGGTCATCACCAAAGTCTGGGAGGAAGAATGCATGCCCACTGACTGGTCGATAAGCTCCATATGCCATATCTACAAAAAAGGCGATCCGATGTCATGCAAAAACTACCGTGGCATATTAATGTTGCATACAAAATCCTATCCAACGTACTGTGTGAGCGTCTTAAACCTTTCTGCAACACAATAATCGGCACGTACCAGTGTGGCTTTAGGCCAGACAGAACAACGACAGACCAAATATTCACACTGAGGCAGATCCTGGAAAAGACCAGCGAATTTCAAGTCGAAACCCACTATCTTTTCATCGACTTCAAAGCTGCTTATGATAGCATCCACCGCCAAGAGCTTACGATGGCGATGTCTGAATTCGGGATCCCGAACAAACTGATCCAGCTGTGCCGCATGACGCTAAACAATACGCAGTGCAGTGTGCAAATGGGCAGCAGCTCATCCGAGTTATTCCAAACTTGCGCAGGGTTTATACAAGGATATGCGTTGTCATGTGACTTCTTCAACATAGTCCTGGAGCAGATAGTGCGCAGGCACGGAGGGCACTATCTTCAACAAATCCACCCAGCTCCAAGGCTATGCGGACGACATAGACATCATCGGTCGATCCAAGAGAGCTGAGCTTGAGGCCTTCACAGCGATTGAAGAACAGGCGAAACTAGTTGGTCTTGAAGTGAATGAGGACAAAACAAAGTACATGTTATCAACAAACAAAGCCACATCTGTCCACCACCTAGGACAAAACGTCACTGTTTTAAGCAGCAATTTCGAGGTAGTTAAGGAGTTCACCTACCTTGGAACAAACTCAATCCCACGAACGACACCTTAGTGGAGATCCGAAGAAGAATTACCCTAGCGAACCGCTGCTGCTTCGGTTTGGCCAAACAACTGGGTTCAAAACTCCTCACTCGAAAGACAAAGTGTCTGCTATACAAAACTTTGATTTAACAGTCCTACTCTAAGGGGAATTGATACTGGCGAGAACTGTATGAGCTGTACCAAGATGTGGATGTAGTCCAGAAGGCCAAGAAAAGACGACTACATTGGCTCTGCCACATCGAGCGAATGGACGACAACGCTCCAGCCAAGAAAGTCTTCTCATCCCAGCCCCCAGGTTCAAGACGACAAGGAAGACCGAACCTATGGTACAAGGACCAAGTGACTGCGGATGCCAGAGCGCTTGGTCTCGGTGACTGGAGAGTGCATGCGAGGGATCGTTCACTATGGAAGACTGCAGTATCTCAGGCTGAGATCCGTCATTGATAGTGACAGTGAGCGGGATAAGTAAGTTAGTAAGTAGAAAGGATAAAACTAATTATCTGTCAAATCAGACGTGAGCTAAGTGTTACCATTCACGAAATAAGCACTAGTTGAATAAGCTGGCGGACCCTTTATTTATATAAACATTTATTGCAAAAGTTGTGGTCTGTCAAATTTTTTGGTTTTCGCCAATGTCGAAACAGCGATGACTGATCACCATTTGCACACTCGCCCGCGACATTTAGTTAAAGGAGAATGGGCAAAAATATATGGGAGCTGGTCCACCTAGTGAACAGAAACCCCACCTGTGATAACAACTTAATACTATGGAGTATATCAATATTTGAATATTTTTTTTGTCGAGAACAATGGGAGATGGGTAAAATAAGCGACCAAAAAATATGAAAAACACTTTGCGAAATCGAATAAACAAAGTAGAATTTTTTTATATAACATGATAGTATCATCAAGAATAACGTTTTTCATGTTGAAAGCTGGTGGTATGAACACGACTTGATGTCGGGCCCAAGATAGATACCATAAAATCGATATTACATGTGCACAAGTAGGTACCGATAGTGCGACGCCCTGTTAAACAAGTGCAATAATAGTGTTTGAAAGCATTTCTTCCTTCCGCTTCCGGATAAACAAGAATATATGTATAGTATTGCTTAGATCTACTATGCCGGGACTGTATATTTGCTCTCAGTAAAAATGTTCGTTGTCCTGGGTCTATGTTGTATCGATTTAAATCTCCAAGACTGTGATCTGTGTACAAATCGATGGTAAAATTCCATTATTAAAATGCTCAGCACAGTATGAGCGGGCAAGTTTAATATGGTAAGTTCCCAGAGCGATCAAAACAAGATCTTCTTCTTGTAATTATGGAAAATCTGCAAGCTCTGGTAGATTTTCTGCCATAGCACTTAATGCTACCCTTTGCCTGTTTAGATTTTTTTGAGTCACGTATTCTGCCAAATGATTTTCCAAATTCATTTTTTCATTTATTATAGCGATAATCTGCTCAGCATGTGCATTATTCGCGATAGGTAGATGAAAAGCATTGATTAAAGCTGCAGCAATGCGGAAATTGTGGATCACACCAAAAACATAAATGTAAAAAAAGAGCCAAGTTCTCCCGTACAAAAATTCTGCCTAACAAATCAGCCACGAAAAGTAATGAGATCTAAAAGAACGCCAAGTTCTAAGATTCAGCAAGTACTCGTAGGTGCATTGCAAATGTTTTAAGTGGACTTACATCGAATCAACTATTAGTTTTGAAAGTAACTTGTAAACTAATGTAAATTAGTTAATTTTTTTTACTTAGCAAGTTTTCCAAACTTTTTGATAGTAGGTTACTAAGAGAAAACCTGCCAAGTAAAAAAAATTAACTAATTTACATTAGTTTACAAGTTACTTTCAAAACTAATAGTTGATTCGATGTAAGTCCACTTAAAACATTTGCAATGCACCTACGAGTACTTGCTGAATCTTAGAACTTGGCGTTCTTTTAGATCTCATTACTTTTCGTGGCTGAATTGTTAGGCAGAATTTTTGTACGGGAGAACTTGGCTCTTTTTTTACATTTATGTTTTTGGTGTGATATAATTTCAACTAATAATGTAAAAGTAGGCGGATACCATGCCCCCTGAGTGAAAATTTTCAAATTTTCGATTTTTTCCTTTGTATGTACTTCATGACCTATCACTGTGCCAAATTTCTTGATTCTACTGTACTCCAAAGTGCTCCATATAATTTAAACTAATAATGTAAAAGTAGGCGGATACCACGCCCCCTGATTGAAAATTTTCAAATTTTCGATTTTTTCCTTTGTATGTACTTCATGACCTATCACTGTGCCAAATTTCTTGATTCTACTGTACTCCAAAGTGCTCCATATAATTTAAACTAATAATGTAAAAGTAGGCGGATACCACGCCCCCTGATTGAAAATTTTCAAATTTTCGATTTTTTCCTTTGTATGTACTTCATGACCTATCACTGTGCCAAATTTCTTGATTCTACTGTACTCCAAAGTGCCCCATATAATTTAAACTAATAATGTAAAAGTAGGCGGATACCACGCCCCCTGATTGAAAATTTTCAAATTTTCGATTTTTTCCTTTGTATGTACTTCATGACCTATCACTGTGCCAAATTTCTTGATTCTACTGTACTCCAAAGTGCTCCATATAATTTAAACTAATAATGTAAAAGTAGGCGGATACCACGCCCCCTGATTGAAAATTTTCAAATTTTCGATTTTTTCCTTTGTATGTACTTCATGACCTATCACTGTGCCAAATTTCTTGATTCTACTGTACTCCAAAGTGCCCCATATAATTTAAACTAATAATGTAAAAGTAGGCGGATACCACGCCCCCTGATTGAAAATTTTCAAATTTTCGATTTTTTCCTTTGTATGTACTTCATGACCTATCACTGTGCCAAATTTCTTGATTCTACTGTACTCCAAAGTGCTCCATATAATTTAAACTAATAATGTAAAAGTAGGCGGATACCACGCCCCCTGATTGAAAATTTTCAAATTTTCGATTTTTTCCTTTGTATGTACCACATGACCTACTACTGTGCCAAATTTCAAGTTTCTAGGGCAACGGGAAGTGCTTCATAATTTTGATGATCTGTCAGTGAGTGAGTGAGTCAGTCAGTCAGTCAGTTACGGTTTTCGTGATTTTTGGAACATTGTATCTTAGAAACTACTTATGCTAAATATCTGAAATTTACCGAGGTGCTTCTTCTTGACAAGCTTAACAAATGATGTGAGTTTGAAACTTTTGGCTTCTTTGGTATAGAAGTTAGAGGGGTGTGGAAAATGCCCTGAGTTGTTTCCTGTAAATAAGGGTGTAGTGCCAAAGTTGCTAGAGAACTTGGCTGGGCACTACCGTGCCCCTTGATTTGTTAAAATTGTCAAATCGAAGTTACTTAAAATCACGCTTAAACCTTCCGTTTACTACTTCTACTACCCATTTTATGATTGTTATAAGACGCGATTTATTTGCTTGGTCTGTGGAGAGCTGGGAACTGTTTCTGTCTTTGGTAGGTGGCATATATGCTTCATATCCGCATGCTTCAAAGTGTGGCAGAGCATCTCTAAAGCCACGGTCCAGGATGAAAACATCATTATTTGAACAAAACCAGTGAAACGCACTTTCTTCATTATTAACCATTGTTGACATTATTGTAGCATCTGATGTAGTTGCGGCGTAAGGACCAGTTACATCAATAATGTAACCATTGCTGCAAACCATAAGAAATGGCTTCAAAAGATTGCGGTATTTGTGAAGACTGTATGATTGTCGTTGAAAAAAGAAATTGCTACTTTTTTGTATGTAAATATAAGTCAAGTCCCATCACAAATAGCAATCAATTTTGAATTTTCTGGTCCTCCAAACAGTGCATCTGGGATCAATAAATTCTTGGTTAACGCTTCATTACGCGTTATATGGTCAAGACCTAATGTTATTGTACAAAGTCTGCCGTTAAACATTCCCTTGCTATTACTAAATGGCGTTCGTATGTTCTACGAGATATTTTTAAGAGGGACGCTAAACGGTCGTTACACTCACCAGTCGGAAGTTTCATTAAATAACCACCTAAAACAACGTTTGGTGTATTTGAATGCTCTAAGAGTAATGGTGTTTGCTCGAGTATATTTTGAAATCCAGCTATTGTAAGTCCGGCCCAGTGTCGTAACTCATTTGCATCAATTACGTTTAGATCAAAGTTAAACATAGATGACGGGGTTTCGATCGCGGATCTATAAACGAATATTATTCCGAGTATGTCATCTTCATTAAAGCCTTGAGACACATTGCCGCTTAATAACTGTTCCCAGTCTTGACATATTATATGTTCATTACAAACTCGAGCGCTAGGTGGTATGTAAAAGTTATGAGAGGATAGCATGTCAACTTTTATGCTGTTGGGAATTCGAAGTCGTGTCTCATTTAAACAGCCCCCGAAAATGCAGTGTCTTGCAGTATTAGATGCCCTCGCAAGGCGTGGAGGATTTGTTAAAACTGGAGGAATAGGCAAATTCTCAGGTATATTGTCAGCTTCATTGACGTGATTCCTGGCGGCTCCTTCTGCTCTGCTCATCCTTTGCCAACAACTATGACACATGAAGGCATCTTGATCGATGGCAATCTGTACGGCAGAGGACAGCAAAGAGTGAAGACCCGAAACATTTTTGAATTTCTAAATGTATGTCTTACCTCGAGAGGATAAAAAGAATGTTGCCTTATGTATTCCCAAACAAAAGGTCTTGATCGCAGTAAGGTTTGTGTTACTAAATGTTGTCGCTGTCGCAATACAGAATGGTCACATACAACACAAAACTCGCGTCTGCAAGCCAAAGACAATTAGTAAATGAATGAAAAAATATCGTGAAAACTTCCGGCGAAGAAAAGCGAGTGAAAGCTAGTGCTATGGTTACTACGGATCAAATAAAGAAAGCAAGAATGGAATCGGATAATGCGATAGTCGATAGTTGAAAGTAAAAAAACGACATTTTCGCTCTATGAATCGTCGATTTTGATTATAAACTATCGACTATAGCCTTATCCGATTCCAACCCATAATTTTGGTACTGTTTAGTGATAGTATCATCAAGAATCATGATATTCCTGTTGACGAACATAAGTATAAAAGCTCCTTAATATCGGACTGCATAAAAGTCACCAAAAACAATCCGCTTGATAATTTTAACGGAAAAATATTTAAATTAATTTTTTCATTAATTGCAATCTTCGTTGCCATGTACTGCTGGAACCCCATGGTTTACAGATTTGTGCCTCTTGCACTGTCACTTGCATTCCTGTTAAATATGTTCTCAATTTGTTTTGCGTAAATAATACTGTTCTAAATTTTCTCAAAATTCGTTAGAATTTCTTTCAATTTATACATTTATTTATTCAATTAAGGAACATTATACAAAAACATTAAAATTATTTTTAAAAATAAATCAAAGCACTTTATTTACATTAGATGCACTAACCTGAGTCGATGATCTTGAGAATGAAAAAAAGTCAACTTTTAACTTTTTCTTTCTTATCTCTCTAAAATACTGAACATTTTTCCATAAGGTACTTCAAAGGACAATAGTAAAAAGTTAACAAAATTAAATAATCATTTTCGAAATTACCGACTCAATTTATACATAAGCATTCCTCTTTCTATTCAATTTTCTTATTTCTTTGTGCGGTTTTTATATTCTTACTAACAAACAGCGTCAATTTTACTATTGATTAATGTCGACTTTTATATTTTGAAAACAGAATTTCTGAACTTGATCAAGCTGTCATAAGAACTGATATGGCTGCTAATTCCTTATGACAGCTGGCTCATCAAAATCTTTGAAATATCGACTTTAATCAATTGTGACACATTGGTTTTTTTTTTAACATCATTCTTGCGATTTTCTGAAAGACTTTGAAAAAAAAACAAAATCCAAAACATTTAGTTTGTAATTGTGAAAAGTCTTGAAAATATTTTAGTACATTTTAGTACACTTAAGGTAGCCTGCAAAATCACTTAACAATTTTTTTTCTAAAGATCATTTTTAGACATTTTGAAATTTAGAGTTTAAATGAAGAGTTTATAGTTGAATATTCAAACAGTTATGGCGAGTATTTTATTTATTTACCTACAATTATATACAAATTTATTTTATTTATTTATTTCTGGAGTGTCCTCAGTTAAAAAATAATTCTATCTAAATCTTCATTGTTAACAATCGACCTAACTGTTTAAATATTCAAATATTGTGCGTTATATTATAAAATTAGTTTGAAAAAACAAAGCAATATAAAAGAAGTTCAAAACACGAAATAAACCCCCAGCATTCTTGAATATAAAATCAAAACTCTTCTTTCGACGTTTTTATTTATATTTTAAGTACCTACTGTGAAAATTTCACTTAACATCAAAAGACGTCACAAATCTCGTTAGAATATTGTTGAATGAAAAGGAAAAACGGTTCCGATAGTGTCTTTGAATAAAAATTATCATTGTGAGTTCCGTCTGGAAAATCATTCCCCCGGAATATTTTTGTTCGCCCGGAATTACAAAAGCTTTTGTGAGTTTCACCCGAATAGAATTTCACTTCGAAAAAAAAACTGACAGTTCGAATAAAACAAACAGTGATAGAATGCTTGCCGAAAAACACCGGTTTTCAGGGAATGAAAATATCCCATTCATATTTCCCTTTCAAATTACCCAACATTTTTATATTTTTCTTTACGAACAGTCCAAATGGCTGATTCATTAAAGAAATATTCCTTTTCAACTCATAGCTTACTTTTTAAGGGGGAACAGGTTAAAATCCCGCCGTTCATTATCCCGGCAATTTAGTTGCCCGCCAGAAAAATTGATTTTTTTTTAAGAAGAAGAAGACAAACAATTGGAAAAGTTCAAAATCCCGCCGGTCGAATCGGCGGGATTTCTTAATACTTTTTGGCTCAACTTTCTAATTTGGGAAACTGAATTTTGACAAAAAAAAAATAAAAACACTTTTATTTGAAAGATAAATGTATTTAATAAACAAATATAAATAATTTGAGGCGAGGAATCACTTCTTTCTATTTTTAATTAATTTTTAAACTTTTTATTTTTCATATGAAAACAAGAGGAAAAGAACACGGTGGATGTATTTTGACAGTTCTTTCAAACACAAACACATAGCAAAGAGTTAATTCCACTCAACTTGGGTATTTTCCAGAAAATAGCCATCACGGAAAGATAAGATGAATGCACATGGTACAAAATGTGTGCACGACATCTGGAAAACATAAAACCCAAAAATAGCCATCACAGAAAGATAAGATGAATGCACATGGTACAAAATGTGTGCAGGATATCTGGAGCCCATTAAAATCTCAAATTACTCTCGGATAGAAGATACAACAGACGAAGAAGCCACTTGACCAAAAAGGCGTACGTGACTTCCCGCATGTGTAGAGCAGCATCCAAGGATCAACCGAGGATTCTTCAAAAATAATAAAATCTACAAGCGGCAGAACGACTGGTGCCCTCGAACAGTTTGGACAACCTCTCGGTCTCCATTAAGTTTTTTAAAATTCTTCATTTGTACTTAATGTAATATCTGTGTGTAATCAATAAAAAAATATATTTTTTTAAACCAAATAACAACACATAGTTAACTGGCGCCCGAGCAGGGACAGCAACATAAAAGTGATACACAAAGTGAAATCAAAAGTTGCTGAACCAGAAAAAAAAATTAAAATAGATTAAATAAAAATCTATCACCGTTGGAATAATTATCATAAAGATAATTCAACAAAAATCGTAGGACGTAAAGCACCTTACGTTGCGGGAACTGCAAAAGCCAAAGCATCAGGAGAAGTAGACACATAGGAAGTCGAAAATCTAAGAAGAATCCAGCAGGAGTTCAAAAAGAAGAAACCCAACAACAATCCAGAGCAACAACTACTATAGTATATAAAGTAAGAAAACTAACTATTATATTTTTTTTGTTTTTAAGTGAAAGTGAATATATTATTATTATTATTATTTAATTAAGAAATAATTCAGTTAAAAGTGTCAGTATGAACGCGCAACAAGTAGCCGATCTAATTACTCAGGCAGTAAGGGAGACTACTAGTAGTCTTAAAGCACAGATAGATGAACTAGCACTAAGTTTAGCTAATTTAACTTCAGGTGATTCAATAATACCATACACCGACATAGAAATAGACCCTTTAATAACAGGAGGAGAACCTTTAGATGTAGTGAAATGTCTTCCCACTTTTGACGGTAGTAATTATGTTAGTTGGAGAACTGCAGTCCAAAACTGCATGAAAATATATGAGCCAGTTAAGGGGGGGAGTAGGTACTACGCAGTCACAAACATAATAAGGAATAAAGTGATAGGAGCAGCAAACGACATTTTAACTTCACACGGAACGCCATTAAATGTTGATGCGATTATAGGTAGATTAGATATTACGTACGAAGACAAAAGGCCCATTCATATGCTACAAAGTGAACTTTCTAATTTAAGACAGGGAAAAAAGTCCTTACAAGAATTTTACGATCACGTTAGTAAAACACTCACATTAATCACGAACAAAACAATAATGACCTACGGGCCACAAAAAACTGAAACAAGCTGTCTTATAAACGTAGCCAGGGATAACGCATTAAGAACATTCATACTTGGTTTAAATCAACCAATATCTCAAATAGTGTTCTCTTTAAATCCACTTGATCTTCCTAATGCACTAGCCAGGGCCCAAGAGATAGAGTCAAATATGTACCAATATAAAGATAATCAGCATTCCGCACATAGATTAACCTCCCTACCACCAAGGTTCAACTATACGAGCCAACCCAGACAGGTAGTACCAGCTATTAATATTTCGGGTAATAGCAACATTCATAGACAAAATTTTACCCAAAATAGTCATCAAAGAATGGATATTCCAAGTAGTGGACAATTTAGAAGGCCAACTCAGCATAACGCACTGAGTCATTCCCAAAATCAAAATCGAAACACGTTTAATCATCCTCCCAGGAATTTTAATACCCAGAATCAATACAACCCCTTTAAACGAGAAAGGGCACCAAGTGATCAAATTACTACCAAAGCTCCTAGGCTATATCATCTAAATGAAAACGACGATTTTTTAGAGTAAGGCACGACCTGCCTTGTATCCAGCGAACACACACAAAGTCAGGTCGTTTATTCAATATTCTTATTGACACAGGGGCAACACATAATTATGTTAAACCAAACAATGAGATATCAACAAAACAATTAGAAGTTAGGTCTAGAGTTAATAGTGTCCATGGCACAACAATTATCGATAAATATCAAGATTTAAATATTTTAGGTGTTAAGGAAAGATTTTACGTTCTACCAGAGTTAACCGAGTACGACGCGATCATAGGAATGAAATTATTAAAGAAGGTTAATGGAATAATTAATATTGGACAGAACACGTTAGAATTCGCGACAGGCATAGTACCTCTGAAATTCGACGATAAATTTCTGAACCACATCAATATAGAAAAAAGTGAGAATAAATATGTAGTTAAGTTAAGAGAAACTCTTAGACAATATCAAGGAATATTTACCCCTCAACCCAATTATCTACCATTCAACACCCAAGTTGAATGTGACATACCCACGTCACATGATGACGCTATATGGAGCAAACAATATCCATATCCGCAAAGCGCAAACACTTTCATTAATTCTGAAATTAAAACACTACTAGAGAACGGTATAATTCGTCCTAGTAGGAGTCCATATAATAATCCAATATGGGTGGTGGACAAGAAAGGAATTAATCCAGACGGATCAAAAAAATTCCGCTTAGTTATAGATTTTAAAAAACTGAACTCTGCAACAAAAACAATTAAATATCCTATGGCAGAAACATCCATTATACTGAGTAACCTTGGCAGAGGAAAATACTTTACAACAATTGATCTTCAGAGTGGATTTCATCAAATAAAAATGAAAGAGGAAGACATTAAAAAGACCGCATTTTCTGTAAATAATGGAAAATATGAATACCTCCGAATGCCATTTGGGCTCAAAAACGCCCCTGCTATTTTTCAAGCAGCAATGGACGACATACTGAGACCATATGTTGGCAAATTCTGCCATGTCTATATTGATGATGTGATAATATTCTCAGAATCAGCTGAAGAACATTTAACACACATCGAGACAATCATCAAAGCACTAAGTGCGGCACATATGACCATAAGTAATGAAAAATCCATTTATTTTAAGGAAGAGGTTAAATTTTTAGGCTATGTTATCAGCCATAATTGTATTAAAACTGACCCAGACAAGGTCAAAACAATCAACGAATATCCTGAACCGACTACAATTCGACAACTTAGAAGCTTCTTGGGTATGTCAGGTTACTACAGGAAATTCATACAGAACTATGCACATATTGCTAAACCGCTCACACAGTTCCTAAGAGGCATAGAAAATAATAAACGTAAGACTATAAACATAGAATTTACATCGGAAGCAAAGAAGGCATTTGAACAAATTAAAAAGAAACTATTAGAACAAGTCTTGTTAAACCAACCAGACTTTAGCAAAGGATTCGAACTCACTACAGACGCAAGTAACTCAGCCATAGGCGCAGTACTAAGTCAAGAGGGGAAACCAATAACGTTCATAAGCAGAACATTAAGTGAAACGGAACAAGGTTACGCCACCAACGAAAAAGAGCTTTTGGCCATAGTTTGGGCATTGAGCGACCTTAGGAATTACCTGTACGGGCATGCTGGAATTAAGATCTATACAGATCACCAGCCCCTTACATTTTCTATAAGTAATAAGAATCCCAACGCGAAACTAAAACGATGGAGAGCCTTTATAGAAGAATTCTCTCCTGAAATAATCTATAAACCGGGGAAGGAAAATGTAGTTGCCGACGCCCTAAGTCGTCAGAACTTAAATCATTTACCGAACTCAGACATAGGTACCTGTCACAGTGCAGAATCCAGTCAAGCCATAGATATCCCAAGAGTAAACAAGAAATTAAATCAATTTAAGAATCAAATTCATTTTCTGGAATCCAATATAAATAATATTAAGTCAACACAATTACACGGTAAGTTTTGGAGGCACCAAGTAGAATTCAAAGACTCGAATATAGTCAAAGATATGAAGGAAATAATCCACTCAAATGTGAATGCTATTTATTGTACAGAGGAGACATTATTTAAAATAAAAAAAGACTTACTAAGAGAATTTCCTAATAGCAAATTTATACATACTAGTCTATTAGTTAAAGATATGGAGGATAAGGAAGAACAGATTAAGATCATAAAAGAAACACATAGTAGAGCCCATAGGGAAGCATTTGAAAACTACAAACATATAACTAGAGAGTATTTTTGGCCATTAATATTACCACAAGTTCAAGAATATGTTAAATTATGCGAAAATTGCAAGCTAAATAAATATGACCGTCATCCCAAGAAACAAGAGATCGGCGAGACACCAATTCCACGGCGAGGGGGAGAACGCATCCACGCTGACATCTACTATACACACAATAAAATGTTTCTTACAGCGGTAGATAGTTTTTCAAAGTATTTAATTGCACTCGAGGTAGAAAACAAAATTCACGCAAAAGAAACACTAATAAACATCCTGCCTATTTTTGGTGCAGTTGAGACTGTTGTCACAGATAACGAAAAAACTTTTTGCTCTGAAGCAACCAAATTAGATCTCACACGATTAGGCATAAAACTATACAACACACCTGTTAACCATAGTACTACAAACGGTATGATAGAGAAAGTACACAGTACACTTACAGAACTGATAAGACTGGATACTTACGATAACCCACACCAAACAATAGAGCAGCTTATGCCACACGCAATCAAACAATATAACGAAACAATACATTCAATAACGAATGAAAAACCAAATGAAATTTTTCACAACTACGAGAAATACTCCTATATATCTGACCTTATTAAGGAAAAACAAGGTATGACACTCCACGTTAGAAACAAAGACAGACACAACAAGGTGTACAAGGAAAACGACATAGTATTCGAAAAATCGGACAGAAGACAGACAAAAGGGAAACCTATATACGTTAAGAGAAAAGTTAAACAAAATAATAAAAACACAGTAATCGACTCTAAAAATAAGGTTATACACAAGGATAACTTAAGAAGCTAATGTTTCCAGATGATTATATTAACGATACTAACAGCAATACTTTGGACAGTTACTATAGACGCAGAAGTTCATATAACAAATTACTCGTCAGAGGACTACATTCTGATAGAAGACGGAAACGTGGCAATTTATAACAGCACGGGTGAAATATATCATACTACCAACATAAGTTATTATAGGGAGGTTCTTAATACTATAGATACCAAGCACAGTACCAAAAAGCTGAAATTTAAATATAATTATGCACTCAAGTTAGTCAACCAACTCTCCATATCACGTAGTAAGAGAGCAATTAATGAAATAGGGAAGGTTTGGAAGTGGATATCTGGGTCACCAGACCACGATGATCAGGTCAATATAGAAACAAAGTTGATAGAATTAATTAATTCAAATAATAAACAGTATGAAGTTAACTCGCAGATATTTAGGGCCATTAAAGAACTTTCCAACTATAAACATAAAGATAAAGAAGAACGTAGCTACTTGTTGATCGAGCATATAATCATTGAACTCATGGAAGTAATAAATACCATAAATTTAAGTAAGAATAAAATTTTGAACACTATTATCTTTAACGAAAATGAAATAAGAGAAGTTATTCAGATTGAACCTAAAGAAATCATGGTAATAGATGTATTAGACGCTTCAGAGTTCCATGTGTTAGAAAATAAGGAAATAATTGTAATTTATATTAAGTATCCTATTATTAAAGGAATAGGTAAACATTTTAAAACATTTAGTGTGCAAAAATCAGAAGGGAAACTAATTATACCGAGTGAAATAACACTCTTTGAAAACATTTATAGTACCGATAATTGTACACAAGAATTAAATATTAAAATCTGCAAACAAGATCTTAAACCTAATTGTCTAACAGAAATTTTAAATAAAGGTACATCAAAATGTGAAATAATTTTAGAAAAGAATGAAAAAATAAGTAATATAAACCATAATCACATTGTAACTACAGGAGAAGTAATTATAAACGATAATGTATATCACGGTACACAATTGGTACAGTTCTCCGACGCTGTAATTATTAATGGTAAAGAATTTAATAATTTTGAAGTAAACTTAAATAGACATATTAAGATAAATAAAGAGTCGGAAATAAGAGTTATTGAATATCTAGAATCAAGTAATGAATTATTGAAATTTACAAATACCGATTATTTACAACCATACGTCAAAAATGTAAAAGATCACCCAATAATATGGGGACTTACAATAAATATAATAGTTGTACTTGTATCCTTTTCTATATATAAATTAATTATCTTCAAAAGCAACAACAGCAAGAATAATCAGGTCGACATAGAAATATCCTTGGCGGAAACAAAAGAAAACGTCCGAAAGAATTTAGAGGAGCTCAAACTTGAACGTTCGGGACAAACGTCTACTGGCGGAGGGAGGAGTTAATTCCACTCAACTTGGGTATTTTCCAGAAAATAGCCATCACGGAAAGATAAGATGAATGCACATGGTACAAAATGTGTGCACGACATCTGGAAAACATAAAACCCAAAAATAGCCATCACAGAAAGATAAGATGAATGCACATGGTACAAAATGTGTGCAGGATATCTGGAGCCCATTAAAATCTCAAATTACTCTCGGATAGAAGATACAACAGACGAAGAAGCCACTTGACCAAAAAGGCGTACGTGACTTCCCGCATGTGTAGAGCAGCATCCAAGGATCAACCGAGGATTCTTCAAAAATAATAAAATCTACAAGCGGCAGAACGACTGGTGCCCTCGAACAGTTTGGACAACCTCTCGGTCTCCATTAAGTTTTTTAAAATTCTTCATTTGTACTTAATGTAATATCTGTGTGTAATCAATAAAAAAATATATTTTTTTAAACCAAATAACAACACATAGTTAACTCAAAGCAATCCGTATAATTTTCTTGTGTTAAGTGCTCGTATGGGTAGTGTATTATTGGTTATTTTGGGAAATATTTTGGGAAATTTTTGTTATTTTGCTAAGTTTTTAAAGCAAAATGTTATTTCTTGAGGGTATATTATAATTTTCACTGAGGATCCGCCGCATATACTCGCTGTTTGCTAGCGTAGCCAGAGTCGTGCACTACACATCGAGGGTTAAAACCCCTTGAGCGGCGAAGCCACCGCATATACTTTCTGATTGCTACACAAAGCTGATAGTGCAAATTCAGTAAACAGAAATGTAGCAAATCCGAGCGGATTTTTCACTATAAACTTGTAATGTCTTTTCTTAAAAAAAATAATCAAAATATAAAGTGGTTTTACAGTAGAAAAAACAAGAAAAAATTTAATACGATTCTCATGAAATCGAGTGACCTACTCAGTGGTCAAAAATAGTACAATTGCAGCGGGATGCTGATGTGGCGGGATAATGAACGGCGGGATAATGAATGGCGGGATATTGAATAATCGGGATATTGAAAGGCGGGATTTTAACACCAACCCTTTTTAAGGCTATTGATACACAATTTGTAAGATATCAATTTTTTTTCAGTTCATTTTAAAAACAAAAAATTAAACCTACAGGAAATGTTTGCTCAGTGTGTTATCACTGTATTGAAAACGTCGAGGTCAAGGTGAAGTCTATGTCAGTTGAAATTAATTTATTTTGATTGAAATTTCTCGTTTCTATTTGGGAGTTGAACAATAAAACCGAAAGATTCAACCGGTGTTGAAAATTAAATTCGTTAGATATTAATCTATTTTAAGTGCAGTGTTCAGATAATGAAAAGTATTCCACTCTTGAAAAATCAAACCAAGAATTTGATCAAGCAGCTTACGAAAGGATGTTTCGACCATGTGTATGCGTAGATTCACTCGTCCGTCCGCTAGTTCGTATTGAGTGCACTAACTTGACAAAACCCACATTTTAAATAGATTTCGTTGACGTTTTTTGTTACTTTATATCGCTAGATTCATTATTAGTCCAAAAGCTTATAAATGTTAGGTACTGTTTCTTATCTCTAATCCTTAGGTTTTTTTATCGAACCTTTTTCTTGTTCTTCTGTTCGCCTCCTAAAATATAGTGAAAATTTTAGCCCTGAATGACATTTGATTCCGCCTGAACTGAGTGCTCGCAATAAGAAAACTTTCGAATATCAACTTTTTTACGCCCGAAACTCACAATAGGGGAAACGAGAAAAGGTATTTTTGTTTTCGGGTGGAATACTGTTCACGTGAAACTCACAATAAGGCTGTACCTATATGTATATTTAAAAAAACACAGCTACTTGTGTCAAAACCAACCACCGGATACTTGAAACTGGAGAACTTATATGCTTAAAAAAATACGTTTTGTGGTTAGATTCAACGCAAGGATTTTTTTTATATAATGAGCCCGCACTCAAGGGGTTTATATCCCTTTTTATTCAAAGTAAAGTGCGAGCGGTAGGATAAGTAGGATAGATGGAGAGAGTTTGGTCTTGAAATCTTGAACATTGCAATGACGGGGGAAGACAGAGTGTGGAAGAGAGTTCCACATTCGCGTAGTACGGCTAAAGAACGATTCTCTGAACATGACCGTACGACTGAAGTTGGGCTCGAGGGTGAACTGATGGGCATTCCTGGAAGCGCGGGTAATACCCGGTTGAATATCTTAAGGGGAGGAATGCAAGTGGCTATTTCACTAGAGCATATGTATATAGTTGAAGTAACGATAGAAGAGGGTGAGGCATGAAACATTACGTCGATGTTCGAGTGACGTAAATGTCCCAATGATGGTATGGTCACCAATCATCTTAAATGCTCTACTCTGTATACTGTCCAAAGGACTTAAGGACTTCACTGGAGCACCAGCCCAAACGTGGGAGTTGTACTCAAGCTTTGGACGTATGTAAGTTTTGTAGATGGTAGCCAGATCAGAAGGAGAAAAAAAAATTCTTGCATCGTCTTAAAAAGCCTAAACATCTTGCGGCATTTTTGGCGACATCGCATATATGATCATTCCACAAGAGGTGGTCGATATTTCTTGAGCTGATAGTTTTTCAGCGTTTCCATGACCTTAGAAAGAAGGGACGTTAGTGCAATCGGACGATAATTGGAGGGAGAGGAGGATTCGGCTTTTTAGGGTATAGACTGGACAAATTCTGTTTTCCAAATACTCGGGACGAGCCCAGAAGAATAGGATAGATGGAAAAGCTTACGCAAGGGTTTTGCCAGCGTTGAAGACCACTTCTTCAGTACAATAGCGGGGATACTATCCCGGCCAGCGGATTTGTGTATGTTGAGATCTTTTAGGACCCTCGCTACAGCACGAGTGCGAAAGAAGATTTGTCCCATGGAATCATTGACGCGCTCAAGAACTGGCGGAGTCATAGCACTCTCTGGCAGCAAAGAGTTGGAGGCGAACTGCCTAGCAAAATGGTTAGCTTTCGCAAGAGAGTTAACGACTGAAGTGTCATCATCATTAGGTACTCTAATTCTTAGAGAATTATATCTCTTTCATACTTAAAGCGGGAGTAGGTAGAAGAGACATCTTTACAACGTTATATGCACACAAGACACTTAGAATTTTGAGCTTCATTGTAAACGGCTTCAACAAAAAAAAAAAAATAAAGAATTAAAAGATCAAAAACTGTTTAAGTGATTTTCGGACACCGAACAAACATTAGACGTACAAATAATTATTTAGATTCTGACCAACAACGTTCAGATTTTAAACATATTACACCATCAACCATCATCCATGATTTCACTAGTTTTGTTGTTTTTGCTACGTCAAACGATCTAAATACATAATTCACACAGCCTTAATTTTTTTTTTAAAGACATCATTAAATTTTACCATTAAAACCCAACATTAGTTTTAAAATTGAAAACTAAAAGTGTAAAAACCAAAATACGTAGATGTGTTTTGAACATTTTCATTTTCTTTTGAAATCATTGCTGTTTTTGTGGCTTGATCGTTTGATCGTCATCCGTGTCGTCAAAACTGACATTTCGGCTGTCTCACCCACCTCGATAAACTGTCACACTGCCATCGCTGCATTTGGAGTCTTGACTTCGAATCTGATTTCTATATTCGTCCAATTCTTGCATTCGATAGGTGCCTAGATTGACTTGTATCATTAGTGTTTCCATTATACGTTCGTTCTTAAGCGATTTTGATGGCAGGACAACAGTCAGGAGTTCACTTGGGGATATGCGACAAAGATTCAAGTCTCGTGTTAGTCTTTCCATAATGCATTCGAATTCGAATTGTGTGTCTTTGTTGGGAAGCATTTTCATTTTGTCCACTTTGCTTTGAGCCCATGCTAGCATGGCTTCAAATTTACGAATTTCCGGTGTTTGAAGGTCGCGGCACATGATCATCTGCACCATTGACTCGGAGAGATTAAGATAATCTGCTTGCCGGAAGAGGGCATGGGCTTTGTTTTCCACAAATGTGAGGATCATATTGACTAGCTCTGACGCCGAAGTGTAACGCCAGTAGTAGTTTTCTAGCGATATGAGCATTGGACAAACAACTTCGATACGCAGAAATTGTTTGCAGTGATGGAAGCAGGCTTGGAGTAACTCCGGAAGGTCGTAGTGTTCAGCAGCGCAGAGAAGACCTTTTAAAAAACAAAAATGAAACAAAGTGAACTATGTAGTTTGTTAAGCAAGCAGATCTTGAAAATGTCAAAGAAAATATCCTCGAGTCAAGCAGTGGCGCATAACATCAACTCACCCGGTATTGAAACGCACGTCAGTGGACACGTCCCCGTATGCAGATAATCTAATAACACTCGAAACGTTTCTGGATCAAACTCAATTATACTGAATTCTGTTTGGGCAAGTTTTGCTCTGTCGACTTTTTGTGCGTCTGCGCAAACTGACAGCCTTGGAACGGCTAGCGAATTATTTCCGGGTTTGTCTTTACCATCTTTGTCCTTACTTTCACGATCTACATATTTGTTTTAGATTTCTTGTTGTATATATATTTTTTTCATTTGAAATAAAAAGTGTCCTTACTTGAACAATCCTGTGAGGATATCCATTTCTTCTTGTCCTCGGGATTAAGAGAAGTATTTTTGTTTCTTATCGATCGCCCCCAGCCAGCAGTAATTGTGCCGAGACGTGAAAACGCTCGCTTCACCATTGGTGATGAAGGGACACTCTTTGGTCGGGCTGATTCAATATCGGGAACTGTAAGGTAATTGTTGCTTTTGGGTTTCTGATTTTGCGGTGAAACTAAAGATGGGGCTGGCCTAGCGAAGATTTCAGCGACGGGAATTTGAGGAGATCCAAATCCAGTTTGGATTCCATAGAGCATTTCCTAAAGCGAACAGAAATTTTTTTTTTAATTTTAGTGGGGCTTAAACCCCATTTATTCAAGCTACAAGTGTATCTTAAGAACTAACTTAAAATCTAAACTTATAACTACTACGAGTGGGGATGGGTTAAAAGGTGTTTCAGGTTATGGGTGCTGATATTGAAATCAAATGAATTCGGAAAGAGAGAGCATGAGAAGCGTCAGTTCGAAGATGTTGAGAGAGCCAACAGCAGGAATGAAGTTCGGAGGTTTTATCGGAAGGTAAAACAGCTGGCTCAAAGTCATCGAGCAAGAACCGATGCCTGCAGAGATAAACAAGGGAACATCATAATACAATCGCAGTAAATGCTGGGGATTTGGAAAGACCACTTCTGTAGACTGTATAACGGCGACGACCAACAACCCCTCCGTCAGATAGGAGCCTTTTATCGTACACGATGACAGCCAACAATTCCGTGAACCCGGCCTAGAAGAAGTGAAAACGGCTGAAATCCAATAAAGCCGCTTGCGCAGATGGTCTTGCTGCCGAGCTGTTCAAAGCAGCTGGCGACGATCTAGATAGGAGCATACACCAAATCATCTGTAAGATATGGAATTGAACCTCAGCATTGTTTGCCCGATCCTGAAAAAGGGAGATCCTCTAAACTGCGCCAACTACAGAGGAATCAGTCTACTTAACATCGCCTACAAGATCCTCTCTGCCGTAATGTGGCTTCAGGACAGGAAAGTCAACCATCGACCAAATTTTCACGTTGCGACAGATTCTGGAAAAAACCTATGAACTCCAAATCGATACTCACCACCTCTTCATCGATTTTAAGGCCGCGTATGACAGCATCTACAGAGACGAACTGTATAAAGCTATGTCTAGATTTGGCATCCCTGCCAAGCTCGTTCGCTTGTGCAAAATGACGATGGAGAACTCACACTGTTCCATCAAGGTTGGCAATGAGCTTCCGGAATCTTTCGACGTCAAAAAAGGATTCAGACAAGGCGATGCACTGTCGTGCGATTTCTTTAACATCCTTCTTGAGAAGATAGTCCAAAACTCCACCGTCAACACCAGAGGCACTATCTTCCAAAAATCCGTTCAACTTCTCGCGTACGCCGATGAAATTGATATAACGGGAAGAACACAGCGCGATGTCAATGGCGCCTTTGTGAGAATTGAGACAGAAGCGGCAAAAATGGGTTTAGCGGTAAATGAGGGAAAAACGAAGTATATGCTGTCTTCGAGAAAGGACACCCAACACCGACGGCTCGGACAGAACGTCACAATAGACGCATACAACTTCGAGGTAGTAGAGGAGTTTGTCTACCTAGGCTCCGCTGTTAACACGGGCAATAACACCAGCGCCGAAATAAGACGAAGAATTACTCTTGTAAATCGCTGTTTCTTTGGGCTTAGAAAGCAATTGAGTGGAAAAGCCCTCTCTCGAGCAACTAAGGTAAACTGTACAAAACCCTCATCATCCCTCTCCTGCTGTATGGTGCAGAAGCATGGACCTTGACAAAATCGGATGAATGTGCCTTAGGCTGTTTCGAGAGGAAAGTTCTTCGGGTCATCTTTGGCCCCGTGTGCATTGATGGGGAATGGAGAAGAAGATACAACAGCGAACTTTACGGGTTGTACAACGACGTGGACCTAGCCAGAAGGGTCAAGGTCCAGAGACTCAGATGGCTCGGTCATTTAGAGCGCATGGACACCAATGCTCCGGCCCGAAAAGTCTTCGACACTATTCCCGAGGGACGCAGAAGGAGAGGAAGACCGCGACTCAGGTGGCGCACACAAACGGAAGAAGACCTCAATCAACTTGGAGTGCAAAACTGGAGACAGCTAGCTAGGGACCGAGCTGGCTGGCGGAGACTGTTGATTGAGGCCCAAGTCCACACCGGACTGTAGCGCCAACTTAAGTAATATCGTTTTTTTTTTGTCGTCCGGAACTGTTCCAAACGATTCTGGATTCGTTCACTTGGCACAAGATGACAGTTCTTGTTCTGAATAGAACAGAAAAACGGTTCCGAATTTGATGTCGGAACCAAAAACAGAATCACGCATACATGCACACACTCGCACATACGTACTCGCTGCCATGTTTACAAATAAAGAAAATAAAAACAAAGTCATGTCATCTGCAATTCTGCATATGAGGTTTCACAAATACATAACCATTCAACCCTTAGAAGCAAAAAAAATGTGTTTGGATTTTCGTTTGGTATCCGAAATCCGACAGTTCTCCAATTCCAATTCCAGATTACCAAAAAAAAAAAAAAAACGCTATAAGTAAGTACCTTTTAACAAAACCTAATGTAGAGTATGGGGAAGAAATTGAAGTTCACGGTCACATAAAAGTCCGAGATCCCTTATAATTTCTACTATCTGTACGGGATGGCTATGATGGCTTAAGATGGCTTACGTGAAAAGGTAATTGTGTGACATTTGCTAATGTTGAGTACTAAACAACTTTTGGTAGACCAAGTTGAGAAATTGTCGATATCTTTTTGGAGGAGAGATTTATCTTCAGTTGCTGCAATGTTTCTGAAAAATTTCGTATCGTCAGCCAATCGTTGTCAATGTCATTGATTGTAAGGATAAAGAAGAGAGGGCCTTAATGACTACCTTGGGGTACGCCAGAAGTGGCTAGAATAGGATTGGAACGAATGGATCTAAACCGGACATAATATTCACGGTTCTCAAGGTAAGAAGTAATCCATTTCAGGAAAAGGGGTTCAAAGCCTAAACAGGAGAGTTTAAAGACTAAAAGTTTATGAGAAATTTAGTCAAACGCCTTACTGAAGTCAGTGGAGACCATATCAACTTCATTCCCGTTTTCTAACGCTCTTAGAGTAAATGAAACAAATTCTACAAGGTTTGTTATGGTGGATCTGTTTTTTTTTTTTTTTAAAGAAACCGTGCTGAACTGGACTTATTAAGGACCTGCAACGGAAACTGAGGAATTCGTGTAAAATGCTTTCAAAATCTTTGGGGATATGAAAAAGTTTAGCAATTGGTCGATAGTTTTTCACCTCACTCTTCGACCCCTTTTTATGAATTGGAGTTATGAAAGATGATTTCCATTTTTTAGAAAATGTTCCTTGAGATAAGGAAAGGTGAAAAATTTTTGATAAAGGAGAAGATATACGTTTTTTAGCAAAAAAATTTTGGGTGGGTTAACGAAAGCGTCGCTAATCAGTGGTTTAGCTAAGAACACGGTCACTGAACGGGTGAATTCATTCGAAGGGATCAAATCTGACTTGGGGAGCGCTCTTTAGGGGTAGGATCTGTTTCCGTTTTTGTTTGTTGTCAAGTAACTAGTAATCGCCCTAGACTGTATGCAAGGCCAGTACCGACGACCACTAGTTAGGCTCTCTTTAACTTTTAACCAGATTTTTTTTCTTGTTTCTTTTGATTTAGTTGTTTATATGTATTATGTTAGTTTTAGTTTTCTTGCAAACATAAATCAAATTTTGTAATGCAAACACTTGATTAAAATTCGAGCATGATTTATATCTATACAACTTCCGTGTTTCTTTGGAAGGCATGAAGTCTAGCATGCATTATGCTTGAGGAATGAATTTCAGGGGGTGTGGAGGAGCAGCAGAGAGGTAAGCGCGATGTGATGACGTCATAGGGACGTTCGTTAATGGGGGACTTAGCCTACCATCGACCAGCTAAGTCCCAAGGAGTGGTGTGGGTAGTCGGTCTGCAACAACACCAGCAGACCCAAAGATGACCCAAATTGCGCAACAGTCGACACATTACAGAAAAGCATCGGAGGGAGTTTAGTGGCATTTGTTGTTTTCTGTTTTTGTACAGGTCCATCAGGTCCGGAATGTACTCATCATTAAGTTGAGAAAATTTGTTTTCAATGGCCGATGGAGCTGTGCAGTCGGGTAAGAATGGACCCAGCGAAAAGTTCGGTAAATACTCAAAATACTTGCAATCTGGCTTAAACGAGTCTTTAGAGAATGAATCTTCAAAATATGTTGCAAAGTAGTTGGCTATAGTTAAACTATCATTGGAAGTTTCATCATTGAAGGACAGCGAGGATGGATACCCATCTCACTTTCTTTTGTGATTAACGAACTGAAAGAAGGATTAAGGATCGTTATAAAAAGGTTAGATTGAGTTTTGATTAAGTAGTGTTCTTGATAGAGAGAATTGTACAGTTCATTGAAATGGATATAAGCACCAAGATACTTAGAGTAGTCAGTTGGGCATTGAGAGCGTAGGAAAGTTTCCCACAGTTTGTTCCTTTGGTTACGCAATGATCTAAGGAGAAACTCTACGTGCGTCGTCGTCGCGTCGGTCGGAAGGAAGGGACATGCAATGTAATTGAACTGTGTAGTTCATTGTAATAAAGGTTTGTGGCTTCTTCAACAGACAAATTTATAATATCAAATGGAATTCTGTTAAGATAATCGTTAATGTGGGAGAATTGGGCCTTGTGAAAATCATACAAAATATGATGTGAAGTCGGTGCAACTTCTAGGTATGAGTTAAGGTAGAACGTTAATAACAAGGGAGGGTGATAAGTGATAACTATCAATAGCTGTAAGTATAAGGGGACAGAGAGAGACTGACGAGTTATCTGGGTCGGTTGAAAAAATAAGGTCAAGCTGACGGTTCATATTTTTGAGAACGCAGCTCACTTGACTAAGACTTGAATCAGTTAAGTGATCGACAAAGACATTCTTTTGCCGAGGAGGGATTATAAATGTAATTTGTACCGTAGTCTGACACTGTCCATTTAAGGTGTGGAAGGTTGAAATCAACACAAATTAAAATTTCATCTAGTGGTCAATAGCAGTTTAATATGTTTGTAGAGGTTGGGAAGGCAGTATGTAGAAGCACATTAGATAAACAGACGTTTTAAGAAGTTTTATTTTAACTGAAACAAAATCAACTTCAGGCGTGCTTGAGATTGAAAAAAGGGATGAGTCGAATGCATTTTTGATTGCGATAAGGACAACTCTGCAAGGAGAGCCTATGGTGGGCCGATCATCATCACAATAGATATTAAGAGAAGAGGGAAACAACCCTTGGTTATTGATGGTGGGGGTCAGGTTAGTTTCAGTCAAAGCGAAGACATCAAAAGGATGGGAGTGTGATTGTCTTAAGACCGAATTGGTTTTAGATCGAAGACCTCTTACATTTTAATAATAAATAGTAAGAGGGAGTCGTTGATGAGTTTGAGCAAAGTTTGTATAAGGAACGAACAAAACGATAGTGATCATTTCTGTTGCGTTGCAGGTGAGATATTCGCTTGGACTGTAAGTATTGACGGAAAGTATTCAATTCATCCTTTACTTTTTGTGGTGGTAAATGAAAGCTGTCATGATATTTATTAAAAATGTTCATGAGCTTAGAAAATTCAGAAGGCAGACCTTCCTGTTGGATGGAAACCAAAACGATTACAGAATTCGTGAGAACAATTGAATTTTAAAATGATAGCGTCTTTCAAAATTTTCATGAAAATAATGTATGTCATCAAAAAGAAAACAAAACAAAAACAACTTACCTGAAAAACTCGACTCCGCACCCCCAGTATCGCTCTAACACCAATAAAACGTGCCTTCTGCTTTGACTGGCCAACCAAAAACACAACATCGAATAGATGAGCATTTTGAATACATAATGGCTCTTCGTTGAGAAAAACTCGTGTGAAATCCTTAGCCAGTTGATCATAGTCTTCAAATTGATCGCGCACAGAGTCGAGTAACGGTGATGATGGTCGCATGTGTCCTATAAAAGTTAAGAGTTCAAAACACGGCGTCCTAATTTGTCTGAAGTCCTCTTAATATCAATTTACTCACCAATTGGCCGCCATGAACCCCTTCGATAAGGTTTAGGGATCTGACCAGTTTCTGCATGATTCGATAGGTTCATAACCAAGTCTTCCAGCATTTGGGAGCGTGTTCGTTCTTGCATGCGTGCAAATTTAGGCGCTGAATATGAGGCACGCTCGCCATTGACAATTTTTGTCAATAACCATTCACTGCAAAATTAACAAATGTTGAACTTGACTAAACTGAAAAAAAAAAATCTAAATCCTACCGAAACATCGGCCCTTTCTCAAAAACAGATTGTTCCCACAAATAAGGCTTATAGGCACCAACTTCATCTCTTGTCACCACAGAAACTTCATATCTTGTAGGCTTGTGTTTAATTCTAGCCGATACTCGAACCTTAAAGTAATCAGAGATTAATTTTGAAAGGTGTAAAGACTCAATTACAATCCTTCTTACCAATATAAATGTGTGTAGAAAATGACTTTTTATGCAAGCGGGGCTAAAGCGTGTATTGTCAGCTTCTAAGAATACAACACAAACAATATCATTGCCGATATGACGTTTACGTTGTAATTTCTGGGGATCATGTTTTTCATAGGGCAATAATGTTGATACATGAAACATTATTTCAATATTACGCCAGTTTGTGTAAACTGAATAAAGTCCTGTGGAAACAAACAAAAAAAAAACGTTAAAAGATTGTCATCCAAATACACTGCCGCTCATCAGAATAGGTTCACTTTTTACGTACTTTACTGTTGGACGCTCTTCATATACATTGTATTAAAACGACACAATCTGTGTATGAAAAAGCATAATTAATAATACGCTTAATTTGGGAGAACAAATTTTCTCTTATGGCCTACCGTTATTCTCAAACGCTAGCTTAACTAAAACTAAAGTTCTTTTCGGATCATCTTTGTAAGTAACTTATGGCGTTTTTAATTTTAATTTTTAGTCTTAAAAAAGCAATCTTGTTTTAAAAACAGAAGGGAATTCTCTTTTTACTTGCGACATATAGAATATATGGCAAGTATTGAATTCGTAAAACAAAAATTTGAGATGATGATGAGATATGACATTACGATGATAGAGAAGTCGAAAAAAGTGGGTCCGGCAATTCCGTCTGTCTGTCTGTCTGGAAGTTTACAGGCACCTACAGCCTTAACCACTAGTCCGATTGACTTCAAACTTGAAAATTAGAGGTTTGAGCAAAAACTCATATCCTAGTTTTTTTATTTTAATTTTAAAAACAAAATTTAGGGTAGCCACGATACGATTTTTTTTAGCCAAAAACCAAAACTTTCAATTTTCTCCAAAACGGCTCCTATGATTTTTTTTAAAACTTCCTCGAATTTTATTTTTTTAAACATTCATGTATTTTATGTAACAAAAAAAAAATTCGTATTGCTCCAAAACGGTACCTCCCATGGAACCGGTTTTTTGTTATAAGATTTTCTCGAAAAATAAAAGTCCAATCAGCGTAATTTTTTTTTTGAAAGTACGTATATATTATTTTTATTTGGATTTTTAAAAAATATTTTAAAAAATTTTTCTTTCAAAATTCTGTATCTCAAAAACGGATCAATTTTAAAAATCCCAATTGAAGTATAATATGTATATTTACATGTTCTTGAAAACTGCAAACCTAAATTAATTTTAAGACATTTTTGAAAAATTTTATATTTAAAAAATTAATTTAAAAAGAAACGGCTCAGACGATTTTCAAAAAAAAAGAAATTCAATAAATCAAGAATAAGGCTTTTTTTATTTTTTTTTTTTTTAATTCCCACGCCTCTTTCCCCCCCAGATATCGCACGCGCTGGGGTCCATTTTCACCGAGTACGATTGCAATTACGGTTGCTAGTCGTGTCGGCACTTAATTAGAAATTATTTGAAATAAAAAAAATAAAAAAAATCGATGGCGATACGAACGTTAGGAAGGCAAGAGTTAGGGACTGCTTAATGCAAGCAGGTACAAAAAGGAAAAACAAAATAAATCAAAGTTTTAAATTAAAATCTTACAAAAAGCAAAAAAAGTAAAAATGCAAAATATAAAATCCAAAAATTTTAAAATTTTAAAGTCAAAAAATTATAAAAACACGAAAAAAAAACAATGAATAAACGTGTAGAAGACACTTGTCAAGTAAGTAAGTAAGTAAAAAAGTAAAATTACAAACAATACAAAAAATACAAAAAAACGTTTAAGAACTTGGAACACTGGTTTTAAGAATTAGTTTTAGCTTGTTTTTATTGATATTAAAGTCAAATAAGTCTTCATACGCATTCAATAGCTTACTCATTCTTGTCAGTGGCTCATGCATTCCGTAGTTAGTTCTATGTTGGGGGACTTTAATCAAATTATGAGAACGCAAAATATAATCTCCACCTCTGTAATTAAAGAAGATAGAATTCAAAATATCTGGAGCATCAGTGACACCAGTAATAATTTGATGAAGGAAAACTATATCATTATTTGTTCTCCTTTGACACAGTTTTTGCATCTGGAAAAATGCAAGTCGATCATCGTTAGAAGGGATATTATTGGGGTCAAACCATTGAAGCCTTTTAAAGGCAAAACGTGTAAAATTGCGTTGAACTGATTCTAGTCTCTCAATATGTATCGCATAATGAGGAGACCAAACTTGTGATGCATATTCGAGATGGGGCCGAACCAAACTATTGTACAAGGCATAGGAAACGTTAGGGCCAAGGAATTCCTTGGACCAACGCTTAATAAACCCTAACATTGAATTAGCTTTATTGACGATGTTATTAATGTGTTCTGAAAAATCTAAATTAGATGTGAAAAGAACTCCTAAGTCCCTAACTTTTAAGACACGGGATAATATGTGTTGGGATATAACATAATCATAAGATGTAGGAATACGCTTTTTGGAAATAGTCATTGTCTGAAATTTTCTTCAAATTATTCTTTTCGCACCATACAACAAATTTATTTATATCATCTTGCAGTTGAACGCGATCTTCATTGCATGAAATATTTTTGAAGATCTTCATATCATCTGCAAAGATAAGAATTTTACTACTTCGAACACTTTGAAGGTTTGAATTTGTTTGGCATTTAAATTTTTGGAATTAAATGTATTTACGAGGTACATATTTTAATTTAAATTTTTATTTATGAATTTTATTTTATATATTTTTTTTTTTCATATTTTTTTAAATATTTTTTTTTATGAGTTATAATTTGGAATACAGGAGCAAGTTCGTACGACCGAGTCGTGCACATTTTTTTTTTCAGAATCAACACTGTCACTTTTGCCCAATTGAACGCTTTCAGAATGCTTTTTTAACTTACAGATTGATTAAAAACGCCATTAATTTCAACTATTTATTTTGTATTTTTGAATAGTGAGTATTGCCACTGTTCTTTAAAACAGTTTAGGAAATTCGATTTGGAATAGAGTTATCTGATTTTTCGAGATGTAAAGGGTGTTTTTTTTAGAGGTATATAACTTTAAATTGCAATAAAATAACGATAGAATATTCGATTGACATGATTTTTTATTTATTCGAAAGATAATCTTGTGGCATTACATTTTAAATATGATTTCTGGCATATGACTGCCACGGCTCGCTCGGATGTGGTCCAATCTGGACGTCCAATTTTCGATGAATTTTTCCAACACTTGTGGCCGTATATCGGCAATAACACGGCGAATGTTGTCTTCCAAATGGTCAAGCGTTTGTGGCTTATCCGCATAGACCAATGACTTTACATAACCCCACAGAAAATAGTCTAGCGGTGTTAAATCACAAGATCTTGGAGGCCAATTCACAGGTCCAAAACGTGAAATTAGGCGGTCACCAAACGTTTCTTTCAATAAATCGATTGTGGCACGAGCTGTGTGACATGTTGTGCCGCCGCCGTCTTGTTGGAACCACAGCTCCTGGACATCATGATTGTTCAATTCAGGAATGAAAAAGTTAGTAATCATGGCTCTATACCGAACACCATTTAATGTAACGTTGTGATGGCCACCATCATTTTTGAAGAAGTACGGACCAATGATTCCACCAGCCATAAAGCGCACCAAACAGTCAGTTTTTCTGGATGTAACGGTGTTTCGACATACAATTGAGGATTAGCTTCACTCCAAATGCTGCAGTTTTGTTTGTTGACGTAGCCATTCAACCAGAAAAGCGCTTCATCGCTAAACAAAATTCGCTTATGAAAATCGGGCCCATTCGACGAATCTACGCCTTGCTTGATGATCGTTTGGCTTCAATTCTTGCACGAGTTGGATTTTGTAAGCACGCAAACCAAGATCCTTAAACAAAATCTTCCATAAAGTGGATGGACACAGATCCAATTCCTGTGCTCGATGGCGGATGGACTCATTCGTGTCTTCCTCAATGCTACGCTCTACAGTAGCAATAGTTGCTTTTGTACTCTCCTTACGGCGCACGGTTGTCCAAAATGACTTATCTCGTTGCAAAAATCATAACTTTTGAACGGATTGAGGCAGCGGTATAATTTTTTTTTTAATTTGAAGGAAATTTCCAGGGCTGTTACACCAATGAATTTCAAGAAAATTATTTCACAGGGTGTTTCGGAATCATCGGCCGAAAACAGATTTTCTCAAAAAACGAAATTTATAGAAAAAAGAATTGAAGTAAAACTTTAAAAATTGTCTTTAGTTTTGCAAATGTTGATAAAAACAAAATGATGGCCCCCTAAGTGTTTATAGGGTGTTCTAAAATAAAATTCATCACAACAGTGGATGCGAAAATTTGGCAAAGAAACTTTTTTTTTTTGCTTTAAGCGGTCAATAATAATGGTTTATACCTTTTTAAGTGACATATTTTATATGAAACAGTAAAGGGAAAAAATAAACGGACCAAAAAAAAATTAAAAAAAAAATCAAGTATAATTAAAAACATATAGGATAGGTACATATATTAAATAAAAAAAATATACATAAACTATCTTAAACAATAATTATAAATTTTCAGTAAAAAGTTCACTGCCATCATCATCACTTTTAATATTTAATAGACTAATCAGCTTTGGACAGTAGCTTTTTTTGAGCTCTTTTTGGGATCTAACGTGTCTTAAAGATGAAACAAGTGGATCTGATGATATGGATAGCATATTAAATAAATCTTCATTTTGTCGTTTCCTTGAAACCTTGAGAGTATTGGATAATAGATATCGCTTGTAATCTTTATTCCTTGCTTCCTCTGAAAGTTCCCCTATTGGTAAAATTTGATGGCTTATTAGTTCTCCACCGTGGTCCAGAATCTTGTGAAGTGTTGGGGTCAAGAGTTTGTGACTATATTTCGATTTTAAAAGATCCGAAGTGTTTTTTGTATACTCGTTAAATTTATCTTTATTAATATAATATTTAATATAAATTAATAAAATTTTTAATTTTAATCAATAAAAATTTTATAATAATATTTCTCTCTACCTGTTTTATTGGACCATAAAATAAGGATCTATAATTAAAAATATCCTTCAACCTTAGATCATTTTGGCCTAGTAATTGCAGGAATCTACTTAAGTAGGAAAATTAAAGTAGGCAGATTATAAAAATTGGTAGATATGGTAAAACATTTTGCAAAACCTATATCAATTTATATTCGGAATAAAATCCAAAATAATATTTTTTTTTTATTCTAAGGCAAAAAAAAAATTAGAGTTTCATCCGTTGCTGGTTTTTACAAGTACCATACATTTTATGATACTTGTGGGTTTTTCGACAACCTTATGAATGACTTTTTTATTAATTATTATTATCATTATTAAAATAAAGTAAGAAAATGTTATGTTTACGACGCACTTTTCGAAAAAAATTGACATCAAAGTCAAAAATTATCACGGACAAGAACATCGGGACATCCTTCAAAAAATAATATCTGACCAATAAAAAAAAGATAAAAAAATTTGTAAATGCAGTTACAATGGCTAATATTTCTTCTTAAAATTAAAACCTTAACATCGTTGCTAGCATTACTATTAACAGAGAACGAACCGTTTACGTGGGTCAAGGTATGCCAAAAAAAGCGTTTTCTCAAGCCTTTATTTTTTTTTCAAAGTTCAAAATCTCGGCAGTGCGCAAGTATGCGCAGCTAAATATTTTTCTTTTGGCTCAACAATTGGTTGATACACATACCCTATTCGGCTTAATGCATGGACTTGGATGGATTTTTTTGTAGCTCTATTCAAACTCGATAAATTGTAAAAAAAATGGTGTTTTTTTGTTTCATTTATTAAAACCTTAAAAATTATTTTTTTTTTCAATTTCAAATTTAAATTTACTTATAAGTAATTAAACCAGGAACTATTAACAAAAAATAAGATTTTTCATTCAATATGCCATAATCGCAAAAATGAAAATAAGGAATTTTGTTTTTTTTTTTCTTTTTTTTCTCTAGAAAAAAATTAACTAACTTTGAAGAGCCCTATAAATTAAACTAGAGATCAAAAAATTATTTTGTTTGCTGTTTTTGAAGCTCTGTCTATATTTCTCTTAGAAATAAAAAACAAAACAATAAAAATAAAACATCAGATTTTGTATTTTTGCCACGACTTTTCCCTTTTTGGACAACTGTGCGGCGGCGTCTCTCGGGATGCGAGTTACCAATTAGAGTAAACATGGTGCGAAAACGTTCCATGGTTATTCGAATAAACTGCTCTGATGGACGATTTTGTCGACGATAAAATGGACGTAGTGCGCGATACGTATTCCGCACAGAACCATTATTTTCGAAATAAAATTCATGATGAATTGCTAAACCAAACTGAGAATCAATCACTTGACAGCTGTTAAATCGGTCGCCGTCTTGAAAAGTAATGCCAATTTAAGGTTCTATTCTTCGAAAAAAAAACACCCTTTACAAGCGGAATCTCTGTCCATGCTTTTCTTGTTATTGTCACTCGGAGGTCCTCAAACATTCACACTAATGTTATGAAGGCCATAACAACAACTTGACATTTTGGCTCTGGATCCACTGTGGAAATGATATTTCATGCTGTAAGGACTTGTTTTGAACTACATGTTTTTAGGCACAAGTATGAATGTTTTTTTTTTGCACGAAAAATAATTCCGAGTAGTGATAGTGATAGGGATATCGTAAATTATTTGAGGGAATTCGAAAATGGGATGATCTTGGAGAGTTGTTGAGTCGGGCGCAGCTGGAAGCGCCCCTCGAAAATGAAAATGCAAATGAAAGTGATCATGAACTTGATAAAGCAAATGAGGACGCTGTCCCTGAAAACCAAGAGCATATTGTTCCGTTGTTGGTTGAAGATGAAGACGGTCGATCTGTGCCTAAGCCCATTGACATTCAACGGCTTATTTGGAAAAAAATCGCTTGTGTATGATGAAGAGAAATACAATTTCACGGTTGAAACGTCTTCCCTCCCATCTTGATTGCGTGACAGCTTGTGAATTTTGCAAGTACATGAGGATTTTGATTTGCATGCCAGTCTATAATTATCCAAGTGTTCGTTCATATTGGAGTAATAAACGTAGATATCAGGGCATAAAAGAAACTATGACGGTGAATCGATTTGAAAAAAATAAGACGAATTCTGCATTTCAACGACAACGACAAACACAGGCCTGTAAACGACTCCAATCATGACAGCCTCCATAAGCTTTTTCCGCCTCGGAAAAATTGTAAGCTCCCGACAAAGCAAGAAGTTATGGCTAAATAGGTGTCGAAGAATACGTCACAAGTTACGAAGGTATCGAGATGTCTTCCGTGAGCTGGAAGGATAACAAACAAGTGACTTTTTTGTCAATGTAAGTTGGTGCAGATCCTGTTTCAAGCATAGAAAGGTACGACAAGACTGAAAAGAAGAGAAAAAATGTGCACGACTCGGTCGTACGAACTTGCTCCTGTATTCACAATTATAAGTCATTAAAAAAAATTAAAAAAAAACTCATAAATAAAAATTTAAATTGAAATATGTACCTCAAAAATGGATTCAATCGGAAAAAATTGATGTCATATGATTTCTTAAAAAAATGTTGGTTTTTTCAATTTTTTTTAATTTATTTAAAAAAAAATTAAACTTTGAAAATATACCTCGTAAATACATTTCATTCCAAAAATTTAAATGCCAAACAAATTTAAACCTTATTTTTGATTTATTGAATTTTTTGTTTGAAAATCGTCGGAGCCGTTTTTTTTTAAATTAATTTTTTATATATAAAATTTTTCAAAAATGTCTTAAAATTAATTTGGGTATGCAGTATTCAAGAATATGTAAATATACATTTTATGAGTATATTTCGATTTTTAATATTGATCCGTTTTTAAGATACACAATTTTGAAAAAAAAGTTTAAAATATTTTTTTAAAAATCCAAAAAAAATTTTGAAATTTTTTTGAATACAACAAATTATTTGGACAATATATACGTACATTCAAAAAAAAAATTACGCTGATCGGACTTTTAGTTTTTGAGAAAATCTAATAACAAAAAAACGGTTCTATGGGAGGTACCGTTTTGGAGCAATACAAAAAAAAATTTTTTACATAAAATACATGAGTGTTTAAAAAAATCAAATTCGAGGAAGTTTAAAAAAAATCGTAGGAACCGTTTTGGAGAAAATTTAAAGTTTTGGTTTTTTGCCTTAAAAATCGTATGGTGGCTACCCTAAATTTTGATCTTAAAAAAAAAATGAAAAAACTGGGATATGGGTTTTTGCTCAAACCTCTTATTTTCAAGTTTGAAGTCAATCGGACCAGTGGTTAAGGCTGTAGGTGCCTGTAAACTTCCCGACAGACAGACAGACGGAATCGCCGGACTCACTTTTTTCGACTTCTCTATCATCGTAATGTCATATCTCATCATCATCTCAAATTTTTTTTTTGTACGAATTCAATACTTGCCATATATTCTATATGTCGCAAGTAAAAATATATCATATCCAAAAATCGTCAAAGAATACAACGCCCATATGGGCGGGGTGGATTTGATGGATTCGTATTTGGGACGGTACCGTATCCGCATGAAAAGTAGAAAATGGCACACAATCAGCCAACAAGAGGTAGGCCCAGCAGGAAATTTGTAATGAGAAAAGATGTCTGAAACGAAATTCAGTATTGAAAAGATTCGAGGAAGCGAAACGAAGACTGGAAAATTTCCGTTGAAGCTTATTTCCAAATGAAAGGACTTTGGAAGGCTGTTTCTCATGGTAGTGAGACGGAGAATGATGCAACGAAGCTCTTACACGCAAAATCGGAGCTTATACTGCTTGTTGAAAGATCCATTTATCCTCATATAAGACATTGCAAAAGCGCTAAGGAGATTTGGGATTCTCTTAAGATTTTTCAAGATTCTGGTCTTGCGAGGAGAGTAAGGCTCATCCAAAAGCTGTGCTCTACAAAATTGAAAAATTTTTCTCCCGTAGGCGTAGATGCGTACGTTAACGATGTGTTAAATACATCATTAAAGCTCAGGTCTGTTGGTCTTAACCTTGATGAAGAATGGATAGGATCAATGCTTTTAGCTGGTCTTCCCGAAGAATACAAGCCAATGATAATGGGAATCCAAAGCTCTGGAATTCTTATTACAGGGGACAGTATTAAAACAAAACTTCTTCAGGACGTTAACTTGGATGTGAGTCATGATACTGCTTTTGTTGGCAAGAATAAGAATAACTTTGGGAATAAGAACTTTATGTCCTAAATGTTACAACTGCAACAAATTTGGCCATATTGCTGCTAAATGTCCAAAAAAGAATAAGAACCATAAAGAAAAGAAGAATGCGATGTTAGGATGTTTTTCAGTTACGGCACTTGAAAAAAAGAATGTTATTTCGATTCGGGAGCGTCAGCTCACATGTGCTCAAATAGTGCATGCTTTTCAAGTAAGATGGAAAATCCTAATTCTGAGGTTATTGTTGCAAATAATTCGAAAATGCAAGTCCAAGATGTAGGTAAAGTCGAAATTAAGGTATCTATTGGAAAATTCAAGGAAAGTGAAGTCCTTCACGTTCCTGACTAATACATTA
This sequence comes from Sphaerophoria taeniata, assembly GCA_943590905.1. Taxonomy (NCBI): domain Eukaryota; kingdom Metazoa; phylum Arthropoda; class Insecta; order Diptera; family Syrphidae; genus Sphaerophoria; species Sphaerophoria taeniata. The sequence continues at coordinate 76,465,652 of OX016542.1, read as the reverse complement.
ATCTTTTATCTGTCTCGAAAATTGTTCAGAAGGGTTTTTCAATGATTTTTTCCAAGAATGGATGTTTAGTGTGTTTTAATAAATTTCATAATAAAAATTATTAATTTTATTAATAAATGAAATAATCAAAAATTTTTGCAATTTTTTTCATTGCTTCTGATATGGGTTTCAATGAAGCCTTTTATGCATGTTGTATCAAAAATGATACAGCCATATTTTTCCAAATAAAACCGTTATTTCACATACAGGATTTGTGAAAAAAAATTCAGTATATATAAACATTAGGGTGGTTCTTATTTGCTTTTTTTCGAAAATTAATGAAGACATCTGCTCAATCGTCTCCAAATAAATAAAAAAAATAAAAAATCCTTGTAAAAAAAATCAGGGAAATTAAAACACTAATAAAATTTTTTGGTAGATATGCAACATTATTAAAACATTGCAACACATTTAGTTGACGCAATTTCCAAAAAATTGGTTGAGCCGTTTTTGGGAAATCTAGAAAAGAGTGTTATAAACCCAAAAGGTTCTACAAAAATGGATCTCTTTTCCGATTTTTTTGTTATTGAAGAATATATTTTAAATAATATCTTGGAATGCAATATCACTAAGAATAATGTTAAGTATAATTTTTGCAAAATTTTAACAAAATCGGTAAAGCCGAAATGGAGATATATGGGAATAGTCCAAAAACTAGCCGCAAAGTATCAAGTATTAGAATTTCACTTCGATACAGGGCCAGTAATGAGCACCTATGGATAAATATCTGAAAAAATTAGAGGATTTTTTTAAATTTATTTGGAGATGATTGAGAGGATGTCTTCATTAATGTTATCTTAAGGACCACCCTAATAAACATATTCACGTCCAAAAATATTTTTTTTTTAAGAAAATAAAAAATCATGCATTTAAGGGTTAGAATCGGTATGAAAAAAATAAGGATAGTAAAATCAAACGTTGAAAAAAAGCATTAGTAAAAATTTTAATTCATATAAATTTTAAGATTGAGTGAACTCCAGTCACGCGTCGCGTCGAGCAAGAAGAACGGGAAGGCCTTAAGAAAACAAAAAATGAGATGAGTCGTTACAATGTATATGTATATAAAAAGAGTCCAAGAGTAAGGTGGAAAAAAAAGTGAACCTATTCAGATGTGCGGCAATGTATCTTTGTTAAAATTTACCTGTTAAATCATGAACAGTATCAAGGCCACCTTTGTACTTATCGAAACCACGAAGTCTACATCTATCACCTAATAGCTGTAGAAATTCTTCAAATAACGATGAATTTTCATTATTGTCTAATATCTGCTCTTCAGTATATTGATCTTCTTTAACAAAGATTACACCAACTTTAAGTTCAGATTTAATAAAAACCTGAAAGAAATTGTAAGGCATACAAGTAGATTAAAACACAAAGGATTTAAAATTAACTAAATTCAATAAATTAACAACACACTGTTAAGTTAGATTGAATCAGCATGAGAAACCAGATCTAAGTAGGACTGTCAGGTCAGTTATAAATAAAAGAAATAAATAAATAGAGCGGCGCGACAGCTTTTGAAGAGCAAAGGCCTAAGTGGCTTACCCTCATCAACAATTCTCTGGGTGCGTGTGAAGAATTGAGGGGACCTACAATTTAACGCCGATTCCGAACGGCAAAGTTGAGAAGCACTTTTTCATGACAGATTGATACTCTTGGAAGTTTTGTCAGTTCTCCGCAAGAGGCAGTGCCCGTGAAAGATGGAATAAAAACTATGGACACGAGTAGGACTCGAACCCACGACATTCTGCTTAGCAGACGCAAATTATAAGTCGCTTTTCGTCTTTTAAAACTTCACATTTGAAGAGTTTGCGTTAGCCTTTCAGGGGCCTGATTATGGGATTCGCGGCGAATCGTTTTGCTAGCGAGTTTGAAATTTTTCAATTATTACGTTCGCTTATGTCTTCTTCGTTTTGAATTCGACCAATTAACGAATTCGAAGGCGTATTTGAAATGTCAATATGTTTACTGGCGAGTTGAAATACGACAGCTTTTTATTGGCGGATTCACAGGCGAAAGAGTGTTTATTCAGAGTTACCACCATGATTTATTTTGGTTTATGTTTGCTATTGCGTACGTGTTGGTTTGTTTTAGTTTAGTCTACTCACAGCTTACAATGCACTAAGTGATCAGTGTTGCCGCAAGCTGAAATAAAAAGTCGCTAGGCACACCTATAAAATTCGCTAGATTGGCTAAAATTTCGGAGAAAAAAAGTCGCTAGATGTCGCTAGAAAAAATTGCAAAATAATAAACAAAAAAAAAAACTTTTCTTTGACATTTTTTTCTGAAAAATAACAACAAAATAAATAAATTCACTCTGTTATCCCCTTTTCAGGAATAAAACAAAAATGAGAAAATAAATATATTTCCTCAGAAATACTTTACAGCTAGTTAAAAACAAAGAAATTCAGTCTAGCTTGTTTCTAGTTTTATAAAGTTAAGAAAAATAAATAAAATAAACAGTTGCGAAAATAAATATCATACTTGTAAGTAGGTTAATTCAAAAATTAACAAAATTCAATAAATTTACATCAAATAAATCGATGTGTTGCCCTTCATTTTCCTCTACACCTAATTCATAGGTGTTACAATTTTTATTTAGTAATTAAAGCTGATTCCAGATGAGCATTATAGAATTAAAAGTTTTTGCTGACATCATACTGAATATGCGCTCTACTGCTTTTTAAAGAAGTTGGAAAATAACTAATGAAACTTCGGCAATAATTTTTAAAAATTGATTAATTCATTAATTGCATGAAAAACAAAAGATCAAAAAGTCCAATAATTATAACACTCAAAAATGTTTTTTTTTTCAAAAGTCGCTAGAAAAAATTATTTTTTGTCGCTGAACTTTTGAAAATTCCGCTAAATATAGTGACAATGTCGCTAAAACGGCAACCGTGTAAGTGATGAGACAATTGTTGTAAGATTTAGCTTGCTATAAGATCTCTTCGGCATTTTCTGATTTGTGATTTTTGATTAGCTGGCTCTGGGACTCATATTATTCAATTTGACTCATCTTTTTAAGTATTCTACAGTTTGTGCATGACAAAAGAGTTTATTTTTATTTCTGCGTGTTTATTAACATTCTTTTTCTCATGCAAATTATAACATGTAAGCAATACTCATGCAAAACAGACTGAATTAATTATAACCAACAGATGTTGCTTCAAAAAACGCCGCTATCAACTGCCAAAGTTCAGAATCTTCTATTAGAAGAACCGTTGTTTGAAAAATAAAATTTATCGAACGTTCTTTTACTTCGTTCCTTTGAGGGACTCATTTATTTTCAAAATTACTTATTTTTTCAGCTACGGGGACTCATTTAATTTTAATATGCGGTAACACTGTTATCATTATTAACTGGAATATTAAGAGTGTCAAATCACTGGAATATTGGAAGACGTTCTCTCGCTTCGCCGCGAGTTCGTTAATAAGGAAATACGACGCGAATCGAAATTGAAAGGTCGAATTGAAAACGATCCGCCGCGCCGCCGCGAACCCCATAATCAGGCCCCAGAAGTCGTATACAATCTCATTCTAAAGTTGAATCAAAAGGCGTTTTCCTTTTTTACCTCTGAGCAGATTAGATCAGATCACGGATGTGTCAAAGCGAAGCTCTGAGCAGATCATATTCAATGTCCTCTGATTTAATAAGGAAACAAACCTGAGGTGAGCTCTGAAATGTAATTTTTTACTTATTATTATTTTAACAATTTTTTGTTTACCTGCAGTAGATGCGCGACTGTCTTGGGAATCCATTTTTAATTTTATGTTTGTTTTTGTCTGTAAAATCCGTGTCCGAAAAAACAAGTGAAGTTGTCTTCGCTCAGTTATCTGCTCTATTCGCTTGGTCGTTTAATCCTGAGCGAATAGATTTAGCTCAGAGCATGCATATATAATCTGAGCTAAAAAAGAGACACAGATTTTTTTTTGACAGTTCTGTAATCTGATCCAATCTGCTCAGAGGTAAAAAAGAAAAACGCCAAAAGATCAACAATTTGTAACAGTCATGATCTGTCTACTGTAAGGGGTGTCGTTAACATTGTTAACATTGGTTTTGATTTCTTGAACATTGCAATGACTGGAGAAGACAGATTGTAAAAGAGAGTTCCACATTCGCGTAGTACGGCTAAAGAACGATTCTCTGAACATGCTCGTACGACCGAAGTTGGGCTCTAGGTTGAACTTCTGGGCATTGCTGAAGACGCAGTTATTAAGGTTGAATATCTTAAGGAGATGAATGCAACTAGCTATTTCACTAGAGTAGCTATATACCGTTAAAAAAGTGTGAGGCATGCGACCATACGTCGCTGTTCAATAGACGCAAATGAATCAACGATGGTATGATCTTGAATGTTCTTTCTGGGTACTGTCCAAACGACTTAAGTACGTCACTGAAGTACCAGCAGCCCAAACGTGGGAGTTTTACTCAAGCTTAGGATGTATATAACAAATGCTGTTTTCCAACTACTCGGAACGAGCTCAGAAGAATACGATAGATGGAAAAGCTTACGCAAGCTTACGTTTTGCAAGCCTTGAAGAACACCTCTTCAAAACATTAGCGGGGATACCACCCAGGCCAGCGGGTATGTTGAGATCTCAGGTCTCTCGCCACAGCACGAGTGCGATAAAAGATTTTTCCCAAGGAATCATTGACGCGCTTAAGAACTTTGGGAGTCATGACACTCTGTGGCAACAAAGAATTGAAAGCGAACTAACAAAAAGGTTAGCTTTTGCGAGAGCGTAGGGACCGATTCTTCATGCATTGCAATATATTTTGCCTTCATTTTTGGGCATACAAAAACTTGGTCCGTCGAATATGGACATTGCAGGACCTCCTGGACTTCTTTAACGTATTATCCGGTTTTCCCCATTAGGGTTGGCTTTCTTACAACGCAAACTTACCTCTTCAACCCAAAAAACCTCTTTACAGCTCATATCAAATCGTGCGGTGGTTACCTATCCATGGTGGGAAAAAAATAATGGCACTAACTTATACCCATGAATATAAAGAATCAGAAGCGTCTTTCACTTAGTGCCAAACCATCTGGTCTGTTTAAAACAGTGTGGAGGTAAGTCGACAGAAAATTTGTTCTTAACCCACAAATATTACTGTAACCGCCCTGAAATTGTCAGTCATTGCAAAATTTAAAAAAATCAAAACCAAAACAGACAAGAGTGATCCTAAGAACAATTTTGAATTGAAATTCAGACTCGGTTTCGCTTCTGCGCCCCTTTTTATTATTTCGGATGTTTGTTTTTGTTTTCACTGTTTTTTTTTTTTTGATCATTATACATAATCGATACATAATCGAAAGCACTCACACAACTGTGCTGAACATCTGAAAATACTTACTTGATCCAACTTTAAAAGTTCTTCTGGAGTGTCTGGTAACTGCCCTAAGGTTAAAGGCGGGTTTAAATTTACTTCTTTACCTAATGACCTAACTACTTCTTCACGGTTGTATCTGAAAGTATATTTTTCAGTTTATTCATTAAATATTCAAATGTACTAGCCAAACAAGCCTAAGCGTCAAAACGACAAAAATCGAAAATTCTTACCTATCAGCAAAAACACATGAAGCCGGTATCAGTCCATGGACAGTATAGGAACCAGCTCTTACTAATATCCGAAACTGGTCACGCCCATTTAATGTCTCTTGTTTAATAGATAATATCACTGGACCAAGATCCTCATCGCTTGTAAAATAGTTCCAATGTTCGGTGCCAAAAAAATATTTCTCATATGTTTCCTGTTCAACGGATATTAGCTCGAAGGCGCCCTGCTGATCCCATTGCTCCTCGATTGTTGTCTTTTTCCTAGGACTTAAACATTCGTATAAGGTCGTTCAAAAATATTCAAATTTATATTAAAAATGGAACTCGACTAAATTTTTGTTTTCTTATTAGAAGCAGCACCATAAATAGCTACTAGAGTGCATGGTGTAGAAAATTAATGGCAAGCAGAAAACTTTCTAGTGCAACAATCAAAAATACTTTAGGCTGCAAAAACCCTCAAAAGTATTTGAGTATAAAAAATATTTGGAAAAGAAGTATTAAGTGAAATGCGTAAAAAGTGATCTAAGAAAGTTATGTAAGGACATTCGATTTTGGGGTTCACACATACCTTGGCGTTGCTTCTGAGTCTTCATCGTCTTCGTAGAGATCACTGCATTCACGTTCCAAATATGCATCTGATGAACTGCCTACTCTAATGTCTTCATGCTCTGAGTCACTTTCATCCCACAGTGAATTCTGATTCGGCAATGATATTTTTTGCCTTGAACACTCAATCCAATAACCAGGAGTTGGCATAAGGTTGTGAGGATATTCTTCGCAAAATTCATCTAAAATGCAATAATTAGTCAGATGTGCTGCATTTATAGTCGTTTTAAATAGAAATTCATTGCATTTGACTTAAGGTACATATATTTTGACATGAGTATCTCTTCAGTCTCAACCCAGACTAACTTTTTTTAGATTCAAGTTCTAATACGGTTAGTTTTAATTTTCAAACTGTATCAAGTTAGAAGCTGTGTTTTAGATGGTGTTTGAATATCGAGCAAATCTATTTGACTTTTGACATCAGAAAAATTAAACGAACTACATACTGGCGACTGAGGCCATCACAGAACACATAACAGAAACCTACGTAGCATACAGGAGGAGACATAGATTTATATTGTCTTCGCACAGGTAGCCTCAGATAAGCTGGCGATTTTTGTAGAAAAAGAATGATAGCTGCCAAAGCTGGGGCTTGATCCCGCAGCGTTATGTTTAGCAATCAACTACTCTAACCTCTGAACCATGGCCACCTGCTCGAACAAATCTATTTAACTTATTGCTGGTTAAAGCACTATTGACATGAGCACTACCAACGAACGACGAATGTTTGAGAAAACAAATTTATTTGTCGCGAAAAAAATTCATTCGCTACGAATAAACATGTTTTCTCAAATTTATGAACATTTAAGATGAAAAAGTAAATAAAGGCATCACAACTAATTTTGTGTAGCTAAGCATACAAATATTTTCTTCCTAAAAATGGCTGGTGAGGTAATTCTATGTATATTGATTGGTAGACTATTCCACAATCGAATAGCAGTTACAAAAAAAGATCGGTCTGCAACTGTATACAGGGTGTCCCAAAATTCAACGATAAGCTGGAACCAGGGGGTGGCCCTATTCATGACTGCATGGAAAAAAAATATAAAAAAAAATCAAACGCCATTTTGTTTCAAATTACAACAAAAAATGTAAATTCTCAAAATAAAAAAATATCTCTTGACATTTTTTGCTACTGTGACCACAAATTTTCATTAATTTTTGATTTTATATTTTTATCAGAATCTTAAAACATAGAGCATCCTTTCCTAGTTTCCAAAAATTCCAAATTTTTAGCGGTTTTTCCACGACAATTAATCAAAAAAGTTTTTTTCCATAAAATTTTAATTTTTTTTTTAGTTTCAGTCCACTTTCAGTCATCGTGGTTATAAAAAAATGTATGGACACTACCATGGCGTCTTTTTTAAAAATTTGGCGCAGGTTATCAAGATTCTAAAATGGTATAACACTTTGGCTAAACTTGCCAGAAAAAGAAGCAATGCATACTTTTTCATAACAACAACCGATTTTCAAAAACTTTTTCTATTCAAATAAATCACTTCCCTATGAGTTTTCAGAATGAAGCACGTTTTATTTGGGCCCAAATATTTTCTGTTTGTTTATTTTAAATCGTCATAATGTTCATTTAATTGAAAAATTCTAAATAAGAAAAAATGCATAAGTGCCATTTAGGAGTACAAACATATTTTATTTATTTTTTACAGTAAATGTTCGAATTTTTTGCCACCTGCATCAATATACGATGTTGTTGAATTGTTTTCAGTTTCCGTGAATTATCAATACCATCTGCTCTTGGTCTTCTAGCACTTCTTCTATCTAAACGCCCTTCCAAAAACTCTTGATGCACATTTATAAAAACCCGATAATCTGGATATCTTCCAGCATGTTTGAACCTTTCTCAGTATATTCGAGTAGCAGAATTAGCATTGCACCGGCATTCTCCGTACACTATGTGCATGTTTACGTATCCAAGGGGGCATACGGCAATGGCATGATAAAAATGATAAAGTTCAAGGATTTTTCAAAAACTAGTACACAATTTCAAAATCACACGTGAAATTAACACATTAATGGAATAAAAAAAACAGTGGAAACAGATCGTACTAAATTTTGAAGAAAGCGCATCAGAAAACCAATTTTTTCCATAAAGTGAAGTGATTTCTCTGAACAAATTTTTTGTTTGAAAATCGGTTGTTGTTATGAAAAAGTATGCATTACTTCTTTTTCTGGCAAGTTTAGCCAAAGTGTTATACCATTTTAGAATCTTGATAACCTGCGCCAAATTTTTAAAAAAGACGCCATGGTAGTGTCCATACATTTTTTTATAACCACGATGACTGAAAGTGGACTGAAACTAAAAAAAAAATTAAAATTTTATGGAAAACAACTTTTTTGATTAATTGTCGTGGAAAAACCGCTAAAAATTTGGAATTTTTGGAAACTAGGAAAGGATGCTCTATGTTAAGATTCTGATAAAAATATAAAATCAAAAATTAATGAAAATTTGTGGTCACAGTAGCAAAAAATGTCAAGAGATATTTTTTTATTTTAAGAATTTACATTTTTTGTTGTAATTTGAAACAAAATGGCGTTTGATTTTTTTTTATATTTTTTTTCCATGCAGTCATGAATAGGGCCACCCCCTGGTTCCAGCTTATCGTTGAATTTTGGGACACCCTGTATGTAAAACGCGGCAGAACTAATCGCAAGCCTCTCTGTGATTGGGCATATTGAAGATATTCCTCCAGGTACTCCGGACACTTTTTATCTTTTATCTCTATATATAAAAATGGAAGTGTGTTTGTTTGTTTGTTTGTATGTCTCTTATAGACTCCGAAATGGCCCAACAGATATTTGTGAAATTTTCATGGTTCATACTGTTACATTCAGTGATGATTTCTGTGAAAAAAAATGGAAAAACCTCATGGAAGAGTGGGAAAACTGGAAAAACCAAACAAAGGTCGGAAATTAGATATTTTTTGCTTGGAATTTTTTGGTTCAAAATGGGTTTTCGAATGGAAAAATAGAAAGTTCTTGATGAAAAACTCGGAAAACTCATTGGTTTTCAAATGGAAAATTGCATGAAATTGTGGATGCATTGATTTTCAAATGGAAAACTGGAAAATTTCAAATGGAAAACTGGAAAATTTCAAAATGGGTTTTCGAATGAGACTCGGAAAACTCATTGGTTTTCAAAGGGAAAATTGCATGTAATTGAAGATGCATTGGTTTTCAAATGGAAAACTGGAAAATTTCAAAATGGGTTTTCGAAAGGAACTCGGAAAACTCATTGGTTTACAAAGGGAAACTGGAAAATTTGTGATGGGGAACTGGAAAGCAAGAAAAAGTAAACAAAAAATTGGAAAAATGGAAAATTTGAAATGCAAAAAAAAAAATTGGCTAAACAAAAATCTCAAAAACACTCTTTCATATGAAATGCAATAGTTGTGGTAAAATGAGTGGTAAAATGGAAAACTCCAGAAGAGCAAGAAAATTCCAAGTCAAATTTTGAATGGATTTTAAACAATGGGAAAATAGAGAATTCGTGATTTTGGTAAATTTTTTTTTTTGAAACACTGATATTTTTAATGTAAAAAAATTATTTTGCTGTAATGCTCCATAACGGTAACTCTCAGAGCAATCATAAAAAATCCTTTTTTCATTCAATATCATGGTCAATGTGTTTTATACGCAACAATTAGGGTCGAAGAACTCGAAATGTTTACACAACAGCAACATGAAGAGCGAAGTGAAACCGAAATGATTCTCGTTTTACAAATCCGTGCACCGCAGGCAACGGGGCGTATACTTACCATTTTGTTTTGTTTTTTTGATATCGCTTATTTGTTTAAAGACGGATCCATACATACTAATTAACAAAAAAACAATGCAAACGATAGAGGAAGAGGGTTATCGATTATCGATTGAGGCAGTACGTAGTCTGCAGGGTCAGCTAGTAAATAATATTATGAAGATTTATAACATTACGAATCGTAAGGTATTTGTCAAGGCTTAGTCCACATAACGAGTTCTGAATGTTACATACACTAACAAATCTTGGGATGGTGTAGATTAAGTGCAAACAGTCGTTAAATGCAACATTAAGCTTACATTCAAAATCAAGAGCAGGATAGACGGAGCCGTTAAAAGTAAAAAAGGGAAAGAGAAGACTTTTCACTGGATGTTGCCTTAATCTCGTTCAGAATATAAGATGAAGACCTTTAAGAGCGAAGACCAAAATAAATTCGTCTGATAGATTCAGAAACAGCATCACAACAACTTAATCTATCATTAATTGCAAAGCCTAAGTACCTACTTCATCTTATTGACATATTCAATTACTTGCCTTTTCAAAATTATTTTTGGAAAACCAGAAAGATTAACTTTGCTTTGACAACAAACCATACTTAATGTTTTGGATGGATTAAGGTTTAGCTTATTAAGATCAGCTCATTTTTGTATGGAAAGAAGGTCTTCATTTATTCGAGCAACACAGTTTTCCATCAAACTCAATAAAAAAAAAAAAGAGTGGCGCGACAGCTCTTGCAGAGCCAAGGCCTAAGTGACTTACTCTCACCAACAATTCTCTGAGTGCGTGTGAAGAATTGAGGGGACCTACAATTTAACGCCGATTCCGAACGGCAAAATTGAGAAGCACTTTTTCATGACAGATTGATACTCTTGGAAGATTTGTCAGGTCTTCGCAAGAGGCAGTACCCGTGAAAGATGAAATAAAAACTTGGCCTGAGTAGGACTCGAACCAACGACGTTCTGCTTAGCAGCCAACGCACTTACCAACTAAGCTACGGGCAACTGCCAAACTCAAACTCAATTCACGAAAACTATAAATTAAAACATCATCCTCATACATGTGTATGTGGCAACTGCGAACGATCTCAGGAAGATCATTTATAAACAACGAAAAAAGAAGGGGTCCAAGAACAGAACCTTGTGGAACCCCGCAGTTAACAATGTATGGACTTGAAGTACCTTGGTCCGTAGTAATCCGTTGAACTCGATTTGTAAGGTAATTCCGCAAAAGTTTGAGAGACGTTTTCGAAAAATTGAATTTCTTTCCTAGTTTAGAAATCAGAATTTGGTGGTCAATATTATCAAAAGCTTTAAAAAAAATCTAATAGAACCATGATACCCAAATGATTTTTATCAAGAGCGCAGCAAATTCGCAGATAGGCTAAAATTTGAACAGCTATCAATCGTTCGAAAACTTTGCCGAAAAATGGCAGCAATCTAATACATTGGCCTAAAATCAGATGGCTCTGAAGGGTTATTTCTTTTTGGAATAGGTATTACAGTAGCGTTTTTCCATTGTTCAGGAAATTCACTGCTGTAAAGGCACGTGTTCATGATATGTCTTATGGGTGGAAGAATGAATGGCAAAATCAATCGAATTAATTTTGGCGAAATGTTATCAAGACCAATAGCATTAGATTTTACTAATAGTATTGCATTTAAGACCTGGCTATCATCAACACCATCATTATCTGAAACAATAGGTTGCAAGAAGGTATGCGACTGTGATGAAGCATAAAATGACTTCATTAACTGTGGGCTGAGAGGACATTTAGATAAATTTTTGCTTCCAGTGACACCAACTTCATTCAGATTTTTCCAAAGCACTTTAGAGTTTTCGAAGAAAATAAGCCTTCTAACAGGAGACGTTACTTTATTGCGAGCATAAACATATTGCCGCCTGTTGTATTCTGATGGATTTTTTTTGTGTTTAAAAAAAATGTTCTCTTTCCTGAATAAGAGCTTCAAAATCTTGTTGTACCAAGGACAGAAGTTTGAATGTTTTCCTTGTTTAGTAATAATTGGAACATATTCATTGAAAAGTCTATCCAGTAAGCTATTAAATATTGAAACCTTACTATTAACATCAAGTGTATACAAAATATCATTCCAGTAGTTATTACCAAAATTATTAAGCATATCTGAACAATTAAAATCACGAAACGATCTATGTATGCATAACTAATAGTTTTGGAAGCATTTGAGTTATTTACATAAAACTAAAATGAACAAAATGAAAAGTCATGTATAAAATCAGATGTCGGCCTGACCTGAACATTACATGAAACTTTACTGCTTGAACTTGTTAAAAACATATCAATGAGTGAAGGAATCACCACAGATTGGAAACAGGTTGGCCAAATCTTGTTAACAACGGTTAAGCACAATCTATCAAAAATGTTGACTGAGAAAACTGTGCTTACGCGTTTTATTTACTTTTATTTTCACACCACCACCGCTCGATATTTTGAAAGTCGACATTATGAGTGACAGTCGATTTTCTTAAATCGATATTTAAAAAATCGGCAAATCGTACCAAACCCTCATCAGCGGATGGCAAAGATTTTGAAGGATTAAAAACCTAATTTTTCTGCTTTTTAAATATTTTCTTGATTGATTTTCGGGGCAATCCGATATGTGGCGAACCGAGTTGCAACTCGGTTTGCATAAAACCAACTCCAGTTAACTTGGCATACAAGATTTACGGTTCGACACATCACTACTTAAAATATCTCAAACCGAAATCGTAAGATCTTTCGAACAATATTAATCGATCTCATGTAAACCTAGTCTCTTTTTATTTGGCCCCCATTTCAGTTCGTTTTTCTAAAGCGCGGTTCGAGGGTTTCGGTCACCGCATATTACCAGATATTTTTAATTAAGGGGCACCGATGAGATGCTTGCCTATAACGCCCTTAACATTTAATCCGCCACTGATTTCTATACTGTTGTTGAGAATTTGTGAGGAAATACGGCTTGAAAAGTATATTTTCTTTTTGCTCATTCGTCGTTTGTTGATCGTGCTCCCCCACATGAGCTTAAAAGATACAAAAAAAAAAAAAAAACAAATATTGCGAAACAGTCACTTTGGGCGCTATTCAGGAATATTTCCAACTTTACATAAAAATTCATGTCCGAAAATGAGTTTAAAATTCTTAAATGATTCTTGAAGAAAAAATCAATTCATTATTCGATCCTCGACAAAAGTTGTTAGCCATTGGGACTTGTTTACAACAAATCAATTTCTTATTTGTTTTGAAGCTGATTTGACAAATCAAATGATTTTTTTGACAACTCGCCATAGTTTAAGTCGTTTTTCATTTGCTTTTGAAATCCTATAACTTTCAAATTTGTGTTTTGGTTTTTTATTGATGAAATTGCTGAATCGTTCCTCACTGTAAGATATAACACCAAGCTGTTGGAAAATACGCCTGTTGTGATTCTTACAGTTAGGAAAAATCGCAACACCAACAAAACTTCAATACTTTAAACCATCTTCTTATTAAGAACATAGCATAATAAACCAAATGTGTTCAGCCACAATAAATTATACCGTACCTGAACATGCCTGAGGTGGCAGTGGAAAAATTAACGTTGTTGAGCTCTTGCGCCTGGCTACAGCACATCCGAGTGATTGCGGCTTGAAGCTTCTCAGCTGCTGCATAAAATCTGAACACTCCATTAGGGCAACGTCTGCAAAATGCAAGTCGCAGAGGATATGATTCTGTAGAAAGAAAATTCATAACAACTTGTTAGGTAGGGTGTGGGGAAAGTGTACTAATTATTTTCAAGCTCCATTAAATAACAAGGAAATTGGTGTGTGCGCTTATTTAGGTTTTCTTACCTTGAACCTTCTTGCTCGTTTCTGGTTTGGGCCGGTTAAATTCAAACCGCATGAGTTGCACCTGAGACATTCCTCGTGATAATGGTTATTATCATAAAGCGGTGATGGTTCTAAAAATAGATAGAAAATAATCCAAAATGTTAAAATTCTATTTGAAGACAAAAATTAAAGGCTAGTTGGAGTTAACAACTTCAAAAAGTTGAAAGGAACACTACAAAACTCATCTTGCAAGTTAAGTAAAACATGAAATAACCCAAATTATCCTTGCAATTTACGTAATTGCGTTTGAGTTTTTCTGATAAATAGCTAGTGCAAGGAAAGTCAAGACGAAACTATAATTATTTGAATTTGATACAAGAACTTACTGATTCTCTGTGGAAATGAAAAAAACCTATGCACACGCAAAGTACCTACACATAATTTTAAAAATGAAATCCAATCCCTGAGATAACTTTGAAACGAAATCTGAATTTTAAAGTGCATATTAATGTATTACATATATCTTGTTGTCAGGGAATTTATTGTGTTATTTCTAACACCTAAAGCGGTTTGAATTTGTACTGCAGCACATTATTCATTTTCATAGTTAAAAAATGGAAATGGATTTTCTTAAAACATTAAAACCAATATTCTAATCAAATATCAACATCGAAAGAAAGTATATAGAAAGTGGAAGTCTATGTGGAGAAGATCTTGGACATCTGCATCGGATGAAATATGATATGCACCGAAAAAAAATCTCAGTAAAAATAATTTCCGTTATTATTTATTATCAAACTACATTGGAATCACATACCTATCACAAAAGTGGTTTCATGAGCGAAAACAAGGTCAAGACTAACAGCCTGATTCTCCCCCTTGTGAGGAATCACAAGTCATAAGCCCTTGTGACTATTTTGTAACGAAGAAACTTCATTACTAACAAAAAAGGAGTGAAAATGTAGCTATCCTACCGACCCGGAGTGTAAAACTTAAGTGTCATTAAGCAACCGAACCAGAGTGTACCTAAATCCCTGACATCTCCAAATGGCATACAAACAGATAATACGGACAATTTACATATAAAATTAAAGTTTATTTTTACAATTCACAGTCTGTTTCAGTAATAAAAATCATATAGGAACAGAAATAATTCGTATAAAATCAGGGAAAAAAACTAACCGAATAAAACTCATTTATTTATTAAATGAAGTTGGCAGTTATCCTCTTTTTGATTCTTTCCACGGTCGTGGACTTATGATCGTTATTTCCACTTACGTGGACTTATTATTCTTCCGCTGAACTCAGTGGGTTTGTTTCGGGTTATTTCCACTTACGTGGACCTATTTTCTGATTCTTCCACCAAATTTGGTGGACTTGATGTTCGTATTTCCACCTAGCGTGGACTTATTTTGTTGCTTTTTTCCACAAGTCGTGGACTTAACACTTATGATTGTTCCACTCAGGTGGATTTTCTATTAATATATTAGCTTAAGTGATGAGAGAATAAAGGTCTTTTATTGGAATTAAAGAAAACAACGCTGTTTTCATTGGAATTTGAGTCGAGAGGTGGATCTCCTTGCCTTGAGTTTTGTGCTTTTCTCGAGAAAACCCTGAACCCGACGAGCTATACCCTATCCACGAACAAAAAACATTACAATTTCTTCTGAGGATTGTTGTGATTCGATAACAGTTGTCGGATTCTCCCATAATCCTCATAAGAAAAGTCACATCGAAACTCACCACAACCAAGGTGCATATGGAAATGTCATCAGCTTCTCATTGAAAAATTTTTAAAGATTTCATATTTGCCAATCAATCAGACATATTGTAGAGCTGAAGGGGCCGACCCATAGAATCCGTCAATCCGGCAGCGTCGACTTATACGTCGTTGCCAACGTATTTGCCGGAGGGAACCGTCCCATAGAATACGTTCTGCATACTTTGACAGTTTTATTTGCTTGGTGTAAAACTTATTCACAAATTTAAAATTGTGTCAAAATGATACTTTTGATCATTCATTGCTTTTCCTTGTTGCTGTGGAAACACATTGAGTTGACTGTACGTCAAATTTATTTGTCAACAGATCAACGGACGCAAAAAGTAGAAAGTTAACCAAATCTATTCGTCGTATCCGTCACATGCGTTGCTTATGGGACGAGTTCCATAAGAACATGTATATTCTATTGTGCTGTCAGTTGAAAACGTCAACGCTAACGGACTGACGGATTCTATGGGTCGCCCCCTCCAGCTCTACAATATGTCTGCAACAGGTGTGATAAATTTTATAGAAATGTTTAGAATTGAAGTTATAAATAAATAAATAAATATATTTTCAGAAGAAAATTGCGATGGTAAGAGGACTTCGGTGGAGCAACTAGAATACTTCGTGGGATTCATGACCGACCACTCGCAGCTCGCAGCTCATGGCCAACAAAAATGACCCAACCGATCCGGAAAGGGTAAAAAATTATGGGGTCAGCTGGGAGAAGCGTTGAATGCCATGAATGGGCCCACCAGGTCAGCCTCAAAATGGAAGGAAGTATGTACATAATGTAATTGTTACAAAAAGCCGTCTTCGCTGCAAACTTATCAATTTTATTAGTTTGTTTCAAATGATGTGCTGTTGTAAAATTCTATCTTTTCATTTACGGAGGAAACTTCGTCAATAATATGTGCCATAATCATTTCAACTTCCATTTTTTTCACTATACTCATAAATCAAAATGTCAATTCCCAAACAATTTTCTAGTTATGACCTGCTCTGAAGGAGATCACAATTTCGATTGTTTTTGTGACTCTCACAAGTTGTGACTTTGGGGGAGAATACGAAAAAGTCACAAAATCAAATTCACCTCTTCTTATGACTTGGAGGTATCAGTGTCTCTGTGATGATGGGGAGAATCGGGCTGTAAATATGAGATCCTGGCTCTTACATGGAAAACAGAAAGAGAAAAGAAAAAAGACGATACAGCCTTCTTTTTGAACACACCGTTCACACGACATACATAGATCTGAAGGGATTCACTAATTTTCAAAACAATTATCGTCGAAACGAAAATAACGAACTTATCACCCAAGTCCAAAACGCAAACTTGGGATACGAGATTTTTGAATTGCAAATTTCATAATAAATTTAAGTCAATTTCGACTATACCGACTATACAATGTGTTTTGCAAAAGATGCATGACAATCACGGATGTGATAGGCTGGCTTGAAACCAAAAAATATTTCTGTCCAGAGTACGACGTCAAAATCGTACTCGGAGACTTCAATGCAAAAATCGGGAAGGAAGACATCTTTGGCGGATTAGTTGGAAAGCACAGCCTCCACGAAGAAACAACAGATAACGGCTTCCGACTAATCGACTTTGCTGCAGCTCGTAATACGGTGATAAGTAGCACTAGGTTTCCAAGACGGAAGATCTACACAGCAACCTGGCGATCTCCGGATGGTCGAACCACCAACCAAATCGACCATGTGCTAATCGGCGCAAGGCACAACATCCTGAACGTGCGCACTTTCCGAAGAGCAAATGTCAACTCTGACCACTTTCTGGTATAGTGGCTAAGTTTAGAGCTCGAATATCAAACGACAAAAAAACACGTGCGGCCCAAAGAAAGAAGTTCAACATCGGTTGCCTTAGCACATTGGAGAATGCCAGAGAGTACAGTGAGCGCCTGAGCGAGCGACTCTCCGCCACCGTCCTCCCAAATACTACAGACGTCAACACATTGTGGAACCAATATCGCGAAATAATAAAAAATGTAGCCGAGACCACCATAGGTTACCAGCCACCCCCGAAAAAGAACCCGTGGTATGATGATGAGTGTGTGATATTGAAAAGAGAGACGGAAAATGCACGTGTGCAGATGCTGCAACGAAAAACAAGAGCAGCAAGGGAAGAGTACTGAACGAAAAGTAGAAATGAGAAAAAGACCCTGCGAAGGAAGAAAAGAGCATCCGCAGTTTCTCAGCTCAAAGATCTAGAGGAATCTCGGGCCAAGAACAACACCCGGCGTTTCTTTAAAAGGTCGAAGCAATTAGCTTCTGGTTTCAGAACCGGCACACAAGCTCTTCGAAACAGTGATAAGGAAACCTAGTCACCGAAGCACAGGGAATTGTAGATGTTTTCAAGCAGCACTTCCAACAGCTGCTGAATGCGCAAAATGTCGAGCAAGATAATGATGAAAGAGAAGCAAGACCAGTCAATGAAGACCCAGTCCCAGCCCCCAGCAGAGAAGAGGTAGAAAGAGCCATCCAAAAGCTAAAAAATAACAAGTCCGCCGGGTCGGATGGCATACATACCCGCGGAACTCTTTAAACATGGAGGAGGTGTTTTGATGAACCGCATGCACCAGGTCATCACCAAAGTGTGGGAGGAAGAATGCATGCCCACTGACTGGTCGATAAGCTCCATATGCCCCATCTACAAAAAAGGCGATCCGATGTCATGCAAAAACTACCGTGGCCTATCCCTGCTTAATGTTGCATACAAAATCCTATCCAACGTACTGTGTGAGCGTCTTAAACCTTTCTGCAACACAATAATCGGCACGTACCAGTGTGGCTTTAGGCCAGGCAGAACAACGATAGACCAAATATTCACGCTGAGGCAGATCCTGGAAAAGACCAACGAATTTCAAGTCGAAACCCACCATCTTTTCATCGACTTCAAAGCTGCTTATGATAGCATCCACCGCCAAGAGCTTATGATGGCGATGTCTGAATTCGGGATCCCCAACAAACTGATCCAGCTGTGCCGCATGACGCTAAACAATACACATTGCAGTGTGCAAATGGGTAACAGCTCATCCGAGTTGTTTTAAACATGCACAGGGTTTAGACAAGGAGATGCATTGTTATGCGACTTCTTCGACATAGTCCTGCAGCAAATAGTGCGCAAGGCAGGTGTGAGCACGGAAAACACTATCGATCCAAGAGAGCTGTGTGAGAGAACAGGCGAAACTAGTTGGTCTTGAAGTGAATGAGGACAAAACAAAGTACATGTTATCAACAAACAAAGCAACATCTGTCCACCGCCTAGGACAAAACGTCACTGTTGGTAGTAGCAATTTCTAGGTAGTTAAGGAGTTCACCTACCTTGGAACAAACATCAATCCCACGAACGACACCTTAGTGGAGATCCGAAGGAGAATTACCCTAGCGAACCGCTGCTGCTTCGGTTTGGCCAAACAACTGGGTTCAAAAGTCCTCACTCGAAAGACAAAGTGTCTGCTATACAAAACTTTGATTTTACCAGTCCTACTCTACGGCGGCGCCGAGTGCTGGACGATAAGTAAAAAAGAGGAATTGATACTTGGCACTTTCAAAAGAAAAATTCTTCGACGGATTTTCGGTCCCGTATGCGACGATGGCGAATGGAGAAGAAGGTTCAACCGAGAACTGTACGAGCTGTACCAAGATGCGGATGTAGTCCAGAAGACCCAGAAAAGACAACTACATTGGCTCGGCCACATCGAGCGAATCTACGACAACGCTCCAGCCAAGAAAGTCTTCTCATCCCAGCCCCCAGGTTCAAGACGACAAGGAAGACCGAACCTACGGTACAAGGACCAAGTGACTGCGGATGCCAGAGCGCTTGGTCTTGGTGACTGGAGAGTGCATGCGAGGGATCGTTCACAATGGAAGACTGCAGTATCTCAGGCTGAGACCCTTCATGGATTGTGAGCCGGATAAGTAAGTAAGTAAGTAAGCAAGTAGTATCAAATAGTTAAATTTACATTCAGTCCTTAATTTTCAACTTCCTAACACTTACCCCTACTGTTTAATAGCTGTATCTATATATCTCACTTTCTACTCAGTATTCGTAAAATTTTCGTCGATTATTGCAATTGTTTGTACATTGATCACAGAAGGTACTGATAGAGACGTTTAAGATTATTTCTATTGTATTATTCTAGAGCCAATAATATTGTTAAGGGTTTTATAATAAAATAAAAATAAAATATATTGGCGCAAAATTATAGTCCGCTAATGAACAATTTTAGTGTGATGTGTCATGTCTGAAACGTCATTTTAAGCTAGTATCACACTAAGATCGTTCATTAGCGGACTATAATTTTGCGCTAATGGTTTTTGTCATATTAACAGCGAAAAATACGTGGTAGCGAGGCAATGAGGTAATGGGGTAGCAGGCAGCGGGTAAACATGAATGCGGGGCAGTGGGTAGCCGGGTAAGTGGGTAGCGGGATAGCTGGGTAACAAAGTAGATTGGTAAAAGGGTCACCAGGGCTACGGTGTAGCGGGTAGAATAAGCTGGTAGCGGTTAGTGTTGTAGCGGAGTACAAAAGCTTAGGTCTTTTATTAATCGATAGAAGTGATAAGGCTTCCAAGAGTATGATTTGTCCCGCAAAAGTGATTCTCACCTCAGCTGTTCGGAATTAGTTTGTAGCAAATATTGTTGAAAAGCGTAAGCCACTTAGGTGTTGATGCTTCGGAGCTGTATTGTCATTGTCACCCTGATATTATTAGTTTTAAATTGAAAAATTCATGATCAATCCACAATTTCTGCATCAAAATAATAATTAGGTAATTAATTGATAGATATAATGGTACAATGAGTTTATAGAAAACCATTGCGATATATGTAGTGTTTGCTCTTAAAGGCTCTTTAAGGCTCTTAATGTCATCAAGCAAAACACAGAAGAAGATATAAGTAACTTATCATTCATTTGGTTTCGGTGGTGAAGATCTGATTCATTTTCGTCAATTAAAAGAACATCTACGGTAACATTTTTCAATGCAGATTAAGGATAAATCCTTCTTGACTGTAAAATTTGGGGTAAAAGCTTCAGAATCATTAAGATATGTCGTGTTTTTCGAAAAAAAAAATTATATGCAAATTTCATTGACATTAATCCGTCAAAGAAACGAAGACTTTCCTAAGGCAAGGATATGTTGGATCGATATGTTGAACAGACCCAAAATAACTACGTAGGTATATTGAAATATCTACGTGTATAAAAGATTTTTTCAAACGTTTACTAGCTACACACTCAACAGAGTTCACAGTGAAGCATGATGGCTGTAGCGCTATGTTGGGGGATTGTTTCTACAGGGTGTCTCAGTAATAGCGCACTTTTTGAAATTGAAATATTTTTTTTTTCATGCAAGTGGAAACTCTGAAATTTGACAGATGTCACCTCTGTTTGATCCGATTATTAAAAATGATGCGCTTTTCGAAAGATCAACACGTTATAATTGCAAAAACTCATTACAAAAATGGGGAAAGTTACACTTCGTAAACTTCGCCAAATTTTCAGCAGAGAGTACACCTAATATGTCAACCATTCGAAGAGTGATCAAGAAATTTGAAGAAACTAGGTCAATTATGGATGATAAGAATCCTTTGCGTCAACGTACTCGTCGGTCTCTTGAAAACATTGCTGCTGTAAACGAGAGTGTTGTCGAAAACCCGAAAACATCAATTCTACAGTGACTGTGAACGGCATTCGTTACAGGAATGTGATAACGGACTTTTTATGGCCTCAACTGCACGGCATCAATCTGGACAACAGGTGGTTTCAGCAGGACGTCCGGTGCAACCTGTCACACCGCACATGAAACAATGGACTTATTATCTCAAATAATTCTGATGTCAATTGGTCACCAAGATCGTGCGATTTAATGCCGTGCGATTTTTTTCTTTGGGGTCTTGTGAAATCTCGGGTTTATGCGAATAAGCCCGATACAGTTCCTGAGCTCAAATTGGATATCAAACGTGTCATTGGTGAGATACAGCCACATCTCTGTGCAAAAGACATGGAAAATTTCATGAAAAGAGTAATGGCCTGTCATCGGAGCCGGGGGGCCGCTTGCCGGAAATTTTATTCCATACTTAATCGGAACATGTCTTCTTTACAATACAATTAAAACAGCACACCTCTGTTATAAAATACTTGACTTGTTTTTATATTAAAATGAAAAAGTGCACTCTTACTGAGACACCCTATATTTGTGGTGCATGGTCGATCAAAGGATCAATGACAGAAAGTATGTGTAAAAAGAAAATACTCTCTCACAGAGGTGTTCTTAGCACAGAAACCCCAAAAATTCAGCACAATATTAACAAAACCCTTGAGCGAATTTAAGGCGATCTTTTATAGTTTCCTTACCAACTACATATTGTATTAGAACTGTTTAAAGGTTCTATTCTAGGGTTTTCATTTTCATAAAAGCCAGCGGGCCTTTTTTTTAAACATATACAGGGTGATTCACGAGCGTTGTGCCAAAAAGCTAGAGCGTGTAGGTTGAGTTGAGACAAGAAAAAAATCGTATGGGAGGGGGGGTCTATTCCTTCCCGTTTAGCCGGGAGGGGCAATTTTCTGAAAAATTGACTTATTTTGTAAAAAAAAATATTAAAAATCAACGGCTTCGTTTAAAACAGCGTGCTATACCTTTCTGAAAAGCCAAAAACTTCTTCTTTCACTTTGTTTTTAAATTAAATTGTTTTAACGAATAGTTTAAAAAATATAAATTTTCAAACTTAAAATTAAAAAAAAAAAAGCAAAAAAAAAAATTTTGAAATAATTTTTTTCGAAATTTTATGTAATTAAGTACTAATTTTGTTTTTAATTTTGTTTTAAAAATTCAATGTGTTTGTTAATTTTGAGTCGAAAACAGAAAACCGGATGCAAAAATGTCTTTTCGTTTTTGAGAAATTAAGAAAAAACCGAAACCACTTTTTTCTAAAAAAATCTTTGTTTTTATTTTTACCTATCTGGACTTTTAGTTTAATTTATAAATTTAATTTTTTGTAATTGGAGTTTTCTGAGGACTCAATAAAGTAGAAAAGTATTGGATTTTCCCTGGATTAATCATTTTGTTCATTGATAACGTTTGCCATTGACCTTTCACTTCTAGCTCTCCGTGCTCTCGTCGGCGGATTCTTTAAAACATGCTACGACTTGGGCGCTATCTATTTGGATATCTCTCAGCGTAGAGTCTTTCGGCTTCCCGATCTCGACAACAAGTTAAACTGTAGCAGAAGTTCCTGTCCGCTAACTCTTCTCGAGCGTATGAGTTTGTTATTGTTATGTGTTGATGAGTTAATATTTTAATTGTAAATGGTTGTTTAGTAAATATGCGATGCCTTTTATTTACCTTAAGGTTGTTAATTGTTTTTTTCATTCTAGAAAAATCGCGGTTTAATTAATCTTAAGCCCCTAGCAGGTAGAACCCTTCGCCGGCGAGTGGCCGCGGCCTCAGGTATAGTAAGAAAATATTGCAGGTCAGTTTTCAGACGTTATCAATGAATAAAATGGTTAACCCAGGGATAATGTAATACTTTTCTTTTTATTATTTTTATTATTATTTTTTAAACTATTCGTTAAAACAATTTAATTTAAAAACAAAGTAAAAGAAAAAGTTTTTGGCTTTTCAGAAAGGTATAGCACGCTGTTTTAAACGAAGCCGTTGATTTTCAATATTTTTTTTCCAAAATAAGTCAATTTTTCAGAAAATTGCCCCTCCTGGCTAAACGGGGGGGAATAGACCCCCCCCTCCCTTACGATTTTTTTCTTGTCTCAACTCAACCTACACGCTATAGCTTTTTGGCACAACGCTCGTGAATCACCTTGTATAGGTATATTTTTTTTAATTGATTTATTTTGAACTTTTGTAGATCTTTAAGGTAGGTAGGCAGGTAGAATGGTTAGAATGGCTGGCAGCCTCTGCCCAGGAACACAATAAGCTAGTTTAATACCATAAACTCGAAGTTACCTAAAATGAATAAATTATAAAAAGATACGCACAGTACAGTGCATTATAGAGATTTGGAATGTTTAAATATTCAATTGGTTTTGGAATCAAGTGGGAAGGGAGCACCCAGAGCCAATGTTCTGGCACAAAAAGTGCAGGAGTTTTTCCCTCTGAGCCGTATCTCTAAAGCTACGACAAAATTCATTGTGGGGAATGCCAAGTTTTAAGGCATGTTGTCCGACTGGCCAGTGGCATGTGCAAATGCAACTATTTTGCCATTGTCTGACCTAGGTTTATTCGGAAGTTCCTTAGTACGTTTGTGGTCGTTATTGGCCATATCTGTCTCGAGATATTGCAGTTGGTGAGATTTTTCCACCTTACTTTAAATTTTTTAAGAAAATGGTTTTGAATATCCGTTTTCATGACTCCTAAAGGAATCCTAAATTCCTCAGCTGGGGATATTTGAAGGTTTGATCCCGTCCTGGCCAGTTCATCAGCGATTTCATTACCTTGAATGTAACTGTGCCCTGGGGCCTATTTCATAAATATTGACAATTGCGACAGGTGACAGGTTACAATTTGTAAATTACAACTTGACAATTGTCAAAAATTTGTCCCATGAACAAATTGACAATTTTGTAGAATTGTCGTAAAATACCCGACAATTGTCGTCTTTTCGTTTCATAAAGAAACTGTCATGACAATGAATTGTCAACTATTTTTCTACAATTGTCAGAAATTTTGCGACAAATTTGTACTGACAATTCTTTTATGAAATGAAAAATAAATTGTAATTTACATATTTGTCAGTATTTGATCGACAATTGCGACAGGAAGCTTAGTTGCGGTAAGGTTTTGAAAATGGAAAAAAAAAATTATAAACGCTATTTTTTCAGAAAAAGTGAAAATGATGACTATTCTCAGTAACGTGTTGGTGTAATACGTGTCGCCGGCGGCGGCGCGCGAGACCCTCAGCGAATTTTAAATAGCGAATAAATAACGATTTCGAATTCGTATCGGAAAAACAGCAGCGGAATACATTTATCGAGAATTGGTGCACGTTTACAGCCTCCCACAAAGAGGAATTTTTTCTCTCGCCTCCAAAACCCAACTTCTATGTGCATTACATTGGCTTGGATGTGGAACTCAGTACCAAGTGTTTGAGAAGTATTTATGCAATTTAATGGTAGAACAACTCTTGGGTGAAGAAATTCGATTGGCAGAAAATATATTTTCCGTACCACTACGTTTAAGTAGTTGGTTTTGCAATTTTTTCCTGTGTTTGTTTGTAGATAGTTCTTTAATAAGAATTTATGCACCAGCTGAAAATGAATAAGCGTTTGTTGATAGAAATAGTGACCATTCAATTAATGCAATGTTTGTATGTGGGCCGAACTTGGAGTTGTTTTATGTTTCTGCCCGGTCCCTAGCTAGCTGTCTCCAGTTTTGCACTCTAAGTTGATTGAGGGCCCTCTTCCACTTGTGTGCCCCACCTGAGTCACGGTCTTCCGCTCCTTCTATGTCCCTAGGGAATAGTGTCGAAGGCTTTCCGGGCCGAAGCAGTGGTGTCCATCCGTTCTAGATGACCGAGCCATCGGAGTCTCTGGAGCTTGACCCTTCTGGCTAAGTCCGTGTAATTGTACAACCCGTAAAGTTCGGTTTCAAAATGTTACCTATTCATTTTCAAACTCAAATTTTTCAGAAACTAATTGAAAGAGTGCAGTCACGAAAAAATTGAAATTGTCACGACAAATTTGTCAGTAAGTAATACTTAAGTACGACAAAAACAAAATTGTCACGACAAATTTGTCAGTACATGACAATGACAAATTTGTCATGACAAAGTTGTCATTGTATTTTTCTGACAAATTTGTCACTACTCAATATTTTATGAAACACATAATTGTCGGACAAGTGCGACAAATTTGTAGAATTGTCACCTGTCTATTTTTATGAAATAGGGCCCTGGTACCCAGACTAGATTAATTTTTATATTGTCGTTAAAACTTGCGAGCTCTTGCTTGCAATCTCTAACGATTCTAGACTTAGTCAGGTTGCTGTTTATAGCCTTGATAGCAGCTTGGCTATCAATAGAGATTGCGACCTTTTTTATAAATTCGTCAGATATGATTGCTTGTTTTAGAATCCTACATGCTTGTCTAATCGCTAGAACTTCAGCTTGAAATACGCTACATCTATCGGGCAGTCTAAAAAATTTTTTAAAACCCAGTTCTTCAGAAAAGACACCAGACCCAAAACCGAGTTCCATCTTGGAACCATCAGAGTGTACTGTGATGTCAAAATCCTTTGTAGGGCTATTAATGTCCCAATTTCACCTAGTTGGAATTTCAACCTTAAATTGCTTACCAAAACTTAAGGTTGGTAACGTGTAGTCAGAGTCAGAGGGTTCTAGTTTTATTGCTTTAGGTAATAGATTTAGAATTTTACTATGACCGAAAGACTTTGCAGTCCACATACCCGATCCTCTCAGTCTTAAAGCACTACAAGAGACTGTTTCGAAAAGTGAAGGTCAACTGAGTGCATCAGTAGGTCAAGATGTAACTGCTCCCGTAGTTTCAATGCAGGCAGTTTTTTTTAACTCTTTTTAGCTTATCGATGTTATATTTTTTGTCTATAGGGCAGGCCACCAAACAATTGATCCGTATGTCAGAATGGGGCGAACTATCGCCGTGTAAGGCCATGTTAGGTCCTTGTCCCCATTTCTTACCAAAGGTTTTACTACAAGAGTAGAAGGCGATACTAGCTTTCTTTACTTTACTCTTTCTTCTAAGTAACTTTCACAATTTAACTTGGAGTCTATGATAACTCCAAGGTATTTAGCTTCTTTGGATAAAGCAAGTGGTTGTCTATTTAATCTTGGTAGAGGAAAGGAGGGTATTTTATATCTGTTAGTGAATAACATCAGCTCAGTCTTTTTTTCGTTAACTCCAAGTAGGTACACATCTAGTGGCCCATTCGCTAACTTTTTTAAGCGCTGTTTCCATGTTTTTACTGAGAACCGTCGGGAAAATCCCCGAGGACATCAGCACCAGATCGTCGGCATACGCTACTACCTTAACTCCACTGTTATCAAGATTGCATAAGATTTCGTTCAATACTAGTAGCCACAAGAGAGGAGATAGAACCCCGCCCTGGGGTGTTCCTCTTTCGGCAAATCTAGTGAGTTGGCTGTTAAACATCGATCCTTGAATGACTCTGGTTCGAAGCATGAAGACAATCCAGCTAATAATATGCTCTTCTAAACCTAATTTGGATAGTGCTACCCTGATAGCTTCTCCGAGCACATTATTGAAGGCTCCTTCTACGTGTAGTGCCGTGGATTTGCCTTTAAGGTAGGCATAGGCATGTTGAGAATCTGATAGAGGATTATTAACAAAATTAGCTCTGATATGCTCGTCCAATAGTCTTTCCAGTGTTTTGAGCACAAAGGAAGAGAGACTAATTGGTCTGAAATCCTTGGGTGTTTCATGGCCTCTTCTACCGATCTTGGGAATGAAGACCACCTTGACCCTTCAGAGTCAGTGCTAAGCAGTTGAAGAGAAATACCCTCAGCCTAGGAATCGAGAAATATATTATCTATGGTCCTGGGGACTTAAATGGTTGGCTGTTTATGGCCCATGAAATCTTTTCTTGGGTTATTAATTTATTTATTTATTAGCTTAATACAAGCTTGACTAAAAAATTAACTTAACAACTAGCCTTAAACAACTAGACTTAAACATTTTTTTTTTTTGGTTCTTGTTATTAATTTTGCAATTAATCATTCATGTGGGCCGGAGGCCCCCACAAAGTTCTTTAATGAACAAGAACCAAAAAGATCATTACACGGCTTAAAATTAAAGGGACAAGGTATGGAGTGTAACTTAAAATTACGACAAAACGGAAAGTCGGTATAGGGTGGTACTGGTACGTAGGGATGAAGAGGAGGTATGGAAGTCAAAAACATGTTGTATATTATTAGCTGACCGAAGCATTCTGTCAACGGGATTGAAATGGGCGGAATTGGTCAATAGCTCCTATAGCTTATTGATGGATACAAATAATCTCCGCAATTTCTCGGCGATTTTCCAAAGACGTGAGTTGGATAATATGCAGACGGTGTTCGTAAGGAGGTAATATGAGGGGATTGTTATAGGGGAGGTTACGTAACGAGAACCGAAGGAACCTTTTTTGAACACCCTCAATTCGCAGTTGAGGGTTTTATGGTAAGGAGACCATACTATGCTGGCGTATTCTAGAATAGGTCTAACAAATGTTGTAAACAAAGCCTTTGTCACATAAGGGTCATTAAATTCTTTTGACCACCTTTTAATAAAGCCTAGAGCTGAATTCACCTTTGAAATTATTGACTCGTAGTGAGATCTGAAGTTTAGGTCTTTATCACAAATTATACCCAGATCACGAATGAAGGTGACAATTGGTATAGGTACGTTGGAAAAATGATAAGAACGCTGTAAGGAAGGGAATCGTTTGCGGGAGAAGGTCATGGATTGGCATTTGTTGACGTTAAGTTCGAGAAAATTTTTGTTGCACCAAGTAATGAAGACATTCAGATCACTTTGAAGCAGTGAGAAGTCGGATTCAGAAGTGATTTTTTTAATGATCTTTATGTCATCGGCGTAGATCAGGACAGTTGAGTGAGAAATAATGTTCACAACATCATTTATGGCAATTACGAAAAGAAGAGGGCCAAGGTGACTACCTTGAGGGACACCTGAAGAAGCAACGAAAGGATTGGATAATTGGTTTCTGAACAGGACTCGATATAGCCGGTCCTCCAAGTATGATTTAACCCATTGGATGAACGAAGGAGGAAAACCAAAGGTTCCAAGCTTAAAGTAAACTATTTGGTGATTAATTTTATCAAATGCTTTGCTGAAGTCGGTGGTTATTACATCGACCTCGTAACCTTTTTCCATATCATTAAGGGACTCAGACACAAATTGGGTTAAATTCGTTATAGTAGACCTTCCTTTGATGAAACCGTGCTGATGGGGAATAATCATAGATTTAACATGAAAGAAAATCGAGTAATGGATTAATGATTCGAAAAGTTTGGGGATGGCAGAAAGCTTGGCTATTGGGCGATAGTTAGAAATATCGTTCTTACAACCTTTTTTGTGGATGGGGAAGATGTAGGAGTCTTTCCAAGCGGAAGGAAGAATAGCTTGAGAAAGAGATAGACGAAAAAGAGATGCTAGAGGGCCATTGAGGTGAGAGACACATTTTTTTTAAAGTATGGCGGGAATTTCGTCGGGACCAGGAGAAAAATCATGCTTGAGTGAATTCATCTTATCAATAACTGAGGAATCGCATATGTTGAGGAATGAGAGCGAGGAGCCCGAAAAAATTGGTAGGTATTTAAAAAATTCAGAGTCTGGAGCTTCATTGCATTCTTTATAGGACTGGCAAAAAAAATTTGCAAAAAGATTGGCTATCATTTTGGGATCTTCGGAAGAAATGTTATCAAATTTGAGAGAGGGAGGGAAGTTGTCCGATTTCTTTTTAGCATTAATGAATTGATAAAACCGTTTGGGATCTGAAGTTAAGGATGATTGCATTCTTCTTAGATATTCCTGATATGATGATTCGCAAATTACAGAACATTTGGAAGAAGCTTGTTGGTATTGTGAAAAATCAAGTGGGCTCATTGATTTCAAGTAGGTATTCCAGAGTTTGTTTCTCCGGTTACGTAGTGAGCGAAGTTCCTTGGAGTACCAAGGAGGAGAATATGAGGAGTTTTTCTTTCTAGTGATAGGACAACAATGCATGATACAATTGAAAATTGAAGTGTAAAAGAAGGAAATTGCTAGACATAGCATAGGAGTGGTTGGGCTTAAAAATTGAATAAAATTAATTTCATTTAAGAGTTTATTTAGCGTTTCAAAATCACAATTGCGGAAGTTAAAAGTGAATGATTCTTCACAATCATTCATGGGCATGTTGTTAGAGTAGGAGAAAATGAGTTCTAAAGGAGAGTGGTAGCCATCTAGTGTCGATAAGAGATGTTTGACAAAGGAGTTACAAGGGTCAGATGAAAAAATAAGATCTAGCTGTCTGGCCAAGTTATTGCAAACTGCGCTGATTTGGAAAAGTCCAGATGCAGATAGCCTGTCAACCAGAATAGCCTCTTTTTCAGATAGAATGTTATGAGGGCTGAAGGAGAGTTCATCATCGGACGGGCACCATACGGGCACGGGCTCTAATGTTGTCCGCGTTTGCTACCTGAGTATACCCTGAGAGTGGTGGTTCCAGGATGCATTCTTTGCAGTCTGAGAAATGGACTTCCAAGGTCTCTGCAGAATTCAGAAGGTGTGTAAATAATAAAAAAAAAAAAAATACGATTACCTTAGTTGAAGATATGAAAGAGAGTTACGATACCGTATTACAAACGACAACACCTTCTAGTAAAAACGCCAATATTTTATTTTAAGAAATATTGAAAACAGTAATTGACTTCATTTCATCAACCCATAAGCATTCCAAGAATAACTCAAACAAAAAATTCGGTGACATCACAGCACTACACTGCATAACACAATACATTTCTGTATACAACTTATAGTGAAATAGTATTATTGAATTCCACTCCTCAATTCGGCATAAATTCTTATAGAGACATTCCTAGACATGGAATCTGGTAAAACTTTATCGAAAATGTTAAAGAACTTGTTAACAAGCAATTTTTGCCCACAAAATGCTTCAAGGTTCAAATTTTCCATAACACAAATCGACCATACAAAAAATCACTAAAAAAAAACCAAAGCAAGTGAAATAAAACTTACCTACATAATAGTGTAGGTGATGTTTTTCTTACTCGTAGCGTGTGGTGTGCAAATCAGGTATGTAGGTATTGAACAAAAAATACGAGTCGAAGCCCTAACCGAACCGATGTTAGTTATGGTACTCCTGTATCCTTTCAAATCAATTGTTGCATAGTGTTGTTGTTATAAATGATGTGGTGGCATCTCTCGTTCTCACAACGGAACACACACACAAAAGTTATGAACACATCGAACTTGCTCACTGAATTCTCTTTGATAATAATAATAAATCGTCGCTCGTCCTGTTAGCTTTATGTCTAACAGGTTACACATTGATATTCATATCGTTTAATTGGAAGAACAAAACTAAAAACCATGAAACACAACAAAAAGAAAAAAAAACGTTTCAGTTATACACAATTCAAATAAAACACCACTTTTCACTTTATTATCTTTGATGATTGTTTTTCCTGACCGTGACAAATCAAATAATCTGAAATGGACGCTCAAAACAGCAGAGGACAGAGGAGACACAGGATAGACATGGGACATCACTCCATTGAGAAGTGCACTAACACTTCTAAACATAAAAGACACTTAAAGCAAACTGTTGAATATGTCAAAAAGAAAAAAAAATAATAACAATAATAAGTAGGGTAAAGGAGTTTGCCCAATGACACCTCCCACACCCGTAAAGAGAAAAATAGTGTCCTCTCTAGGACGACGAATATATATATGCTTTAAGGAAATATTGAAACTTTAATGCTTTAAGGGAATAAAGGAACTATCAAATGTAAAAGAACGAAAAAAATTAAAGATGAACTAAATAAGCGAAAAGAAAAGCTTTTCCGCTTTTTTTCTTAGTTGGTGTGGTACATTCGGATGTTTACAAGACCAATATAGTTACGTAGGCACGAAAACAGTAAGATATTTGAGAATTTTGAAATTGTATTTTCTTTTAATGGAAATATTGAAACCACGAAAAAGGATATACACTTGCAGAGCAATGTTTCACTTTCATCCTCGTTTTCATTTGGGGAGCGCTGGAATAATTTTCTTTTCACTAACAATTTTTGTGGGAATTTCACAAGGGGAAAAATAATATATTATGATGACGTCGTCGCCGTTCGTCCTCGTCCTCGAAGCGAGTCGTCCTTTTCTGTTGGTTAGAATTTTTGAGTGATTACGATTAAAATTTCAGTTCGCGGTTATGCATGTTTTTCTTGGAAGCGAATTTAACAAGAATACATTTTTTTTCCTTTCGTTTTTCCTTGTGACTTTGATTCTTTAATGTTTAAAGAATGAAATGTATAAAGGACTTCTTTTGGCTCTAAACTTGTGATGATGATGTTTTTTTTTCTTTGCTCTCTTTGACTTTGGTTGAAACAGACAATTGTTTATGGAAAAGCTTTCAGGTTTTATCCTTCGGGGAGCTTATTGGTGTGTATGTGTGTGATGCTTTTTGACACCTGCGCACCGGTCAGACATTGGTGTAATAAAGTTTAGAGAGGATTCAAGTTTCATTGTATGTGTTGTTGTTGTTTTATTTCTAGCTTTTTTACGGTTATAGAAAAAGATAGGATATGGGATTAAGTTGCATGCGTGTTGTTAATGATTATAGTTGGAGTCAAATCAGTTGGAAAATATTACCCTACTGTTTCTAGACATAGAGTTCACCTTTATTGAAGAGGATAATATCGCTCCTACTGCCTACTGACGCCACAAATAAAATTAAACTCAAGTGGGAAACTACGGCGTATACTTATCTTTTTTCACTTGAATATTCAAGTAATAACTAGTTACCAATATAATAAAAAAACAAATGTGGATGTGTTAAGTTTTAAGTACGAAAGGGTCCGTTAAGGCGGATTGATATAATATAGCGAGCAAATTTTAAGAAGGTATTCGAATAAGGGCGAATAAATCTAACGGTAGCTCTTTTCACCTGCAAGAAAGCCATTGGCAGCAAATGGGTTCTGCAACCCAGCATCAGTCACTGGCTATACACATCGGTAATCAGACCGATTCTTCTTTATGGTGTGACAGTATGGTGGACTACCTTGGACGTAAACATGAACTGCGATATGCTCAGCATGCCTAATTATAAGCGGATCACTTCGTACGACCCCATCTGCGGCACTAGACACCCTACTCTATCTGACACCTCTGGATATAATCAGCAAACAAATTGCTTCTAGTTCTGCTATTCGTCTGAATGCCTCTTCACAGTGGACTAACAATAACATTAGCCACTCTGTTATTCTTAATTATCTAGAATCCATTCCAAAGGACACAGTGTAGTCCCCATTCCCCAACTACAGTTCGATAGAAACTTTCAAACTTCTATACCTTCCAGATCCTTCTGGGAAAATAAAACATTCCTGGAAGACGAGGCAATCCGCTTCTATACAGATGGATCGAAAACTAGTGATGGGGTTGGTGGAGGTGTGTACTCCGAACGACTGAAACTAAGTCTCTCATTCAGCCTTCCAAACTTTTGGCGATTAAGGAGGCCCTGTCCTGGCTCAGAGAAAACGTGGTATCCACATCTGGTATCCGGATTTTCTCAGATAGTCAGGCAGCTATAAAATCCCTGGACTCTGTCTCTACAAACTCAATTACGGTCCAAAACTGTCGATCGTCTCTAATGGAGATGGCACAACAGTTTAACATTCACCTTCACTGGGTGCCGGGCCATAGAGACATTCCAGGAAACTGTAAAGCCGATGAACTCGCCAAATATGGTACAACATTACCCAAAACCACAATTGGCTAATGTTGGTATACCAATCGCTACATGCAAACTTTTACTACAACAAGATGCTATTAAGAGAACTAACATCGGGTGGAATAATATAAAGTGACGAAAAACTTTTGGCCTAAACTGGACTTAAAGAGATTTAGATGCCTGATATCTCTAAGCAGAGTGCCAGTGCATATAAGCTTGTTAATTGGTGTCTAATAGGAAGACAAGCCGCGCGACTGGGCGTATTTTCTAATGATTTTTGCAGAAGCTGCATGGATGAGGAGGAGGAGGAAATAGTCCTTCACCTCCTCTGCACCTGTCCTGCTCTGGCTCATAAACGTATGATTCACATAAGAGAAAACTTTAATAACGATCTCGAACACATTAATATAATTAATCTTCTACGTTTCGTTAGGAACTCTAATTGGTTTCAATGAGCTTTCGAAGATAGCCTTTTTAGATTCATGTGGTATCACAATGGGCCTGCAATTGGCCTAAGTGTGTCTTTTAACATTCATGACATCCACTTTAACCTAACCTAGGGCGAATAAACTACCAAACAAAAATCAACAAATAAATTAAGAAAAACTTATTTTTTGACCAAAAAGATTATCAATCCTCCAATGTTTGAAACTGAATCATTTTGAACTATAAATGGTTTTATGTCCCTTTGTTTTATGCATATCTGTTAAAGGTGCAAAAACATAAGAGCTAACCGTAACGTCGCCGCCATCGTCGTCGTTTCCTCGTGTATCCGACAAGGAGAAAAAGTCAATTTCATCAATTTTTTTTTTCATTCAGATAAAACCGAAAGGAGCTTATACAAATTAAATAAGCTTTATTTGTGTACCTTAACATTTTTATAACATCCAGTTGTGCCTTGCTTAGATAAATTTTGTTTAAATTAGATTCAAGGTTAATATGTTTTTAAATCTTCCTGATATGTTCAATTTTGTTGTCTGTAAAATCATTTAATTATGTCGTTTTGAATATTCTGGAATTTAGTAAGAAAAACGAAAAGATTTGACACTAAAACGTGTTGCATATATTGGCTCGAAAAAGTTCCTTGTGGATTGGCTGTTGATTCTCAATGAAAAAATGGGATGATAAATCAAGCTTTAAAAAACATTAGGTCTTTGGATTTAGATGACTTTTGATGCCCTTTGCTGTCGTTGTTGTCGGTTTTGCTCATCCGGCACTCTTATAAGGATCCAGATGTCAAGTCCAATTGGTGGTTAGAAAATTTAAAGTAACGCTAAATTTATCAAGAATATAAAAGGTGGATATGACGTCTGACAATTTATCGTTATTCAGGTAGTGTAATTTTTTGTTTTTTTACTTCAATAAAATGTTTAACATAATTAACAGGCAAGTAGAGGCAATAGATTAATGCGATGAATCAATACAAAATTAATATTTTTGAACTTTTGAAAAAAAAAATCAAATAAAGGGGTTTTCAACAGGGACGCCATATTTCTTGCCGCTCTTTTGACATTTTTCTTCAGTTTGCCATTTCATGATGGAAAGATATACGAGCCAGCACCGGTCGAAATTATTAAAATTTACTACCGAAATTTGGAGTTAGTGGCCTCAATTTTTCGTCCTAGCAGATGAAAAATTGAGCGTCTAGTGGAAAAAATTGAATCTACAGGCACAGCACTAAATGTTCCCGTGCCAGTGAGACAAAGAAGTGCCCGTAGTGTCGAGAATATTGCTGCCGCTGAGACTTCAGTTGCAGAAAGCCCAAATGTGTCTCTCACACGTCGGTCGTTCTCAAGCGTTAAGCATGTCTGTGACGTTGTTGTGGCGAATTTTGAGAAAAGATTTTGGCCTACATCCTTACAAGATTAAATTGACGTAAAACTGAAGCCGCTTGACCACCAGAAGCGTCGTATGATCGTGAATTGGGCTGAGCAACAATTTGAAAATGATTTGGATTTTCATCGAAAAATCATCTTCAGCGAAGAGGCTAATTTCTGGCTGCATGGCTTCGTCAATAAACAAAATATGCGGTATTGGTCAGGCAGAAATCCACACGTACTCCATGAGTAATCATTGCATACCGAAAAAATTACGGTTTGGTGTGGTTTATGGGCCGGCGCGGCGGCGGCGTCATTGGGCCGTACTTCTTCCGTGATGATCGAGACCGGAACGTTACTGTGAATCGAGATCGCTACCGTTCAATGATATCCAAAAATGTTTGGCCCCAATTGGGCGATAAGGACTTGGAGGACATGTGGTTCCAACAGGACGGCGGCGCCACAAGCCACACAGCGAATGTCACAATCATTTATATTGGAAACCAAATTTGGAGAACGTGATATCTCATTAAATAGTCCAGTCGCTTGGCCGCCGCCGTTAGACTATATCCTGTGGGGATACGTCAAGTCTATGGTCTATGCCAACAAGCCAGCGACGATTGATGAACTTCGTACGAATATCGAACGTGAAATTGCAGCAGTATCGGTCGATTTATGCTTGAAAACCGTCGAAAATTGGGTTCAGCGTCTGGACTTCTGCAAGCGTGCCCGTGGTGGTCAAGCAAAAGAAATCGAGTTCCATACATAATGGCATCGAACGTACTTTCACAGGAATAAAGAATTTCATTGATATCCAATACCGTTTTTGTTTTATTTAAAAAAAAAACTTTTGTAGCGCTCTTATTGAAAAACACTTGATATGCATGGTTTTTTCCAACGATACAAAAAATATTACGCATACGCCGTAGTGCCCATATGAAATATGTATTCGTTATTATTTCGCTCTGGAGCATAGAAGAGAAGTGTGTACTAGAATTTCAGAAGAACCATTGTTAGAACGGTTCAGTGAATTCTGTGAGTCTGTTGGTACCTGTCACTAGGAACCAACGTTCCACCTAAAGCTTTTTCAGCCTTGTTCGAGTAGAAAGTTGTTTGGCTAGTGGATGTTGGCCCAGAATATGTATTATCTAAATAGAAGAAATGACAATAATTAAGGTTTTTGGTCTCTTAGTTAGTTACTTTTGAAAAGTTATCTATGTACATCGCAAAGTGGTAAAATAAAAATTTCCCAAGATCGTTATCGGCACCAATTTAATCTGAAGGATTAAAACACAGCGGAATTAAAAATATTCCCCAGAGATGGATTGAAGCGATCAGGAAATTTGAGCAGGGAAACAGAAAGATGGTCAAATTTCGCTGATTAAAATAATATGAACTAATAGCTCGAAGAACTAGCTTCTATAGAAAAAAAAATAGAATGGCGCGACAGCTCTTGAAGAGCCAATAAGGCCTAAGTGTCTTACTCTCATCAACAATCCTCTGGGTGCGTGTGAAGAATTGAAGGGACCTACAATTTAACGCCGATTCCAAACGGCAAAATTGAGAAGCACTTTTTCATGATAGATTGATACTCTTGGAAGTTTTGTCAGTTCTTTGCAAGAGGCAGTGCCCGTGAAAGATGAAATAAAAACTATGGACACGAGTAGGACTCGAACCCACGACGTTCTGCTTAGCAGCCAACGCGCCTAACCACTTAGTCACGGGCAGCTGCAGCTTCTATAGGTAGGTAGGTTGAATTGGCTGTCCTACTTGTAGGACACAATTAGCGCTGAGTTGTACCATACCTCATGAGATTCTAAGAAGATTTAAAGATGGGTTAGGAAGGATGTATGTTTCACACGTACAATAATGTACTATTATTCTCCTACACTACGGCCTATTGTCTCATAGTGCCATTCAGTTTAGGAGAAATAAGGGGGGGGGGGCGCTAAAGCCGCTAAAGGGGGTATGAGATCATGTCTTTGATCTTGAATTCTGAGAGTTCTTCTTTTTCATCCTGATGCTCACAGTTACGGCAGAAAGTGTTATATCGTATATCCAATTTTGCCGCATGCTCCCCTCTGGGCCAGTGCCCTGTTCAAGTAGCAACAATACTGGCTATGTCATTCATGCCTTGGCAGGCCAGATTTTCCTAGATATAACGCAACTGGTTAAGCTATTCCACCTATGGTTTGCTTCTGATGTGTATTTGGTTAGGAAATTGCCCTTCACAAATCCAAAAGGAGCATATACTCTCACCGCCAATGAGTTGTGTAAGGCTGATCCTTGTCTAGCTAGCTCGTCTGCCTTCTCATTTCCCTCATAGCCCCTATGGCCTGGTATCCAGATATTTTTAAGGGCTATACAGGCTTCTTTTATCGCTAACTAGCTTCTATAATGTTGGCATACTTTGATTGTGTTGATTTGTAAACATTTAAGTAAAACTTCCTGAAATTTATTTTACTTACCTCTTTATGTGGCAAGTCGACAACTACATTGCATTATTTAGTCACGGCTGTGCAGATGATTTTCAGGAGACAGACATCTGGAAAAATTAAATAATTTGGAAGCAGACGAAACGCGGAAATCTTACATCAATGGTTTTTGAATTGAGTTTTTTTTTTAATGAATCTTTATCCTGAGGTAGGTACATTGAAGTAAAAGAGCTTTTGGAAATCGTAGAACTACATTCACGCTGGAACCAGACAAAGGTCGCTCAAAAATAAAAATGATTTAATTTTCTAGGAATATCAACGCGTCACACATAAGGTTCCTGTTTTCCCTATTTCCCGGTAAAATATTTCAAGGGATGAGAGCGAACAAAAAGTCGACACATTAAAACCACTGAAAGAAGTTACTTACCAGTTTGTGTACTTGAATCAAAAAATGTGCTCGTCGTCTCAACGGTCATTGTGCCAATGGTGCCATCAATAATTTGTGCCGATGAATCGCGTCTGCCCCGATACCTTAAAAAAAGAACGAAAAAACCAAATCAAGACGATAAAATACCCAAACAATTGGATTTGACCATACCTGCTGCATACATCATCGCTCTGAGAACTCTGTCGTCTAAAATTTCTGCAACGAATCATTTCCTCTGTAGTCGACTGTCGCCGAAATCCTCGGGCTATTAGAATTTCTTCAGTTGTTGACTGTCGTCGAATAGCTGGACGTGAGTTGCCATCTGAAGTTGCCGTTGGTCCACGTGCACATGGACTAGGTTCCCGTGAAGAGCAGCAACTGCTTGAATCAGGTGATCGGGAGGCTCGTACAGCCGAAGATGATTGTCGACGTAGAGTGCGAGTTCTACGACGCGGACTTCCGTCACGTTCGTGACTGCGGTCGGGCGAGAGATGTGCTTTTGAATCACGTCGACCTCTCGAAGCACTATCCGGACTGAGACTATCACGGCGAGCTCGACGTTCACAGTCATCAGGTGGATCTGGGCTCAAGGCTGGCTGAGAACCGCGACGACTATTGCCACCACCGGGAATGCAGGATTCATCGAATGCAGTGGCTTGACGTTGAAGCCTTTGCATTCGTGGAGTCTTCTCCGGGCTCACGACTTTCGAATCACGTCTGTTCATGCGGCCACATTGAGTTGTCGAGTCTCGTCGACCTTTGGTAGCTGTAGGCGATGTTGCTGGTGGTGTAACTGAACTCATGATGATCGTTGGCGGTGGCAAAGCCTGGCATCCGGTGTCCATGGTGTGATATGGAGCAGAATCTGATGCAGTGGAGCTCGTCGAAGGCCGCTGTTCCTGTCGATAATTGGGAAATTCAGGTGCGGCCAATGAGTCTCGGCGCTTTTTCGTGGCTCCAACGATTTTGGGTGGCGGCGGTGTGGTCGCACGACCAACAACACTGTCTCGTCGACCAGATTCATTAGAGCCTCTACGAGAGCTCTGGAAAAGACAAACAATAATTTAGGGTTTCTGAATCTGAGCACTTATGACGATTTACTTACATCCTTGGCACTCTCAAGTGAAATTATGGGCATCTGATCATCTTTCTCCCCAGGACTCTCACGCCTGTTCCAATTTTTCACAAACTCCGACGTATGCGAAGAATCTCGACGGTGCTTCGAACACCTACCCCCAGCATCAGCACTTGATTCACGCCGTTTTTTCAACGGAGGATTGTGACTACTACTCGTTCCAGTTCCAACATCGGTTGTTGAAGTTCGCCATGGTAAGCTGCGTGCCAAATCAGCTAGTGTTTCACGTCGGCTTAGAGGTGCCTTTGTTGTCCTCTTCGAACCACCACCACTCCATTCTCGAAGGATATCCGTGAGTTGGGCTAATGAACTCCGTCGGCGTCGCTGAAGGCCTATAAACAGACAAAAGACCGACCAAAAGGTACAAGACAAATTAAGCAAATTAAAAGTCATTTGACCGTGTCCGAGAATATACCTGGAGGTGGGGATGTGCTTGGGGGCGTGTTAATTTGAGCTGCTGAATCCCTTCGCCCACCCAAACGTTGACGAATTGTTGACTCTTCGAGCTTGGAGCGAAAAATAATGATGATATTTATGTTTGTATATTAAAAATAAGGGCTTTCCTAAAAAAGGGTCAAATTACCTGTTCTCTGACGAAATCATCCCAGCCATTGCCACCCTGCCAAACCAAGCCAACTTGATAGGATAAAATTGGCAAATTGCAAACAAAGCAGATCGATGTTATCGTCCTGCAAGATGTGAATTTAAATTTGGGTAAATTAATAAAAATCGTTAAAAGGTTGTTTTTAGTTCGCCAAATTCAACTAAAAGCAACATGTTTCAGAAATACAAAGCAAAGAAAAAAAATCAACTTGTTCCACAAGCTAATAAAAAGCTAATTCCGCAACATGTTTAGATTTGCTCTACTTAAAAATGTCTAAGACAATATTTCGTATTCTTAAATGCAGGAACCAGCAAAAAGCCGCTAACAACAGCATCGTGCAAATCTGTTCGCTTTTTAAACTACATTTTTAATTATTTGTGCCATTCAATTTGTGCTTTAAATAATTATACTATTTATTTATTTAATAAAAAAAAGCTAGTTGAATATGTATAATCGCTTACGCTTTTGCAGAAAAAGAATATAAAAAAGCCATTTTGAAAACATATATTTGTCTAATTGGTTTAACGTAGAATAACTATCTATACACATTTCAAATAAAACGATAATATTTGAACCTAACTTATTTGTAAGTTTCGACCAAACATACCCAGTATTTACCGTATAGTACTTCTTTTTGCGATTCCAAATCATTTCGGGAGATAAGTGGTGGTAAGACCTTTTTTCTGAGAACTTAAATTTAAGGAAATTTTTAGAGGGAATCAGTTATGAAGCACTTTAAAAGTTAAAATTTAGCCTAGTTTAAAGTAAAAGTTAACAAAGAAAGCGGATTTCTCTTAGGACTAGTAAAGTTTACTATATTTTTATGAATACAAACTAGTGATGGGCATAATCGAATGATTTCAATAATCGAGAAAATAGTATTCGAATGATTTGAATAATCGAATGATCATTCGAATTACGAAATCGAATGAAAATGTTGAAAAATTTAATTTTTTTTTTAATTTTTCTCGGTCATTCGTCAATTGACCTGCCTTAGAAAATACCCTCTCAGATGGTGCTGACGGAGCAGGTATGGCAGAATATTTCAAATGAAGTTTATAGAGCTCTGACAAGGAGTTCTTGTGAAGCTTCCAACATGTATGTTGAAAGCCAAAGCTATGATTTAAGAAAAAAAAAATTGAAAAAAAAGAATAACTCCAAACACAAATTTTAGTTCGCCTTTGAAAAATGTAACCAAAAATCATTAACAAAATTTAATTCCAAAGATTTGCAAATTCAACTAGAAATAAAATCGTCATTCGAATTGAAATTTAAAATAATCATCATTCGATTTTTTTTGCATTCGAATACTAATAATCGATTCTTTTCATTCGAGTACCTACTATTTTCATTCGAGTACTATTTTCATTCAAGTACTATTTTCATCCGAGTACTATTTTCATTCGAATGATTTTTCATTCGATTGTTAATAATCGATTATTCATTCGAATGATTTTTCATTCGAATACTAATAATCGATTATTTGCATTCGAATGATAATAATGGTCATTCGAATACTAATAATCGTCATTCGATTTTTCTTCATTTGGGATTTTAATTTTGAAGAGTAGTAGTTGTAGCAGGGTTTGAGAAATCATTCGAATGATTTCAATATGATCTCGAATGATTGCCTGAATCGATTATAATCGATTATATCATTCGAATGATCCCATCACTAATACAAACTAATTGACTTATAAAGGGTCCGCCATCTAAGGTTTTTTTTTCAACTAGTGCTTATTTCATGAATGGTAACACTTAGCTCATGTCTGATTTGACAGATAATTAGGATAAAACTAATAATCCGCTGAACAAGTATGGTGTATACGCTTGAACAACGCTGGTAAATTTTTGTTGATAATTTATATTTGTAATAAATATTCAGGCTTTTTTGGTCAGTTTGATGTTAAATGACAATAAAAAACTTTATCTCATCTTTTTCCCAACGTTTCGTTGTTATTCACAACTTCTTCAGGGGTTGTTTTTATTAGATATATTGTTTTTTATTTCTGATTTTTACATTATTGATTTTTAATATATGTATGTTGGTTTTAAATTAGAACTCACAAGATTAATAAATGAATAAATAAACATTGAAAACAAACAAAAGACTAATAAACTTAAAAGACAAACAAAAATTATCACAGTGTATTTTTTGGCTCAGGTACTTATTTGATCGCTAATGCGTAGCTGGGAAATATTGCGACATTACTTTGAAAATCATGGTAATGTTGCAAAATGTGTGCGAAAATTGCGTACGGATTTTGGAAGAAGAGAAGCACCGTCAGCTCCGTATGTTCGTTGTCTTGTAAAAAAAAGTGAAAGAAACTGGCATCCTATCGATAAACCAAATCGTGAAAAGCCAAAAACAGGGCTTAGATACACCCGAAAATATTGCTGTTGTGGTAAATAGTGTGCGTGAAGCGCCATCAACATCAAGTCACCGTGTCGTTCTCAAAAATTTAACATTTCGGAGATATCATTATCATTATTATATCATTGAGACGAATTTTGCATAAAGACCTTGGTATGACTCCATACAAAGTCCAATTGGTTCAGGAGTTGAAGCCAACTGACCATCCAATGCGTATTCGCTTCGCTAAGTAGGCCTGCGATCGACTTAGAGAAGATGCCGATTTTGACCAAAAAATCATCTTTTTAGATGAAGATCATTTTGATCTTGGCGGGTATGTAAACCAGCAAAATTTTCGCATTTGGGGCACAGAAAACCCGCACGCATACATTGAAAAGCCGATACACCCAAAACGAGGCACTGTTTGGTGCGGATTTTGATCCAGAGGCATAATTGGGCCATCTTTCTTCGAAAATGAGCAAGGAGTGGCCATTACAGTCAATGGCGATCGTTATCGGGCCATTTTGAACGAATATTTGTTCACAAAAAATTAAGAGGACGATATTGGCAACATTTGGTTTCAAAAGTACGGCGCTACGTACTACACCGCCAAAGCTACACTCGATGTTTTGCGGCCTGTTTTTGAAGATCGCATTATCAGCCGCAGAGCTGATGTCGTTTGGCCAACTCGGAGCTGCGATTTGACACCGTTGGACTATTATTTGTGGGGTGCCATAAAAGATAAGTGTTACGCCGACAAGCCAAAGAAAATTGACGCTTTAAACGACAATATTCGTGAAGCACAATCGATAAAGTGCTTAAAAATTGGACCGATCGTGTAGGCTACTGCATGGCCAGCCGAGGCAGCGATTTGAATGAAATTATTTTCCATTATTAACCGGAAGGATTGTACTTTCAAATAAAAAAGAAATTTGAGAAAATATTCATTAGTTTTTTTTATAGCATTTAAAAAAAAGAAAAAGTTATTTGGCGGACCCTTTTTTCAGTCCATGATGTCAAGGCGAATGAAAAAAGCTCGATTTGACTCCATGCGGAAAAAAATTATTCTCTATGTTCAAAAACTGTATCGTTAGTCGAGCCTTACTCCTTACAGCCCTATTCTGGAGTTGTGATGGTCACAGATCATAATTTTTTGTGAATTTGTTTTTGTGAGGTTTCTTATGAGGTTGTCACAATTTTGTATTCTGTGAATACACAGCATAATAATAATAAAAAAAAAAAAGAAACCTCACAGCACCACAGGAAGGTGAGTTAATTTTTGTGACTACCAGCTGCTTTGTCAAAACAAATCAAACAAAAATAGGAGTTTTATGGAAAAAAAAACAAACATAATCATAATAGGTGGGGCCCCATACAATAAATTCTCGTCATCGCGCCCACTAAAATTTTTAATGAGGAATAAAAGATAAAGTTAAGACGAATAAGATTCGCTTGGTTGGCGTAAATTTAGTTAGCCGGAAAGGCCGCGCATACCTGTTGCAATTTGGTGAATTACGGAGAAGTGCCTCGCCATTATTACGGATTCTATTTATGCTTCTTTCATTACACGCGTCCTTATGTTAGATGTAGAAATATCTTGGTTTGCTTGCTTTATTCAAGCTGCCTTAGTACCGCGCAAACAAGGTTTTATTATGGCCTAAAGTACTGTATTATTATTACAAACTGCAGTAGTTTCGTTAATAAAAAATCTGGTTTGCGCAATCATTGCAACAGGTATGCGCGGCCTTTCCGGCTAACTCAATTCGCGCCGACATTATTCGTCTTGGCTTTAACTTTTATTCCTCATTAAAAAATTTAGTGAGCGCGATGACGGGAATTTCTTGTATGGGGGCTCCTGGGTTATAAGAATAAAATCTATTGGTAAGGAATTTTTTGAAATGTTCTACATTTCTATTTACAAATATCTTGTAATTATTATTTTGTATTCAAGGTGATCAAAATAAAAGGAGCGTCAGATTTTAATTCGGAACCCTTTTGTCAATAATTACTCTTTCCTATCTTCTAGTTTTAAGTAGTTTGTAGGTAGATTAGGTAGTTTTAAGTTTTATTTTAAGGACTAAAAAAACCCAAAAATGATAAAGCCATTAGTTTTTATAATTTTCTAATAAAAAAAAATAAAATGAATTAAAATGAAATAAACGTAGTTTGTAGGCCGAAAGGCATTAATTTTAAGATGATCCATGAATTGCTTAGAGCGCCCG
Source organism: Sphaerophoria taeniata (assembly GCA_943590905.1). Classification (NCBI taxonomy): domain Eukaryota; kingdom Metazoa; phylum Arthropoda; class Insecta; order Diptera; family Syrphidae; genus Sphaerophoria; species Sphaerophoria taeniata. The sequence continues at coordinate 76,421,621 of OX016542.1, read as the reverse complement.
ATTAGGGCCAGTAAGTTATATATAAGTAGTAATAGTTAGGCTAGTTTCACATTTTTGTCTAGCATGTAAGCAGATTTAAGTTTGAATGAATAAAAAAAAATGAATTTAAAAAAAAAAAACTCTTTCCTATCTAAGGAATTCCTCGAGTGCAATTAGCCCGTCAGTCGATCATCGTAGCAATCAACCGGCCCGCGATGAGGCCGACTACGGATGTGCTTAATTCAGTAGCATTTGGTATGAAGATGTTGAGTATACAAAACTGGATTGCGTTGTCTTCCCAGATATCGAGTGCTATGGACCAAGGAATTTTCAACATGATGGAACACCATCATGTGGTGTATTACTTTGTGATAACTATACAGCATATTGCTATTTATAGGATTTTTGGGAATGGATCGGTTTTATCTGGGGCAGATGGGAATTGCTGTTGGCAAACTCTTAGAGTGGATGTAGTTGACGTTTGGTGGTTGATTACGAAAAACTTGTTGCCGGAGGATGGCAGCAATTAGAATCCGTATGTGTAGTGAAAGTCAAAGGAGGTGATTTATTATAAATTGATGAAAATGTCATGTTACAAAATATAAAATCTTATTCAGAAGTCGAGGGAATATAAATTTGACAAAAGAAGAATTTATTTATTTATTTGCCCTTCAATTCAGCAATGATCGCTACCACGAAGGATATTGATTCATGATTCTTGAAGGTTCCATTATTATCTTGGTATTCCAAGAATTGGCAATCAGCCACCAGGGTTAATCCACAGATAACAAATTTATACAGATGTCTCACCCTTATGGCGAGAAATGATATATGAAACTGAAAGCTACCAAAAAAAAATCTTTTTCCAAAAGCTTTAACGCATTCACTTAATGCATTAAAAATCTATTTTAGCTCACCTCATTGCCCATAAATGAATACTTAGGCAAGGAAAAAAGCTTCAAAAAGCTCCTTGTCAGTTAAGGCGTTGTCAGTTAAGAGCAAAACTATGTTTCATTTTTTTCTGCAGGGATGAGACATCTGTATAAATTTATTATCTGTGGTTAATCGTTCTTCACACCCCTTGCTTTTCCATGAACATGTTGCATTTCCATTTCCATTTTCGTTTTCTTGTTTTTTTTTTCTTTTTAGTACAATAGATATGTCACATTCGTTAGTTATGATCTGCTAAAGAGTACATCACAATTTTTAAGTTTTTGTGAGGGTCACAAGTTGTGAGGTTTTTGTCAGAATACGAAAAAGTCACAAAATCAAGTTCACCTCCAATTATGAGGTTATTGTGACTTATGAGGTGTCAGTGAGGTTGCCCAGAATAGGGCTGTTAGTTTCAACAAATTTGTTTTAACTTCATTCAAAGATGTTAAACTAACAAGTTTGATAAGATAGGTTGGCCTCCGTAAAAGCCAACTATTCCTTGCACCAACATTTTTTACCTTGTTTTTTGGGATGTAGTATGTGTTTTTGTATATTTATTTTAGATATTAGTAAAATTCTTATCTTCGCAGATGATATGAAGATCTTCAAAAATATTTCATGCAATGAAGATCGCGTTCAACTGCAAGATGATATTAATAGGTTTGTTGTATGGTGTGAAAAGAATAATTTAAATCTTAACTCAGGAAAATGACAATTTCAAAAAAAGCGTGTCTTTAAGGTTAGGGACTTAGGAGGTCTTTTCACATCCAATTTAGATTTTTCAGAACACATTAACAACATCGTCAACAAAGCTAACTCAATGTTAAGATTTATTAAGCGTTGGTCCAAGGAATTTCTTGACCCTAACGTTACCTTTAGCTTGTACAACAGTTTAGCTCGACCCCATCTCTAATTTGCATCACAAGTTTGGTCTCCTCATTATGAGATACATATTGAGAGACTAGAATCGGTTCAACGCAATTTTACACGTTTCGCCTTTAAAGGGCTTCAATGGATTGACCCCAAAAATATCCCTTCCTATGAGGATGGACTTGCATTTTTCCAAATGCAAAAACAATGTCAAAGGAGAACAAATAATGATATAGTTTTCCTTCATCAAATTATTACTGGTGTCACTGATGCTCCAGATATTTTGAATTCTATCCTCTTCAATTACAGAGGTGGAGATTATACAGGGTGATTCACGAGCGTTGTGCCAAAAAGCTAGAGCGTGTAGGTTGAGTTGAGACAAGAAAAAAATCGTATGGGAGGGGGGGGGGGGTCTATTCCCCCCCGTTTAGCCGGGAGGGGCAATTTTATGAAAAATTGACTTATTTTGTTTAAAAAAATATTTAAAATCAACGGCTTCGTTTACAACACCGTGCTATACCTTTCTGAAAAGCCAAAAACTTCTTCTTTCACTTTGTTTTTAAATTAAATTGTTTTAACGAATAGTTTAAAAAAAATAAATTTTCAAACTCAAAATTTTCAAAAAAAAAGCAAAAAAAACTTTTTTGAACTAATTTTTTTCAAAATTTTATGTAATTAAGTACTAATTTTGTTTTAAAAATTCAATGTGTTTGTTAATTTTTAGTCGAAAACAGAAAACCGGATGCAAAAATGTCTTTTCGTTTTTGAGAAATTAAGAAAAAACCAAAACCACTTTTTTCTAAAAAAATCTTTGTTTTTATTTTCACCTATCTGGACTTTTAGTTTAATTTATTAGTTTAATTTATAAATTTAATTTTTTCTAATTGGAGTTTTATGAGGACTCAATAAAGTAGAAAAGTATTACATTATCTCTGGATTAATCATTTTGTTCATTGATAACGTCTGAAAACTGACCTGTAATTTTTTCTTACTATACCTGGGGCCGTGGCCACTCGCCGGCGAAGAGTTCTACCTGCTAGGGGCTTAAGATAATTAAAGCGCATTTTTTCTTGAATGAAAAAACAATTAACAACCTAAAGGTAAATAAAAGGCATCGCATATTTACTAAACAACCATTTACAATTAAAATATTAACTCATCAACACATAACAATAACAAACTCATACGCTCGAGAAGAGTTAGCGGACAGGAACTTCTGCTACGGTTTAACTTATTGTCGAGGTCGGCAAGCCAAAAGACTCTACGCTGAAAGATATCCCAATAGATGGCGCCCAAGTCGTATCATGTTTTCAAGAATCCGCCGACGAGAGCACTGAGAGCTAGAAGTGAAAGGTCAATGGCAGACGTTATCAATGAACAAAATGATTAATCCAGGGAAAATCCAATACTTTTCTACTTTATTGAGTCCTCATAAAACTCCAATTAGAAAAAATTAAATTTATAAATTAAACTAATAAATTAAACTAAAAGTCCAGATAGGTGAAAATAAAAACAAAGATTTTTTTAGAAAAAAGTGGTTTTGGTTTTTTCTTAATTTCTCAAAAACGAAAAGACATTTTTGCATCCGGTTTTCTGTTTTCGACTAAAAATTAACAAACACATTGAATTTTTAAAACAAAATTAGTACTTAATTACATAAAATTTTGAAAAAAATTAGTTCAAAAAAGTTTTTTTTGCTTTTTTTTTTGAAAATTTTGAGTTTGAAAATTTATTTTTTTTAAACTATTCGTTAAAACAATTTAATTTAAAAACAAAGTGAAAGAAGAAGTTTTTGGCTTTTCAGAAAGGTATAGCACGGTGTTGTAAACGAAGCCGTTGATTTTAAATATTTTTTTAAACAAAATAAGTCAATTTTTCATAAAATTGCCCCTCCCGGCTAAACGGGGGGGAATAGACCCCCCCCTCCCATACGATTTTTTTCTTGTCTCAACTTAACCTACACGCTCTAGCTTTTTGGAACAACGCTCGTGAATCACCCTGTATTTTGCGTTCTCATAATTTGATAAAAGTCCCTAAACATAGAACAAACTACGGAATGCATGAGCCACTGACAAGAATGAGTAAGCTTTTGAATGCGAATGAAAACTCATTTGATTTTCATATCAATAGAAACAATTTAAAACAAATTCTTAAAACCAGTGTACCACGTTTTTAAATGTTTTTATGTATTTTTTTTTTTTGTATTTCTTGTGATTTCGTAAATTTATTGTTCAATGTAATGTTTTGTTCTTGTGTAAGTGTTTGTTTGTTTTAGATTAGTTTACTAACAACTAAAACTGTACTAAGTGATGAGACATTTGTCGTAAGAAATAGCAGAATTGAGCAGGAGATTAAGTGAATCTGCTTTAAAGAAAACAAGTATACTGTAATGATGCATTACGAATTCAGTCACCACCCAATTCAAATCACAGACAAAAACACATGCAACATTGTAATACGCCGAGATAGAATTCACACTCAACCAAACGAGGCTAAAACCAATACAAATCATATGGAGATAAAAGAAAACTGAATTGAAGCTTCACAGTTGGTTTTTCCCAAAAGGTTGACTAATAGAGTCTAAAGAAGAAGTGAAAGGAAAGTTGGAAAGCCGATAGCAAAAGTATACGAATAAATACCATTGAACGAGTTGAGAACTATTCAGTCTGACACCGACCGCCGAGGAGTAAGGACTATAAGTAAGTTACTGAATACATAACAAAGGCTTCCCCCCAACAGTGGTAAGGGGCTTCTTGTGAAATATTCATTTCGTCGCTAGCCAATCAAAGGTAAGTGTACACTGCGATTGTAACGGTTTTGACCGCGATTACCCATGGTAAGTGGCGATTAACCTATTTATACAGTGATAAGCCTTTCCGGCGACGATTGTACCGGTTTCGACTGCGATTACCCACGGCAAGTGGCGATTAACCTGTTTATACAGCGATAACCCGCTTCGGCGGCGCATGTAACGGTTTCGACCGTGATTATCCATGATAAGTGGCAATTAACCTTTTTATACAGCGATAACCCGTTCCGGCGGCGATTGTACCGGTTTCGACCGCGATTACCCACGGTAAGTGGCGATTTACCCGTTTCATGTACATAACCAGTATCTGAGGGAGACAACACATAATTAACGGCCCAGCAGAAGTAGGAGAGAAACGCAAACCGGTATCCCGACGATTTCAATAAAAGAAATAGACCTTAAGGTATTTTATTTAACAAACCTTAAACTTCCCTGAGCATACCTCAGCTTTTAACTTAAAATACCATCACAGTACAGGTAGTTCATACATGAATAAATATTGAAAATTTGTAGCCAGTTTTGAAGAGTATTTGCAAAACCATGAATATCGTTTTCATAAAGTGTCCATCAAAATTCTCAAATTCAAATACCGCTGAGAACTTAAACAAACCCCTATGCATATTCGAACTTTTATTTTTGTTTTTCAAACGTAACTTTAACATTTTTAATGTATAGATCATCATTTTGCAAATTGAAATTATTTTTTTCTTGATTAAATTGTGACTTGAAAATATAATCTGTAGTGATAGAGTGGCTTGTAGCCTTGCTTAAACAGGAACATCCCCACATTCCCTATCAATTTAAAATTAATAATAAATCGACATTGCGGCAACACAACGACGACGATATGCCAACGACAGCGGTGGTTGGCTGTAGTGGTTTGGTTTGAGTTCGTGGTTTTGCATAATTTGCTGTTTGTTTTTGTTTCATGGTTGTAGGTGTAAGTACAACGATAAGAGTTAGTTCTTTATCCCCATCGAACCTGAAGACTCAGAAAAGAAAAAAACAACACGAAATGGGGTTTCAAAGTTTTATCTTATTTAACCATTATTTTAAGATATACATTTTTATTCCTAAAGTTTGAAGCTTTCTTGTGGTCTCAGTAAAATTTATCCAAACTGAATTGTGGTTAATTGTATTTTTGGTTTTGATCCTTTTAATCATCAAGATTATTTAATATTCTCCTCAAAACTGATACGATACGACCTTGTTTTGTTTTCAGACGAAGGCAAACTGTTGCAATCTACATTGGTCCGGGGGTCGGTGTTTATTTTTTTTTCGATCTTATCCTCTTAGCTCTTTATTCAACTTTAGTTGCATAAGACTCTGATGAAAGGTCAAATGGTGAAGTGAATGGATTAAAGGTTGTTAGTCGTTAAGACTATTTTACTTCCCATACATTTAAGGATTCACTCACTTTTAGCACCGTTTCAAATTTCATAGCCTTTCAAAAACAATTTGTATAGTGCTGTGTAGTGAATGATTACGATGAACTCACAGACATAGCTCATCATATGCATATGTTGCGTGTTTTGAAGCTTGAAGGCCACAATTACATAATGACAGCTTTTTGGAGTTATTGTAGATGAAATTTTTTTGAAACGTTAAGTTAAACTTGTCTTTGCTGAGCAATTTTTTTCTAAAATGTGTAAAATATTATTCTAATTCTTTTTTAGGATGTAAGTGTAAAAAATTCAAAAACATAACAATTTAATCATAAAACAACTTTCTAAAAGACAGACAGTCATATTTATCTATATTTATAAAGGGTTTTTCAATAAGGGCGGGTAGATGTGATTCGAAGCCCAGTCAGCGAACAAACGGCGGCGTCGTCTATGGTCATGAACTTTGAGCCCCTGGGTCAGTTGGATCTTGTACGGGTGTAGGCCCAAGTCCCGACGCAAAATTCACCAAGTTGAAGTCTGCGAAAGGCCGAGTTCTGTGCACGGTGAGGAATAGACTGCCTCGGGTTCTGCTGTACACTTTCACGGACCGCGGCGATGTTCTCGGCTGATTTGCGTTCCTTGAACAAACGGGTGTTGTCTGATTGTTTACTGAACCGGTCGTCTCAAATTTGGCCACCAAACGTTGAAGAGTCCACTGTGAAGGGCCACCACGCGTAAAATGGGCGCAATGCGCGCAACGTTTGCGTTAACGAACACTCATTTTGATAATAAAGTTTTATCATTTAAACGTGCTGTTCAATCGTGCCATGATGGTTTGGCATAAACAACTGAATAATAAACAAAAGATTTGACAGATGTTACCAAAACAAAATGGCCACCACGGGGTGCCAAAATCTATCTGCGCCAATTGAAAACCCATTTAGCAGTTATAAATGTTTGCAATTTAAAGGAAACTTTATGTTTATCCTCACACTGAAATCGTTATTACGGGCGATTTCAATGTACACAATTCTTCATGGCTTCTCCATTCGGGCCCGACAACACCCGAAAAAATGTGAGCCGAGTTTAACCACCTTACTTAGCTACTCACTGAGCCTACTCGAATATCGGAATCGGACATTGATGGCCAAGCGGAAAATAATCTTGACTTCTTCCTTACATCTGACCCTGATAAATACACTATCACTGTATTAACGCCTCTTGGCAGATCAGACCATAGTATTATATCTGAAAATTTCTCGTGTCAAACTAATCCAGTTAGAGAAAGAGCTCCGAAGAGAACTGTATGGCAATACGAGAAAGCCAACTGGGACGGCCTCAATAACATCTTCCGTATCTTTAACTGGTCACTTTGCTTCCTCGAGAGTGATGTAGACTCCAGCTCAGTTATGATTACTAATATGATAATTTTGGGAATGAAAACTTTTATCCCGACTTTTTGTTTCCAGACTCACATAGGGCTAAAAGCATCAAACCCAAAGAAAAGTCATGATTTGATTCAAGTTGTAAAGAGGTTATCAGTCAAAAAGAAGTAAAGTTCCGGTGTTTTAGAGCCATCCCAACTGAGGAAAACCGGAACGAGTTTAAACAAGCCAGGAAGGCCTGCAATGCCCATATTCGTCGGACTAAATTTTTACATGACCAAAAATTAAGGCAAAAAATACTGCAATGTCCCAAAGGCAGTAAGAATTTTTGGTCATTTGTAAAAAATATGAAGAATTATTCATCTTCCTCGGTCCCTACGCTTGTTGACAATGACACTCCAGAGTGTCATGTCTCCCTCAGTCCTTGAGTGCGTCAATGATTCCATGGGAAAAATCTTCTTTGGCACTAGTGCTGGGGCGATAGTCCCTAAAGACCCCAACATACATAAATCCGATGGTCCTGATGGTATCTCCGCTATTATTATGAATAGATGTTCTTCCACGCTGGCAAAATCCCTTGCTTAAGCTTTTCCATATATCGTATTCTTCTGGGCTCGTTCCGAGCAGTTGGAAAATAGCATTTGTCCAGCCAATTAAAAAAAAAAAAGCAAATCTTCTTCTCCCTCCAATTATCGTCCGATTGCACTAACGTCCCTTCTTTCTAAGGTGATGAAAACGCTGATAAATTATCAGCTCAAGAAATATCTCGAAGACCGAAAGCTTCTTAATGACCGGCAGTACGGCTTTCGCAGCAACAGGTCCACTGGTGATCTGATTGTCTATCTCACTGAACAGTGGAACAAATCTTTACATCGTTTTGGAGAAAGTAAGATTGTTGCACTTGATATTTTAAAGGCATTTGATAAAGTTTGGCATCTTGCTCTCTTATCGAAAACCATTGGATAAGAATCTTTCTTTCGAACCGTTCAATACAAGTTGTACTGGGCGGATTCAAGTCTGAAACCCACAATATTAGTACTGGTGTGCCCCAGGGCTCCGTTTTGTCTCCGACCCTCTTTCTCACTTTCATAAATGATCTCTTGTCTGTAACTTCTAATCCAATAAAATGTTTCGCTGACGATAGAACCCTTAGCTTTTCATATTTGTTTCCAGGCTCACATCCCTCCTTTTCGGATGTAGAACTGCTACGGCAAAATATGATAAGCTCATTAAACTCTGACTTACACAGCATTGTGCAATGGGGAATACAAAATTGCGTAGAGTTTAATGCTTCGAAAACTCAATGTTGTCATGTATCGTTATAGCGAGATTTACCTCCCCTGCCACTGTCCATGAGTGGTACTTGCATCAATGAGACCGAACATCTCGAGATTCTCGGTATGTGCATCACTGACCACCTTTTGTGGAACGAGCACATATGCGATGTCGCAAAAATGCATACATCGAGGAAAACATAAACAGGCACACAACTCGAATTGGTGGGCTTTTAAAATCACTTTTTCGACTTCTTTATAACATGTTTGTCAGGTTGATCTAAATCTCCACAAAATGACTGAGGAATTAGGTCAAGGTATTTTTTTTTTCTTGTATGTACCCACTGCCGCAGAACTGATGCAACACTTTTTTTTACAAAACATGACATCACAAACGATTGCATATTCGTAACATCGAAAATATGTTTCCGAATGCACGAACCGTTTAAATTCTGTGTTCTCACAATTCTGTCCTCTAGCAAGAAATCTTTTGATTTCAAATTGTTGCTCATGTTGCCTCACGGCTATAAACTCCTTTGAAAAACAAAACACTGCTTTTGCTCTCACGACACAAATAAAAACAAACAGACATTCACAGTACATTATGATGTAGTGTTTTGGGGAGCTTTCTTTGCAAGTGAAAAAATGGGGAAGGATAGAGGGCGGCACTCAATAACCCCTAAAGAATAACAATAACGATGAATGAAATTTTCAGCAAAATTTGTCACTTTTTTATTATTTTTGATTATCCTTGAAGGAAGTTGAAAGGAATAATCAAGGGAATAGTATAAGAGGTAAAAAATCTCCAACTCCCCAAGCATTCCTGGATATAATAAATTCTAGATAAAACATGGAATTTTGGATTTTTTTCGTTAGCAACTAATTTTTTCTTAACATTAATTTTGAAATCCCACTGGACCCACTGGTGGAATTTAAATGTAAGTGATATTTTTCCACACTTGCCATAAATCGCATGGCTGTGTACCTTCACATCTTCTGTTTTTTTTGTTTTCATCCCTTAACCAAACCGCTGTTTGCTTTTATTTTCAAACTGAAAAATAAAGGGGCGAAAGTTAAAAAATGAGGTATGGCGTATGAGTAACTTAAATTTTCTCGTGAAACATTTTTGTGGTTTGAATTCATAAAAAAATATTTATAATAATGAGAATGACTATGTAAATAGGTAAAAAAACGTTCACAATTTTTCAATCCAAGTTAGCTGTTTGATAGAATTGAAAAAAACTTTTTCACATTTAAAACTTTGGATAAATAGATAAAACATAAGCCCACGACTGTGTCGCGAGTACCTGCACCCATAGACTAAAACACATATAGATGATTTGTATTCAAATTAAAAATTGAGTTAAGTTATGTAGGTAAATTTTTTTCACACTATCAGATAATGCCAAAGAGAGCTTATAGCAAGCTAAATCTTACGACAAATGTCTCATCACTAAGTGCAGTGTTAGTTGTTAATAGACTAATCTAAAACAAACAAACAAAATTACAATGAGACAAACAATACAAAAAATACAAAAAAACATTTAAGAACTTGGAACACTGGTTTTAACCATTAGTTTTAGCTTGTTTTTATTGATATTAAAGTCAAATAAGTCTTCGTACGTATTCAAAAGCTTACTCATTCTTGTCAGTGGATCATGTATTCTATGTTGAGGGACTTTTATCAAATTATGAGAACGCAAAATATAATCTCCACCTCTGTAATTGAAGAGGATAGAACTTAAAATATCTGGAACATCAGTGACACCAGTAATAATTTGACATAGTTTTTGCATCTGGAAAAATGCAAGTCGATCTCATAGGAAGGGATATTTTTGGGGTCAATCCATTGAAGCCCTTTAAAGGCGAAACGTGTAAAATTGCGTTGAACTGATTCTAGTCTCTCAATATGTATCGCATAATGAGGAGACCAAACTTGTGATGCATATTCGAGATGGGGTCGAACCAAACTATTGTACAAAGCATAGGAATTCCTTGGACCAACGCTTAGTACCTAAACCCTAACATTGAATTAGAATTAGCTTTATTGACGATGTTGTTAATGTGTTCTTAAAAATCTAAATTAGATGTGAAAAGAACTCCTTAGTCGCTTACTTAAAAGACACGGGATAATATGTGTTGGGATATAACATAATCATATAAGATGTAGGATTACGCTTTTTGGAAATTATCATTGTCTGACATTTTCTTGGGTTAAGATTCAAATTATTCTTTTCACACCATACAACAAACTTATTTATATCATCTTGCAGGTGAACACGATCTTCATTAGATGAAATATTTTTGAAGATCTTCATATCATCTGCAAAGTTAAGAATTTTACTATTTCGAACACTTAACGGTGCATCTCAATAGCTAAAATAAATAAAAGGGTCCAAAGTGACTACCTTGTGGTACATTTGACGAATCCTGCAAGAAATCCATATGAATTCAATTTAAACTTGATAGTAGTATGCGAAAGTTGATCAAACGCTTTGGAAAAATCTGTGTAAACACAATCAACTTCCTGTCCACTTTCTACAGAATTCAGACATTTATGCAAAAATACTAGAAGGTTTGTCACCGTAGAACGTTTCTGCATAAAGCCATGTTGTTCAAAGCATATAATATTATTATTGTAGAAGGCTAAATTATCACAAACAACGACAGTTTAGATATGGGCCTATAATAAGTAATATCTGACTTGTCACCTTTTTTGAAAACAGGTGTTATGTATGCGTTTTTGCACATGCTATTTTGTAAAGGAATAGTCAAGACCGTCCTACATTTTCTTAAAACAATGGGCGGAATACCATCGGGTCCAAAAGAATAGTCTTCCTCAAGAAGGCAGAAGAAGAACGTTGTTAAAGGTTACTTGGGGACTGTTTCGCAGATAGGCAAAGAAGTCAGCATCCACAGAAATAGGAGTATCGATGAAAGACTGACTAAAATTACTTGCGAAAGCATCACAGATTTTTGAATTACAGTTTAAGACAAAATTGTTGTAATTGAAGTTAATAGGATAAACATCAAATTCTTTTTTAGAATTTACAAAATTCCAAAACCTTTTTTGGTCCTGTTTCAGTGAATTTCCCATGTATATACGATATTCACAGTAGAGATCAAAATAGAGTCTTTTAAACTCTTCGAAAAGAGAGATATAAACAACTTGGTTCTCCAATGTCATTGAACTAATATACTTTTTCCAAGCCTTGAGCCTTGTTCCTTCTATTTCGAAGGTTTTTCAGTTCTTAAGTATACCAAGGATGGCTGGAGTTATTATGGGGTTAAAGCTTCTTCTTTTGGGTACTATTTCATTAATGGATCTCATTAAAATACAGTAAAAACTTGAGATAGTTGCGTCGATGGCATTTAAGAGCGGTATATTTTCAATACCGGAATTTCTTAAACTATCCGAAAGCTGTTGAAAATTAGCTCTGCGGAAGTCATAATATTTGTACGAACAGTCGTGAGAATTACTATTTTCTAGTAAATGACCGCTCAAGTCAAAATCAAAATACAAGTGACAAATGGGTACTATAGAGTGCCTTAAAAAAAAAAAAAACACCTTTCATCAAGAATCGGGCCCTATAATTCACATTGTGAATTTTTTTAAACCAAGGACGAAGTTATTCTAGATAAAGAAACCGTACAACTAACTTTGAACTCAACGAAAAATATTTGCACAGAGAAATACTTCATCAAAGTACCAATAAGGTTATATAATTAATGCAATATTTAGTCCAAGTTGTTGCAGCCGTTTTGCAAAACGAGTCAAAACATCATCTAAAACTGATACATTTGAGAAAACAAAGCGAAATTGGTAAAAAATTAATAACAAATAAGTAAAAGCGCAGAAACGCATAAGCACACATACCGCCAGACGCCATGACAAAAGTCACCTTATGTGATCTATTCATTCGCAGCCCCGGATCTTCAATTTTTCTTAGGTGGGGCAAAAACTGAAAAACGCTTAAATACACTCAAAAATTGAGTGGTTTTTATAAATTTTTTCTGTACACAGTCGTCGCCTAAGAATAAGCACTGCTCAAAACAACAAAAACAAATTTTTTCAAATTTTTGGGGCTTTGTTTCATTTTTAGGGACCTTTTTTTCATTTTCATTGGGACATAATTTCATTATGAAATAAGGTTTTTGGGGCTTAATTTCACTTTAGTTTAAATACAATTTTAAGCCGAGTCCATTGCAGGCAGTAGAATTATAAGTGTCATTGTTACAGGGAAACTGTGCAGTACCTACAGAATTCAAGTACATATTTGTTTAATATAGTTTGTGGCATATCACCTTAAATAAAGTGATAGGGACGAAGCTATTACCTTATTTATTTTTTCATAATTTTGGTAATTAGGTACAGTTACGGAAAATGTATTCAATGCAAAATTATTTCAGCTCGCTTCGCTCGCAAGCAATAGTTTCAAGCTATATATCTTTAATTATTTAATTTTTAAAATATGAGACTGATTTAATGGTATTCAGCTTGAACTATACCTTACCTACATATAATCAATAATTATCTGAATCCACATGATTCAAAAACACTGAACTTCACATCATTAAAAAATGTTCTACTGATGCTATAATATTGCAATTGAAACAGCTCATTTATTTAATTAAGACAACAGAAGCATTAAAATATGCGCTTAAGTATAGCGTGCTTGTAGAATGTCCTGGTCTCACCAAATACCAAAGTTCGGTGATTTTGAATTTTTACGTTACAATTAACATCATATAGACTTAACGTACGGTAGCGTACGGTATATTTTAACCGTTAAGCACGGAAAAAACCTTGATAATATAAAAAAAACTTTCTTCTCAATTTATTGTTTGACAAAAAAAAATTTAAAATTAACCGCGAAGGTCAAAAGTCCCAGATTGAAATAACCGTGAAAGTCAGAAGCCCCGAATTTGATATCGGGACTTAGGACCCACCATAGTGGGTGCATGCATTAAATCAAAAAAAGTTCATAGGCCGACAAGCAATAATCTTAATGAATAACTTAAAGCGCCCGGTTGGGGCCAGTAAGTTAAATATAAGATTGTAGTTAATAAGCTAGATTTGAATTCTTTTGCCTATAGTACTAAGTAGTTATAAGTTTAAGAGCCGATTTTTCAATCATCGAAAATCCTACTAATAACAAACTGGCAAATAAACTTATCTGAGTATTCATCGGTCGAATAAAAAAGAGCGTTTTTCTTCAGATAAAGTCTATCTGACTATTGAAAAATCCAATATTTTGTTATTTGTCGAATTAACACTATCTGCTTGTTTATCTGACGATTCAAAAATCGGCTCTAAATGAATAAAAACTGAATTATGAAAAAAGGGGCACAAACACCCTTTCGAAATAAAAAATAAAAACAACGACATCCGTTTGTGTCATATTCAAAGAACAGCACCATATTGACATTTAATCATTTTCTTTTGTTGAGAATGTGTCTTTCGTCTTCTTTAGAAACACATCAATATCTCATCAATTTCGCGAATCATATTCATTTCCCTTCTTTTTCGGTGCTTGTTTTTCAAGGACCAAAAAAATGCCAAATGTCACACATAAGTTGATTGCACCAGATCTAATCTGCCATGAAGGAAATATGCAAATATGACCTTGATAGAAAGCATGACGTTTCCTGACTCTCTATTTTTGTAGACCTCAAGGTTTAGTCATGGTTTAAATTTAACATTTTTTGTACGATGTTGCTGTTGCAGATAGCGTTGTTTTCTTTTTTGTGTAGGTATAGGAGAACGATGAACGATGCTTGGTTAATCGATATTTCTGAATTTTTAGTAATGAAAATAGATAGTACTTTCAGGAAATCTAGGTTAGAGTATACCTACAATATACAAACAAAAATTGGAATATAAACGAATTCAAAGGGAATAACAGCAAATTTTACTTTCATCGAGGGTACAAATATTTGTTGTTGTCACGCCCCCACAGAAGAGGAAGATGACGACACCAAAGACAAGTTCTACGAGCTCCTCGACAAGACATACGAGCAATGCCCTAGCTTCGACGTTAAAATCGTCTTACTAGATTTTAACGCCAAACTAGGAAAAGAGGACATCTATGGTGGAACAGTCGGAAAACACAGCCTGCACAAAAAAAAACTCCGATAACGGAATCAGGCTTATCGATTTTGCAGCGGGGCGAAACATAGCATAAGCAAATACGCGTTTCCCACATCTCAACATCCACAAGTGGACCTGGGTGTCTCTAGACCAAACAACTATCAACCAGATTGATCATATTGCGATCGACACAAGACACTCTTCAAGCATTATTGACGTCCGAACCTTCCGAGGGGCCAACATCGACTCGGACCACTACCTCGTTGTAGCCAAGGTAGTGCAGCCTGCAGCGGATATCTTAGCCAACACCAGAAACAGGAAGTACTAAAAGGAAGTATGACGTCGGACGGCTACAATCGCAAGAGATCGCTAGATCCTTTTCCGATTGCGTGTCAAGTAACCTCATGAGAAGTCCGCTATAGCCAGCATCGAGTATTGAGAACCAGTGGCAGAATTGCCAGGAAGCGATATAAGGGATGCTGCTGGGTTTCACTCGGCCACCACAACGAAACCCCAACAACTGAAGCCAGCTGACAATTCAAAACGTCGTAGATACGTCGAATGGGTGCTTGAACAACAGGCGGTGGACGACGATACATGCAGCCAAACAAGAAGCACAGAAAGCAGCGTTGCGCTGCCCAGGAGGACGAGATCAGCTCGGGAGCTTTACAAGCTTTTCAGAAAAAAAAGAGAAAATATGAAAAGCGATCGATCGAGGAATGAGGTTCGGATGTTTTACGATAAGGTAAAACGAATGACTCAAGGTTACCGAGCATGAACTGAAGCCTGTAGAGTTCAACAGGGTAATATCGTAGTCACAGTCAAAGCTGAGGATATGGAAGGAAGCTTAAAAACAACAAAGCCGAACTCTTCAAAACAGCCGGCGATTACTTGGTAAGGAGGATGCACCAACTCATCTGCATAATATGGTTGGAGGAGAGCATGCCAGGTGAATGGAACCTCAGCATTGTTTGCCCGATCCTGAAGAAAGGAGACCCTCTAGACTGCAACAATTACAGAGGCATCAGCCTCCTAAACATCGCCTATAAGATCTTTTCTGTAGTACTATGTGAACGCCTGAAGCCGTTGATCAACAAACTGATAGGTCTATATCAGTGTGGCTTAGACCAGGAAAGTCCACCATCGATCAAATATTTACATTACGGCAGATCCTGAAAAAAAACCCAAGAACTCCAAATCGACACCTATCATCTTTTTATCAATTTTAAGGCCGCGTATGACAGCATCTATAGATAAGAACTATATAAAGCCATGTCCAGTTTTGGCATTCCTACAAAACACATTCGTCTTAGCAGGATGACAATGGAAAACTCAAACTACTCCATTGAAGTCGGTAACGACCTCACCGACGCCGACGCCTTCGATGTCTAAAAAGGCTTTAGACAAGGTGATGCACTGTTATGCGTCTTCCTTAACATCATACTGGAACGAATAGTGCAGAACGCCCGCATCAACAATAGAGGCATTATCTTCCAGAAGTCTGTGCAACTACTCGCGTAAGCTGATGACATTGATATCATTGGGAGAACGCAGCGTGATGTTAACAGTGCTTTTGCGAGTATACAGACAGTGGCTGAAAAAATGGGTTTAGCGGGCAATGAAGGCAAAACAAAGTATATGCTGTCATCAAGAAAGGACGCCCAACACCGATGTCTTGGACAAAAAGTCACGATAGACGAATATAATTTGGCTCCGCTAACAACACGGACAATGACATCAGCGCCGAGATCAGAAGGAGAATAACTCTTGTTTCTTGGGGCTAAGAAAGCAATTGAGTAGTAAAAAGCCCTCTCTCGAGCAACTTACGTAAAACTGTACAACACTCTCATCATCCCAGTCCTGCCGTATGGTGCAGAAGCATAGACCTTGACAAAATCGGATGAATGAGCCTCATGGTGTTTCGAAGGGAAAGTTCTTCGGATCTTCTGTGGCCCCGTGTGCATTGATGGGGAATGGCGAATTTTACGGGTTGTACAACGACATGGACATACCCAGAAGGGTCAAGGTCCAGAGACTCACATGTCTCGGTCATTTAAGGCGGATGGACACCAATGCTCCGGCCCGGAAACCTTCGACACTATTCTCGAGGCACAGAGAGGAAGACCGCGACTCAGGTGGCGCACACAAGTGAAAGAGGACCTCAATCAACTTGCAGTGCAAAACTGGAGACAGCTAGCTAGGGACCGAGCTGGCTGGCCCAAGTTCACACCGAACTGTAGCGCTACCTTAAGTAAGTAATTAAATAACAGCTATTGATGCATTTACACTTTGCATCTACATTTTTAGCCAATCTCCTCTGAATATATTTTGTAAAATATTTAACTTTAGATTAACACCATTATCATCCCGTAACACGATGTTTGACGGTCAGTCTATGGTTGGATCTTAGACTATTATGGAAGTTGCAACAATAAATGAGAAGTGTGTGAAGTTTATCGATTTTTTAGACTATTGCAAGGATTATTTCCAAAAATTCATTATATTTTGAACTTTTAGATTCAAAATCCATCCAATTCTGCAAACGGAAATCAAAAATATTTTTGAAGAACCCAAAAATGAATGACCACAAAATGAGATCCAAAATTGTGCAAATGTGTACCTATTTATAATTTATGTCTTCTTTTTTTATAGACAGATTTTAAAATTAACATTTTTAAGATAATAAATTCCTACATTAATGTATAATTTGTTCAAAGCGAAGCGAGTAATGTTTAGCAAGTTATTAAACTGATTGTAAAGTGTGTTTTTTTAGAGGTATAGAACTTTAAATTGCAATAAAACAACGATGGAATATTCGATTGACATGATTTTTTATTTATTCGAAAGATAATCTTGTGGCATTAAATTTAAACAAGATTTCTGGCATATGACTGCCACGGCTGGCTCGGATGTAGTCCAATCTGGACGTCCAACTTTCGATGACTTTTTCCAACATTTGTGGCCGTATATCGGCAATAACACTGCGAATGTTGTCTTCCAAATGGTAAAGCGTTTGTGTCTTATCCGCATAGACCAATGACTTTACATAACCCCACAGAAAATTGTCTAGCGATGTTAAATCACAAGATCTTTGAGGCCAATTCACAGGTCCAAAACGTGAAATTAGGCTCTCACCAAACGTGTCTTCCAATAAATCGATTGTGGCACGAGCTGTGTGACATCTTGCGCCGTCTTGTTGGAACCACAGTCCACTGCTCCTGGATATCATGATTGTTCAATTCTGGAATGATAAAGTTAGTAATCATGGCCTTATACCGATCACCATTGACTGTAACGTTGTGGCCATTATCGTTTTTGAAGAAGTACGGACAAATGATTCCACCAGCCCATAAAGCGCACCAAGCACCGTACGGCCGGCGTCTCTGGGGATGCGAGTTATCAATTAGAGTAAACGTGGTGCGAGAACGTTCCATGGTTAATCGAATTAACTGCTCTGATGGACGATTTTGTCGACGATAAAATGGACGTAGTGCGCGATACGTATTCCACACAGAACCATTATTATCGAAATAAAACTGCACAATTTACAATCATTGTTCAAGCGTGAGTCTATTCATGATGAATTGCCAAACCAAACTGAGAATAAATCACTTAACAGCTGTCAAATCGGTCGCCTTTTTCAAAATTAATGGTAACTTAAAGTTCTGTACCTCGAAAAAAAAACACCCGTTAAAATGTTCAACAAGTTTTTGGAGCTCGTTTAGTGTGTAGGTTTGTGTTTGAGTAGATTTCGTCTAGTCTTGTGCATCGTTAAATATGTGTATGTATACGTAGGTTATTTAAGAACATCAAGGTCAGCGAATTTTCAACCCAGATTTTTTTTTTTAATTTCCTCAGCCTCCAGATTTTACCCCAAAAATGGAAAAAAAATTATAGATTCACTCAAAAAATATTTTTACATTAAATTTTAGTATAAAAAAAGTCATCCCCTTAAATTTGTTAATCAATTAATGAGCATATATTCACATGGTGCATTAAATAATAATGTTGTCATGTTAGGCCTCCGAGAATAAACTTTCTTTGCAAAATGGAGAAGTTGTTTATTTATAAGAGGAAGAAGGAGTGATATATAATAATTGATTATACAACAAGAAAAATAAACTGTCATGGGATTTAAGAAAAAAGGAAAAAATAAACGTAGAAAAGCCCCAGAAAAAAAAAACAACAAACAAACAAAAATCCAAAACCTAATTGCTGATTAAATATGTATGTACAGCATTCTCGCAAGTAAAACAGTTTTATTCAATTAGACGAATCCGTTTCAAATTAAGCAAATTTCCGAATGAATTAAGCCAGATACACGCAAATAAAAATCCCCATACTCATACACATTCCGAACTGACTCTATCCTCTTCTTAATCCTTCATCTCACATAAATTCTTAATACACAGAGGCAACAATTATGATTTCTACATAATTTCTTAATCCCATAGAAATATTTCCAACATGCTTACAATTGTAGATATGTATATGTACAACTTGTTTTCTTTTTACATTTAAAATTGTAGAAAAAATAAAAATAAAACAATTACAAGAAGTTAAAACTCTCATTCAGGGATGATTAACTTAACTTGACACAAATCTGGTGCACAATTAGGTTGGATATATATAAATACAAAAATGAAAAAAAAAATCATGTTATATTTGGTAGCAACACGTCCATTTAATCCTGCCTGAAAATCTGCCTCCCCAAATAGCAGCAACAGACTTTCAAAAGGATGTTCGTGGGAGAACACACCAAGAGGTTGAGGGGTAGGGTCAAAAGGGGTGCACGAAGGCTTAACGCCCCCGCTCGACAATTTTCATTTATTTTTTTCTCGTTTCATAAAATTAAAGTGTGTGGTTTTTTTTAGCCTAAGATCAACAAAAATTAAGTAGAAAAATAAATTTTACTTACATTCTACGATGTGAAATTTTTTTATTTTAAACACTAGTTTTGTTAATTAATCCTAAAATTATGTTTTTTGTTCACTTAAAAGTGTGCAGAAAAAATATTGTGAGCAGAAAAAAGCCCACAACAAGAAATATTTTTAATTGAAACTTTTTTTGTATTAAATTTATTATTTTTTTTAGATTTAAATTCAACAGGTAACAATTTAATTTACATATATCTATAGGTATATAATTTTAATTGATTCAAACACAACTCTACGATTAAAGTTTGTTTAATTTTTGTATTTAAGTTCATTTTATTAAATTCCATAATTTTTAACATTAGATTAAAATTTTAAAAAGTTAAAAAATGTGATAAAAAACATCACTTAAAGTGTTTCAAAAGTTAAAAAAAAAAACACTTTCCAAGAACACTTTGTTTGCTGTTTTTTTTTTTGTAAATTCTCCTGTTTGTCACTTTATTCGTTTATTATCCAGGAAATTGAATTGCAAACGATGGCCGGGGATGACTGAAACAGCGCGCCTTCGGATTTTTCTTATATATATAAATTTTACGAGGACATTGTAGTGGTCTCTCTTTCGAAATTTGCAAAATTTCTTTCTCATTTCGAAATTGGAGTAGAGGAGCAAAAGTGGGGTTGATAAGACCCATACGCTCGCACGCGCAACGCAACGCAACATGTGGTGGTCAGGCCTACTCGTAAAGTGAGTTGTGGGAGTGGGAACTTCGAAAATTATTCCATCTCCTCTTGACAGTCTACATATTGTGTGTGTTATCAGTCAACCTTGAATCTTGAAACACAGGAGGCGACTGCGACTCTCTAATGTTTTTCCTTTTTTTTTCGAAGTCGAAGCTGGATATCAGTTTGTTGTTCTCAAGTGTGGTGATGTTTGTGCAGCACACCTGCTGCTCACCCTGTTGCTGCTTTACTCGTCGTGTTGTAGCTCAAAGCAATAGAAACAATATTCGGAATGGAGCAAAAACTTTAAAGGAGACCAGACAAGAGAGAGTATAATTTATGTGTGTTTATTGTTTTTTTTTGTCTCTGCGAGGCTTCGGCTCGATGTAGGCCTTCATTTTAACGACCCGATAGAGATGAGGATGATGATGATAATGATGACGTGTTCAATATCCTTGCCGTTCGTTGCGCTGCGTCTGTCTGTCTCGAGAGTCGATTTAAATGTTTATTCCTCGTGGGAGCTAGGGAGCACCAGCCAGCCAGCCAGTTTCACCTAGTATCGTAGAACGTAGAGTACAGTGGAGCTGTGAAGCGACTAGCAAACACAAATGGAGGCCAGGCTATTTGAATAATGGGGCTGTGTATCAACAAGCGTTTTGATTCCTCTCGTATTTTTGTATATAAAAGTATGAGTACAGAAAACCTACATTTACTTTCCAGCCAAAGCCATGGCCATGATGATATGAACATGTTGGTTGTTTTTGGGTTTTAAGCCGAAATTCAATTTGATATTTTTTTTTTATTTCATTTGATCTATAAATAGGGAGAAAAATTTGATGTATTAGTTATGGGGTGCCCTTAGTCCTTAGAGTGTCTGTCAACACAGAACAAGGGTTTTTTTTTTTTTTTTGGTAAAACCTGTCATATTCAGGGTGAATTGCTTGTTGCCATACATTTTTGTTATTTTCAGTTTTTTATTGGTGGAAAATATTTTTGCAATTTCTGTTTGTCTTTTTTTTCGTTTTTTGCATGCACAACAGAATTTGAATGTTAAAGATAAATTAACATGCAAAGTAACCATCAGTCATGCAAAACGATGACAGCGAGAAGGACATATGCGAAAATTGTCTGTACGTTAAGAAGTATAGGATAGGTAGGGTACTAGGTATGGTTAGAGTTAGATACCTTCCCCATGTTGTGTTTCTTATGCGATGGTTTAGGGGTGGAAAGCAAATGTTTCAGCAATTTTATTAAAGGAAATTGGATTTCGGTGAGACGCTGTAGAAAGTTAATTTGAGAAAGATGCTGATAAAAAATTCTGATGTCAGCTCAAACCCTTTTTGAGTTTAACTTTCAACTAACGAAGGTACGAGTTGGTATATTTTGTGTTAATTCATTTTAGGTCAATTTTTCCAATATTCCGATCGATTGCGAGGCGGAAATTTATAATCAATTCATTTCCAGGCAGCAGTGAGGGTATTTTACAATGTCATCGAAGTTAAGACTAAAAAGGAAATAGGGATATCCTACCTACCGGTACATGAAAATATTCAGTGCCAACATTTATTTGCAAAAACATCCTTAGTTTTTATTGCATGAACATTTTTTTTTTTGACAAAGTTGTTCAAATATGCTTACGATACTATATTTATTTTATTTTCCTTTTTCGATCAAAGTAATTTAGTTAAGAGGAATGATATCATTTGTGGTAAGTTTCTTTTTTAACCTCCACAGTGTAAGAGTTACATACGAGTAAGAGAAGAAGGAGAGAGTTTCAATTTTTAAAACTTTGTGTGCTGACTAAAAACAACGTGAATTTTAAAGTGTCCGCCAAATAACTTTTTTTTTAAATGCTATAAAAAAAACAACTGAATATTTTCTCAAATTTCTTTTTTTATTTGAAAATACAATGCTTCCGGTTAATAATGGAAAATATTTTCATTCAAATGACTGCCTTGGCTTGCCATGCAGTAGCCTACACGATCGGTCCATTTTTTAAGCACATTATCGATTGTGTGCAGCTGTATTTCACCAATGGCTTCACGAATATTGTCCTTTAAAGCGTCAATTGTCTCTGGCCAGGGGCGAACGCAGATAGGGGTTTTGGGGTTAAACCCACACACATGCAGGGAGATAGTCGCAAGCAAATCTCAATTTTTCTATGAAATAACAAATAACCATTAGCGAAGTGACTTAGCTTCTCTTTTTTAAAATGTATTTTCTGTAGTCAGCCGCTTATATAAACGTAAGGGCCGACTTAAGAAGACAAGTACTCTTATGTCAGCCTTTTATGATTAGTAGATTAGCAAATGATTTGTTTCTTTAACAACATAAATAGGTGGTGTAGGCAAATAATAACAAAAGCTTAGTTTTAAAAAATATCTTAACTTCCAGCACTCTGAAAATGGGTAGTTCCAAACAGAAAGCGAAACGCGAATTCCACAAGTACCTCGAACGTATTAGTAAAAATAACAGCACAATTGGCCGATCAGAGAAGAATACGGGGTCCCTCGAGGTATACTACAAGAAAATGGGACCGGAAACTGTCTTTAGTTTAGCCGAAGAACACAAGCTTGTTAAGTGGCTCATACTATGCCAAGTGTGGCTTTCCTCAGAAGTCCACAGACCTCTTGGTGACAAACGTCCATCGTGAGGACAAACGTAGGACTGCTTTTCAAAGATAGCCTACAAGGGAAAACGTATTACTAGGCCTTCTCAAGATGTCACATTACATTATGAACTGCGGGACTCAGAACAGCAGCCGATATTTTAGAAGACCCCTCAAGATTCTGAATGGAGATGAAACATCATTCAGCCTATCTCTAAAACCAGGAGTCGCCAAGAGGTTGGAAAAATCTTTATACTGTACAACATGGAAACGAATATGAGGCGATCACTGTATAGGTACTTTTTCTCTTCAGTGACGACACCTTTGCTTGTGTTTCCCTATGTGCTCCCCCCTCCAAGCTGTTGCAAAAAGTGTGCCGGATAAATGGTCTTACCTCTTAGGCAGATCTGAAAGTAGATGGATACAATCTGAGAAGTTTTTCTAATATGTATCCAATAGAGTTTCAACGCACGGATTATGGAAAGTAATATAATAAGCTCAGGACTGCTTTAAGTCGATGTCCACAAATCCCTCCTCTCACCCAAGTAACAAAATCTGAGGTCATAAATTAACCGAAGTTAACTGTGGTCATAACAGGGTGTTAATTGAGTTACTTAAAAACTGTTGGTTAATTTACGGTATAAATAAAGCCAAATTATAATTAAGGTTTGACTTGGGGTAAAATGTTCTCTCATTCTAACTTTTTAGTTGATTTGCAGTAAGATTTTTTCTGAATTTGAACTGTTGTCTGAATTCCGGTTCAAAAAAACTCATTTACAACCTTGAGGTCAAATGTTCGATATTTGTTGACCATTTTCTAACACGTCCTTCATTTTTATGGTTTAAAAATAACTATTGTATAACCTAGGTCAATTTAAGGTACTTTTCTCACTCATTCTTAATTTCAATAGTTTGAATTACGTTTTTTATTACCTATTTTTTAAACACCCAGTGTCATATGTTGGTTGAGAACTAACCGAAACTAGTCTTCAGTTGTTTATTGGTTGCATATCAACCAAATCCAAATTAAAGTTTTGAATAAGTCAACAAAATACCTTAATTTAACACTGAGTATTATTTATTGGTTAAAGATCAACCAAATCTAAATGCACGTTTTGAATAAGTCCTTAAATTACGATTTTTCAACACAGAATATTTTTTATTGGTTAAAAATCAACCAAATGTAGACACAAGTCTGAATTAAGTCCTTAAATTACTATTTTTTTCAACCCCCGGTATTATTTATCGGTTGAAAGTAAACTAAATCCCGGACACACGTTTGGAATAAGTTTCAAGATTACGCTTTTTCAACCTACAGCACACACATGTTTAAAATAAGTCCTAAAATAACTATTTTTTTCAACCCCCGGTATTATTTATCGGTTGAAAGTAAACTAAATCCAGACACACGTTTGGAATAAGTTTCAAGATTACGCTTTTTCAACCTACAGCACACACATGTTTAAAATAAGTCCTAAAATAACTATTTTTTTCAACCCCCGGTATTATTTATCGGTTGAAAGTAAACTAAATCCAGACACACGTTTGGAATAAGTTTCAAGATTACGCTTTTTCAACCTACAGCACACACATGTTTAAAATAAGTCCTAAAATAACTATTTTTTTCAACCCACAGTATTATTTATCGGTTGAAAGTTAACTAAATCCAGACACACGTTTGGAATAAGTTTCAAGATTACGCTTTTTCAACCTACAGCACACACATGTTTAAAATAAGTCCTAAAATAACTATTTTTTCAACCCACAGTATTATTTATCGGTTGAAAGTTAACTAAATCCAGACACACGTTTGGAATAAGTTTCAAGATTACGCTTTTTCAACCTACAGCACACACGTGTTTAAAATAAGTCCTAAAATAACTATTTTTTCAACCCACAGTATTATTTATCGGTTGAAAGTTAACTAAATCCAGACACACGTTTGGAATAAGTTTCAAAATTACGCTTTTTCAACCCAAAACATTATTATAGTTGGAAATGGACCGCAAGTAAACCTCAGTTATAAATTTCTTTTATTTCAAGCAATTTACAACTCCGGTAATATAGGGTGTCCCAATAAGAGCGCACTTCTGTGCAAAATTCATGGAAAATTTCATGAAAAGAGTAATGGCCTGTTATCGGAGCCGGAGGGGTCATTTGCCGGATGTTTTATTCCATATAGACTGCTATTACACGGCGACTCATGTTTCAAGATTCTTCTTCGAATTTTCTTTTGAAATTTTATCCTCTGAGTCGAACTGTATTACACTATGACTGTCAGGACTCAAATTTCGGCAACACTCTTTCATTTCACATTTCCTTGAAATGAAATAAAAAACATTCTTTTTCACTTTTTCAAATAGCAAGGACATGTGAACTGAAAGCAAGAAGAATTTAAATAAAACAGAATCAAAAAATATAGAATGAGAATAAAACAAAATTATTAAAAAACGAGTCGTACGAAAATTTGCCAGCGACTCACCGGGCAAATTATTTTTCTTTTCAGCTTTTCGAATTTTGTATTCCTTTATTTACACCAACGTAGTTCGAAAAAAAAGTCTGACTCATGAGTCACCGTGTAATAGCAGACATAATCGACCACTGAGCATACCACTGCCAAACATCACAACCGCAAATCCAATCCAAAAACAGAACTTTTTTTTTCGCTGGGCAAATTATAATGTCATGTCGTCTCATTTTATCTTAAAACTCGGTGGCTGAAAGCACAAAATAAAACGTCACACAACAAACAAAACACAACAAACGAAAATACGCTGTTTACAAAAACATTCAAATGAAAACCTGATTTACATCTACATTTCAAATGAAAACCTTACACGTACACGAAACGTCTATGATTGGTTTTATTTGCAAATTAAAAAGTGTACTCTGATTGGGACACCCTATATTTCATTTTATTTCCAACGACTATTCTACTGAAAACAACCCTTCAGATATACCCATCTCGCTCTCGCATTGCAATGCAAAACTGAATTCGTCATGCGCATGTTGAATCAGTTTATTGTTTTGCATCGTGTTAGTCGGTCGCGTCGGTTCAGTAATTCAGTTTTCTTGAAGTTTTACTCTGTGAAATAAATAAATAAATAAATAAGTGAAAGTTGTGAAATATAAACAATAAAAAGTGCGTACGTGTTATAAATTCCAGATATTGTTCATGTAAGTAGCTTATGATTTCAATAATAAAAATAAATTTGTGTAATTTTGTTGGTATCATCAAAAAAATTGAGACGCATTTTGTTACGTATTGGTTGAAAATTGACCAAGTCTGGTTCTGAGTGATAAAGTGCACATATTTTAACCAAACCACAACTCATGTGTATATGTTTGGTTGTTTTCTCAACTTTTTTTGACCAAATTGAGACGCATTTCGTTACTTATTGGTTGAAAATTGACCAAGTCTGGTTCTGAGTGATAAAGTGCACATATTTTAACCAAACCACAACTCATGTGTATATGTTTGGTTGTTTTCTTTACTTTTTTTGACCATTTTATAATGGATTTTTTTCACGCCTGCGTATTTTGGTTATAATAACCAAAAAATGACTCCTTCTTAACGGCAGTTAAACCTAGAGACGCCATAAACGCCATTTTCTTTATTATTTATTGTATGCATTTTTCGTTTCGGGATTTTATTCCAGATTCTTCAGTAGCTTTTTTGTATTCGTGTTCGCGAGAGTATCTGATAGATTTTTGGTGCGCTGTTTTTTAACAAATCATTATGAATTCAATTATTAAAAATAAATTATCTTTTAATAATAGTCTTTTCAGTTCCCACCTATAATGCTCTGAAGGAGTTTGATGTAAAGCTGGAGCAGGTGCTACAAAGCCACAGCAAACTGGCAAGTGAGGTCGAAGGCCTAAAGGCCTTGATTCACAAGTTTGCTGCAACAACTGAAGTTTCCCTCAATTGCATTGTGAAGAAAATGTGTGAAAAAGTTGGCCGGGAAGTTGTGGCGGAGCACGTGCTCCAGGAATTCACAATTCTTGATACACCGGAGCAGTTGGAAGACCTGGAGAGCAAAATTAGTGGGGACATCCACTATAAAAGAAAATTGGTAAGATAAAAACATATTTTCCACTATTTTTTGTATTATATTGACAGAATAATCGGTACCAGCAAAAAAATGCCGATTAATTTAAAGACTTTCAAATATAAACTTTCATCCTGTTTTTTCTTCTTTTTACTATAGATCCAAAAGTCGTCGACATTACGGGGGTTGAACGGAGTGAAAACCTCGAGAACGGTTTGTAGGACAATGTTTTCCGACACTCTGCTCTCCCTTTATTCCTGGCATGGCACTTCCACGAAAAAAAGCTTCAACAAATTTCAGGCAACATTTTCTGCCATTATGGAGGCTTTGAGGGTACGGTACCCCAGCTTCACCGATGTCGAGGGGACGACATTTTTAAAAGCTTATTTGAAGCACGCTCCTTTCAGAGCGGGAAAGTCAGTCCTGTAAGTATTTAATTTACTATTACTTAGTTTAGCCTAGTCAAAATTACTTCATATACTTTTAGATATAAACTAATACGCTTCATTTGTTTTTTGTTTCTTTTTAACAGCAACCAATCTTCTTCGAAGCCACCGTCAGCGAGACCACCTTCAGTGACACCACCACAAGCGATACCACCTTCAGCGACACCACCACAAGCGATACGACCTTCAGCGACACCACCACCAGCGATACCACCACAAGCGATACCACCACAAGCGATACCACCACAAGCGATACGACCTTCAGCGACACCACCACCAGCGATACCACCACAAGCGATACCACCACAAGCGATACCACCTTCAGCGACACCACCACAAGCGATACCACCACAAGCGATACCACCTTCAGCGACACCACCACCAGCGATACCAGTCCTGTAAGTATTTAATTTACTATTACTTAGTTTAGCCTAGTCAAAATTACTTCATATACTTTTAGATACAAACTAATACGCTTCATTTTTTTTTTTTTTTTTTTAACAGCAACCAATCTTCTTCGAAGCCACCGTCAGCGAGACCACCTTCAGTGACACCACCACAAGCGATACCACCTTCAGCGACACCACCACAAGCGATACCACCACAAGTGACGCCACCTTCAGCGACACCACCACCAGCGATACCACCACAAGCGATACCACCACAAGTGACGCCACCACCAGCGATACCACCTTCAGCGACACCACCACCAGCGATACCACCACAAGTGACGCCATCTTCAGCGACACCACCACCAGCGATACCACCACAAGCGATACGATAACATTTTCTTAATTAATTTAATTTTAATTTTTTTAATAATTTTAATTTAATTTTTTTTTGTTTTTTCAATAAACTAAAACTAATGTAAACTTAAATTTATTCTTATCATTTATAGAAGAGAAGGACTTCACTTTCAGATGGGAAGAATTTCGAGCTACTGGACGATGGTAATTTTAAGATGTTATTTTCATAGCTTTTTTAATCATTTCTTTTCAGTGTTCAGAAAACTTGGCCCAAGATCACCCAGGTCTAATTGAAACGTGTAGTACTTTTGACAGTTGTTCTCTCTATCACATCTGGAAATATGAAAAGAGCAATTGTCAAAACTACTATCGTTCAATTTGGACGTGGGTGGCATTGGGCTAGGTATTTTGAATACTGTATGGAAACGGTTTATAAAAGCCGTTAAAATAACGTCTCAAAATAACCAACGGTTTTATAGGTTTTTTTGAGACTATTTCTGAACGGTCTCAAAATGACGTCAAAATACGGTTTAAAAGTAACCGTAACGTAACTATTTTGAAACGGTTGCAAACATACGTCATAATAACGTTTAAAAGTAACCGTAACGTAACTATTTTGAAACGGTTGCAAACATACGTCATAATAACGTTTAAAAGTAACCGTAACGTAACTATTTTGAAACGGTTGAAAAAATACGTCGTAATAACGTTTAAAATTACCGCAATTCAAGAAAGTAGGGTTTTTCAAAAACCCTATTTAGACGGTTGTGTAACCGTTGTAAAATGACGAAAACCCAACATTATACTGGTTTTTTAAAGACCATTTTCAAACGGTTACAAACTTACTCCGAAATAACGTTTAAAACAGATATTTACTAACTTCATTTTTACGTTAATTATAAACTTGTTTAAAACTCAGGTTAAATTTTACCTGACCATTTACGGTCACAGCAACGTTTCTGTAACGTTATTAAAACGTTACTGAAACCAATTTATGACCGTGACGGTTATTTTACCTCGGTTGACGTCCGGTTGTTCGACCGGCTTTTGACCACAAATTGTTACTTGGGCAATGGAATACGCAGAGTATTAACGGAATCATCTTGTACGCTCTTTTACCCAATACAACACATATTACACAATCCGTGGGCGCATTTAAAGGACTGGAAAATCGATTACAAAAAAAAAAATCACATATCACAGAACTGTGTATGCTGCCAATGAACCATTATCCAGGTGTTTAAGAGAAACAAATACTGTTTGCGACATGATTGATTTCAATGTTAGTAGATATTTATTTAAATCAAATTTATTGTTAATTTTAAATACGTAACTATATTTTTGATATTTGATATTTATTGAAAATAAGACAGCTGTACATTAAGTTAAACTTATTAAAAGTACAGGAAATAATACAATACAAGAATTTAATATAAATTGATAAATCAAAATTTACAATATAAAAACCATTTTACATAAATTAAACAAATTGAAATTAAAAATTAAATTAAAATTAACAATTAAAAGCCTAAAAGCAATCACAATTTCAATGTAAAGAGTAAAGATTAAAGATCATCAGTTCAAATTAGCGAAATTCTCAAAGCAGAGTTCATGAAACCTTCTGTGTTCGACTCTAGACCTCATATGACTGGGAAGATTATTCCACAGTCTGACAGTATACACGAAAAATTACCTGCGAGATGTCAGCGAAGTAGGTATGCATAGAGGAGCGCAATAAAATAGAGCGATTTGTAGAACAGAAACTAAGTTTATTAAATAAGTAGCTTGGGGTCTTGTTAACAATTAATTTGAAGACAAAAGAACAACATCGATATTTGAAATAAGCTTCTTAGTTACATCCAAAAAGTTGACGAGTATAAGACGAGACATGATCGTATCTGCGGACGTTGAAAACAAATCTGGCAATAGCGTTAAATGCTACTTTCAACTTTTGAAGTGACTGAGAATCAGGATCTGAGAAAAGTTCACATCCATAGGATACAATTGGCAGGATAAGTGATTTAGCAAGCTTCAGCTTTGTCTCACTTGGAAGACTCGATTTTGCTACAGATAAACCTCTAAGCGAAGCATATATTTTTGAAATAATTGAATTAATGTGATTGTCCCAATGAAGCCTATCGTTAAATATTATACCGAGGTTTTTGGCGTGATTAACTGATTCAATTGGGCAATTATTTAAAAATATGGTTGGGAAGTCTTCCAGGTAAGGTTTATTTTTGGAGATAGGTAAAGCTTTTGTTTTTTCAGGGTTCAGTGAGAGTCCGTTGCTTATGGACCAATTGTATATGGATCTTAGATCAGAATTCAACTTTTCTGTCGCATCTTCAACCATACCTATGGGAAATGAAATGTAAAGTTGAACATCATCGGCGTAGATATGAAACTTACAATGAGACAAAACAGATGGCAAGTCATTTATAAACAGTGAAAACAATAAGGGTCCCAGAATTGTTCCTTGGGGAACACCAGTATTAACAAAACTATGCTGGTGGTAATGTTTAAAATTAAAAATGTATATTTATATCAAGTAATCACTAAACAAAATTTCAAACAAGTTTCGAAGACGTACTGAATATTTTCTCAAATTGCCATTTTTATTTGTAAGGAAAATCCTTCCGGTTGATAATGGAAAATAATTTCATTCAAATGGCTGCCTTGGCTGGCCATGCAGTAGCCTACACGATCGGTCCTATTTTTAAGCACATTATCGATTGTGTGCAGCTGTATTTTACCAATGGCTTCACGAATATTCTCCTTTAAAGCGTCAATTGTCTCTGGCTTGTCGGCGTAACACTTATCTTTTATGGCACCCCACAAATAAATAGTCCAACGGTGTCAAATCGCAGCTCCGAGGTGGCCAAACGTAATCAGCTCTGCGGCTGATAATGGGATCTTCAAAAACAGGGCGCAAAACATCGAGTGTAGCTTCGCTTGATGTGCCATAGTTGAAATAGTTAGAAATAGTTTAAATCATCCAAAAACGCTTTTTAGTTAGGTTTGGTTGATCTGTCAAACAAGAAAAAAAAACAAATCTTTTGAGGTTACATTTTTCTTTTCTTTTGATCATAATAATTGAAATGGATAGAGAGACAACAATTTTCGTTGCTCTAAATTTATTGCAAAAATTCAAGAATGATCTTGATGCCTATGGTAAGTTCTTAAAGACAATTGAAATAAGAACATATTTATTTATTTTTGAACAAACCCATAGCAAGAAAGGCAAATGGAAATTCGAACTGAAGACCACCCTCCATAAAGAAATCTTCAAGCTGTTCCAAGTAAGCCAGCTCCTGATATTCTCCTAATTGCTGCTTACTGAAAAACTATCAATTCAATATCTAGTTCGTGCTTTTATATAAATAAACGGAGAAAGTCTTTATTTTCTGAAACTAATCAAAAAAATTTTGTTTATTGCCCACAGAATACATGAAAGCAATAAAAGCAGAAACACAATCACGCTTTGCCGTCGATTTTGACAACTGCGAAAAGTTCAGCTATAGGAAATCTGTGTAACCTCACACAATGACGCTTTTCCTACGTACGCTTTTTTTGACAAACCTAAGAAAACGTAAAGAAGCCACCATCTGTCAAAAAAAAAGTTCAACTTAGTTGAACTTTTGCTTTGTCTGACAGCTCAACAGCTGTTTGTTCATTTGTTGTTTGGAGCAGCGTTACCACTTTAAAAAAAATGGAAGCGAAGTAAATTTGGGAATAAAGCGAAGTAAATTGAGAAAAAGCGAAAAAGATTTTAAAATAGTGTATTTTATATTGACCATGAATACATAGTAGTAGTTGAAATGGTGGCCACGAGCAGTCTAGCTCGGTGACCCAATTAGCGCTGAGTTGCGCCGTTTTGATACCATAAAAAACTCGTTTGACCTATAGAGTTAAAAGAGGGATTATAAATAGTACTGAGATTTGAGTGCGCCTCAAATCCACTTTGTTGCGTTTAGAAAGGAGATCAAATCTTTGACCTCCAGTTCTGAGAGCTCATTGAGGTCATTGAAAAAGGATTTTCCCAATGTTTTGACTCTCGTTTTGGCTAGGGCAGGACACTTGCATAAGAAGTGAAGAACAGTTTCCTTTTCTCGCTGGTCCTCACAACTACGACAGAAAGTATTGTGGGGGATGCCCAGCTTAGATGCGTGTTCTCCAACAGGCCAGTGTCCGGTGCATGTAGCAACGACCCTGGCTATGTCTTGCCTGGGTCTGCAAATAAGATTATTAGTACGGGATTTGTTGTAGGTGGGCCATATCCTTCTAGATATGACACAGTTGGTTAGGCTGTTCCACCTGTCGTTTGATTCAGCGAGGAAAATTGAGAAGATCTTGCCCTTCATAGCACCAAGAGGAATGTTGACTCTTTCCGCGAGTGAGCTATGAAGGGCTGATCCTTGCCTAGCCAGCTCGTCAGCACGTTCATTGCCCTCATGACCTCTATGACCCGGAATCCAGATAAGAGTGACCTTGAGTCCAATGTTCATGCCCGCTAACTCACTTCGGCATTGTTGAACTAATTTGGAGGATGAAGTGGACGAGCCAATCGCTTGAATAGCCGCCTGACTGTCCGAAAAAATAGCTGTATTGCGGTTTTGATTTGGATCTAGTTTTAGTAACTTGCATGCTTCCTTGATCGCGAGTAGTTCAGCTTGAAAAACACTTGCAAAGTCAGGAAGTCGCAAAGACCTGGAAACATTTAAAGACTCGGAGAAAATTCCTGCACCGACCCCACACTCCATCTTCGAGCCGTCAGTGAAAATAGTTGTGTCGAAGCCTCTCGTCACTAAGTCCTCATCCCATTCATCTCGAGATGGAATGATTACTTTAAAATCCGCACTGAGGTCCACAGTAGGGGTGCAGTAGTCGGTTTCTGTCGAAAAAATGTCCGCTGGGATGAGGTTAGTAATATTACTATGACCATAGGGCCTAGAATACCAACTATTCGATTCCCTAAGTCTCAACGCGCTGCAAGATACTAAGTATTTGATATGCAGGTCTATTGGTAAGAGGTAGAGAAAAACGTTTAGGGCGTCCGATGGACACGAGCGCAAAGCTCCAGTGGAGCCAACACTAGCTGTTCTCTGAACCTTTTTTAGTTTAGTTATATTGTAGGCTTTACTAAGCGCGGGCCACCAAACAATCGAACCATAGGACAAGATTGGACGGACCACGGCTGTATACGTCCACAAGATTATCTTCGATTGCAAGCCCCACTTTTTGCCAAAGGTTTTACTGCAGGCATAGAAAGCTATGCTGGCCTTCTTGACCCTTTCTTCGATATTAAGTTTCCAGTTTAACTTTGGGTCAAGTATTACTCCCAAATATCTAGCGCTGGAGGACAAGGAAAGAGTTTCACCGTTGAGGCGGGGGAGGGTGAAGGGTGGTACTTTTGTTTTCGTAGTAAAGAGCATCAGTTCAGTTTTGCTTTTATTGACACCCAGGCCACAGCTTGTAGCCCAGCTGCTTACTTTTAGCAATGCCATCTCCGTGATCTCACTAATCACGGAAGTGAACTTTCCTGATACCAGTATCACCAAATCATCTGCGTAAGCAACGGCCTTCACACCACAACTTTCGAGTTTAATAAGAATTTTGTTCATGACCAGAAGCCAAAGAAGGGGGGACAGAACACCCCCCTGAGGTGTTCCCCTGTTTACGCGTCTGGTTAAGTAGGTGTTACCTAAGGTAGCTTGAATTCTTCTATCACTGAGCATGGATACAATCCAGTTTCTGATGTAGTCCTCTACACCCTGATCGACTAGTGATTCTTGAATAGATTCTGTTAAGACGTTGTTGAAAGCTCCTTCTATGTCTAAGAAGGTAGCAAGAGTAAATTCTTTGTAATGTATGGTTTTTTCAACTGTACGCACTACCTCATGTAGGGCTGTCTCCGTAGACTTGCCCTTAAGATAAGCGTGTTGAGAACTCTCAAGAGGACATACATCTAAAATGCCTCTGATATGGTAATCGAGAATGCGCTCCATTGTCTTAAGCACGAAGGAAGTAAGGCTTATTGGTCTAAAATCCTTCGCGGATTCATGTCCTCGCCTGCCGACCTTCGGGATAAAAACTACTCTAACATGTCTCCAAGACTCGGGAACATGATTTAGACAGAGACATCCTTTAAAGATCATCTCCAGCCAAGGAATCGCCAGAAATTGCGTTTTCTGAAGCATGATCGGCATTATGCCGTCCAGGCCTGGAGACTTGTACGGGGAAAATGTGTTGATTGCCCAAGCAATATTTTCCTTGTTTATCAAGGTATCGATTTGTTCTATATCCGCCGTCGACGCGCCATTGGCATTAAGAGTTTGAGGGTTGTTATTCTCACAACCCGGAAAATGCGCCGCATAGACAGATCTACAATTAGAGCCGTGTGTGAATTGTGTTAAAATGTGTATACAAACTTGACTTTCGATTTAATTTTGACACTACATGGCGGATATGATGTATTAAAATTTAACTAGCAAGCTAAAAAATGACACTAGTGCTTAAATTTAACCAACATTCTAACCCAAGTTGCGCACGGCGTAAAATATTAAACACTTTAATACAATCACGTAACTCATACTTTGCGTATAATATGTATGGGTTGACATTTCGTGTTTGTAAAGTGTGTCCGCTTATTGTTCGTGTATAAGGATAGAAACTTATCGATTATATATTTTCCTGATGAAAATAAGAGAACTGTAGGCATAAAATTACTCAATGAGTTAATCGAAGCAGATTTTGGAAATATCAAGTAAAATCGAGTGAAGTAGATTTCAAAACATTCTTGATGGTGCGAAGTTGGATTAGATATTCAAAGTTTTTCAAAAATCGAAGTAGACTACTTCGAAAGGAGTAAATTGGCAAATCTGTTTGATGATGATGGAGGGAGAACTGTCATTCAAAGCACACGTGAAGCGGGTGCATCGTAACGCAGACGAAGCCGAAGCTGAAGCGTGTATGTGTTTTAGGCTTAATAACAATAAGGACTTCGACTTTTTCTTGTTTCTCGGATTCGCCGATAAAATTTTTGATACGTCCTTCGGCGGCGAGTTTGTTCGCATGTTTCTTGTTGATATTGTCTTCCTCAGCTTACTGATGGCTTCGTCCTTCTCCCGGACAATCTTGCACAGCTCATCGATCTTCTCCTGGCACGATTAATTGTGCTTCTGCTCGGCTTCCAGCATTGCCTCGACTTCGGTCGGCTGGTTGTCGGTGATGGTGCATGCATAATTGAGTCGTTCGTAATTGTCTTCGAGGTTTTTGAGCTTGATTTCGATATCTGAAGCCGTATCAATGGTGTTTGAGGACTTTTCCCGCTCTTCGTTGAGTTCACCAAGGAGTTTCTTGTTCTTCAAACGATGAGCATGTGAAATTTGTTCGACGACCTAAAGAATACAATAAACGTTAAATGAGATCTGTTTGGAGATGAAAAACCTTACCTCAGATTTCTCCTTCATCCTCTCCTGCTCGGCCTTTTCCCAAATTTTGTGCTCCTTCTGGTGTGACTCTCCTCGCAGTGACTGAGGATTTTCGAGTATGTCTCGTGGACACTGTCCCCGTAGAATGGTGTGACTTCGCAGATGAGTTCATATCCTATGATACCCATGGACCAGAAGTCACAGCTGACTTGTAAGTAGTTTTTAGCTTCAATGTTTGACATTGACATTGACATTACAGTAGGTACTTCGCACATGAATGATACGAACTACAGACACATAGCAGCACTGGCGACTGAGGCCATCGGCTGGGACTGAAACAAGACATACGACAGAGAGAGACAGATAGATACATAGAAGGAAAGAACACATAACATAATACATAAACCTACGTGGCACAGAGGAGGAGATATAGATTTATATTGTCTCATATTATCGCACAGGTGGCCTCAGATAAGCTGGCGATTATTGTAGAAAAAGACTGCTGCCGAAGCTGGGGCTTGAACCCGCAACGTTTGGCTCAGCAGTCAACTACACTATCCTCTGAACCATGGCCACCTACGAGCTTCAATGTTTAAAACTCCAGGTTTGAAACAACTTACGCTATTCTGGGATATGGTCAATCTGCAGGTGGAAATTGTCTCAAGTAGTTCTGGAGTTCCAACCGGCGAGGAACCGTACACATGCCCGTCACGATTCAAGGCAGTGGCATTTCCAAAATCTTCCAGTTTGATATGGCCAAGGTGGTCGATCAGAATGTTTCCGGATTGATGGCGCGATGGAAATAGGACATAGCCCATGCAATGGAGAGCATGAATGACAAGAGTCACTTCGGCCAGAGAGAACCAAGCCAAGTCTTCGTCGATATGTCCATTGCGACTCATCAAACTAAGCAAATCTCCTCCAGGGAAGTATACTCCATATTCAAGTAGAGGTATTCATTGTCCTGATTTAATTTTAAGCAATCGTAAATGATGCGGTTTTTGCTCTTACTTCAAACGACTTACCTGAAAAGCGTATTGAAGATTTGTGATCTATTCCAAACTCCGTTCATACAACGTTCGCAGATGTTTTTCTTCCAATTTGGGGTGGGCATATTGATACAATTTGAGTTGATAAATGTTGAGAATGATTTTGGACATTACTTGGTTGAGATTGGCAAATACTTTCTTAGGACGTTTTAATTGACAATCTGGAAGTAAAGCATTCTGAATGCGTTCGATTTTCTGATTTTGAAACCAATCTTAATTCCAATTCAACCAAGTAATGTCCAAAATCATAAAATGCCATTAAACAAAAAAAAATTACTTTGACACATCAACCACTTTCAACTTACCTCCTGATATGAATTGGGAATAGTTAGAAATAGTTACAATTTGACACATGAACACTGACCTCAAAAACGACAATTGTTGTTAAGAATCGTAACTATTGATCGACAAATAGTCAACTAAAGTCAACTATCGTCAGCGCAAAAACGCACTTCCGTCCTATTGAAAGCCAATATCATCCCGTTTGATGGCGGACCCTTTATATAGATTTTGAAGTTAGAATAGTAAACCTCAAAACTGATTACAGAATTCGAAGGCATAAACAAATTTCAAAGGCATAGTAATCATAAAAATCATTGCTATCTTGAGAACAACAAGGAAACAAGAAAATATAGTATACCCATGAACTACAACTGGCACAATTTCTCAACAACAATATCTATTTCTATAGCTTTTCAAATTCTTGGTTCTCTCTCGATCCTATTTTCTATATCCTTACATTTCCCTGAACCTACACAATACGCAAAACTCTTTCGCAAATATAATCTTAAAGTAACGAGTTTGAAATTTATATGATTTAATCTGAATCAATATTCCCCAGACCGTGGAAAATATTGTGTACCGTTCCCACACCAATAATACTATTTCCAGAAGCAAAAAAAAAACTATTTCAAAAGACTTTGGAAATCACAATTCGCATAATATTTAGACTTTCTCTAACATTATTTCTTCGTTGGAGAAGCAGAAACCAATTTCAATAAACGTTAAAACGACATTTCCAGGTATTTGTTTTCGTCAATCATTGGACCGTAAGCTTTCGTTATTATCAAAGGAAAATGTTTGTAGTCATAGTTGTCAAAGCACAAATACCTACGCATTAAAATTCAATTATAATATTTGTACTGTCTTCTGAGGATTACAAAAACAAACACAAATACACCTTTTCCAGCATGTTTATGACTGAAGCTTAACAGTTGTAGGCGCATAGGTACCATTATTCTATAAATTTTTTTTATCTACCATAAGATTTTTTTAAATTGTCTGCAAACATGAAATAAGTAACACATTTAAATTTCCAACCATTCACATTTTGTATGACAGACAGTCGGAACATGAACAGAACATGGCTGTAACAGAAAGTTCACAAGGGACTCATCAAATGAATTTGGATTCCTTTTTATGTGTAATATTCTGTCAAGGTGATAAAAAAGCGATTCAAAATCTTATTCCTTTTTTTGTGTGTGGAATAAATAAAAATTTAAGACGGAAATAATTACCTTAATGCATAACAGGTGTTAAGAACAGTGATAAGTGTAAATGTGAAGTATTTTTTGTGATATATAGGCTTGGCTCCTGCGAAGGAAGAAAAGAGCATCCGCAGTTTCTCAGCTCAAAGATCTAGAAGAGTCTCGGGTCAAGAACAACACCCGGCTGCGTTTCTTTAAAAGGTCGAAGCAATTAGCTTCTGATTTCAGAACCGAGACGCAGGCTCTTCGAAACTGTGAAGGAAATCTAGTCACCGAAGCACTGGGAATTGTAGATGTTTTCAAGCGGCACTTCCAACAGCTGCTGAATGCGAATAATGTCGAGCGAGCTAATGACGAAAGAAAAGCAAGACCAGTCAATGAAGACCCAGTCCCAGCCCCAGCACAGAAGAGGTAGAAAGAGCCATCCAAAAGTTGAAAAATAACAAGTCCGCCGGCTCGGATGGAATACCTAAGGAACTCTTTAAATATGGAAGAGGTGTTTTGATGAACCGCATGCACTAGGTCATCAACAAAGTTTGGGAGGAAGAATGCATGCCCACTGACTGGTCGATAAGCTCCATATGCCCCATCTACAAAAAAGGCGATCCGATGTCATGCAAAACTACCGTGGCAAATCCTTGCTTAATGTTGCATACAAAATCCTATCCAACGTACTGTCTGAGCGTCTTACACCGTTCTGCAACACAATAATCGGCACGTACCAGTGTGGCTTTAGGCCAGGCAGAACAACGATAGACCTAATATGGACACTGAGGCATATCCAGGAAAAGACCAACAAATTTCAAGTCGAAACCCACCATCTTTTCATCGACTTCAAAGCTGCTTATGATAGCATCCACCGCCAAGAGCTTATGATGGCGATGTCTGAATTCGGGATCCCAAACAAACTGATCCAGATGTGCCGCATGACGCTAAACAATACGCAGTGCAGTGTGCAAATGGGTAACAGCTCATCCGAGTTGTTTCAAACATGCGCAGGGCTTAGACAAGGAGAGCGGATAGTCCACCCTCCTCCTGGGCTATGCGGACGACATAGACATCATCGGTCGATCCAAGGAGCTGTGCTTGAGGCTCTCACAGCGATTGAAAAAAAGGTGAAACTCGTTGGTCTTAAAGTGAGTGAGGACAAAACAAAGTACATGCTATCAACAAACAAAGCAGCATCTGTCCACCGCCTAAGACAAAACGTCACTGTTGGCTGCAGCAATTTCGAGGTAGTTGAGGAGTTCACCTACCTTGGAACAAACATCAATCCCACAAACGACACCGTAGTGGAGATCCGAAGAAGAATTACCCTAGCGAACCGCTGCTGCTTCGGTTCGGCAAAACAACTAGGTTCAAAGCTCCTCACTCGAAAGACAAAGTGTCTGCTATACAAAACCTTGATTTTAACAGTCCTACGGCGGCGCTGAGTCCTGGACGACAAGTAAAAAAGGGCATTTTCGAAAGAAAAATTCTTCGACGGATTTTCGGTCCCGTATGCGACGATGGTGAATGGAGAAGAAGGTTCAACCGAGAACTATATGAGCTGTACGAAGATGTGGATGTATAGTCCAGAAGGCCAAGAAAAGACGACTACATTGGCTCGGCCACATCGACCGAATGGACGACAACGCTCCAGCCAAGAAAGCCTTCTCATCCCAGCCCCCAGGTTCAAGACGACAAGGAAGACCTACAACATCAGACAAAACATTGGAATTATATTTTGGCTTTAACTACTAACCCAATACATACTTCAAACTTTACCACCAATTTTTTTTTATAAAAGCGGAAGCAGTCCACTCCATCTTATTGGTGGTGTAAATCAATCCGTCCGGACAGCTTTACCTATTCTAAACCGTAGCTTGGCTTAAAACGCTTGTCATGGTCAATCCACATAGCCTCGCCAGTTTATTTTGGACGCTGACTTCCCTTACGCCCCTGGATGTTCCTACCCTATAAAAAAAAGATGATGTGCTTTTATAAAATATTCCAGATACCTTCGCTGATGATTTGGTTAGGAGCATGCACCAGCTCATCTGCAAAATTTATTCGGACGAAAGCATGCCCGATGAATGGAACCACAGCATTGTTTGCCCGATCCTCCAAAAAGGAGATCCCCTGAACTGCACCAACTACAGAGGTATAAGTCTCCTTAACATCGCCTATAAGATCTTGTCTGCCGTGCTGTGTGAACGTTTGAAGCGCTTCGTCAACAACCTGATAGGTCCTTATCAGTGTGGCTTCGGACACGGAAAGCCCACCATCGATCAAATATTCACCCTACGGCAGATCTTGGAGGACCTAGGAACTTCAAATCGATACCTACCACCTTTTCATCGATTTCAAGGCCGCGTATGAGGGCGTCCATAGAGACCAATTAGAGCAATATCTAATTTTGGCATCCCAGAAAAACTCGGCCGTCTGTGTAAGATGACAATGGAAAACTCACGCTGTTCTATCATGGTCGGAAAAAACCTAACGGACGCTTTTGATGTCAAAAAAGGTTTTAGACAAGGCGATGCGTTGTCATGCGATTTCTTCAACATCATTCTTGAAAACATTGTGCAAAGCTCCAACGTCAACACCAGAGGCACAATCTTTCAAAAGTCCGTCCGGCTACTAGGATACGCAGACGACATTGACATAATTGGTAGAACACAGCGTGATGTCAGTGGAGCGTTTATGAGTCTTGAGACGGAGGCCAGGAAGATGGGTCTAGCGGTTAACGAGGGCAAGACCAAGTTAATGCTGTTAACAAAAAAGACAACCAATATCGAGGTCTTGGAGCAAATTTAGATTTAACTTTTAGGTATAGTTAAGGACTTCATCTACCTACGATCCACTATCAATTCAGACAACAACACCAGCGCTGAAATCAAACGAAGAATCACTCTTGCCAATCGCTGCTTCTTTGGACTTAGAAGGCAACTAAAGTGACACTCTACAAAACCCTCATCATCCCGGTCCTCATGTATGGTGCAGAGACATGGACCACGACAACATCCGATGAAAACGCTTTGGGCTGCTTTGAGAGAAAAATTCTTCGAGTGATTTTTGGTCCTGTCTGCATTAATGGAGAATGGAGACGTCGATTCAACCAAGAACTGTACGAGCTGTACAGCGGCACTGACCTAGCCAGAAAAGTTAAGGTCCAACGACTTAGATGGTTGGGTCATGTAGAGCGAATGGAAAATAATACTCCGGCTCGTAGTCTTCGAATCCAACCCGGAAGGACGTCGCAGTTCGCAGAAGAGGAAGACCGCGACTCAGGTGGAGGACACAGGTGGTAGAGGACCTGAACCAACTTGGCGTGCGAAACTGGAGACAGCTAGCTAGGGACCGAGCTGGCTGGAGATGTTTGTTGGGTGAGGCCCTGGTCCGACCTGGACTGTAGCGCCACCATAAGTAAGTAAATAAGATACCTTTCGCTTTCGATAATGACCCCACACAATAACTGTATAATTTTCTG
Source organism: Sphaerophoria taeniata (assembly GCA_943590905.1). NCBI lineage: Eukaryota > Metazoa > Arthropoda > Insecta > Diptera > Syrphidae > Sphaerophoria > Sphaerophoria taeniata. The sequence goes on along the minus strand of OX016542.1, from coordinate 76,380,011 downwards.
TCATTTTTCTTACTCATTTTCGCGGCTTTAAAAAAATACGCTTTCAAGAGATCAAAGAGCTCAAAAGCTCTGGATAAATAAGTTTCAACTTTTAAATAAACCCAAACACACTTATGCTCAAAACAGATGTGCAGAATTTCTGCACGCAGCGCTGCATGCAGCGCTTCAATCAAAACACATGTGCAGAAACTCTGCCAAGTTCTGTCAAGAAAAAAACGATACCTGTCAAAATTTTTTTGATTTGTTTAATAAAATTTGAAAACAGTCATCAAGGAAAAAAATTGTTTTCATTTGGCATAGGTATGCTTTTCAAGTAATGTTCGTCCGTGGCTTAGTGGTTAGATGCGTTGGCTGCTAAGCAGAACTTTGTGGGTTCGGGACCTACTCGTTAAATTTTAGGTCCACTCAATTCTTAACACGCACCCAGAGAATTGTTGATGAGAGTAGGCCGCTTAGGCCTTGGCTTTAGAGCTGTCGCGCTACTCTATTTTATTTTATGCTTTTCGAGTAGGAGAAGGAAAGGTTTTGTGGACCGCAAAGAAACAAGAGAATAGGAATTACAATTAGTATCTATAATTTCGAAAACACACAATACTTTGGAAAATTGTTTAGAACAACACAGTTTGTTGATTCGATTTGCGATTGCAGGCGTTCTTGTAGAGCTTGTTGGGTGTTCTGGTCTCGTCCTGAGATTTGATAATGGCAAATCAGAGGGCTTAAGCTTTGATTGTTCGATTGGCGCGACCCTCCTTCTCGTAGCGAGTGTTAAGCTTCGAATTTTTCACCCCAGACTTCGTGCAGTCCTGGACATTTGTACGGACACATGAACGACCAATCTCCGTCGGCCTCGACACGTTTCATGAACAAATCAGGAATCCACAGGGCATAGAAGAGATCACGTGCGCGAGTTTTCTCCTTTCCGGTGTTCTTCTTCAAGTCAAGGAACTAAAAAATGTCCGAATGCCAGGGTTTTAGATAGATGATGGCGACGGCTCCTAGTCGCTTGCCACTTCCTTGATCAACGTACCGAACAAGAGCAACGTTGTTCAAGACTTTCAACATAGGAACAAGTCCATTTGTAGTTCCATTCGAGCCGCCAATAAAAACTTATTTAAGTTAACTTATTATTTTGCTTATTAATTTTCAAACTGACAATTTGAAAAATAACAGACACTGTCAACAGTGTCAATATTGTGTCAATATAAGCATTGCCAGATAGCAATTATTTGAAAAATTTAGTTTTTCAATTATGGCTGCAATGAAACTAGGCAGAAAATTTAGAAATAGAGACATCACGCAGCGCTGTTCTGCATGCAGAATTTGCTCCCATAAGAGCCTGTGTATTTTTAATTTTGCTGCGCAGCAATTCTGCACATCTGTTTTGCCCTTTATGTTGACTTCATTATACAAATTCTAATAACATAAATGTTTCCTTTTTTTTATAAAAGTTAAGTTAAAATTCAATTTGCTAACTCTGCAGGGTTTATAAACCCTAAATTGTCATAAATTGAAAGGAATAATTCTAGGAACGCACTCACAAACAGGCAAACAGAATTATTGAAGGTTACTATCAACCTCAAAGTTCTATTTTAAGTTTCACATTCGTACAACTGCTGCCAATTCTCATCTCACATGTATGAAGAAAACTATTTTGACAAGTTAAGAATGAGGGCTATGGGACAACCCCTATCAAAACCGAAGATTGTTTACTGAACAAACAGATCGATTTTGTGGCAACCGAGTTTCTAAAGTCAACAACTCTCAATCTCAACGCAAAAGCAAACAGGAAACAGTTCAGACACCAAGTTTATTGAAACTCGTTATGCTTTTCGACATTTTATCGGAACACTTTGCAAAGAATCAATATTCAATAAAATGACGAAAAAAAGGAGAATTGCAAAATCTAAAACTAGGCCACAAGAAGGCCGAGCATAATGATTCTAATTGTTTTTTAAATTATCTACTTTGAGGACTTCTTGCGTGTATATGGGGTTCTACCAATAAAATAATAAATCAATAAATCCTAGATGGCAAAGGATAAACACTATATACAGCATGGAACAGCAAAAGCAAACATTTTTTACCTGGGAACATATTATACAAAACTCATGGGTCGATTCCTTTTCAGCTGGCATCTGCTGGATGCTAAAAATACCATCATCACCTCGCTGCTCGCTCCGTGGCTGATGCTGTGCTGCTGCTAGCTGGTGATGTTCGAATCTTCAGTACTATTACTCTCTATTAAAACGACGCATGTTTACTTCCCCAATCATGCTCATGGTCGTGCTCGTGGTCGATGTCGCTGCCAAAGAGATATTTTTTTTCTCAGAGTTAACAACAGCAGCAACAGTTAGGCAATAATTCATGGGTTAGAATGGGTGGTGGGTGGTTATGTGTGCTTCGAACTTGGAGCTCTATGCTCTCGTTTGGGTCTCTGTTTTTTGAGTCAGCTATTGCCTTTGCTTTTGCTTTTGCCTTATGCCAGACGGCAGCAGGCACGTGTGTGTTAGGACGTTATTTTTCATATTCCCGTATCTTGTTTATGCTTTTTTAAGGGTAGTTTTTCCTTGATATCAACAGGATAGGATAATTTCTACCCCAGACCATCGCCTTTTCATTGCATCGCACCTCTTCTCATCCACGGTCGTTTCCCATAACAACCCATTTAAAACTTATTACCCAGGAATCAGAGTTGGAAAAGTGTAGCTACAACTCATACAAGCCTCGTATACAAGCATAAAGATTGTTAAAAGGAATTTTCCGTTCGGGATAAAAATTCCGAATTAATTAAACATCGAATATCTATCTACCTATTTTGAAGGACCACTCACATGAAAGCGATTAACATTAACGATTGAGCGAATAATTTGGGATTTTATGCGAGTAGATTTTGTGTGTCAAAAAGTTTTGCCTCTTACCCACACACTTTTATTTGCAAATCTTTTTCCAACATCTTTAAACGGAAGATTTCCGATATGGCGGTACAACAGTACCGCTACTACCCTCCACACGACCTCCGCCTCCAATGCCATCAGTATAGGAAATCAGATAAGCAGCAGGAAATGTAGCACTTAGGACGAGAAGCGAACTAGAGTAGGTAGCTTTATCTGTTGCCATCATTGTTGTCGTTGTCTTCCTTCAAGTCGTCTTTGGAGGGATAGATAACCCGGAAAATGAGTTTGATAGGGTTAACTGTTTGTTTTGACTTGTTCTTAGCTTGTGTGGTATATATACAAACTTATATAGAAATATGTCAGCGAGCTCAGGAAAAACATGTTCAGTCTAAAATGAAATTTTTGGATATCCCACTGTAATTACAAAACAATATTTTTGTGGTGAAAGTACCTAAGCTGCTTGAGTTCCACAGTTTGAAAAATGGCACGACAGAAAGTATTTCAATTATTTTAGTCACCTTGAGGCTTGTAAAAGTATTTATCAAATAAATTTTGTAAGGGTATTTTTTTTTTTATTATTTTTTTTTTTCATTGTAGAAAACTACAATAGAAATATCGATTTTTTGTTTTTGTTTAGAACAGATAGAGCAGAACCCCAGGACTCAAAATTATGTATACGATTCTTATCAAATCAACTTTAACATGTTTTCCCCTGATGTGTGTAATAACTTTATTTGAGTGGTTTTAGTCATTTGCAGACTTGTTGTTATTGTGTTAAATAAGGAATTTCAATAAACTTGAGGGGGTGGATAATTACGTTAAATGCTTCTGTGGCGAACCCTGAATAAGAGGAAGACTGACTGAACAAAAAAAAAGAACTAATCAAGGCTATAGGATTCGGTTTAATTTGGGAACTGAAATGGCGAGAAATTTTCATCAAATACGTTAAAAAAAGTTGAAAAAAGTAGGTCAGCTATTCCTAAAGTATGTTTGCTTGTCTATATTCACAGCTGCAGCCTTAAGCCCTAGGTCGATTGACTTCAAATTTTTATATAAGTAAGGGTAGCCCCATAAAAATTTGCTGGCCAAACATTAAAAAAAAATTAATATTCTGAAAAACGACTCTTATACGATTTTTGTTTTTTGACGTACGGGTGTTGGCTGATAGTGAACTCAAATTTGGCTACCAAACTTTGATCAGTCGACTTCGAAGGACGACCATGTATCCTATAAAAAGGTTGCAACCCATTTTGATATTAAAGTTTTATCATTTGCACGTGTTGCTGCTGGAATGCCAGCGATATCACGTATAACACTATTCATTTCGAAAATTTTATTTTCCTTTTATCCGTTTCCGAATGTGTATTTACTGCATCACATCTACCCAGCGATGCCAACCTAGGCATTATTTTGCTAGCTTAGGCTTTAAGGCTTATTTTTTTGCAAAAAGGCATCTTTTTTTCATTTCAGTTTCAAACTACTGACTATTTTTATTTTATTAAGGCATTCTTAAAATATTAAACCTATACTATAAGATTGTAATATGTAAATTCGCCTTTAGAAATGAGTTTCCACTTTCAAAGTGTTCGAATTTTCCGAATAGTTTCTTCTGGGGCTAGATTCCGCAAGAGTGAATTTTTTACCCGTGTACACAGTTTTCAAAACTCACATTCACGGGCAGTGTACAGTACACAGCTACTAATTCAAGCGCGTCCGCAAGTTGCTGTGAGTTTGAATGTGCTGAGTGAATTTTTTTTTGTAAGCCCAGTGAGCTGAATTGAATTTTGACATTTGACCTTTGTAAATGGAATTTATAGTAGTTACAGCCTAGTGATTGTTTGGTTGGAAAGTCGTCCCGTTTTGGCGCTGGCAGTTTTTCTATATACAAGGAATTTAGTTCTGTATCGCGTTCCAGACGTCGCTGTCGTCGATTTCCGGTGCTGCAACTACTATAAATTCTTGGTTTTTTATTTGCGTCAATTTCCGTTTAAAAAAAATTCAAATACATATAAATCTGAGCTTTGCTTAAAACAATACACCCCATGTAATTTTTTTTTCAATATCCGAAGAGTAACGGATCGACTTGGATCAACAACTTCCTCACCAACTCGTTATCTTCAATAAAGTTCACTATAACTTTTGAAAATACACCCTGAAAAATAGCGTGAATAAATTTATAGAATTGTGTACACAGCTTCTGTCAAAAAAACTCACCTTCACCCTTGCGGAATCGAAATTAGAGAGTGTACACATTTTTTCGTGTACACACTTAAACTCACTCTTGCGGAATCTAGTCCCTGGTGTCTTTTGTCGTTTTCCATTCGTCGTCCAGAAGCATTCGGAAGAGTCCAGAAGTCTTCTGAAACCATTCCATTGGACCGACTTTGACAGATGGAATGCTTCTGAGAAGAGCATACAGAATCTTCCGAAGAATGACACATACATCATAACCCGTTCCATTAGAGGTAGAAAAATAAACGTCAAAAAAAGACCAATAGAAAACGACATATCTCACTGCCTTTCACTGTCTAACCCAGAGAAGCTCTGATGTTAGGCTTTCTCTATTGTTTTGTTTTTTCCCCTTCTAGTCCTGTTAAACTGAAAGTAAGCTGTTTTTGTATTCATTGCGGATTGTTAATTTACTTACATATGCATTCGACCTCGCCATTTTTAACTGAAGAAAATTAAGTAAATCCACTTTTATTATTTGTTTATACGATTTTCAATAATTCAAATCGAATTCAAGGTTTTAGTTTTAAGTTCTAAGTTCTGAGCAAAGAATAAAAAACAGTTTTTTAGGTTTTTATACCTTAAATTTAAAAAAAAATTGAATTGTGTTTTTTTTTACTTCCACTGATAAAACTCAAGGAAAGTGATAGTGTTTTAAAAAAAGGCATTTTTTTAATGAAAAAGGCATCTTTTTTTCCAAATGTAGTCATTTTTTGGGCTGAAGCGGTTGGCAACGCTGCATCTACCCAAAATATGAGGTTGCGGCAACTGTTGCTACGTTTGTAGTTCAATTCAATTTATTTAAAATCAATGTACAAGTAAGACTTTGTCTTTTATAGTACTTAAACAATACGGATACAAAATTTTACAAAAATCAAAGAGATTATTATTTTCTAGTTATACTTGAGATATTTAATAGATTAATCTTAATTAATTTAAATTTTTATTTTTATACATATATTAATATTAATGTTAGCTAATCTAAACCTGTTTAATTTCAATTTTGTTCATTCTTAAATTAAAACGAAAATTAACGAAAATGAGCTGTGATAGCATTTTTGAAGTTTTGTATCCCTATTATCCTTTTGACGCAAAGCGGTAAAGAATTCCAAAGCTTAGTTGCATGCACAATGAAGAGCCGTGAAGAATTCAAGTAGTTGAAGGTTGGTACTAAGAGATTTGTAGTTCGAGCAGATTGTATGAATTGTAGTTTACGATAAAGGTATAATGGCGCCTTATTTTGTATAATTTTTTGTAAAAATATACAACATCTAGCATCGAGAAACTGATGCAAAGAACATCCAAGCAGTAGTTGATGATAGTGAGAGATATGTTCGTGTCTCCGTAGACCATATACATATCTTAACATGTCATTAAAAGCCACAAGCAGTTTATGCTGAGAATGAGAATCAGGTTTACAATAGACGACACTTGCGTAGTCGATTAATGGTAAAAGTAATGTTTTTATAAGTCTTAGTTTGGTGTTTACTGGCGTAATGGTAGAAAAGGGCCATAGTTTACGTAGTCCACAGTAGATTCTCCCAACTGTATGGTTTATATGATTTTCGGCTGAAAGTGTTCTATTGATTTTGAACCCAAGACTTGTAACATTGTCTACAAAACTAAGCTGGAATGAGGAGAGGAAGATGGGAGGTAAAAGTGAGGTATCAATATACTTTTTGGAGATTGGAATAAGTTGAGTTTTGTTCGGATTTAGTGTAAGTCCATTATTAAGTGACCATTTCGAAATTGCCATTATATCTTCGTTCATTCTGCATATTAAGTCTTCCTGTAGACCAATAGGACGCGACAAGTATAACTGTACATCATCTGCATAAAGATGTACCACAACATCTGAGCAAACAGTTGGTAGGTCATTAATGAAAGCACAGAACAGTAAGGGTCCTAAAATAGAACCTTGTGGAACGCCCATAACCAAGCTCAGAGAATCTGATTGTTTATGAGCAATATTTACTTTTTGGCGGCGATTGTACAAATAAGACCATATAAGATGCACTGCTCTCTCATGAAATCCAAAATAGTGCCTTAACTTCTGACAAAGTAAATGATGGTTAACTCTGTCAAAAGCCTTTGAAAAATCAAGCAAACATAGAACAGTTAGGTTGTCCAAATCATATTCACATCTTATATCATCTAGGACTTTGATTATAGCAGTTTGGCAACTATGATCTGCCCGGAAGCCCGACTGTAATGGTGATAATAAGTTAAATCTCTTAAAATGACTCGAGATTTGTGTTGCTAAGATTTTCTCAAAGACTTTTGACAGACATGGAAGAATACTAATAGGACGAAAATCTGCGCAACCACTAGGGTTATTTTTCTTGGCTACAGGAATAACCTTCGCTATTTTCCAACTTTCAGGGAACGATGAGGAAACAATACAGAAATTAAGCAATTGCGTCAATGTACTTAAGACAAAGGGTATAATCATTTTGATGAAACCCAATGGCACTCCAGCCTCTCCTATAGCATCAGATTTGATAGATCGAACGCTTTCAAGAACTTCAAATTCAGAGACAGTAACAAATTCAAAGACAGTTGACGAGCTACACAGGATTTGATTATTTTGTTCAAATTCAAGGATCTGGCTGTCTTTCAGAACAAAAGTATTATTTAAATCATTAGGATCAGGATGATAGTTTTGAGTTATAACACTTTTACCAATTCCAATTGAACGAAGATTACTCCAAAGCTTACGAGAAGACTGGTTTGGATCTAGTTTTGTCACGAAATATCTTTTTTTGGATCTCCGAGTAACATATGTAGCATAATTTCTAAATCGACAAAAAATTTCCCAATTTTCATTAGTAGGACTTTGCTTCCACTTAGAGTATGACCTAGTTAGCACAGGAAATTAGTTGCAGCAACAAGTTGCTTCAGGGCCGGATTTAGCATAGGGCCAGCTGGGCCGTGGCCCCAGAGCCCTACCAGTTAGGGGCCCCAACCAATGCTACATGTGTCAGTTCAGAAAAAAAAGGATTTTGGAAGAAAATATTTATAAACAATAAAATGCACATTGCACGGTTATATAAAGTGCAAATTTGATCATCGTTCAGTTTTTTTGTACAAATTCTTCCATTTTTCACAATTTTTTTTTGGCTAATTCGTTTTTATTTTATATAAAATTGCAATGTGAATTGTCAACTTTAAAACTTGAGCACACAATAAGATTTTTATATGGAGAGTTTTTAACGATTGCTCTAGAGTTTAGAGCATTTCAGAGCGCTTCTTTCACTTTTCACTCATTGAATTTAGTTGGACAATCAGCCGCTGGGCCATGTTCTACTGCAATTTTTTTTCTAAATTTTGTGGAAGAACTTTTCGTTTTTTTCACTGCTTCAACATCACGATACGAAATATTAATAAAACATTTAACGGCCGAGAATACCAATAAAGTTTTTTATACACTAAAAAATTTAAGTGATACTCGATTGTCATGCCGCGCGGATGCTGTGAAAGCTCTTGGTCATGGCTACAAATTCGTCCTTGATGCCTTGACAGCGATTTGTAATGATGATGATGAACACAAACAGAATGTGAAATGTCAAGCTCTGGGTCTTCTCCAAAATATGTCTCGATTAGAAACCGCAATTTACACTCAATTTTGGCATAATGTTATATTTGCAAAGTTCTACTATGATTTTAAGTACAGCTTTAAATTTGCTTAAAATATATATTTTTTTTTAATCTAAAAAAGAAGCATTTGATTCATATGAAATCACAGGAAAAGAATGGCCTGATGAACAAGAGTATGAGCAAATACGTGTTTGAACTCCTAATGTACGACGTAATCCCATAGACAATGGGAAAACATCTGCTGTACAATTATCACCAAAAGAAAAAATTCGAAGAGAATCTTTCCTCCCTATAATTGATCACCTCATTGGGGCATATGCATAAAAATCAAGTAATTACTATAATAGAAATACTTGAAGTAAATACTAGATCAACAAGTAAAAGGTCAGATTTGTAGTATTTACTTCATTTGGTATGCATAAAATAAAGTAAATGCTAGCCAGCATTTACTAGTAGTAAATACTAGATTCATCCAAGTAAAAACTAAAAATTCGTCGGAAAACTCAGGCATTTACTAACAGCAATTGAAAATAAACCGAAATGGAGCACTTTTGTATGTAATTTTTTGTTAGATTTCTCCTTGTTCGAGATTGGGTTTTTAAATGGCGCTGTTATCCAAGAAGCGATTCCATATCCCTCATCTCCCAAAAGAACTGTTTTGACTGAATTTCTTAAAATTGGTAACTATTAAAAAGGTTAATTTAAAATTAGTCAATTTAAAAGAAACTCATATACTTCCGCAAACTTTTTTACTGTCCATTTAAATAGGAAAAATTCATACACATTTTTGAGTAACTTGAATCGTTTACGCAGCGAACGCAATGCGGAAATCTTCAAATATGAATAATTTTCGCTGTTTTTTAAACATTTTGCACTGATTCTTAGCTCTTATAGGTCGAAGCATAATGTTGTTTAGCCTTAAACCTTCCTCGATAAATGGACTATCAAAAAAAAAATTACTAATCGAACCAGTAGTTCCTGCGATTAGCACGTTCAAACAAACAAATTCTTCAGCTTTATAATACTAGTATAGATTAAAACAAATGTTGTCTATGTATAGCTATTGGCAAATCCATTCAACATTTTCTTTTTCAAAGCGGTAAAGCATTTTGAAGTTATTGTTCCTGGAAATCTTTGTTGCTTGTAAGATTTTTCCGTATTAATGTGAAAAAACGCGGCCATTTCACAAAAATATTGAACAGGTCAACTTGATAGTTGATTTGCAAATGAAAATATTCGTTTCAAACACCCACAAGTATGTATTTACTAGCAAATGTTGAAGTTGCTTTTTAGGAACTTGTAAAAATTGAAGTAAATACTAATAGTAAAACGTTTTTATGCATATTACTTCAAGTATTTACTACCAAAATTCATTCAAACCTATAGTAAATACTTTTTCTTCTAGTAAAAGCTTTTATTCAAATACTAGCGGTTGCCCGCGACTTCGTTTACCTTTGCCTCGTCCGTCGAAGTTATTTTAAAATTGTATAACAGTCGACTCTCCCTCTTCTACCGTTACTTCAACGCTTTATGGTCCAGTGAAATAGCCAGTTGCATTCCTCCTCTTAAGATATTTAACCGTAATACCCGCGCCTCCAGAAATGCCCATCGGTTCACCCTCGAGCCCAACTTCGGACGTACGGTCATGTTCAGAGTAAATGTGGAACTCTCTTCCACACTCTGTCTGCCCCAGTCACTGCAATGTTCAAGAATTCAAGACCAATGTTAACCGACACCTCATCCTAAACCCTCTCCGTCTCACCCACAACGCTCTCACTGTGTTTTGTCATGAAAAGGGATATAAACTCTTTTTATTCTTCTCAACTTGAAGCCTACAAATATGTATAATTTTCCCTGTTTTAGCAACACTTTTCACTGATGCTTTGCTCTTATTATTCACAGCATAACGTTGAACAGCTTAGATCCTGGACTATTCAATACAAAAATATTGTTTCAATTTGATTTAGCAGTTCCTTAGAACAGCGCATTGAAACAAACAAAAAATTAATAATTGTTTGCCGTTTTTTCCACATTTTCCACTGATTCTTCGTTCTTATTTATCGTAGCTTAATGTAATGTAGCCTAAGGCCTTCCTCGCTTAATGAACACAAAAAGAATTTTACAATTCGAACCAGTAGCTCCTGAGATTGGCGCGTTCAAACAAAGAAACAAACTCTTCAGCTTTATAGATTTACTTGAAGTTTATGCATACGAAAAAAAGTAAATACCTACTATCAAAATTGACTAGTAAAAGCATTTACTACCGTTTTTGCATATGGCTCATTGTATCTTTGAAGGAACGCATTTCTGCATACGAGGTTGTTAATGAAAGATTCGTTTTTTTTTTGGCTGAGATAAATATGACGGAACATCCTCAGTTGATACTTAAAGCTGAGAAACTTGTCGATTTTTACCGTCAAGATCTAGAAATTATTTTGGCCAATGAATTGGTGCATCTTACAAAATGATGTACAGTCTATATTTCGCAACTCAGATATAGCCCTTCGAATGTACCTTTCGATGATGGTAACAAAGTGCAGTGGGGAAAGATCTTTTTTCGATATAGAAGATCATTAAAAACAGAGAGACAAGATCGTTTGAACAACCTTATGCTCCTCAGTGTGGAAATTTTGACGATCTTATTAATATTTTCGCAAATAAGAAATCACGTAAAGTTACCCTAGTGTAAAACTAAAGCATAGTAAAGTAAGCGAATTTATGTAATAAAAGCATGCGAAAATTGTCTCCAGTGTTATTAATTCAAAATTTAGAAAATTTAAGTACCTAACTAAGGGGGCCCCCCACCAAATTTTGGCCCCAGGGCCTCAAATTCTAAATCCGGCTGAGTTGCTTCAAAAGTTTCCTCGTGTATAGCTAGCATTAGATTTTCTCTTAACAAAGTGTTCATATCGCCTTACTGGTATTTAATATTCCAGATTTGAACAAAAAGTATACACACATTTTAAAGTTCTAACGATATCACCTGCAATATTATGCTATAGCTTGATTGAGAGCCAACCAAGGGATACATCCAAAAGAATCGCAAGTACACAAAGCACTTCAGCATTTTTAAGCCCCTTATGAAACACCAGGTAGATCAAATTCTCGGTATAATATGTCTTTCACTGATTTATTCAAAATGAAAATTTTAAGTACTTCAGATTACATTTTGTCAACGGCTCACTGCTGATCTTCTTCCTATCCTTGAAAGCTGAACTTTGTGTGTAAGCTAGCTTTTGGATTCGTTTTACCTCTCAGTCTCTCACATCACATTAGAATTAGAAACGTATCTATATTCAAAAATTTACATTTTTACTAACTTCGTTCACTATGGCGTATACGTGATTTTTTTACACTCATAATTGTAAAAAAAAATGTAAGTTTATGTTAAGTTACAGTGGCTCCAGGTTGGCATTTTGTGATACCCACAGGTCTAGTTGGATCTGAATCGTTTCCTCTTCCTCCTTGCCTATAGACACAGGTCCTGGAAAAATCCTTTGAAAAAACGCCATCCTTTAAAGTGTGCACATAATATTGCATAATATTAATGAGCTCATATTGTATTGCAGATAGTGATCACTTGATCAGCTATAACATTAGCTTATTAACAGCGTTAGGTATGCCTATATTCTCCCATTGTGGTAAGGGCATCATGATCACCGTATCTTTTTTTCCATGTTAGTCAGCCTTACAGTTTCCATCAGTATCTCTATCCCACATATCACAGCTCCGTGTCATCCTCGCCGAATAGAGAGATTTTTTACCGGCATGCAGGACACACACTCATGCCAACTCTCGATTTCGGAGTTTGTACGTCAAAAATGTTTATTTTTCTTGTTTAATTGGTTGCCTTGAAAAGTGCAGAATTTTGCTATAACTAAATGCCTTTAAGGTAAAATCCAGTAGCACAAGTTTTAAATTACTTAAAACAACAAAAAAAAATAGCTTTAAACTGATAAAATTTCCAACACAATAGTTTTCAAATAACTTACCTGCGACATTAAAACGTCCTAATGAATTTTGAAACTCTGTCTACACTACACGACATGACAAACTAAGTGTTGTTATTGTTTTTAATTATAAAAGACCCTACTCTCGCCCATGCATTATACGAAGCAACAAGCTAACAAGTAGCAACTCTTAAATGAGGACGCAAAGGCCGTAGGCAAAGTCAAAATCACCTCTATGCGAGTGTATTTTCTACAATGAAATACACTGCTCGAAGTAAACATGCGTAAAGAGTAATCAAGTGTTATAGGGACATTGTTTTCTTTAGAGTTCAGTTAATGCAGTTTTCAGCATCCATAAATACAATCGGTCACTTGTCGACTGCAAAACTGCACATCAGTCAACTTTGTGATCGAAAAAGAATAAGGTGTTCTTCTCTTTGTGCCGCACTATTTTTAATACGGCTTTTCAATAGTTTTGTGACAATGGCTTATAATAATTTTAAAAACTTGAAGTCGTTCTTAAGGATGTTCTCCATACATCTTTAACAGTGAAGTGTAAAATGTTTGTCTAGATGTTGTGATGGTTGTAAGACGTTCAAATAAAAACGGTCAATTGAGGGGTAAGAATAAGAGATTTTACACTTGATTGATGGTGTTTGTGCTTGTTTTTATATGAAATATTAAATTTTGTGTCAGTTTAAGTTTCAATCAATAAGCCAATAAAAAAAATGATAGAAGCTGGTTTCTCTTTTTTATGAAATTTCCATAATTATATTACGGATTGTAGGCTGAACACAACCACAAGGCACGTGTGCGGTTGAAGGCAGGAGTGCATAGCTTTTTGCATAATGTGGGTACAAAAAAGAGAGTAAATCACATCAATAACAAACAGGCAGGCCAATAAAGAATAACCACATTTTCAATTACATGCAATATAATAGTGCTTTGACATTTACCAGAGTGTTAGGGTTGAAAGCAGATGGACAAGCCGTCCAACTGCTTTCAAAATAAACACTATTAGAAGGCTTCTCCAAAAATGTTTATGCTTACTTGCTTACTTTTGGTGGGGCTACAGACCTAGTCGGACTAGTGCCTCATCCAACAAACGTCTCCAGCCAGCTCGGTCCCTAGCTAGCTGTGTGCTCCACCTGAGTCGCGGTCTTCCTCTTCTGTGACGTCTTTCCGGTTTGGATTCGAAGACTCTACGAGTCGGAGCATTTTTTTCCATTCGCTTTACATGACCCAACCATCTAAGTCGTTGGACCTTAACTTTCCTGGCTAGGTCAGTGTCGCTGAACAGCTCGTACAGTTCTTGACTGAATCTTCTTCTCCATTCTCCATTTATGCAGACAGGACCAAAAATCACTCTAAGAATTTTTCTCGCGAAGCAGTCCAAAGCGTTTTCATCGGATGTTGTCATAGTCCATGTCTCTGCACCATACATTAAGACCGGGATGATGAGGATTTTGTAGAGTGTCACTTTAGTTGCTCAAGAGAGGACTTTACTATACTCAATTGCCTTCTAAGTCCATTGATCAATCCTTCTGAGCGATTGGCAAGAGTGATCCTTCGTTTGGTTTCAGCGCTGGTGTTGTTGTCTGAGTTTATAGCGGATCCTAGGTAGACACAGTCCTTAACTACCTCGAAACTAAAACTGTCTATGTTGTCGTTTGATCCGAGACGTCGATGTTGGCAGTCCTTTCTTGTTGACAGCATTAACTTGGTCTTGCCCTCGTCGACCGCTAGACCCATCATCCTGGCCTCCGTCTCAAGACTCACAAACGCTCCACTGACATCACGCTGTGTTCTTCCAATTATGTCAATGTCGTCTGCGTATCCTATAGTAGCTGGACGGACTTTTGAAAGATTTTGCGTCTGGTATTGACGTTGGAATTTTGCACAATCTTTTCAAGACTGATGTTGAAGAAATCGCTTGATAGCGCATCGCCTTGTCTATAACCTTTTTTGACATCAAATGCATCTGTTAGGTTTTTTCGGGGGTCATCTTACACAGACGGACGAGTTCTTCTGGGATGCCAAAATTAGACATTGCTCTATATAATTGGCCTCTGTAGACGCTGGCCTTGAAATCGATGAAAAGGTGTTAGGTATCGATTTGAAGCTCCTGGGTCTTCTCCAAGATCTGCCGTAGGGAATATTTGATCGATGGTGGACTTTCCAGGTCTGAATCCACACTGATAAGGACCTATCATATTGTTTACGAAGGGCTTCAGACGTTCACACAGATCTTGTAGGTTATGTTAAGCAGACTTATACCTCTATAGTTGGTGCAGTTCAGGTGATCTCCTTTCTTGAGGATGGGGATACGATGCTGAGGTTCCATTCGTCGGGCAGGCTTTCCTCCGACCAAATTTTGCAGATAAGCTAGTGCATGCTCCTAACCAAATCATCTCCAGCTGCTTTGTGCAGTTCGGTGGCTAGCCCGTCTGCTGCAGTGGCTTTGTTCGACCTAAGTTTAGATATCGCTATCTTCACTTCGGTGGAATTGTTGGCCTGCTGCACCCAAATTGAATGGTTCTGTATTGCTGGCGGAATCGTCATCGCTACTATACAGCTTGGAAAAGTGGTCTTTCCAAAAAAATTTACTGCAGATGAGATAAAAACAAGATAGATATCTAGATTAAAAATATTTATTCGAAGCACTTTGAAAATCAAAATGAATCCAAACAGTTTTACCTCTCTACAGATTTTCTGTCCATGTTCATAACTTTATTTAAAAACATTTCCTTTAACTTAACGTTCTTAAGGAAACAGCGAAAGTCGTCCTTCACCTTTGCCAGCCTGTCCGATGAAGCTTTAGAATGGGATCCAGTCCAAATTCTTTCACTTACCAACGTATTCCAATTTCGCATCCCAAGCTGCGGGCTATCTTTTCAGGGCAAATGTTATCTGCCGCGCTGTCACCATGACTTTCAGTGCCAATTCCTCTTCGCTCATTCAAGCATGCGTTGCTCACCCTACCAGAGTCTGCGAAGCTCGATTTTTGTCATCAAGTCCGCTTCAAGGTATGTAGATTTGATATAGCTCATGTTTATATCGTCTCCAGAATCGTCCTTCAGCACACACGAATCAATTATTCTCTGTAGGACTTTTCTCTTGAACGTGGCTAAGAGTTCAGAGTTCCTTTAGCTAAGATCTAGTCTCGGATCCGTAAGTGAGAAATTGTAAGACTATCTTATACAGCAGCTGTTTCGTAGAAATATTATGATTTTTAGATTTCAAAAGCCTTGGAGGACCAAAGCGAGTTCTGTTGGCTTTAAGCAGCCACCCGCGTATAATTATCGGCAGCTTCTACTCGGTGCCGTGAACGAAGGCCATATGAACTAACGCCATAATGGCCTTAGTTCTCAATCAAATGTGAACTAACGCCATAATCCGATTATGGCCTTAATTCACAGTCGAATGAGAACTAAAGCCATCACTTGAATGAGAACTTACTCCATATGGGGTAAGTTCACATTCAAATGAGAACTGATGTCATAACATGCTTTGAGCTTTGAAGCAAAGTTAGCATAGCAAGTAATTACCTAACAAAATCTCATCGAGATCTCAGGGACCTCAGATATTTCTAAAATGGAACAAGAGATATCACTCTCAGCGAGTGCTGATATTTTCTTTTAAAATTTATGAGAGAAAAAATGTGTTGATCCGTTTTCTTGGTCAGCCATTTGAACGTAATCATGAGTTAACAATATTAATTTCAAGGAATCTCACTGAAATTTGAAAATTGTGCTACACCTAATAATTAGGTGATCGTAGGTGCTTCGTTCGGAAAACTAGTTTTCTAGACTCTGAAGTAATACAAAAAATCGCGTTCTAAGAGCCGAAATTTTTTATTTTCACACCCCAAATTGTTTCTCTGTTTGCCAAAAAAAAATTCGGCTCGCTCCGCTCGCTTTCTAGTAGTACTGCAGTACGCGATCTTTTGATTACTTTCAAATTCTGAAAAACTAATTTTCCGAATGAAGCATCTATGAAAATATTGAGAAACTTAGGTACTCATTCTGAAATTCAATACAAATATGAAAAATCATTATTTTTGTATTAATTTTTTTATTCGTTTAGAAAGCAACTTCATTCGATTACTTTGCAAAACATTATCAACAATTAAACGATTTCATTTGTTTTCCATCCTCGTAAATTTGTGCATAACTCCGCCGAAAAAACGAAGATTTAAAAAATATCATCGAAAACGGATTATTTTTGAATCTGGAGCCAAAAACTGAGGGGACCGCGAAAGTATAAATAACAAAGAAATTTTTCCAAAATTTTTAAGTTATGAGCGTGACGAAAAAAGTTAAGAATAAGGCAAATGTGGGACTATTGGATCTTATATTTGATTTATAGTAACCCGTGTTTAAAATATTTGTGTTAACGCCCCCTTAACTAAACTTTACCTACCTACATTATGTTCCAATATCATATTAAAATTATTTTGATTGCTGCGAGTGACTTTAATTCACATTGAAATGAGTACTTGGGCCACTTCTTAAAATGAACTAACGCCATATTACTTTAGTTCACATTCCAATGTGTATTTAGGCCATAATCGGATTATGGCGTTAATTCACATTTGAATGAGAATTAAAGCCATTATGGCGTTAGTTCATATGGCCTTCGTTCACGGCACCTTCTACTCTGTCATGTTATTGAAGAATCTGTCAAAGTTTCCAATAGATATCAATGTCGTCAACATAAGCCAATAATTCGATAGACTTGGTGACAATAATCCCTCTACTCCTACTTATAGTCCAGAGTCACGGATTCCTATCTCCAGCGTCAAGTTGAAGAGGATACAGGCCAGCCATGCCCTTGCCAGAGTCCAATAAAAATATTGACTGGTGTGAATACCGATCCAGATGTTGTCTTCTAAAAATGTGTCTGACCAATTGTCGATTTGCTTGGTCTAAAACTATTTATTTAGATTATGGTTTCCGCATAAAGGGGTACCACTATAATTTCTCCACTTATTATATTTCCTTTCTTATGTATGAGACATATAATGCCTTTTGACCAATCTTCCGGGAATTCTTTCCAAAGGAGAGATAGTCCTCCACGTTTAATCAGCCGGTTGGTATACCATCGCCACCTGCAGCTTAAGCAGGTTAATACTCTTTATGACTCTCTCAATGTTTGGTGGCTGCAGCATTAGATCGCCACCTTGAATTGGCGGTGAAGTCATTTCTTCTGGCTTATTTTTCAAACCTACATTCATAAGTACCTAATAATAAAAATGAATAAGTTACCAGTTTGTCGGTCTATGAGCCTGTGACGGTTGAGAAACCACATTTGCAATTACTTCAGTTTTTCTCAACCTTAATGTTTCGAACGGAAAAATTACTTTGAACGAACATTGAGGTCTTACTTAAGGTCGCTACACACCAACAGCATACTTGACAAGTATACTTGTACAATCAACTTGTACAAGCAAACTGTAACGTCTGTAGGGATATTTTGCTCAAGTATTTTACTTGTGCAAGTCACTTGATGATTGATTGATTTCGAATCCTGCAAACTTGCGCAAGCATACTTGCACAAGTAAAACGAAACGTGTGTACCTGTATTTTTGGCTTGTACAAATAAATTAGTAGTCCGCGACCGTGAATAAGCTTTAACGTCAGTATATCATCATGTCGATCGATTTGAGGAAGAGTAATGGTGAATTACTAGAAGATTTTATTCGTTCCTACGAAAATCAGCCGTTTCTTTGGCGAATAAAATCTGCCGAATATCATGATAGAATGAAGAGGGATGCAGCGTACAAAATCTTACTTGATAAGTATAGATTAATTGACAGCCAGGCCGATAATCCGTTATTAAAAAGATAAATGGCTTCAGGACAAATTATAGAAAAAAAAAATTGACGCATCTTATCGCTCCGCCAGTGGCACAGAGGACTTATACACTGTGGACTGTGGTACTACCACTTGTTTGGCTTTTTGGTAGATCAAGAGAAATCTTAATGTTGCTGTTAATCTTTTGTGGGGAGTAATAGCCTGTGGTGAAAGTATGGTCGAATATTTAAGATCTTCATAGCTACTTCCGGTTGCGAAAAATCTTAATGTTGCCGTTAATCTCTCGTGGGGAGTAATAGCTTGTCTCATAATCGTATCTTGCTTTTGAATTAAAGGTGTTACGAGTGACAAAAGCTATGTTTCTTCACTCATTCTGAGATTATTATGCCAATCACGCGGATATATCTTCAATTCACTCAGCAAATTGATATGGGAGTAGCTTCTTCTCTTCAGTAACCACTCTTTACACCACACATCACGTTTCTTTTTTCGCGTTTCTTTTTTACGGATAAGATAAAAAGCACCCAAAGCAAGAAAGTCGTCATCCGATTCACACATTTTCGCAACATAAACTGAAAAATGTTCGAGCATGCTGTAGCGTGTGGAAGCTAAATGAAAAATAAGTATGCTTGTACAAGTATACTTGTACAAGTATACTTGTCAAGTAAGCTGTTGTGTGTGTAGCGACCTTTACTTACTTACTTAAGGTGGCGCTACAGTCCGATGTGGACTTGGGCCTCAATGAACAGTCTCCGCCAGCCAGCTCGGTCCCTAGCTGTCTCCAGTTTTGCACTCCAAGTTGATTGAGGTCCTCTTCCAGCTTCCACTTGTGTGCGCCATCTGAGTCGCGGTCTTCCTCTCCTTCTGCGTGCCTTGGGAATAGTCTCGAAGGCTATCCGGGCCGAAGCATTGGTGTCCATGCGCTCTAAATGACCGAGCCATCTGAAACTCTGGACCTTGACCCTTCTGGCTATAGGTCCACGTCGTTGTACAACCCGTAAAGTTCGCTGTTGTTTCTTCTTCTCCATTCCCGATCAATGCACACGGGGCCAGAGATGACCCGAAAAACTTTCCTCTCGAAACAGCTTAAGGCACATTCATCCGATTTTGTCAAGGTCCATGCTTCTGCACCATACAGCAGTACAGGGATGATGAGGGTGTTGTACAGTTTTACCTTAGTTGCTCGAGAGAGGGCTTTTCCACTCAATTGCTTTCTTAGCCCAAAGAAACAGCGATTAGCAACAGTAATTCTTCGTCTTATCTCGGCGCTGGTGTTATTGCCCGTGTTAATAACCGAGCCTAGGTAGACAAACTCCTCTACTACCTCGAAGTTGTATGCGTCTATTGTGACGTTCTGTCCGAGCCGTCGATGTTGGGTGTCCTATCTGGAAGACAGCATATACTTCGTTTTTCCCTCATTTACCGCTAAACCCATTTTTGCCGCTTCTGTCTCGATTCTCACAAAGGCGCCATTGACATCACACTGTGTTCTTCCCATTATATCAATATCATGGCGTACGCAAGAAGTTAAACTAATTTTTGGAAGATAGTGCCTCTGGTGTTGACGGTGGAGTTTTGCACTATCTTCTCAAGAACGATGTTGTAGAAATCACACGACAGCGCATCGCCTTGTCTGAAACTTGATATCGAAAGATTCCGTAAGCTCGTTGCCAACCTTGATGGAGCAGCGTGAGTTTTCCATCGTCATTTTGCACAAGCGAACGAGCTTGGCAGGGATGCCAAAACTAGACATAGCTTCACACAGTTCGTCTCTGTAGATGCTGTCATACGCAGCCTTAAAATCGATGAACAGGTGGTGAGTACGATTTGGAGTTCATAGGATTTTTCCAGGATCTGCCGCAACGTGAAAATTTGGTCGGTGGTTGACTTTCCTGGCCTGAAACCACCAATCACATTGTTGACGAAAGGCTTCAGACGTTCACATATTACGGCAGAGAGGATCTTGTAGGAGATGTTAAGTAGACCGATTCCTCCTGTAGTTGGCGCAGTTTAGAGGATCTCCCTTTTTCAGCATCGGGCAAACAATGCTAAGGTTCCATTCATCGGGCATGCATTCCTACGACCATATCTCACAGATGATTTAGTGCATGCTCCTATCTTGATCTTCGCCTGCTGCTTTGAACAGCTCGGCAGCTAGACCATCAGCGGCTATGTTGGATTTCAGCCGTAATATTGCCGTTTTCACTTCTTCTAGGTCGGGTTCACGGAATTGTTGGCTGTCATCGTGTATGATAAAAGGCTCCTGTCTGATGGCGGGGTTCTGTTCGTCGTCGCCGTTATACAGTCTACAGAAGTGGTCTTTCCAAATCCCCAGCACTGACTGCGGTTCTACTATGATGTTCCCTTGTTGATCTCTGCAGGCATTGGTTCTTGCTCGATGACCTTGAGCCATCTGTTTTTCCTTCCGATAAAACCTCCGAACTCTGTTGGCTCTCTCAACATCTTTTTCTCCTGAGAAGCCGGCCGGCGTTCCTCTCTCCTCTTGCTCTTGTCCTTCTATGCATTGAGGTCTTGCATTTATTATTTTTGTTAAATATATACATAATTTCAAAATTCGATTTGACGCTTACTTTTCCTTCAGATTCATCATGAAAATGCTTTACGACTTCAAACAAGATGATTTAAAAACAACTTTGTCTTACCTCTTCTATGAGTGCATGACAAAATATGATGCAGACTCTCAGTTGGATACCAATGAAACATTTCCCCTACCAACTACGTGTAAGCATGAATTATGTTTTTCTTTTTCTTTTTTATTATTCAAGCCCTCGTATTCCTAATTAAAACAAGTTTTGAAAATATTTGTTTCGTTTCAGTTTTTTTAACTAGCCACTCAGCAGCAACAAAAGATGACAATTCCACTTTATTTGATGAAACTTTTGACAATTCTACAGAATCCAATGAGTCTCTTAACAAAACATATTGCCCACTTACTTTCGATGGATATCTCTGCTGGCCCCCAACTGAAGGTGGAACGGTTTTGGCTCAACACTGCCCTGACTTTGTTGAAGGATTCAGTACAAAGTTTCTCGCCCACAAAACGTATGAAGGCAATTATGCTTAATTTAAAGTCGAAATTGTTATAACATGAGAAGTTTTAAGTGGTCGGTGGTTGGATGGAACGTACATACTTCTTGAGCAGATATTTTTCAGGGTCAAACCAACGTTTTTTGTTTTTTAAACTGAGTTGAGTGCGAAGGCTGCGTTTGTAAACAAAATGTGGAAGCACGACGGATACCTAAAGAAAAGTTTTCTTTTTTACATTGTTATTAATTTATTACGATACCCTAATGAAGACATTTTGAGAAGTTAATTGCGTTTTTAGTTTAAAGGAATCAAACACATCATCTCGTTATCTGTATAAGACGGAAAAAAAATGAAGACACCAGTTTTTTTTTTTTAATTCTTTTTCATTTTGCTCTTCTATTTCAAATTGATTTACTTAAAAATTTTTTCTGGGTAACCGGCAACTTACAATGGCACACTCCTCGGCTGGCAAAGACAACTGAAAATAAATAAATAAATCCCTATGAATTCACAAGCAGAGCATAATGCACTAGAAATAATATTCTCTTCTTATTTGAACTACTGCTACGGCAATAACAAAAGTGAATGTATTGTTGACGATTCTCCAGGAGACCACCTCACACACCATTGAGCCTCTCACTCGCAGGGGAACCGGTGGATGTTACACCAATGAGATACACATCAAACAATACAGAGCCAAGCGACCATCCTACATTTAATCTGATGGATTTACACCAATGCTCAAAGAGTAGCCAGGAGACCTTCACACACACGATCATCTTTCTCTTACGACCGTCATGTGAAGGATATTACACCAATGCTTGTAAATAAAATTAAGTATTGTTGACGAATCTCCAGGAGACCACCTCACACACCATTGAGCCTCTCACTCGCAGGGGAACCGGTGGATGTTACACCAACGAGATATACATCAACCAATACAGAGCCAAGCGACCATCCTACATTTAAACCGATGGATTTACACCAATGCTCTTAAATAAAATATAAGAAAAAGACAAACCAGGATGCAAAATCTTAGATACAATTATTTCTACTCTAATCTACTAAATAAATCCAGCGAGCAAAACTCACCCCCTTTATTAATTCTTAATTGTTTTTTTTTTTTTTTTGTATTCCTTCTTAAACACTTTTTAATAAAAACACTCACTCACTGTTCTGTTTGACACTTCACAACTGAATGAATAATGAAGTGACATCAAAAGCAGGGAGTGAGATCGACAAATACAAATATAAATTTTAGGGGTGGAAAATGGAATAAATGACTACAACTACAAAGGATCGTCTCTACTGTTCCATTTACCTTACATCTGTTTGAGAACTAGGAAATCATTAATCTGTCAATGAAAAACTCAGTGGTTACACTTTTTATTTATTTTTTTATTTTTTCAAATTGTTGCTATAATATATAATTATGTATTAATAGGAAATCATTTTGTGTTTATACATTTTTTAAAATTACAGTTGTCTTGAAAATGGAAGCTGGTATCACCATCCTGAAAGTGGACAAGAATGGTCAAACTACACAAACTGCATAGATTACGATGACCTAGAGGTAAATAATGTTTATTATAAGCAACTTTTGTTTTTGCTCTAACATTGAATGTAACATACACACTATAAAACACAGTTGCCAGTTAACACAAGAAGTGAGACATCGAATGAAAAAAACGTCCAATAGATCTCACAACAACTTGATCACTCAAATCTATCCATTGGTTCTGGTTGAATGCAAAATTACCGTTAGCGATGAATTCGAAACCATCGAAAATACTTATGTTATGTCTATCTCTATTCAACAACAAAAATAATATGCTATCACATGAACTATTGGCTTCTTTTTTTTTACCTCCAAGCTGATCACAGAAATGCCAAACAAGAACTCTGTGTTCTTTTTAGCTCCGATGTATCTTTTCAGAATTCAGACTACCATGACAGTCTCAACTTATTATTAAACAAAATATGAGTGCGAGGTGCGACCCATGGAGTCCACACGACTAACTTCCCAGAGTAGAAAAATACGTAAAAACATTAGCAGTCTTATTTAATAGAATTCGCTAAACAGATGAATAGTTATGCAGTGCATTAGGATTTATGTAGGCTCTATGTAACATTGCACAAATTCTCATTTATAAAAAATTCTGCTATAAATTTTAGTTATACAATGCTTATGTCATAAAAAGTACCAAAATGGAGCAATCTATTCCATTTATCTGTCTATCAAATCAGCTGTTTGTCATAACAAAAAAAATATAAAGAAAAATTTGTTGTGCTTTTGGTTGAATCGGTTAAAATGGAAACCAAAACTAAAAGATCTCGTACCGCAAATTGGGATTCGTCCCATTAAGTAAGTAATATTAGCAATAAAAACCTTTGAATGAAATCAATAAAACTTCTAACATTTCTTTTAAATACTCCTTCATCTCAATTCATATAATTGAGAACAAAAATGTAGACACCAATACATCGCGTATGAACCACTAGGTTGAACCTTTTTTTATAAACTTTCCTCCTTATTTGAGTTGGTAAAACACGATTTTAAGTAATAAAATCATTAATAAACGAGCTAAACTGGAAAGGCATTATTGTTCTCTTTTTAATTTCAATAATGGAGAGAAATAAACATGACATTTACGAAATAGTAATAACAATAATTTCCTTATGTAGGCTCTATTCAACCTCAAAACGCGTTTAGCTTATTATGGGACTATGCAACGTTGCATAAATTTTATAAATCGCATTTTTGCGTTTAGAGGTATTATAGGGATTACATAACTTTATGTAGGCTCTATACAGCGTTTTTAAATAAGACTGAGTATCTTTACTTTATCTCAGTTCACAATCAATTAATTTTCCTCGCCGCCAAACGGCTATTTATATAACAAAAATGATGGGTTCTAGAAACTACTATTGGTTCTTGGAGAAGCTGAATGTTCCAGAAGCTCTCCACTTACAAATAAAAATACTGGGATTACTTTTTGTAGGGGCTAACAGTCTTAATGCTAAACAAAAAGTTTCTCTTAATCACTAGGTATTGCCCCTCACAAGTGTTTACTACTACAATTAAACGATATTAAGTAAAGAGAGTATGTACATTAAATAAACAAGAGATGCAGAGTAAGTAAAGAGAGTAAGAAAAGTGTGTACATTAAATATAGAAAGAGATACAGAGCGTAAGAAATAATAAAGTATACACAATTACACATTACAATAGAAGGAGATACAGAGCGTATGAGATAAATAAAGTGTATACACATTACAATATATACAGGGTGATTCACGAGCGTTGTGCCAAAAAGCTAGAGCGTGTAGGTTGAGTTGAGACAAGAAAAAAATTGTATGGGAGGGGGGTCTATTCCCCCCCCGTTTAGCCGGGAGGGGCAATTTTCTGAAAAATTGACTTATTTTGTAAAAAAAAAAAAATATTAAAAATCAACGGCTTCGTTTACAACACCGTGCTATACCTTTCTGAAAAGCCAAAAACTTCTTCTTTCACTATGTTTTTAAATTAAATTGTTTTAACGATTAGTTTGAAAAAAATAAATTTCCAAACTCAAAATTTTCAAAAAAAAAGTAAAAAAAATATTTTTGAACTATTTTTTTTTTCAAAATTTTATGTAATTAAGTACTAATTTTGTTTTCAAAATTCAATGTCTTTGTTAATTTTTAGTCGAAAACAGAAAACCGGATGCAAAAATGTCTTTTCGTTTTTGAGAAATTAAAAAAAAAACCAACTAAGAAAATCATTGTTTTTATTTTTACCTATCTGGGGCCGAATTACGGCATCCGTTATCGAATAATACGATACTGAATTGTGAGTGTTTGTGTGCTTTTGGCATTACCTCTCACGTTATCGAGTTCAGTATCGAGCTTCTAGTACAAAAATTTTAAATTCTCTGCTCAGCTATCGAGCTTAATTTCATTCGACACACAAACAGCTCACTGATGGGAGGAAATTTCTAAGAAAAAAATTAAAGTTTACTTATTTAGAGAACTTGAGTTATTGGGTCGTATGCAAAAAGATGAGATCAAACTCTTTACTCACTTTTTTGAGAACTTTCTTAAGGTTGTATGCAAACAAATAATTACTGACCGAGTTAGATCTCAATTTGTGAGTTCAATCTCAGAGGGATGAGATCGATCTCAAAATGAAAGCTCGCCATGAGATTGAGCTCGTTTTCATATGCAAAAAGATGAGAAAACACTTGGTTACATGAGATCGATCTCACAAATTGTTAAGCATGGCATTTCTCGGACTCAGTTCACATAAAACTGTAAGGGTTGCTGAGTTTATTGTTAATTATGTCGGACAAAGAATTTATAAAGAAAGAAGGTGTCCAATTGGAGAAGATTTTCGTCGGTTGTATCGGTTTACCCCAATAGAGAAGATTGGGAAAACAGGGTACCTTACACTAATGAATTGAACTTTACCATCTTTACTGATGGTTCGAAAATGATTACTATAGTAGGGGCAGGTTTCTATTCGGAAAATCTTAACCTTGCCAGTTCATTCGGATTTCCCGACCATAGCAGTGTCTTCCAAGCCGAGATCTTGGCAGTGAAAAACTGCTGGTAATCGAATATCCATGATGGCGATATCACGCTGATATCACCTATTTCATTGATAGCCAAGCAGCAATAAAAGCAATCTCTGCCACGTAGGTAAATCAAGTCAAAACTTGTTTCTTGCTGTCGCGAAGAGCTGAGGGTTCTTGGTATGCAGCATTACGTAAGACTCTGCTGGGTTCGTGACCGGGAATCGAAAAAGCGGATGAGCTTGCAAGAGAAGGCTTGGTTCTTGATCTCTCTCATAGACCATAACATCAGAATCCCTCAATGCGAATTAAAAAGAAACATCAGTAAAAATATCATTCAAAAAGCAAATGATAGATGGAACCTACTAGAAACCTGCGGTAACACCAGGAAACTCTGGCCTTATTAGGACAAGAACAAATCCGATATTATTCTACTTCTTAAAAAAAACGTCCCTCAGATCCCTTATAACCGTAATAACGGGACATAACCTACTTGGCTACCACAAAACGAAGATGGGGCTTAGTAAAGACGACATATGTAGAGGCTGCGGCAATGATGAAGAGCACGAGAACACGGCTCACTTCCTATGCCACCGTCTAGCACTCTGCCGTACTAGATACAAATTTTTAGGCAACTATTTCTTTAATGAACTAGAAGAACTATCTGAACTCCCAGGAATTCGCCTACTGAACTTTGTCAAGTTCACCAAATGACTCGACCAACCATTAAAACACTTCAGAAGTAACAATACTTCAGGGTATCACAAGGGATCAACATTGATCTAAGTGTGACGATAACAAAACCAACTGTCAGCCCATTTTACCTAACCTAACCTAACCTAACCTGTACCTATGTATGGTGGTGCTTTCACAAACCAAGAAAAAATTAGAATCTTTCTGCGATATAAATAGGAGACCCCGGGTTCCAAATTAGTGTTGGGAAGACGTTGGAGTTCATCAATCAACATCGTTGGACAGCAAGTTTCTGCAGATATATCAAGCCATGCACAGAATTGGATTATATTCCCACATACTGTGAAAGAAATCCAAAAGCGCAAAGGTTATGGACCAGGAAGTACGAGTTTCCTTATGCTATTGGTGCTCTAGATTGCATTCATGTCCGAATAAGGAAACCTTTGAATTATCATGAGGAGTACATTAATCGTAAAGGATGATACTCCATTAATGTTCAAGCAATGCAATGCGGAAGAAAAGTTTACAAGTGTTGAAGTTTGCTGGCCAGGATCCTTATACGACTCCCGTATTTTGAAAAACTCTTTACTATATAGTCACATAAATAATAATAACTTCGGATTCACTAAATATATAAGCATCATTTTCACTTTCAGACGGCATTTTTTTGCACGCGCTTCTCAAAAAGTATAATCATAACTAAGCAACGAAAAGAGCTTTGAGATCGATCTCAATTTCAACGAGTTATAGCTGTTGAGCTTGAACTCGTTTTTTTGCATACAAAACTGAGTCTAAGTTCCGCCCTGCTCGATCGATCTCACAGGTGAGTTCAAGCTCGTCAGCTCAGACTCTGAGCTCTTGCTCATCTCTTAGAATATGACCCATTGTATTATAACATTCTTTGCCAATAATCTACTTAGGTCGAGTTATTCTGCTCCAAACCTTCATCAATCTCATCTTCTTAACATTCAAACTTTGTTTTTTTCAAAAAATAAATTTCATGAAACAAAATTAATATTTTTGCCTTCACTTTTTCACTCAAGTTTTGTTTTTTATTTGTCAAACCTCTCAAAATTCCTTTAAAATAATCGAGACTCGATAAAAACTACTACAATTTTATATTCTCAAACGATACGTGACCTATCGAGTGCCATAATCCCAATGGGGTTACTCGTTCGTTCGATATCGGATGAAACTCACTCACTCGATAGCGGAAGCGATAATTCGGCCCCTGGACTTTTAGTTTAATTTATTAGTTTAATTTATTAATTTAAGTTTTTGTAGTTGGAGTTTTATGAGGACTCAATAAAGTAGAAAAGTATTGGATTTTCCTTGGATTAACCATTTTGGATAACGTCTGAAAACCGACCTGCAATTTTTTCTTACTAGGGCCGTGGCCACTCGCCGGTGAAGGGTTCTGCTAGGAGCTGAAGATAATTAAACCGCAATTTTTCTTGAATGAAAAAACACTTAACAACCCATAGGTAATAAAAGGCATCGCATATTTACTAAACAACCATTTACAACAAATGAATTTAACCGAA
Source organism: Sphaerophoria taeniata (assembly GCA_943590905.1). Lineage (NCBI taxonomy): Eukaryota > Metazoa > Arthropoda > Insecta > Diptera > Syrphidae > Sphaerophoria > Sphaerophoria taeniata. The sequence continues at coordinate 76,351,687 of OX016542.1, read as the reverse complement.
TCTTCCAAAACTCAATAATTCCTGATGAATTCAAGAAGTCCATTATTTTCCCACTCTTCAAGAAAGGAAACGCTGAAGATCCAGCTAATTATAGAGGAATTGCTTTCTTAAACACCATCGCAAAACTGTTTGCTGGGATTATTGAAAATAGATTGTCGGATTGGGTTCGAAGAAAAAGAATTTTGTCAGAGTTCCAGGCGGAAGGAGGAGCTACTCAACGATCGACCATATTTTTTCACTATACAACATAGTTGACTATTATCTTCAGAAAAAGAAAAAACTGTATGTTTTTCGTTGATTTCCGTGCAGCCTTTGACTCCGTCACCCGTGATCACCTCTTCTATAAGTTATCCACGATTGGTTTGTCAAGCAAAATAATAAATACGCTAAGAGCACTGTACACCAACAACACAGCTTATGTTTGGGACGGAAAATCTATCTCCGATGAATTTAGAACAGAAATGGGACTCAAACAAGGATGTATCCTAAGTGCTTTGCTTTTTGTCTTATATATAAACGACATAACAGATGCTGTTGGCGGTGGTATCACGTTTGGAGGAATCAAAATACCAGCCCTAATGTATGCAGATGATATAGTTTTCTTCTCGGAAAGAGTAGATGGCTTACAACTTATGATGAACCTACAAGTCAACTTATCGAAATCGAAGGTAATGATATTCAGAGGTGGTGGTGGCAGAAATGCTAGAAATGAAAAGTGGTCTTATAATGGAGAAACGGTAGAAATAGTGCGAGAATATAAATACCTCGGGGTTTTATTTACTTCGAATCTTAACATGAAAAAACATCTAGAAGGAAAGTTGAAAGAAGCAAAGCGTGGAATTTCAGCAGTTTGGGAACGCTGTTTCAAAAATAGATGTATTGAGCATAGTACTAAGCAAAAACTTTTTCGATCTACAGCGTCAGCTATCCTTCTATATGGCTCCCAGGTATGGGGATACAACTCTTTCGAACTAGTTGAAAAATGCCTCCGATACTTCATCAAAAGTATATTTGGTCTTCCAAATAATACACCAAACTACATGCTGTATCTTGAGACAGGAGTCGCCCCAATGTTTATGGAAACATTATATCTACATTTTAACTACTTACATCGTTAAAATTTTCGAAATGTCAGATGAGAGATTGCCAAAAATCATACTGAAAAACACCATTAGAACATCAGGAAGTATGCCAACAGAGTGGAGAAATCATGTGGCTTTCTGTAACTCAAGGCTAACGGTCAATGAAAATGAACAACCCGTTTTGCTCCAGAAAAAGTTCAACGCATTATAAGAACGATTTGGAAAAGCGCTCTATGACAGATACTTATCTGAGGCACGAGAGTCAACCTTTAGAAGCTACTACAGTCGGTTGATTTTTGACAATAGACTTAATACATATTTCCTCAACTCGAACCAATCACATAAGATTAGTATTATCTTCAAAACGCGAGGAGAACTTCTCCCTCTCAATTTTATTCCCCACCGTCCTGACCTGCCAATACTCTGCAGTCTGTGCAATCGCAACGAACGTGAAGACATAAAGCATTTCATCGCAATTTGTCCAATTTTAAATGAGTTTAGGAACAGACACTTCGGTAAACAAAGTCTGAATGATACTGAGCTGCTTGACATACTAAACGGATCCGTTGGATGGGATGCACTTTACTCGTATGTTGTTGCTGCGCTTCGATATAGAAATTGTATAGTAAACGAAGATTTCTAGATCCCTAAAATTGTTATTTGCTATAATTTTGTTTTAACCATTGCCACTATAAATATTATTTGTATATTTCAAAATGTCAGTCTGGTAGACGGCCATAGGCCAAACCATGATGACTTAAGATAAGCTTTTGTTGAATATATAACAAATTGTTACTTTGTACTTAAAATGAAATAAAGAGTCAATTAAAACTAACTAACTAACCATTTACAATTAAAATATTAACTCATCAACACATAACAAAAACAAACTCATACGCTCGAGAAGAGTTAGCGGCCAGGAACTTCTGCTACGGTTTAACTCGTTGTCGAGATCGGGAAGCTGAAAGACTCTTCGCTGCAAGATATCCCAATAGATGGCGCCCAAATAGCAGCATGTTTTCAAGAATCCGATGACGAGAGCACGGAGAGCTAGAAGTGAAAGGTCAATGGCAGACGTTATCAATGAACAAAATAATTAATCCAGGGAAAATCCAATATTTTTCTACTTTATTGAGTCCTCAGAAAACTCCAATTACAAAAAATTAAATTTATAAATTAAACTAATAAATTAAACTAAAAGTCCAGATAGGTAAAAATAAAAACAATGATTTTCTTAGAAAAAAGTGGTTTTGGTTTTTTTTTAATTTCTCAAAAACGAAAAGACATTTTTCCATCCGGTTTTCTGTTTTCAACTAAAAATTAATAAAGACATTGAATTTTGAAAACAAAATTAGTACTTAATTACATAAAATTTTGAAAAAAAAAATAGTTCAAAAATATTTTTTTTACTTTTTTTTTGAAATTTTTAAGTTTGAAAATTTATTTTTTTCAAACTATTCGTTAAAACAATTTAATTTAAAAACATAGTGAAAGAAAAAGTTTTTGGCTTTTCAGAAAGGTATAGCACGGTGTTGTAAACGAAGCCGTTGATTTTTAATATTTTTTTTACAATTTTCAGAAAATTGCCCCTCCCGGCTAAACGGGGGGGGGGGGGAATAGACCCCCCTCCGATACGAATTTTTTCTTGTCTCAACTCAACCTACACGCTCTAGCTTTTTGGCACAACACTCGTGAATCACCCTGTATATTGTTTAAATTCTGCATTCCTTATGCTCAAAACAGATGTGCAGAATTTCTGCACGCAGCGCTGCATGCAGCGCTTCAAGCAAAACACATGTGCAGAAACTCTGCCAAGTTTTGTCAAGACAAAAACGACACCTGCCAAAATTTTATTGTTTTGGTTGTCTCGTTGTTTACTAAAATTTGAAAAAAAAACGAATCCGCCAAAAATCAAATCCAAATAAGTTATCCAAGAAATTTATTTTATTGCTCTATGAACTATAAAACTTCATACAAATTAAAGAAATTGGTTTTAATTCTTTGTTCTTCACTTTCAAATAATAAATTATTTGTAATGCCTAATGAGATAACACTACATTCTACAAATCATGTTGCAGGATTCCCTTGCTCACCGGAGAGCCTTCGTAGGTTTCATAGGGGCCATCCTTGGCGGCCAAAATATTTGTACCCAAAGTCACGGTCATATCATAAATAATTGCCGAATTCAATCGTGCCGAATTATTCATTACAACTTTGGTATGAAAATCCGAGATAATTGGTGACTTTTTACCGGTTGCCGCATCGGTTATAATGGTAGAGGTCATATATATAACCTCTGAGAATGCTTTCTTGGTGTAAATTTGAGACAAAACTGCGTGCCGCTAGAATTGCATTGTTGGCATGGTTTGTCGTGAGACTAGCTGCTGTTTCGGCAGCCAGATTATCCAGGTTGTTACTCCAGCATAGAGGCCATTGATTAATTTGAAGGTAATTGATCAGGATCAATGAAATATGTACATGTTGCAGATGTAGCATAGCTTTTTGTGCGAGATTTGATTTTTTCAGTGGATTTCTTCTTTGCGTACATTTTTTCGGCCTTCATCTTCAAATACTAGAGGGAATTTTATTAATTTTTTAATAATGTGTAATTTTACGAATTAATTACCTTTAAAAATCATTTAAACAAGTTCTGCCCAAAGAATTTGGTTTTAAATTGGAATTCTAATAATTTTAAAAACTGACAAGTTGAAATAAAAATAAACTGTCAACAGTGTCAACAATCTTTCAATTTAAGTAGTGCCAGATAGCAATTTATTTGGAAAATTTTGTTTTTCAATTATGGCTGCAATGAAACTAGGCAGAAAATTTAGAAATAGAGACATCACGCAGCGCTGTTCTGCATGCAGAATTTGCTCCCATAAGAGCCTGTGTATTTTTAATTTTGCTGCGCAGCAATTCTGCACATCTGTTTTGCCCTTTAGGCTCATTAGGTTCAACCCTTTTTTATAAACTTGAAAAGCATTACCTACTGTTTTCTTTTTAATTTCAACAATGGAGAAGAGAAATCAACATGACATTTACGAAATAATAATAACAATAATTTCCTTATTCAAGCTCTATTCAACCTCAAAACGCGTTAAGCTTATTATGGGACTATGCAACGTTGCATAAATTTTATAAATCGCATTTTTGCGTTTAGAGGCATTATAGGGATTATGGTGGATTTACATTGATCTGCATGCCATCATCTGCAAAAATAGAGGATGCAAGATACAAAACTCATACTAGTGTAATAGAGAGGTAAGACCAAAATGCAGACGTCTGCACGGATGAAGATTATAGGAAGTTCAACTCATGCAGAAGAAAATTATGGTGAAGACGAACATGTCCATCTTTTTTATAGCGTTTTCATCTGCACCATAATTTTTTCATCTGCATCATAATTCTTTGTTGTTGGTTGTGTTGTTGGTTGTCACCGAGCTTTAAAAATTATAGCAAGTAAAAATGGGTAGGTATATGTGTACTCTTTCACTCTTTCGTGTTATGTCGTATAGCTCCCCCGCTTTACTTTTCTGCGAATTTGCAGATGCAGACGTCGAATATTACATGTAAATCCACCATTACATAACTTTATGTAGGCTCTATACAGCGTTTTTAAATAAGTGTTTCAGTTTCTCTCTCTCTAAGTGAAGTTGATTTGTTTGTTCTGTCGTAATTGTTTTGTTTTATTTAGTCATTATTTCTATTTTCATAGTGTTTTATTTAACGATTGTTGTGCTTTAATATGATTTTGTCTTGTGCATAATCTGTTCCCTTTTTTTCGCTTCTTTTGTTTGTTTTATTAATTTCATAAATTTTAGAAATTTGGAAGGGAAAACAATACGTAACAAATTAATTTATTGAGTGAATAATAGCCAATTCTCTTTTTGACTCTTTTAACAACTGTTTTTCGTACTCATTTGGCTTTGGCATTGCAACCACTGTCATTGCTCACTCACTCTCTTTAATTTTGGTTTGGTGCTTTGGTCTTTTTTTGTTTTTTTTTTTTTGTTTTTTTTTCTTTGTCTTTTAATTCAATAATTGATAGATTATCAAAATTTACACTACCTACATATTGAGTTTTTTTTTGTGTGGTCTTGCTTGTGCTTAGAGTATATGCACTCAAAGAAGTGCACACAAATTTAGGGTTACCACCTGTCTCTTTTAGGATTTATTTTCTTTTATTATTCTTATTATTTTCTTTTCCCTTGGTCTTGTTTTTTTTTTCTCCCTTTTTTTTCATTATTATTTTTTTTGCTTCTGCATTATGGATTTAATTAAATGCCATTTTTGCAAATCAATTATCGCTGAAGTCTCAGAAAGATTCACTCGACTACAAGCGATTTCATTACAAAAGTTTTAATTTTTATGCAATGAATGTAAGCATTCAAATTTTTCTCTGCAACTGCAAAGTTTGAATGCAAGTGTTGATTCTTTCAATAGTAATGTTGACGAGGTGAAAACAACTGTTGACAATCATTCTGAAAGATTTTTCAATCTCGAAAAAATAGTTGGATTGCTGTTTGACCATTTTGTGGATCTGGTTAGTAGTTTCGATAAAACTGAAAAAGTAATAGACGCTTATACTAGGTCGGTATCTCTTAATACTTTAACCAACGAAAAAAAACACTCCAAAGTTGTCAAATCATTAAATAACTTAGACAATTCCATTAATGAAACATTGGAAAACAAAATTAAGATAATTAATTCTGAGATAGAAAAGAACTCGCGCCTTCTGCATAAAATAAATGAAAATTTGACTTTGGTTGACAAAAATATTAATAACTTAAATACATTAAATAACTCGAAAAAAAATAATATTTCCGAATCAGTTATCCAACTTTCAAATGATTTTGAGAGTTTGATAACACTGAATAGAACAAAATTTGAGGAATGTAACAATAATTTTACAACTTTGGAAAAAGAGTTAAGAAGTGTAAAAGATAGCCTTGCCGGATTAAAAAGTGCTACAAATCCGAATACTAGTACCAACCTTACAGCAGCAACCAATTTTACAAATGATCCCAAATTTGTGTCTCTACAAGACGAGTTATCATGCAACATCACCTCCAACAGCAATCCTCCTTTATTTAGTAGACCACTCAATAACAATAACAATATCGATATCAATAACATTAATATCGATAGCTTTAATCCAAACATTAACACTCCTCTCGCTAGTCCAAACTCTCCCTCAACTTGCATTTTGACTCCTAGAGTGGTGCCTTCTCCAAGATGTATATTTCTTTTGAAGTTTGACATATCTACATCTTCTACAGACATTCTCAATCACGTCAAGTCCGTACTAAATCAACAAAATATGTACAATGACCAAAATTTAGTGAAATGCAAAAAGATAACTAGATCAAATGGTCGAGTTGCTTCTTTTAAAGTTTCTGTCCCCGAACCAATGTTTAATCTGTTAATGTCTCCGACATCATGGCCCACCAATACTTTCATCCAAGAATTTGTCAACAAAACCCCCCAAATAAATAAAAATATTGTAAGCAAAATACCCCAAATAATTAACAATAATCTAAATGAGGCTTAAAAAAACTAAAGTGTTTGTCCCTTTACTATCAAAATGTAAGGGGACTTCGCTCAAAAGCGTCTGACGTATTTTTAAAATCGCAGGAACTTCCTTTTGACGTTTTTGCTCTTAGTGAAACTAATTTAACCAGTAATTTTAGTAATAACGAATTTTTTACTTCGGATTATAATGTTTACCGAAGAGACGGTCTTATGGGGGTTAGGCCTGGAAGAGGCGTTCTTATAGCAGTACATTCTAGGTACGATAGTTCTATTTTTGATATTCCTAACATCGAACAAATTGAATTGATTTGCGTAAAAATTACTATCAGTCGTAAAATCATCTTTGTTTTGTGCTGTTACATACGACCTTGCAGTCCAATTGAGTCTTACCAAAACCTTATTAAAGCAATTGACAATCTGGGTGATACAATGGAGGTACATGATGGTCTATTGCTCGTTGGGGATTTCAATCTCCCTAATCTGTCATGGTCGCGATCCGAGGACGACTCTGTTGCTGGTAACGCAACAACTGAAAAAGAAATGTTATTTACCGACAATCTGTCTGACTGCGGCTTATATCAGATAAGTGATGTCAAAAATAACTTGAGCAGACAACTCGATCTTATATTTTCCAATGAAGCAACTAGCTGTATCGTAGAGGAAAGCAGCTTAACTCTCTCCACCATTGACATTTTTCATCCGCCATTGTCGTTAACTTATGCCTACGAACATCATAATTCTGAAGTACAATCTGAAAACTCATATCGTTTTAATTTCCGAAAAGCTAACTTCGCCCAGCTAAACGAATCTCATCTTCTTAACATTCAAACTTTGTTTTTTTCAAAAAATAAATTTCATGAAACAAAATTAATATTTTTGCCTTCACTTTTTCACTCAAGTTTTGTTTTTTATTTGTCAAACCTCTCAAAATTCCTTTAAAATAATCGAGACTCGATAAAAACTACTACAATTTTATATTCTCAAACGATACGTGACCTATCGAGTGCCATAATCCCAATGGGGTTACTCGTTCGTTCGATATCGGATGAAACTCACTCACTCGATAGCGGAAGCGATAATTCGGCCCCTGGACTTTTAGTTTAATTTATTAGTTTAATTTATTAATTTAAGTTTTTGTAGTTGGAGTTTTATGAGGACTCAATAAAGTAGAAAAGTATTGGATTTTCCTTGGATTAACCATTTTGGATAACGTCTGAAAACCGACCTGCAATTTTTTCTTACTAGGGCCGTGGCCACTCGCCGGTGAAGGGTTCTGCTAGGAGCTGAAGATAATTAAACCGCAATTTTTCTTGAATGAAAAAAAAACACTTAACAACCCATAGGTAATAAAAGGCATCGCATATTTACTAAACAACCATTTACAACAAATGAATTTAACCGAATCTTCCAAAACTCAATAATTCCTGATGAATTCAAGAAGTCCATTATTTTCCCACTCTTCAAGAAAGGAAACGCTGAAGATCCAGCTAATTATAGAGGAATTGCTTTCTTAAACACCATCGCAAAACTGTTTGCTGGGATTATTGAAAATAGATTGTCGGATTGGGTTCGAAGAAAAAGAATTTTGTCAGAGTTCCAGGCGGAAGGAGGAGCTACTCAACGATCGACCATATTTTTTCACTATACAACATAGTTGACTATTATCTTCAGAAAAAGAAAAAACTGTATGTTTTTCGTTGATTTCCGTGCAGCCTTTGACTCCGTCACCCGTGATCACCTCTTCTATAAGTTATCCACGATTGGTTTGTCAAGCAAAATAATAAATACGCTAAGAGCACTGTACACCAACAACACAGCTTATGTTTGGGACGGAAAATCTATCTCCGATGAATTTAGAACAGAAATGGGACTCAAACAAGGATGTATCCTAAGTGCTTTGCTTTTTGTCTTATATATAAACGACATAACAGATGCTGTTGGCGGTGGTATCACGTTTGGAGGAATCAAAATACCAGCCCTAATGTATGCAGATGATATAGTTTTCTTCTCGGAAAGAGTAGATGGCTTACAACTTATGATGAACCTACAAGTCAACTTATCGAAATCGAAGGTAATGATATTCAGAGGTGGTGGTGGCAGAAATGCTAGAAATGAAAAGTGGTCTTATAATGGAGAAACGGTAGAAATAGTGCGAGAATATAAATACCTCGGGGTTTTATTTACTTCGAATCTTAACATGAAAAAACATCTAGAAGGAAAGTTGAAAGAAGCAAAGCGTGGAATTTCAGCAGTTTGGGAACGCTGTTTCAAAAATAGATGTATTGAGCATAGTACTAAGCAAAAACTTTTTCGATCTACAGCGTCAGCTATCCTTCTATATGGCTCCCAGGTATGGGGATACAACTCTTTCGAACTAGTTGAAAAATGCCTCCGATACTTCATCAAAAGTATATTTGGTCTTCCAAATAATACACCAAACTACATGCTGTATCTTGAGACAGGAGTCGCCCCAATGTTTATGGAAACATTATATCTACATTTTAACTACTTACATCGTTAAAATTTTCGAAATGTCAGATGAGAGATTGCCAAAAATCATACTGAAAAACACCATTAGAACATCAGGAAGTATGCCAACAGAGTGGAGAAATCATGTGGCTTTCTGTAACTCAAGGCTAACGGTCAATGAAAATGAACAACCCGTTTTGCTCCAGAAAAAGTTCAACGCATTATAAGAACGATTTGGAAAAGCGCTCTATGACAGATACTTATCTGAGGCACGAGAGTCAACCTTTAGAAGCTACTACAGTCGGTTGATTTTTGACAATAGACTTAATACATATTTCCTCAACTCGAACCAATCACATAAGATTAGTATTATCTTCAAAACGCGAGGAGAACTTCTCCCTCTCAATTTTATTCCCCACCGTCCTGACCTGCCAATACTCTGCAGTCTGTGCAATCGCAACGAACGTGAAGACATAAAGCATTTCATCGCAATTTGTCCAATTTTAAATGAGTTTAGGAACAGACACTTCGGTAAACAAAGTCTGAATGATACTGAGCTGCTTGACATACTAAACGGATCCGTTGGATGGGATGCACTTTACTCGTATGTTGTTGCTGCGCTTCGATATAGAAATTGTATAGTAAACGAAGATTTCTAGATCCCTAAAATTGTTATTTGCTATAATTTTGTTTTAACCATTGCCACTATAAATATTATTTGTATATTTCAAAATGTCAGTCTGGTAGACGGCCATAGGCCAAACCATGATGACTTAAGATAAGCTTTTGTTGAATATATAACAAATTGTTACTTTGTACTTAAAATGAAATAAAGAGTCAATTAAAACTAACTAACTAACCATTTACAATTAAAATATTAACTCATCAACACATAACAAAAACAAACTCATACGCTCGAGAAGAGTTAGCGGCCAGGAACTTCTGCTACGGTTTAACTCGTTGTCGAGATCGGGAAGCTGAAAGACTCTTCGCTGCAAGATATCCCAATAGATGGCGCCCAAATAGCAGCATGTTTTCAAGAATCCGATGACGAGAGCACGGAGAGCTAGAAGTGAAAGGTCAATGGCAGACGTTATCAATGAACAAAATAATTAATCCAGGGAAAATCCAATATTTTTCTACTTTATTGAGTCCTCAGAAAACTCCAATTACAAAAAATTAAATTTATAAATTAAACTAATAAATTAAACTAAAAGTCCAGATAGGTAAAAATAAAAACAATGATTTTCTTAGAAAAAAGTGGTTTTGGTTTTTTTTTAATTTCTCAAAAACGAAAAGACATTTTTCCATCCGGTTTTCTGTTTTCAACTAAAAATTAATAAAGACATTGAATTTTGAAAACAAAATTAGTACTTAATTACATAAAATTTTGAAAAAAAAAAATAGTTCAAAAATATTTTTTTTACTTTTTTTTTGAAATTTTTGAGTTTGAAAATTTATTTTTTTCAAACTATTCGTTAAAACAATTTAATTTAAAAACATAGTGCAAGAAAAAGTTTTTGGCTTTTCAGAAAGGTATAGCACGGTGTTGTAAACGAAGCCGTTGATTTTTAATATTTTTTTTACAATTTTCAGAAAATTGCCCCTCCCGGCTAAACGGGGGGGGGGGGGAATAGACCCCCCTCCGATACGAATTTTTTCTTGTCTCAACTCAACCTACACGCTCTAGCTTTTTGGCACAACACTCGTGAATCACCCTGTATATTGTTTAAATTCTGCATTCCTTATGCTCAAAACAGATGTGCAGAATTTCTGCACGCAGCGCTGCATGCAGCGCTTCAAGCAAAACACATGTGCAGAAACTCTGCCAAGTTTTGTCAAGACAAAAACGACACCTGCCAAAATTTTATTGTTTTGGTTGTCTCGTTGTTTACTAAAATTTGAAAAAAAAACGAATCCGCCAAAAATCAAATCCAAATAAGTTATCCAAGAAATTTATTTTATTGCTCTATGAACTATAAAACTTCATACAAATTAAAGAAATTGGTTTTAATTCTTTGTTCTTCACTTTCAAATAATAAATTATTTGTAATGCCTAATGAGATAACACTACATTCTACAAATCATGTTGCAGGATTCCCTTGCTCACCGGAGAGCCTTCGTAGGTTTCATAGGGGCCATCCTTGGCGGCCAAAATATTTGTACCCAAAGTCACGGTCATATCATAAATAATTGCCGAATTCAATCGTGCCGAATTATTCATTACAACTTTGGTATGAAAATCCGAGATAATTGGTGACTTTTTACCGGTTGCCGCATCGGTTATAATGGTAGAGGTCATATATATAACCTCTGAGAATGCTTTCTTGGTGTAAATTTGAGACAAAACTGCGTGCCGCTAGAATTGCATTGTTGGCATGGTTTGTCGTGAGACTAGCTGCTGTTTCGGCAGCCAGATTATCCAGGTTGTTACTCCAGCATAGAGGCCATTGATTAATTTGAAGGTAATTGATCAGGATCAATGAAATATGTACATGTTGCAGATGTAGCATAGCTTTTTGTGCGAGATTTGATTTTTTCAGTGGATTTCTTCTTTGCGTACATTTTTTCGGCCTTCATCTTCAAATACTAGAGGGAATTTTATTAATTTTTTAATAATGTGTAATTTTACGAATTAATTACCTTTAAAAATCATTTAAACAAGTTCTGCCCAAAGAATTTGGTTTTAAATTGGAATTCTAATAATTTTAAAAACTGACAAGTTGAAATAAAAATAAACTGTCAACAGTGTCAACAATCTTTCAATTTAAGTAGTGCCAGATAGCAATTTATTTGGAAAATTTTGTTTTTCAATTATGGCTGCAATGAAACTAGGCAGAAAATTTAGAAATAGAGACATCACGCAGCGCTGTTCTGCATGCAGAATTTGCTCCCATAAGAGCCTGTGTATTTTTAATTTTGCTGCGCAGCAATTCTGCACATCTGTTTTGCCCTTTAGGCTCATTAGGTTCAACCCTTTTTTATAAACTTGAAAAGCATTACCTACTGTTTTCTTTTTAATTTCAACAATGGAGAAGAGAAATCAACATGACATTTACGAAATAATAATAACAATAATTTCCTTATTCAAGCTCTATTCAACCTCAAAACGCGTTAAGCTTATTATGGGACTATGCAACGTTGCATAAATTTTATAAATCGCATTTTTGCGTTTAGAGGCATTATAGGGATTATGGTGGATTTACATTGATCTGCATGCCATCATCTGCAAAAATAGAGGATGCAAGATACAAAACTCATACTAGTGTAATAGAGAGGTAAGACCAAAATGCAGACGTCTGCACGGATGAAGATTATAGGAAGTTCAACTCATGCAGAAGAAAATTATGGTGAAGACGAACATGTCCATCTTTTTTATAGCGTTTTCATCTGCACCATAATTTTTTCATCTGCATCATAATTCTTTGTTGTTGGTTGTGTTGTTGGTTGTCACCGAGCTTTAAAAATTATAGCAAGTAAAAATGGGTAGGTATATGTGTACTCTTTCACTCTTTCGTGTTATGTCGTATAGCTCCCCCGCTTTACTTTTCTGCGAATTTGCAGATGCAGACGTCGAATATTACATGTAAATCCACCATTACATAACTTTATGTAGGCTCTATACAGCGTTTTTAAATAAGTGTTTCAGTTTCTCTCTCTCTAAGTGAAGTTGATTTGTTTGTTCTGTCGTAATTGTTTTGTTTTATTTAGTCATTATTTCTATTTTCATAGTGTTTTATTTAACGATTGTTGTGCTTTAATATGATTTTGTCTTGTGCATAATCTGTTCCCTTTTTTTCGCTTCTTTTGTTTGTTTTATTAATTTCATAAATTTTAGAAATTTGGAAGGGAAAACAATACGTAACAAATTAATTTATTGAGTGAATAATAGCCAATTCTCTTTTTGACTCTTTTAACAACTGTTTTTCGTACTCATTTGGCTTTGGCATTGCAACCACTGTCATTGCTCACTCACTCTCTTTAATTTTGGTTTGGTGCTTTGGTCTTTTTTTGTTTTTTTTTTTTTTGTTTTTTTTTCTTTGTCTTTTAATTCAATAATTGATAGATTATCAAAATTTACACTACCTACATATTGAGTTTTTTTTTGTGTGGTCTTGCTTGTGCTTAGAGTATATGCACTCAAAGAAGTGCACACAAATTTAGGGTTACCACCTGTCTCTTTTAGGATTTATTTTCTTTTATTATTCTTATTATTTTCTTTTCCCTTGGTCTTGTTTTTTTTTTCTCCCTTTTTTTTCATTATTATTTTTTTTGCTTCTGCATTATGGATTTAATTAAATGCCATTTTTGCAAATCAATTATCGCTGAAGTCTCAGAAAGATTCACTCGACTACAAGCGATTTCATTACAAAAGTTTTAATTTTTATGCAATGAATGTAAGCATTCAAATTTTTCTCTGCAACTGCAAAGTTTGAATGCAAGTGTTGATTCTTTCAATAGTAATGTTGACGAGGTGAAAACAACTGTTGACAATCATTCTGAAAGATTTTTCAATCTCGAAAAAATAGTTGGATTGCTGTTTGACCATTTTGTGGATCTGGTTAGTAGTTTCGATAAAACTGAAAAAGTAATAGACGCTTATACTAGGTCGGTATCTCTTAATACTTTAACCAACGAAAAAAAACACTCCAAAGTTGTCAAATCATTAAATAACTTAGACAATTCCATTAATGAAACATTGGAAAACAAAATTAAGATAATTAATTCTGAGATAGAAAAGAACTCGCGCCTTCTGCATAAAATAAATGAAAATTTGACTTTGGTTGACAAAAATATTAATAACTTAAATACATTAAATAACTCGAAAAAAAATAATATTTCCGAATCAGTTATCCAACTTTCAAATGATTTTGAGAGTTTGATAACACTGAATAGAACAAAATTTGAGGAATGTAACAATAATTTTACAACTTTGAAAAAAGAGTTAAGAAGTGTAAAAGATAGCCTTGCCGGATTAAAAAGTGCTACAAATCCGAATACTAGTACCAACCTTACAGCAGCAACCAATTTTACAAATGATCCCAAATTTGTGTCTCTACAAGACGAGTTATCATGCAACATCACCTCCAACAGCAATCCTCCTTTATTTAGTAGACCACTCAATAACAATAACAATATCGATATCAATAACATTAATATCGATAGCTTTAATCCAAACATTAACACTCCTCTCGCTAGTCCAAACTCTCCCTCAACTTGCATTTTGACTCCTAGAGTGGTGCCTTCTCCAAGATGTATATTTCTTTCGAAGTTTGACATATCTACATCTTCTACAGACATTCTCAATCACGTCAAGTCCGTACTAAATCAACAAAATATGTACAATGACCAAAATTTAGTGAAATGCAAAAAGATAACTAGATCAAATGGTCGAGTTGCTTCTTTTAAAGTTTCTGTCCCCGAACCAATGTTTAATCTGTTAATGTCTCCGACATCATGGCCCACCAATACTTTCATCCAAGAATTTGTCAACAAAACCCCCCAAATAAATAAAAATATTGTAAGCAAAATACCCCAAATAATTTACAATAATCTAAATGAGGCTTCAAAAAACTAAAGTGTTTGTCCCTTTACTATCAAAATGTAAGGGGACTTCGCTCAAAAGCGTCTGACGTATTTTTAAAATCGCAGGAACTTCCTTTTGACGTTTTTGCTCTTAGTGAAACTAATTTAACCAGTAATTTTAGTAATAACGAATTTTTTACTTCGGATTATAATGTTTACCGAAGAGACGGTCTTATGGGGGTTAGGCCTGGAAGAGGCGTTCTTATAGCAGTACATTCTAGGTACGATAGTTCTATTTTTGATATTCCTAACATCGAACAAATTGAATTGATTTGCGTAAAAATTACTATCAGTCGTAAAATCATCTTTGTTTTGTGCTGTTACATACGACCTTGCAGTCCAATTGAGTCTTACCAAAACCTTATTAAAGCAATTGACAATCTGGGTGATACAATGGAGGTACATGATGGTCTATTGCTCGTTGGGGATTTCAATCTCCCTAATCTGTCATGGTCGCGATCCGAGGACGACTCTGTTGCTGGTAACGCAACAACTGAAAAAGAAATGTTATTTACCGACAATCTGTCTGACTGCGGCTTATATCAGATAAGTGATGTCAAAAATAACTTGAGCAGACAACTCGATCTTATATTTTCCAATGAAGCAACTAGCTGTATCGTAGAGGAAAGCAGCTTAACTCTCTCCACCATTGACATTTTTCATCCGCCATTGTCGTTAACTTATGCCTACGAACATCATAATTCTGAAGTACAATCTGAAAACTCATATCGTTTTAATTTCCGAAAAGCTAACTTCGCCCAGCTAAACGAACTACTCAGTAATATAAATTTTGATTTAATTTTGAACCAACCTGTAAACAATAGCATCAATACTTTGACCACTACCTTCTACTCAATAATCTTTGAATGCTTTATTCAATGTGTGCCCTATGCACCACACAAAAATACCTCACCGTCACCTCCATGGTATTCAAGAGAACTTCGTACACTCCGCAACTCCCGAAATAGCCTATGGAAAAAATATTTAAGATCCAGATCGGAAACAGACTATTCCTCTTATTTAGAAGTATACAACGAATTCTCAGCTCTCTCAAAACTCCTCTATGATGCATACATCAATCAAATGCAATTTGATATTATCTCAGACCCCAAACGCTTTTGGCAATTCATTAACATAAAAAAAAGTCGGATGGATATCCTAATACCCTTAATTATTTAGACCACTCTTCAAATGACTCGAAAATTATAACTAATTATTTGCTAATTTCTTCTCTCTTGCTTTTTCCGACAGTAATTTTGTACCTGATGCTGACTATTTTACTTATTTGAACAATTGTAACCAAACTTCACTGGTATCGATCAACGTCACTGTTGACGATGTGGTTAACAAAATAAATAAACTTAAAGATGATTTCTCTTCTGGACCTGATGGTTTACCCGCGATTGTGTTAAAGAAGTGTATAGTTAATTTGGCCCAGCCTCTTACTACTCTTTTTAAAAAATCTCTTTCCCAAAGAATCTTTCCATCTTTGTGGAAAGATTCTTTCATAATACCTATTCACAAGAAAGGCTGTAAATCAGATATTTCTAACTACAGGCCGATTGCCAAATTATCTTGCATTCCAAAATTATTCGAGAGTATTATCTTTGACACTATGTACTTTCATTGCAAACCATTATTTTCGGCCAAACAACATGGGTTCCTTAAAGGGAAATCAACGACCACAAATTTAACTGAATTTGTTTCTTATGCATTAAACTCAATAGAAAGTAAAAAAGAAGTTGATGTTATTGCTACGGACTTTAGCAAGGCATTTGATAAAATCTCCCACAGTATTATATCTTTCAAACTAAAAGCTTTTGGATTCCCTCCTGGTTTCATCGAATGGATGGAATCATACCTATCCGACCGTAAATATCGCGTTTTATTTAGATCTTCAATATCAGAACCATTTACTGCGAAATCGGGAGTCCCTCAAGGTAGTCATCTAGGCCCTATTATTTTTATTCTGACTATTAATGACGTAGAATCTGTGATTGAAAATTCCCAAGTTTCAATGTACGCAGATGACATGAAATTTTTTAGAATCATCTCTTCACCCGATGATGCTTTACCCCTGCAGGCCGATTTAAACAATTTCTATGTTTGGTGTCAAAAAAACAATTTAGAACTTAATGTTTCCAAATGCCAAACAATCACATATTCCCGTAAACGTTTCCGTCAGCAAAGGGACTATTATATCAACGAATGTATTGTTCAGAGAGTAACAACTATCCGAGATTTAGGTGTCATTTGTGATAGTGAGCTTAACTTTAGGTCTCACTATGACAATATCGTAGCTAGAGCTAATTCTGCTTTAGGTTTTGTCAAACGTTGGTCTAAGGAATTTTCGGATCCTTACGTTACGAAATCTCTTTACACCACGTTTGTAAGGCCTCTACTGGAATACGCCAGCCAAGTATGGTCCCCTTATCACCAAGTCCATATAAAGAGGATTGAAGCAATACAACGTAGATTCCTCCGTTTCGCCTTAAGAGGACTTCCATGGGTTGACAACTTTAACTTACCTCCGTACCAAGAACGGTTACGGCTTATAAACTTACAATCTCTAGAAAAACGTCGTGAAGTTGCCGATATTATCTTCGTACACCAAATTCTATCCGGTGCTACAGAATCTTCCACCCTCCTTGACGCAATGAGTATTAATGTTAACTTTCATTCACTAAGATCGGTTCCCCAATTTCATCTAGCTCATCACAGAACTGATTACGGCAGTAATGAACCAATTACAAGAATGTTACGTAAGGTGAACGAAAACTCAAATATTTTTGATTTCCACCATAGCAAGATCACACAAAGGAAGCTTTTATACTGTACATTCTTAAACAACTAAAAAAATAAGTAAATACGTATTTGTAGTAGAGAGAAACTGACTCTTTTTTCTTTTTTATATATATATATTTTTATTGTTTTTTTTGTTTTTTACGAACTTGACAAGTGTCTCCTACACGCTTTTTTATTATTATTATTATTTTTTTTTCGTCTTTTTATAATTTTCTTTGACTTTAAAATTTTAAAATTTTTGGATTTTAAAATTTTGCATTTTCTCTTTTTTTACTTTTTGTAAAATTTTAATTTTAAATTTAAATTTATTTTGTTTTTCCTTTTTGTACCTGCTTGCATTAAGCAGTCCCTAACTCTTATCTTCCTGATATTCGTATCGCCATGACTTTTTTTATTTTATTTATTACAAATAATTTCTAATTAAGTGCCGATACGATTAGCAACCGTAATTGCAATCGTACTCGGTGAAAATGGACCCCAGCGCGTGCGGTATCTGGGGGGGGGAAAGAGGCGTGGGAATAATTAATTAAGACTGTAGTTGTTTTGCAAAATTTTGAGCCGATGCATCCCGTTGTAGTCGTACACGCAAGTTGGTTCAAAGTAAAATTCCACAAAACCGATGGTTTTAGGAAATACATTTAAGTTTATTGAATAACAGTAGCGCTTTTTCGTGCGAATTTTAAAGTCTTCAGGATCCTTATGTACACAAAAATTAAAATTTAAATTTAAAAAAACAAAACAGACGAAGGCGAAACAATTGAAATAAAGTGTAAGGTAGATAACAGGAAAATCGAATCACTTGCATTGCTTATGCTTTAACTAAATAAAAAAATAGGTTTTAATATAAATAAATGCTTGAAGCAAGGTTTTTTTTTTTATGTTTCAATGTCTGAATAATCATCAGGTTTCGTTCTAACTACAAAACAATTAATACATTTTAAGAGAAATCACAAAAAGTGGTGAAACGATCATTTGCGAGATAGCCTGGGGCCCTATTATGGGGTTCGCGGCGGATCGTTTTCAATTCGACCTTTCAAATTCCACTCGCGTCGTATTTCCTTATTAACGAACTCGCGGCGAAGAGAGAAAACGTCTTCCAATATTCCAGTGATTTGACACTTAATATTCCAGTAAATAATGATAACAGTGTTGCCGCATGTTAAAATTTAAATGAGTCCCCGCTGCTGAAAAAATTAGTCATTTTGAAAATAAATTTTATTTTTCAAAAAAAAGGTTCTTCTAATAGAAGATTCTGAACTTTGGTAGTTGATAGCGGCCTTTTTTGAAGCTACATCTGTTGGTTATCATTGATTCAGTCTGTTTTGCAAGAGTATTGTTTACGTGTTATAATTTGCATGAGAAGAAGAATGTTAATAAACATGCAGAAATGAAAATAAACTCTTTTTTCACGCACTAACTGTAGAATACTTAAAAAGATGAGTCAAATTTAATAATATGAGTCCCTGAGCCAGCTTATCAAAAATCACTCTTATCAGAAAATGCCGAGTGGTGGTAACTCTGAATAAACACTCTTTCGTCTGTGAATCCAATAAAAAGCTGTCGTATTTCAACTCGCCAGCAAAAATTAGGTATGACATTTCAAATACGCCTTCGAATTCGTTAATTGGTCGAATTCAAAACGAAGAAGACGAAAGCGAACGCAATAATTGAAAAATGTCAAACTCGCTAGCAAAACGATTCGCCGCGAATCCCATAATCAGGCCTCTGTGGCGAAACGATTGTATCGCAAGTTAACAGTTTTGCGACAGTATTAATGAGCAAAACAAAAAATGCGAAACAAAAATAAAAGAAAAGCGAATAGACAAAAGCGAAAGAACAAAATGCAAAACAAAAATGCCGAAACCATAGTTATTATCTAATATATAAAATTCTCGTGTCACGGAGTCGTAATTGAACTCCTCCGAAACGTCTCGACCGATTTTCGTAAATTTTTGCGATGATATCGGCTAGGGTGGGGAATCGGACAACATTTTGTCATGACTTAGACGCGGGGTAGTCGGTAGCGGGTAATGGGTAGTGGGTAGCAATTACTGGTGTAGTGGGTAGCGTTTAGAAGTATTGGGTAACAGGAAGTGGGGTAGCGGGTAGCGATTGCTGGTTAAGCGGGTAGCGTGTGTAATTATTGGGTAGCGGGGGGTAACTGGGTATAACGGGGTAGTGGGTAGACGGTAGTGGAGAAGCGGGAAGAGGGTAGCGGGTGGTATGGTAGCGGGTATAAAAGTCTAGGTATTTTTTATATCGATTGAGACTTTGTACTATAAAGAAAATCGAAATTGATCTCAGAAATCAAATCAGTGGCTTCTAAGTCGGCTGCCGACCGCTTCACCTCGGTTGGAACTGGCAACCCATAATATTTTGTTTCGTCTTGTCCAGCTCTATAGTTGGACCAAAAAAACCGCACCATCAGTGTCCCGTTTTACCCCCTTTGCCACGGACTTTGACAGCAACCCTGGTGCGCTGTCTTTGTCTCCAAAAACTATATCTAATAATGGGTACAAAATCTATTTACCAGATAGGTTAAGTAATCCGACGGTCGCCTCTTACTGCTGCATAGAGCTTTTCCGTGACAATTTCGTGATCTGCTCAGCGGTTAATTAGAAATGCCTCACATGAAATCAAGACGAATGTACACTGACACACGGACTGCGAGCTTGACGTGTACTGGATACCTTTAACTGTGTTAAGGGTTAATTTTTGTAGCGACGATTTTGTACAGTATCACTACAGAACACATTTTGTCTCTTTTCTCAGTTTCGGGCTTTTGTGAACGAACTTTACATAAAAGGATATGCGCTATCATTGTTTGCGCTGACATTCTCACTGATGATATTTCTTGGGTTCAGGTGAAAGATCGCTTTAAAAATCCAGAAAAAGCAATTTAATCAATTATGTATATTTTTGTCAGATCACTGCGCTGTACAAGAATACGCATCCATGTGCATTTATTCACCTCCCTAGCCTTCACATGCATCTCATGGATTGTCTGGTATAAAATGGTTGTTGAACGACCGCAAGATATACAAAGTAACCCGGTAAGTTCAAAATTTGACCAGCTTGACGATGTTGCCTTATGCATACTTGCGTTTTGAAATTTTTAAGCAATGGTGCATTGGACTACATTTGGTTGTGAATTATTTCATGCTTGTGAATTACTTTTGGATGTTTTGTGAAGGATTACATCTGCATTTGGTGCTGGTCGTGGTAAGAATATTTTTATATTGAAACAATGATTTTAAATCAAAAAATCGCTTCTCTTAGGTATTTGTCAAAGACGCTATAGTTATGCGATGGTTTATTCTCTTCGGATGGCTGTCACCGGTTCTGTTTTTGAGCGGTTATACTGCAGTTCGTTACTATCATCCAGAAGATTCTGCTCATCAGTGAGTATTTTTTTTTTGTATTATTCTTGGGGTCACTTAAACATAAAGCTGATTTTTAAGTTGCTATAGCTCTATAAGTCCAAATTAAAGACAACTCACTCATTGTATGAGATTTTAAGGAAACGCATGATTCGTAGTTGTACACCTGTTCGTATTGATACGTTACGTTCCAGGTTTCCTTCAACGATCAAAACAAAAGTCCTCATTACTTAGTTCATTATTCATATTTTGATTGCTTCAACAGTCCAATTGTTGATTTGAAATCTTCAGATAACGGTATATCCGGTGTGCTCCACCTGAGTCGCCGTCTTCCTCTTCTGCGACGTCCTTCCGGGTTGGATTCGAAGACTCTACGAGCCGGAGCATTATTTTCCATTCGCTCTACATGACCCAACCGTCTAAGTCGTTGGACCTTAACTTTTCTGGCTAGGTCAGTGTCGCTAAAGAGCTCGTACAGTTCTTGATTGAATCTTCTTCTCCATTCTCCATTTATGCAGACAGGACCAAAAATCACTCGAAGAATTTTTCTCTCGAAGCAGCCCAAAGCGTTTTCATCGGATGTTGTCATGGTCCATGTCTCTGCACCATACATGAGGACCGGGATGATGAGGGTTTTATAGAGTGTCACTTTAGTTGCTCGGGAGAGGACTTTACTACTCAATTGCCTTCTAAGTCCAAAGAAGCAGAGATTGGCAAGAGTGATTCTTCGTTTGATTTCAGCGCTGGTGTTGTTGTCTGAGTTGACAACGGATCCCAGGTAGACGAAATCCTTAACTACCTCGAAGTTAAATCTGTCTATGTTGACGTTTGCTCCAAGACGTCCATGTTGGTTGTATTTTCTTATTGACAGCATTAACTTGGTCTTGCCCTCGTTAACCGCTAGACCTATCTTCCTGGCCTCCGTCTCAAGACTCACGAACGCTCCACTGACATCTCGCTGTGTTCTTCGAATTATGTCAATGTCATCTGCGTGCCGTAGTAGCTGGACGGACTTTTGAAAGATTTTGCCTCTGGTGTTGACGTTGGACTTTTGCACAATCTTTTCAACAATGATGTTGAAGAAATCGCATGACTTTTTCTCAAACCTTTTTTGACATCAAATGCATCCGTTAGGTTTTTTCAGGGGTCATCTAATAGCGTTTTTTTTTTGGTAATCCGGAATTGTACACAGAACTGTCCGATTCCGGATTCCAAACGAACAGGCAAACACATTTTTTTGCTTCTAAGGGTTGAATGGTTGTGTATTTGTGAAACCTCATATGAAGAATTGCAGATGACATGACATTAAGGGTATTCACGTAACGAGATAATTTTCTACTTTGCGGAAAAATAGAAAATTCCGCAAAAGATTTAAATGAACACCCCAGCAGAAAATAGTTGCGTAAACAAGGGAAACAAACAGCTGTTTGTTTAACGTTAAAGTGAATTTGTTCAATTCACGTCATTCGATTATTTATGTTAAAGTGATTCTTTTTTTTTAATTATAATTAAATTCAAATTTTTGCTCTTCAAGATGCCAAGAAGTAGTTTTAAAACAAAATTCATTCAATTGTATGAGCCAAATTAAACGTCAAAATAAACGTCATAAATTTTATCAGGTTTTTTTCTGCAGTTTCTGCTTCAAATTTGTGAGATAAAATTCTACGATTTGCAGAAAATTTTTCCCATACAAATTTTGACAGCTCATTTCTACCGATAGAAAATTCTACGGTTTCTGCGGTTTCTATGGGTTTTCCGCGTTTACGTGAATACCCCTATTGTTTTTAATTTCTTTATTTGTAAACATGGCAGCGAGTACGTATATGCGAGTGTCTGCATGTATGCGTGATTCTGTTTTTGATTCTGACTTCAAATTCGGAATTGTTTTTCTGTTCTATTCAGAACAAGAACTGTCATCTTGTGCCAAGTGAACGAGTACAGAACTGTTCGGAACAGTTCCGGACGACCAAAAAAAACGCTATTACACAGACGGACGAGTTCTTCTGGGATGCCATAACTAGGCATTGAACTATATAATTGGTCTCTGTAGACGCTGAAAAGGTGGAAGGTATCGATTTGAAGTTCCTGGGTCTTCTCCAAGATCTGCCGTAGGGTGAATATTTGATCGATGGTGGGCTTTCCGGGTCTGAAGCCACACTGATAAGGACCTATCAGGTTATTTACGATGGGCTTCAGACGTTCACACAGATCTTGTAGCCGATGTTAAAGAGACTTATACTTCTGTAGTTGGTGCAGTTCAGGTGATCTCCTTTCTTAAGGATCGGGCCTACGATGCTGAGGTTCCATTCGTCGGGCATGCTTTCCTCCGACCAAATTTTGCAGATGAGCTGGTGTATGCTCCTAACCAAATCATCTCCAGCTGCTTTGTACAGTTCGGCGGCTAGCCCGTCTGCTACAGCGGCTTTGTTCGACTTAGACATCGCTATTATCACTTTGTCAATGTCGGGTGGGTGGAAATGTTGGCCTGTTTCATCCAAATTGAATGGTTCTGTATTGCTGGCAGAGTTTTGCACGTCATCGCCATTATACAGCTTGGAAAAGTGGTCTTTCCATATCCTCAGCACTGACTGTGGTCCCACTACGATGTTCCCGTGATGGTCTCTACAGGCTTCGGTTCGGGGTGTATATGCGCGCTTCTCATGCTCCCATTTTTCTGAGAAGTTTATGCTCCTCTCTCCTTTTCTGCTCGTAGAGCTCACGAGCTGTTCGTGACCTTCTTTGCAGCGCTGCTTTGTATGCCTCTTGTGTAGCTACATTTGCTCGCCGGTTCTCATCGTCAAACCAGGCATTTCGTTGTGGTTGCCGTGTAAACCCTAGCACTTCAGAGGCAGTGAAGCCACTGGTTCTCTACATTTTGTGCTGGCAGCAAAGGACTTCCAAAGAGATTTTCGGAGACACGATCGGAAAAGGATCTAGCAATCTCTTGCGATTGTAGCCGTTTGACGTCGAATTTTCTCGCAGCATTTTCGCGTGTTGGCCTTGATCGGGATATCCGCATTCGTACCTTGGCTACAACTAGGTATTGGTCCTAGTCGATGTTGGCACCTTGGAATGTGCGGACATTTTGCATGCTAAAGAAGTGTCGTGCGTCGTTCGAACGCAATGTGATCAATCTGGTTGTGGGTTGATTGATCAGGAGATTTCTATGTCCCCTTGTGGATATCGATCCTGTCTTGTGTGTCTTTATCCTTTTTCTCAGTGACGGGCGTGAGCGCAGAAGAGGCTGATGTTAGCCTCGACGCGGATTGTCGTTATGCGCTCATTCACTGAGTTTAAACTCAAGACCTTCCTCCTGAGTGGAGTCCTAACTACAAATCCGCATTTAAATAGACGCTGGTTTTGTTCCCGGTAGCAGTCGCCGTAATATACAGGGTGGCGCACCAATTGTGCTACAATAAGAAATTCAAATAACTTTTTTTTAATCGATGTATTTCATTTATTTTTTTTTTATTGGTTAGTTAGTTGTTTTTAAAGATTATAGACCGCAAATGACCTCCACGCTCTCCCACGCATATGCGGCACCTGGTCAAAAAATTATTCATTGCGGCCTGAAGAGTTGAAGTTGGGATCGCCTCAATTATTGTCGTTATGGACTGCTTTAATTCAGTTAAATTCCTGGGCTTCGTTTTATACACCTCTTGCTTGACATAACCCCATAAAAAGAAGTCTGGTGCAGTCAGGTGAGGTGACCTTGGGGGCCAGCGAAGAGTGGAGTTCCTAGAAATTAATTTGTTTGCGAATTTTTTGTTTAGCTCCGCCATAACTGGTGTGGCTATATGTGCAGTTGCTCCATCTTGCTGAAACCAAACGCTGTTGAATGGTATACGTCTTCGGCGCAGTTCTGGGTAAAAAAAACTCCTTCAACATCTTTAAATAACGGTCCCCATTGACAGTAACGGTTACACCGTTTTCTTCAAAGAAGTACGGCCCGACAATACACCTTGATGAAACTGCGCACCACACAGTCGGCCCTAGCGAGGTAACCGTCGGAGCGGAATTTTCTCCGATTTCTCCGAAATTTGCTTCGAGGTAGTTTTCCGACAAGCAAAACGTCTCCGATTCGTCCGATTCGGAGGAAATCGGAGAAAATTCCGCTCCGACGGTTACCTCGCTAGGGCCGAGTGACTCGTTCTGGGTGCAGTTCCGTCTCATGGAGCATTTCTGGATTAGACTCATTCCATATACGGCAATTTTGCTTGTTAACATTGCCGTTAAGATCAAAATGGGCCTCATCAGACATGAACAAACAATTGATCAATGTGTTGTCTTCTTCGGTCATTGATATAATTTTTTGCCAAAATTCCAGGCGAACAGGCAAATCCTGAGGGTTTAACTTGCTAGTAATTTGGACTTTGTACGGAAACAAGTTTAAATCGTCATGAAGTATCCGTTGTAATGACCGTCTACTAATTCCAATTTGCCCCGATAAGTTTCGGGTCGAAACGCTCGGATTGGCTCGGATTGGGATGTATTGCAGATGCTACTGCTGCGATTGTATCCTGAACCCGAACATTGGCATCTCGATGGTACGGCCTTCGTGCGATGCTTCCAGATTCGGCAAACATGTTTACAAACCTCATAATGGTCCATCTACTCGGGGGATTACCGCCAAACTCCCGCCTAAATTCCCTTTGGACGGAAATGACGGACTGCAAAGCATGGTACCGTTGCACTATCCAAATTCTTTTCTCCGTATCCCAAGCATCCATTTTTATAAATCTAAATAGTAACCTAAAAAATAAAAAAAAATAAAAATAAGCCGATTACTCACACAGAAAAAAAGTTATTACGTTTTATTTTTGTAGCACGATTCGTGCACCACCCTGTATATCACAGTTGTTCATTTTACGTAGGCCCGGACCATCCCATCGCATTTCTTGGAAGGCAGTTATATCTGCTTTATAGCAAGCAGTCAAGGGCTCTCCTTGTTGTTCGGCTGCACGTGGTCTAGTAAGGGACCTAACATTCCAAGTGCAAAACCGAAATTCGTTGTCCTTAAATCGTTTGCGTGGGTCGTCAATATTGATTCCGTCCGTATCCCAGGCTTTTTGGTGGTTCGGAACTATATTTTCTTTATGTGGCCGGGCAGTCACCCCGACGTACGACCCCCAACCTGGAGGGCCAAGTCTTTGGTTTTACTCTAAGACGAAGAGCCTTATTACCTTGCTCCTTATAGGCCTGGGCTGCGAATATGTCGTAGTAGCCCTATAAGGTGTTCACTGACTAAGTAGTTCATCCTGACTGGAACTGTAGAAACCACCGTTGATTTCATCTTGGGTGTTCTTCCTCTGCCTTAGTGGACGCATACCTCCTCCCCTTCTCTCTCTTTGCTGTCGCCAACAACTTCCCACTGGGGTTGGAACCCAATCTTCGCTTGAGGTACTGGGCACCCGATGTTCACCGCGGGGAGGTGGAGAGTAGGAGTTGATAGACAGAGGTCGATTGTGTCCCCTTCGATGGCAAATTTAAGACCGAATGCTGTGTTTTTGCCTTTAATATTCAACGATTTAAATACGATTTTAATATTCTAATAATTTTTTCGCTGCAAGCTGTTGGATGTCAGAAAGTAGAACCATGTGGATTCTTAACATTCCTGTTTGTGTTTCGCTCATGTCCTCTTTCGGTATGACTTTAATGCAAGACTTTCTTAAAATGTATACACACATGTAATTGTATCATAAACTCAACAGTTTTTCTAATAAATGTCTTAAGAGTGATTGTTAGAAAGCTCAATCCAAAATCCGCTCAACCAGCTCCATTGGCCATTCGGAAAGCAGCTCGAGCTACAGTTATTTTGGTAATTGCCAAAAATTTCTTTTATTTTTTCAAAAAATCATTGCTTAACATATTTTCCAGATACCACTTTTCGGACTGCAACATTTTTTACTACCATATCGTCCCGATAGCGGCACAACTCTTGAACGCTGCTATCAACTAATGTCCGTCGTACTGGTCAGCTTACAAGGATTCGTTGTTTCATGTTTATTTTGCTTTGCCAATCAGGATGTTGCTTTTGCAACAAGGAGCTTTCTGAATCGCTGGTTCCCAACACTCGTCGCTCCACCACCACCGAGTACAAATACCGGACAGTTGGCAACAACGACCCCGAGTAGAGAATTGGGAGTCTAATAATAGAAACCAGTTTTTATGTTTGTTTGTTTCGCTGTTTAAGATTAAACATTACAGTGGTTCCCCAGGTTTAAGCTTTAATCCTCTAAATCGAAATAGCACGGCACGTCACAACCATTGCGAGTTAGAGGAAAATCGTTGAAGACTTTGAAAACAATACAACACTTTTATTTATTTATTTAATATCGAAAATGGTTAACAACAGTAAAATTTAATATCTTATAAGATAGCTGTAAGCTTATTAATCAAAAACAATGGCTGAGCAAAGATAAAAAAGAAGTTACTTTAATTATTAAAACTATCATTATATAAATAAAAGAACACTACATTTTCATCTTTTTATGTTAGTTCCGTTGACAAATAAATTTGACGAACAGTCAACTCAATGTGTATCATTTTGACACAATTTTAATGTTTAATTTAATTTTTTTGTTCGGATTTGAGATTTTGTGAATAAGTTTTACACCAAGCAAATGAAACTGTCAAAGTATACAACGTATTCTATGGGACGGTTCCCTCCGGCAAATACGTTGGCAACAACGTATACGTCGACGCTGCCAGATTGACGGATTCTATGGGTCGGCCCCTTTACACAAAGCAACTTTGTTACTCAACCTTCAATTTGACATATTGCGAGAGCCCGTAACATAAACGGGTTGGGTACGATATCCCGATTTTTATAATCCTGATTTTCAAAATCCCGATTTTATATTCCCGCTTGTTAAAATCCCGAATTTTATAATCCCGATTTCTTGTAATCCCGTATTATATAATCCCGTTTCTTACTATCCCGCTTTTCAAAATCCCGTTTTTTATTATCCCGTTTTTACAATCAAAAGCAGTTGCTTTGTTTTGAAAAATCGCGAGATTAACAAAGCAACTGCTTTTGATTGTAAAAACGGGATAATAAATCGCGCGATTTTTCAAAACGAAGCAACTGCTTTTCATTGTGAAAACGGCAAAAAAAATGAAGTTAAAACACATGAGTTTTTTTTTTAATAGCATAGTTTATAATTATTATAACAAAGAAAACATAAAAGAAAGTAGTGAATTCATTCCAAGAATCAAAGATATAATCGTCGCTTGGATAAATGTTTGTCGTATGTGAAAAATTGGAGTTTTGAGGTTTGAATGCAGTTTTGGTAATAGATTTTTTGCCTACAATTCTGTAAAATCCGTTTTTTTATATTTGGCTTAGTTCCCGAGATGTTCAGTGTTCTTTTTGTCGTATCTCCAAGGTCACTAACGATTTGAGTCATTTTTTTGTCGTATGTGTAAGAAAAAGCTACACATACGACAAATTTTAAACATACGACAATTTTTCCCATACAAAACCGGTTTTTCGTCGATTCGGAAAATGATTGTCGTATGTGCCTTTTCTTTGAACACATACGACAATAATTTACTGAAGTCTACGTGTGCGTTTGTCGTATGTCCCATAACAATTAACACAGTCGTGTGTTATTTTTGGTCTCAGTACTCAGTTGCAATCATGATGTCAAAGGAGTCGGACGCCCGAGTCTTCTGCTCCGAGTTTGTCGGAAGAAATTTGTGCGTAATGACTATGATATTGCATGCAATAAATTTATGTTTTAATAACTTTTAATTGGTTTCTTAATTTTTTGGCATGATGGGCGAAATATTAGGTGAGGACTTTTCAACTGACGATGAAGACAATGATCCGTCGTACCAACCTTCAACAGCAGACAAAACGAATTCCTTGAAAAAATTGTATGAGCATGCAAATTAATTGATTTTGCCAACTCCAGATTCGAATGAAATCCAAATTCGAAATGTGCCATCCGTTTATAGCAGTTCATGTAAGTTTCTGAATTTTCATTAGTATCAAATCAAAGGTAGCAATTATTTCATCTTTCACGGGTACTGCCTCTTGCGAAGACCTGAAAAATCTTCCAAGAGTATCAATCTGTCACGAAAAAGTGCTTCTCAACTTTGCCGTTCGGAATCGGCGTTAAATTGTAGGTCCCCTCAATTCTTCACACGCACTTAGAGAATTGTTGATGAGAGTAAGCCTTGGCCTTGGATCTTCAAGAGCTGTCGCGCTACTCTATTTATTTATTCTATGCAGTGTAACACCAACAAATTGCAGAAAAAGAAAGAGGAACCCATCGTTATGGAAACAAAATTTAAGAAAGAGTCTTCGTGAGCAGGGTCTTCCTTATAATGGAAAAAATGTCATAAAAAGACCTGCTAGAGCGCCTTTTTTCAACTTCATTAATGTCGTTTTGTCGTATGTACAAGACTATTCCATTCAAACATTTGATAAATTTTTGTCGCATGTTTAAAAATTTTGTCGTATGTGTTTGGGAAACTAGCAGACTTGGTAAAATAGTCACATACGACAAGAGCATTCTGAGCAAAATTGGCTCTAAATTGTTCCTTAACAACTATTTCGATTTTATTTTAACGTTATTGAACTAAAAACTTTTTTTTACATAAGTCATACAATTTTCAAGAATATCTGGGTTTTTGAGAAAAAAAATTCTGAACTTTGAAGTCGTTTTCCCAAAAGTAGCCAAATGTAACATACGACAAACATTTATCCAAGCGACGTAATATAACAAAACTTGCACAATACCTACTAAATAACAAAATATCTATAGGTACATAGGTAATGCATAAGGTGATGCCCAACTATTTGTTACAGCAACATAGCTTAATTATAACGGGAAATCCATAAGCAGCGTCTGATAACGCTAGATTGTGTAAAAGTAATTAAAAGCAGTTAATTTAATCCAAGAGAACAAATTCATGCATTTTTTCAGTCTTATTTTAAATCTTTTGAATACCGGTTGGCGGGATTAAACGGAATTACCGGGATTTTAAAAAGCGGTATTATAGCAGGTCGGGATATTCACTAAACGGGATTTCAAAAATAGGGATTTAATAAAAGCGGTATTTTAGAAGACGGGATTTTAAAACTTTTTTTTCGGGATTCTTGAAAAACGGGATTTTAAAAAGCGGGATTCCGATACGCTCCCAACATAAACGTAACGTGTCACAAGCTTCCGTTTGGAGTCACGTTACGTATGAAACGTGAGGTCGAAGCGTCATTGTGATAGCAAGCATTGAACTCCTATAGCTGAACTCGGAAGTCGTAAACGTCAGGCGAAGCCGAAGCTTAAGCGCCTTTGTGATTCGGCCTTAATGGAATTTACAAAAAATTGACGTTCCGATGTTAAATGTGCGATAATCAACTGATGAGATCTGTTTGAAGACCCGGTTCTTACTCTTTCAAAACAATATTGTGGTTGGCGTGTGAGAAGTACACTGTTGGACAGAGAATTAGCACATATACCTTGTTTTAGTAAAAAAGATTGTTGTACAAGTTGACAAAAGAATTTCTTAAAAAGTTTCCACACTATAACAATTTATGCTGCATCATCTTATGATCTTTGGAAATTTTCAGTTATTTACACATGTTTGCGTATTGATTCCAGAAGATTAGATCGCCATTGCTAAATTTCATGTGGCCAATAAATTAGCACATATTGTTAAAATTGTGTGTAAAGTGTTAAAAAGCAGTAGTTTTGTTCAGATTTTAATAAAAAAAAAAAATCTAAAATTCAAAGTAAGTTTTTCTAGAGATTTGTATTTTTAATACTATTTGATAAGATGGGCCGACAACAGTCTTGTACACCTGATCTCAGAAAAATTATTATAACGATGAAAAGTAACGGAAAAACAATTCACGAAATCGCAAATCTAGTGGGACGGTCAAGAAAATTAGTCTACAACGCCATTAAATATTTTGAAACCCATGATACGACTAATGCCATCCAACAATACCCGCCACCAAAAAAGACAAGTTCTGCTGATGACCGAATAATCGCTTCTTATGCAAAAAAACATCCATTTATGACGTCAGCTGAAACTCGGGATGAAGTGTTTAAAGACCATGGCATATCAGTAAGCAGCAGAACTATCCGAAGAAGACTAAATGACAAGGATTTGATTGGTTGCGTAGCTCAGCACAAACCCCTGCTTTCAAAAAAAAAAAATTTCAGCTAGAGTAAAGTTCACCAGAGAATACGGAAAAAAATTTCTACTCTTTTGGAAAAATGTTCTTTGGAGCGATGAGTCAAAATTTAACCGTTTGGGCTCCGACGGAAAGCGTCATGTTTGGCGTCCACCAAAGCAGGAGCTTAATCCACGCTACACAATAAAAACTGTGAAGCACGGTGGTGGGTGTATCATGGTGTGGGCTGCGTTTTCATGGCACGGTGTAGGCCAATTGTTAAAATAGAGCAGCGAATGGACCAGCATCAGTATAAGGGCATCTTAGAAAACCATATGGAGCCCTATGCTGACGATAATTTGCCATTATCGTGGACATTTATGCATGACAACGATCCTAAGCACACTTCGCGGCTAGTGGAGCAGTGGATTAGTGATTACAAAATCAATCTTTTACCTTGGCCTGCTCAGAGCCCTGACCTGAATCCCATAGACAATCTATGGAACGATGAAGAATATCAGGTTGGATTGAGAAAACCAAAAAGTCCAGAAGGACTTTGGGAAGCTATAAAAGAAGGCTGGAACAGCATCCCTATTCATAGGTGCCAACGCCTAGTAGTATACCTCGGAGGTTACAAGCTGTAGTGAGGCAGAAAGGTTACTTACTTAAGGTGGCGCTACAGTCCGGGGTGGACTTGGGCCTCAACCAACAAACCTCTCCAGCCAGCTCGGTCCCTAGCTCGCTGTCTCCAGTTTCGCACGCCGAGTTGGTTGAGGTCGTGTTCAACTTGCGCGCGCCACCTGAGCCTTGGTCTTCCTCTACTGCGTCTTCCCTCTGGGGTGGATTCGAAGACTTTACGGGCCGGAGTATTGGTGTCCATCCTCTCCACGTGACCGAGCCATCTGAGTCTTTGGACCTTCACTCTTTTAGCTAAGTCAGTGTCGCTGTACAGCCCGTACAGTTCGTCGTTAAATCTTCTCCTCCATTCACCGTTTATGCAGACAGGACCATAGATCTTACGTAGAATCTTTCTCTCGAAACGGCCAAGTGCGCTCTCATCCGTTTTTGACAAGGTCCATGCTTCTGCACCATATAGCAGGACGGGGATGATGAGGGTCTTATAGAGCGTCACCTTAGTTTTTCGGGAGAGGGCTTTACTACTCAATTGCTTTCTTAGCCCGAAGAAACAGCGATTAGCAAGAGTTATTCTTCGTCTGATCTCGGCGCTGATGTCGTTGTCCGTGTTGATAGCGGAGCCAAGGTATACAAAGTCCCTAACTACCTCGAAATTATATGCGTCTATCGTGACGTTTTGTCCAAGACGTCGGTGTTGGGTGTCCTTTCTAGATGACAGCATATACTTTGTTTTGCCCTCATTGCCCGCTAAACCCATTTTTTCAGCCTCTGTCTGTATACTCGCAAAAGCACTGTTGACATCACGCTGTGTTCTCCCAATGATATCAATGTCATCAGCGTACGCGAGTAGTTGCACAGACTTCTGGAAGATAGTGCCTCTAGTGTTGACGTGTGAGTTCTGCACTATTCGTTCCAATATGATGTTGAAGAAATCGCATGACAGTGCATCACCTTGTCTAAAGCCTTTTTTGACATCGAAGGCGTCGGTGAGGTCGTTACCGACTTTGATGGAGCAGCGCGAGTTCTCCATTGTCATCCTGCTCAGGCGAATGAGTTTTGTAGGGATGCCAAAACTGGACATGGCTTTATACAGTTCTTCTCTATAGATGCTGTCATACGCGGCCTTGAAATCGATAAACAGATGGTAGGTGTCGATTTGGAGTTCTTGAGTTTTTTCCAGGATCTGTCGTAATGTGAAAATTTGATCGATGGTGGACTTTCCTGGTCTAAAGCCACACTGATATGGACCTATCAGATTGTTGACAAACGGCTTCAGACGTTCACATAGTACTGCAGAAAAGATCTTATAGGCGATGTTTAGGAGGCTGATGCCTCTGTAGTTGGTGCAGTTTAGAGGGTCTCCTTTCTTCAGGATCGGGCAAACAATACTGAGGTTCCATTCATCGGGCATGCTTTCTTCCGACCATATTCTGCAGAAGGTTACCCAACAAAATATTGATGAATTAATAAGATAGATATTCTATCATACCGTCACAATCCAAAGACATAACGAACGATTGAGTTGAAAGCTACATTGAGTTTTGGTCTGCTCATGAAGCTGCAGTTACAATAGATTTCGCAACCATAGACGAGGATAGGTATTACCAGGAGGGTCATTCCGTATCTCGATATCGTCGAAACGATATCGTTTCGACGATCGACTCGCTTCACGTAACTCTGAAAATCTCTATCGTCCAGACGATATCGTTTTTTCAGATCGACATTTGCTTTCCGTAACTCGATTATCGTCAAAACGATATCGTCAAAACTATGGAATTTGAACGATAGCTAATTAGGTATCGTCTAGAACAAAAATGTTAAGGGAATTAATTTTTTGATTCAGAACACGGTTTAAATTTATGAAACATTTTATGTTATATCATTTATTTTATTAAAACAAAATGTTCTCGACTTTTAACAGACTTTTAAGTTTAGATTTTTGTCATGAAATGGACTTTATGAATTTTCTTTGGAGTGAAAAAGAGAAAAATGCAAATAGGAATAACTTATTTCAACTGTTGGTAATGAAATTACATATATTTTTTGTGTTTAAAAAAAATCTCCGAGGTAAACAAAAATTAAATGTGTAAAACACCTACTTCAAATTGTCATCTTTGATGGTAGTATTTTTATTAACGAGTACTGCAATCAGATGAAAAGAGAGAAGCGACATCTACATTATAAAGTTCTCTCTATATCTTTCTTGCAAATTCTTCATAGGGATGAAGTACACAAACACAAAACTTGAAGTGATAGTAATACACGTGCACTACGATGACATTTTGTATACAGTTTGAGAGTCTTTGTAGCTCTCAAAATGTAGAGGCAAAAAAAACGATGTACGAGACAATGACGATCAACTTACGTGAAGCAAAATTTGAGACGATATCGTCGACGACAATCGTTTGGACGATAGTCGTTTTCAAAGTTACGGAATGACCCTCCAGGGTTTTTTGCGAGAAGCAAACGCGTTTTTGGTGGGGTGAATGATTGTGTTACCCATAATGTACGGAGTACTCCATAGTCCTTACCAACTAGTCCATTGATATGATCATCCCAAGTCAAAAAACGATTAAAAGTCACACCAAGATTCTTCGCTGTAACCACATATTCCATTGGAGCATTCCTCAAAACAATCGGTGGAAAATAAGAAAGGTCAAGAGATTTTCTATAAATGACAACACATTTGGATTTTTTTGGGTTAAAAGTTAGTCCGTTTGACAAAGACCAATTTGTAACTCTCTTAAGGTATTCATTGACGCAGAACGCTCCATGTTCGATTAAGCCAAGTGGACAGCTGAAATACAGCTGAACGTCATCAGCTACAATTTACTTAAGAAGATGGAAGTTCATTTACATAAGCAGAAAACAAAAGAGGACCCAGTATAGAACCTTGTGGTACACCAGTAACATTCGGTAAAAAGTTTGAGAGGGAGTCACCAACTTGCACTGCATGCTTTCTATCGGTTAAATAAGAGAAAATTAATTTTGTTGCACTTGACGAAAAATTAAAATTTAGCATAAGCTTTCTACATAGATTGACATGATTAAAAGAATCGAAGGCCTTCGAAAAATCCAACAAAACTAGAAACTTTAAACATAAATTTAAATAAATAACACACATTAACTTGAGTTTTCAAATAATTTTTATTTTGGATGCATTTCGAGCAGCTTTCCGTAATGTATAAGAGTTTTCGTTAATCGTTTCAAAAAATTTTCTTTTTAAATAAAACTAGAAACGTAACTTCGTCTTTATCCAATGCTTTTCTTCCGATAGCCAGATTGATAAGGACTGAGCAGAGAGTTAGTAGATAAAAAACTATTTATTTGCTTCTAAACGATCCTTTCAAAAACTTTTGATAAAAATGGCAATACAGAAATAGGTCTAAATTCATCTCTTTTACCGTTTTTTGGAAGTGGAATGATTTTAGCAACTTTCCATAACTCTAAGTATAGCCCGGACTTCAAAATAGTATTGAAGGCATGAGTGATATATGGTAATATAAGTGGCAATATCATACACAGAAAAGAAGGATGTATATCATCGAGCCCAACAGCTTTTGACTTAATAGAAAGAACACTTTCGACTACATCGGCACTATCTACTGCGGAAAAATAAAAACCAGGCTCATTGCGATCGCGTTGATCAGTCAAACTAACTGAGGGGCAAGGCAGGGGGACCTGTGACGGTAGAGAAGAAATTAATTGTTCGTTAAGTTTGTTGCCATCAATGTCCTCTACTACTCCTAATTTTGTCTTACCAATACCTATTTTGCGTAAGTTTTTCCAGAGCTGGCTACCATTTGAGCTTGTGCTTAACTGTTTAGAAAAATGTTGGTATTTGGCCTCGCGTATTTTAGTAACTACTCGGTTACGCAGTGAACAAAATACACGACGCAGCTCAGTTAGTCAATACCTTTACCAATTCGCGTAGGCGTCATCTCGTTGTTTCATCAAATCTCTAATGGCACGAGAAAACCATGGATTATTGTTTTGTTGAACAGTTTTTGTTTTTAAGGGGACATGGGTATTGAACAGTTCAGAGATATGATGTGTTAAAAATTCAATCTGCTCATTTGAAGAAGGCATGTAATATATATAGAATCCCAATTTGTTTCTTGAGTTTGGGTGTCAAGTTCTTGCACATTTATATTATGGAAATCTCGATAATTGATTTTCTCATCTGTGTAAACAAGGCTAAAATTGAGTAGGTATTATAAAAATCAAATCATGCTTTGAAAAAGCAGGAGCCGAAAGTTGATCATACAATGCTACATTGTTTTTATCACTCACAAACATAAGATACAATAACGAGGAATCCCTTCCAAAAAAGTTGTATGTCCTTAATTCCTTCTTAATTAAGACAAATCTTCATACGAAGAAGTTGCTTACGTTTTTATAATAATTGTCATCGAGCCATTAAACTATCGAATTTTATACTTGTTATCAAGCCTGGCAACTCCGTAGGGAAATTCTAATAATTACCTAGTTCAGCCATTTTTTGTTCCCTTTTTACAAGTTTCCACCATTTTTTTCCATAACATCAAAAAGAACATTCTACAAGAGCAGTCGCAATTAATTGGCACGTGGCAAAGAATTATTAACAAAACTTAAATTTGTAAAGTTGAACCGCTCAGTTTGGTTTTTTTACCTTTAAAATAAAATCAATAGTAACTACAATAGTAATCGTTGTTAGAGATCTTTATTTTGGCATTAATTTACAGCGGAACAACATCATTTTATTTTAAAGATTCTTTTCTATTCCAAGATTATTTTTGAGTCAGAATGCCAGACACGGAAAATAGCTGCGTTGCCAAGGATTGTCGCTTACCTGACGACGACGAGATGGTTTCGTGTGAGACATGCAAGCGCTGGTGGCACTACAAGTGTGGAAGTTTTAATCCATCCCTGTATGATACAGAAACTCCCTGGTATTGCAATTCGGAGGATTGCAAGGAGTTTGCACAAGTGGTGAAGAGTGTTGAGGGAGACCCCGATCACGAGAAGGTAGATAAAGAGAGTGATGCTGGACTTTTATCTTCCGTCGATGCTCTAATTGAGGCGGCCAGGTCAGCGCAGTCGACTGTAGTGGAGCGTGAAAGAGAGATTGCTGGTTTGAAAGAGGAGATGGAAAGTTTGAGGTTACAACTAGTTGGAAAGACACGTGGTCCTCCAGAGGTTAAAGGTTTAAGGAAGCTTCCCATCGACAGGTTAGAAGCAATCCGAGAGATTGACGATAGGCGCAAACAGATGTTGGTAGGTTCTTCTGGGGCTCACTCCACTCCTCTGTCAGGAAAGCCCGAAAACCAACAGACAGCAAGCCATCATTAAGGCTCACATGACAGTTCATGTCAATCGGTAGATATGGCGAATTTACTTACGATCTTAAATCGTAGTCAGGTCCAAGACTTACCTTCGTTCTCAGGCCATGATAAAAAAGAGTGGCCGTATTTTGAATCTGTATTTCGCTCCACCACCGAAGAAGGCAGATATAGCAACAGGGAGAATGTTGCGCGGCTGAGGAAGGCACTCACAGGGGAAGCTTTTCATCTTGTAAGCGATCGTTTGAGGTATTCGTCCGATGCCGAGGGAATTATGGACTCGTTGCGTGCGATTTTTGGTAGGTCGGATGTTTTAGTCCACAGTCTTTCTTCAAATTTGCTACGGCTGCCATCCCTGTGTTCAGGCAGTGATCCGAAACTACGTCAATGGGCAGTGTCAGTCAATGGATTTGTCGCCGATATAAAGTCAATGAATTTAAAGAACGAATTAGACAACAGTTATATTTTGACTGACCTGTCTTGCAAATTGTCACCAGGGCTTTACCATGATTGGCAGAAGCTTCGGACAAGGAGGCCTAATTCTAATTTAGAGGATTTCGCAAATTTCCTCACTGAGAAGCTGTATGACTTGCCGCCAGAATTAGTGAAGACATCGAAATCATCGTCAAGTGAGAAAGGAAGCAGCTCAGTTTCTTCACGAAGAGTGTTGACGCATCACCCTGTTCCCCCTAGTGTTTCTTCGTGTGTGAAGTGTAGAAAGGGTGATCATGCATTGGTTGACTGTCCGGTATTCCGAGGTTTGAGGGTGGATGAGAGACGTGGCTTCGCTGAAGATAAGAAGATTTGTTTCAAGTGTTTGAACCCAGCTCCCCATAGATGGAGGAACTGTTCGCCTAAGAGGTTATGTGGAGTAGGGGGGTGTTCGAAAGGACATCATATCCTACTGCATCCATCAGATTCGGTGGCAGGATTGAATACATCTGCGCAGACTTTCGTTCCAACTCCGCAGATTCATTCACCACATTTAGGTGCCAAAGTTCCAGTTTTGTTCAAGGTTGTGCCGATCCGTTTGTATGGAAATAATAACAAGTTCTTGGATACGTTCGCTTTCTTAGATGACGGCTCCTCGATTACAATGCTTGAACGAGACGTTTTTGATTTTCTGGAATTGAGAGGTGAGCCAGAGCAACTTACTCTTCAGTGGACCAAGGGTGTATCCAGAAACGAGGAGTCGATGCGTTCTAGTGTTTGTGTTTCTGCCGTGAATAAACGCAAACGGCACATACTGAAGGACATATATTCAGTCAAAGACCTGGAGTTGCCGTGTCAGAGCGTTGATGTTGCTGCGTTACAACAGAGGTTCCCCTATCTTCAGGGCTTGCCACTGACAGATCTGAAGAATGCGAAGCCCAAGTTGTTGCTGGGTCTTGATCAAGCTAAGCTTCTAGTGGGTCGTTGTCAGCGATCTGGTAAGGAAGACGAACGAACCCCACGCTGTTAAGACGCTTCTGGGGTGGACAGTTTTCGGAAAGAATAATCTGGAAGGCAAGGTGGCTTGCGTTAAGCCCCCAGGTAGAGTTTCGATCTCATACTTTCGTGGCATTGCGAAGCATGATGAAGAATTACACGATTTGGTCAAGAAACATTTCTCAACCGAGGAATTTGGGGTTCGTCCACCTAATGGAAATTTTGTTAGCCAGGCAGACAGCCGAGCCTTGGAAGTCATGGAGCGAAGTCTACGGCGTGTTGACGATCACTATGAAATCGGCCTACTTTGGGAATCAGATGACGTGAGGCTC
Source organism: Sphaerophoria taeniata (assembly GCA_943590905.1). Taxonomy (NCBI): domain Eukaryota; kingdom Metazoa; phylum Arthropoda; class Insecta; order Diptera; family Syrphidae; genus Sphaerophoria; species Sphaerophoria taeniata. The sequence continues at coordinate 76,312,987 of OX016542.1, read as the reverse complement.
CCGGACAGCTACCCGATGGCAGAGAAACGCCTTATTACATTAGAGAAGTCATTGGCTAAGAAACCTGACCTGCTACAATGGAAGAATCAACACATGCGCGAACTGGTCGAGAAGGGGTACGCTAGGATAGCTTCAGAGGACGAACTGAATCGAGAATGGCCAAGAGTCTGGTATGCACCAACATTTATTGTTCTTAACAAAAACAAATTTCCACCTAGGCCCAGAGATGTTGCTGATGTAGCTGCGAAGGTGCATGGGGTTTCTTTGAACTCCTACCTTTTGAAGGGCCCAGATAATCTTGTGCCTCTCCACGCTGGACTTTTTAAGTTCAGAGAACGTAAGGTAGGAGTGAACGCTGACGTTCGTGAGATGTTTCACCGGATCCGGATTATTGAAGAAGACCAGCAGTGCCAGAGAGTTCTTTGGAGGGATGGAGATGTCGCTCGTAAGCCGTCGGTGTACATCATGCAGGTAATGATGTTTGGTCCATGTTGTTCACCCGCTTCCGCTCAATTTGTTAAGAATCACCATGCTAACCTTTTTCGAGAACAGTGTCCAGAAGCGGTCGATGGTTTGGTAAATCGTACATATGTCGACGACTACTTTAACAGCCACAATTCAGTAGAAGAGGCAGTTGCTGTCAGTATAGATGCCATTCGAATATGTAAGTCCATGAATTTTGAGCTAGTGGGGTTTCAGTCGAACAGTCGGGCACTTCTTGATCAAATTCCGGAGACGAACATCAAGCCTGGTCTCGTGAGTATAGATCCTAATGAATCGGAGTGTTATGTCACTAAGGTTCTTGGAATGTTTTGGCAACCATCCTCGGATCATTTCATGTATAAACTCAACGAAGACGAATGCCTGAAGAAGATGTACGACGGAAGCGGTGGAATTACGAAACGAGAGATTCTAAGAACCATCATGAGAATTTTTGATCCCCTTGGACTGGTGTCATGTTTGGTCATTCGTGGACGAGCTATATTACAAGAGATCTGGAGAGAGGGCTTCGGCTGGGATGAGCCTATATCCGGAGCTTTGAGATCCCAGTGGATAATGTTTATAAGATCTTTGAAGCAGATAGAGGAGATAAGGATTCCTCGAGTGTACACTTCCTTTTCGCCAGAGAGTTCAAGAATTTCATTGGTTGTTTTCGTGGATGCCTCCGAGAAGGCATTTGCAGCAGCAGCATATTGGCGTTTCGAAAGAGACGGTTCAGTGGAAGTTGCGATGGCGATGGCTAATTCAAGAGTAGCTCCAGTTAAGAAGTTATCAGTTCCTCGGTTGGAGTTGCAGGCAGCTGTTCTTGGGACGCGGTTGGCAAAGACAGTGAAGACATCACATTCGATACGTGCTGATGAGGTAATTTATTTGTCGGATTCCAAGACGGTGCTTGCGTGGATCCACTCTTCAACGTTTAAGTTTCCAACATTCGTTGCTGTTCGTGTTGGGGAGATTTTAGAAACGACAAGCTCACAGCAGTGGTGGTTTACTGGCACTGCAGACAACGTAGCTGACGATGGGACCCGATGGCAGGAACCGACTGAGATCATTAGAAGCAAGAGATGGTTTGAAGGACCCGAGTTTATGAGTCGACCTTTCAACGAGTGGCCAATTTCGTCAGGTGAAGCTGTCGCTAACAAGGTAAGCGAACTTGATTCAAGTCCTAATTTTTCAGTAAATATTCATCAACGTAAGATATCATACGGAATTTATGACGAGTTAAAGCCAAGGTTCCGTGCGAGATGGTCCTCTGGAGTCAGAGTCATGGCCCTACTGCTTCGATTTAAAGACATTTTAAGCAAGAAAGCTACCGAAAGAGAACCTTTCGTTACCCCTTCAGAGATTGTTCGAGCTGAGAACTGGATTTTCAGAAAGATTCAAGCTGAGGCTTTTCCAGATGAGGTAAGATGCCTACGATCGAAAGAGAAATTAAGTCCTTCAAGCTCGATTTTAAGTTTGTCGCCAGTCATGGACCAGGAAGGTACTTTAAGGTTAAGTTCGAGAGTACAGAAGGCAGACGTTTCTTACGCAGCACGCAATCCAGCAATATTGCCTAAATCGCATCCGTTGGTTACTCTTCTGGTGGAGCATCATCATCAAGCAAATAATCACATGGGCAGCGCTACAACAATTTCTGATATTAGAGAAAAGGCTTGGATCATTTCTATCCGCGTTGCGGTAGAACGCGTTAAATCAAGGTGTTTCATGTGCAAGAGACTCAAGGTTAAGCCTGTGATGCCGGTCATGGGCCAACTGCCGGAAGGACGCCTAGCCTTTAACATGAGGCCTTTTACGCACGTAGGAGTGGATTGCTTCGGGCCTTTGTATGTGAAAGTTGGAAGAGGAACGGCGAAGCGATATGGAATGATTTTTACTTGCCTGACATTTCGAGCCGTGCAAATTGAATTGCTCAGTGATCTCAGTATGGACCAATGCATTATGGCAGTGCGCCGATTTATCATCAACCGGGTTGTCACCAAATACATTTACAGCGACAACGGCCTCAATTTCGTCGGAACAAAAAACTGCTTAGAGAAGGATACGAAGGAGATGCAAGAGGCTCTTGGTGAGTACTATGCGAAGTACGAAGGCATCGTCTGGCGGTTCATACCGGCATATTCCCCTTGGATGGGTGGAAGCTGGGAACGGTTAATCAGATCCATAAAGTCAAGCATTGAATTCATTTTAAGAGGTGTAACACCCCGAGAAGACGTTCTTCTAAATGCGCTGATGGAAGCCCAGGGACAGATTAACAGGAGGCCGCTGACTCATATACCAGTGGATCCAGAGGATCCCAAACCTCTTACACCGAACTCGATTTTATTCGGCGAAGGCGATCAAGACATGACGGCACCCGGAGTTTTTTCGGACAACGATCAGTGGAGTAGGCTGTATAGTCGAAGAGCTCAGCACTTAATGAAGGAATTAATGAAGCGGTGGTATGCCGAATACCTGCCGGAGCTAACCAGACGATCCAAGTGGTACAAGGACACGAAGCCTGTGGAGGTCGGGAGTGTTGTTTTAGTGTTGGAGCCAGGTGAAGTTCGAGCAGCATGGAGACTTGGAAGAGTTACAGCTGTCTATCCAGGTCAAGACGGAGTCGTTCGAATTGCCGATGTGCGCTTAGCAAATGGAGTTTTGATGTCAAGAAGATCAGTGGGCAGGCTCGCTGTTTTGGATTTGGAGTCTTCAGTTGATCCTCAGACGGGCCCCGGGATGTCATCGAGCCATTAAACTATCGAATTTTATACTTGTTATCAAGCCTGGCAACTCCGTAGGGAAATTCTAATAATTACTTAGTTCAGCCATTTTTTGTTCCCTTTTTACAAGTTTCCATTTTTTTCCATAACATCAAAAAGAACATTCTACAAGAGCAGTCGCAATTAATTGGCACGTGGCAAAGAATTATTAACAAAACTTAAATTTGTAAAGTTGAACCGCTCAGTTTGGTTTTTTTACCTTTAAAATAAAATCAATAGTAACTACAATAGTAATCGTTGTTAGAGATCTTTATTTTGGCATTAATTTACAGCGGAACAACAATAATTGTATTCATAACAGAGTTTTTGTTTAATGTCATAACTTCAAACTTAAATTTCCCCAGAACAAGGCAACAATCCTTGCCGAAACGTCGGGACAAGTTAAAGAATTTGTTTTCTTTACTAAAAATAAAGTGACCAAATAGCCGACAGAACACTAAATTTTCCACCCTCATTACAGAGTTTAATACCAATTTTAATTTACAAACAATTTAGCTTATGCAACCTATCGATCGGCCAAAGCCCTGTCTTTGATACACAAAGAATAAAACGAGTCTAGTAAAAATCAGACTCCTGTTCACAACAAAGGTTGTGGATTAAACGTTCGAGCAGTTGCCCATGTTCGTTTACTTTCCAGAAGCGAAGAGTAAGCGAAATAAACAATCGAGTCGAAACTCCTGTCAGCGAGCAGCAAAACTCCACTGAATAAACGTTCGGCGTTCGGCCAAAGCCCTGTCTTTGGTACACTCAGAAGGAGTGGATCAAAGAATAAACTGAGTAAATAAACGGTTGAGCAACAATAATTAATCTTGTTTGCATATTTTCCAGAAGGGAAAATACACAAAATAAACGGTCGGCAGAATATCGGATCGGAGAGAAGCCCGGGTCGGTCGTTCCATCTACCGAAGCGGAGTAAGAACTTGTTTTTGTTGACGACAACACTTCTCCTTATATATTTTCCTGTCGACGTTGGGTGTGAATCGTATCACACCCAAGTCATTATCATGTGTTGTCGTCTGTCGCATGTCGCTTCGGTAATTTCGTGTTGTTGCTTCGGTTGTTGCTTTTTCTTCTCTTTTCTTGTGTTCGGTTTCGGTGTTTACGTGTTGTTGTTTTTCGATATTATGTTCGGTGTTGTTGCTTCGGTGTTCTCTTTGTTTTGTTTTTCTTTTTTTTTCAGGGGCGGATCTTCGTAGGTTATTCTCCCATGGGGCGCTTGTCCTTTTTATACTTTTTCGGGTTTTCTGGTGGGACCCACCTGAATTTTGTCGAACAAAATAGCTTCGTTACAAGCTTTGTGCGTTAATATGACAAACCCGAAGCCCACATTTTTGCCGACTAAGGATTCTCACCATCGAACGTAATTCCCTATTGTTGGACATAACTAACCACAACAAGACAAACAAAAAAAGGGAGTAAATAAATAAAAAACTTTGTTTTTTCCGATTTCTAGTTAATAAGTTTGTTTTTAATACAAGTACAAGACGTGCGTCGCATGCCCGAATCCACACAGACGACAATAATCTTTTTTTTCGTTGGTTAAGTAAAAATTAAATCTAAATATAATCAACATAAATCTTAAATACTTAAATATCCAAAATTTTATTGAACTCGATTATCTTCTGACACACTAATTTATCATTTTCGGCCAGTTCCTCTTCCAGTTGTGCCCGCAAATGTTGCAAATTCGGCATAATCTTGCAATCGTGTATATTCAAGAGACTATGAAATATTGTATCCCACAAAGTTTTGTTTAGATAACGAGGAACATGAGTTCGATGTGTCCATCCCGTTGGTTTCTTATTGAGTTCCATATATTTTCCAAACAGCAGTACATGTATCACGCCAGCTAATCCGAACAAATCCAATTGATATGTCCATGGACGTTTCTCGCACATTTCAACGCACTTGAAGCTCTCCGTTTCGTGAGTGTACAAGAATGTTTGACCTTTGGGGAATAAACTCATGTCGATGGAGTTACCAAAATCTATGAGCTGAATTGCTGGTTGTTTTCTCCCAAAAACCAATCTGGTATTGCAAAAGAAAGTAATTTGATTTTATTTAACATTTAGACTGATTCCAACTGATCTTTGAGGAAAAGTTTTGAGACAAGAAGCAAAGTTTATATAGGAGCTCAGCTAGTCAGGTACTTTTTAAAATGCCCAACTGTAATTGCTGAAGTGAACTTAAAGGCTGAACTATAATGCAATTTGGCTCACGCTTAGAAACACGTTGTCCGTATCCGTGTTTTTTTTTACGTACACGGCAACAATTGTGCACACTAACACTATTCTATTCCAACATCGCCCTCCATGGGGTAAGCCTTGACGTGGCGGAGCGGCTTACGGTAACTACAACTAAGAATCTTAGAGCTATGCGATCGCGAAACTTATTTTCGCAGAAGGGCCTCCCATGGTCGACAGGTCAAAGCGGAGTAGGCTGTTACTACTAATTACCCCACAACGAAGGAGTGTTCCCACCAAGGCACTCCCAACGAGGAACGGCAGCGGATGAATTTCTTTTTTTAGAATCAACGGTTCCAGTTAGGCCGAACTACTTGGTGAACACCTTTACGGGCTAGTTCGATTTATTTGAAGCCCAGGCCATAAAGGAACGGTTTTTCCGGCTCTTGTACTTGGAGTCACATCAAGTGCCTGGTACTCCATGTTGGGGTTTGTACGTCGGTGTGACTTCCCGACTACGTTGAAAAGCACTTAGTTGTAAAGCAACAACAGGCCTCGGAAACGGACGAATACACTGATGACGACCCAAGAAAATGTATTAAGGACAACAAATTTCGGATATGCACGTGGAATGTTAGGTCCCTTAATAGACTGCGTGCTGCCGAACAACTAGCGGAGACCCTCAACTGCTACAAAGCAGACATTACCGCTATCCAGGAAATGCGATTGGATGGACCGGGCAAAAGGAGGATGAAAAACTGCGACATCTACTATGGTGATTGTTACCGGGAGCAACAACAGCGACTCTTTGGATGCGGATTCGTCGTGGGGAGCAGACTCAAGCAAAAAGTCTTGAGCTTGAAATGTGTAAGAATCAAGGCCAAATTCGGCAACATTAGCCTAAAATGCGCGCACAGAAGAGAAAAAGGACAACAGCAAAGACGAATTCTACGAGCTCCTCGACAAAACATATGAGCAATGTCCTAGCTATGACATGAAAATTGTCCTCGGCGATTTTAATGGAAAGCTGGGAAAAGAGGACATCTTTGGCGGAACAGTCGGAAAGCACAGGCTGCACGACACCACTTCCGATAACGGATTCAGGCTGATCGATTTTGCTGCCGGGCGAAATGTTTTGGTAGCAAGCACCTGGTTCCCACATCTCAACATCCATAAAGGTACATGGAGATCTCCTGTTCAATCAACCATCAACCAGATTGACCACATTGCGATCGACGGAAGGCACTTGTCCAGCATTCTAGATGTTCGAACTTTCCGAGGAGCCAACATCGACTCGGACCACTACCTCGTCGTAGCCAAGGTAGTGATACGAATATCCCGACAACGGCCAAAACAAGGAAATGCTGCAAGAAAATTCGACGTCGGACGGCTACAATCGCAAGAGTTTGCCAGATCCTTCTCTGTGTACAGTAACCTCTTAAGGAGTCCTATGCCGCCAACATCAAGTATCGAAGACCAGTTAGAAATTCAGCCTCTAATGTGCTGGGTTTCACACAGCCACCAAAACGAAACCCCTGGTTTGACGAAGAATGCAGACGGGCCCATGCAGCCAAGCAGGAGGCATACAAAGCGGCGCTGCATAGAAAGACAAGAGCTGCTCGTAAGCTCTACAGCAAAAGAGGAATGAAGAACGCCGGCTTCTCAGGAGAAAAAAGAGAGAGCATGAGATAGCGCCAGATCGAAGATGTTGAGAGAGCCAACAGCAAGAATGAAGTTCGAAGGTTTTATCGGAAGGTAAAACAGCTGGCTCAAGGTAAGGTCATCAAGCAAGAACCGTTGCCTGCAGAGATAAACAAGAGAACATCATAGTAGAATTGCAGTCAATGCTGGGGATTTGGAAAGACCACTTCTGTAGACTGTATAACAGCGACGACGAAAAAAAAAACCCGCCGTCAGACAGGAGCCTTTTATCGTACAGCCAACAATTCCGTGAACCCGACCTAGAAAAAGTGAAAACGGCAATATCACGGCTGAAATCCAACAAAGCCGCTGGAGCAGATGGTCTAGCTGCCGAGCTGTTCAAAGCAGCAAGGAGCATGTGCATGTACCAAATCATCTGCAGAATATGGTCGGAAGAGAGCCTGCCCGATGAGTGGAACCTCAGAATTATTTGCCCGATCCTGAAAAAGGGAGATCCTCTAAACTGCGCCAACTACAGAGGAATCATTCTACTTAACATCGCTTACAAGATCCTCTGCCGTAATATGTGAACGTCTGAAGCCTTTCGTCAACAATCTGATTGGTCCTTATCAATGTGGCTTCAGGCCAGGAAAGTCTACCATCGACCAAATTTTCACGTTGCGGCAGATCCTGGAAAAAACCTATGAACTCCAAATCGATACCCACCACCTCTTCATCGATTTTAAGGCCGCGTATAACAGCATCTACAGAGACGAACTGTATAAAGATGTCTAGTTTTGGCATCCCTGCCAAGCTCGTTCGCTTGTGCAAAATGACGATGGAGAACTGTCTCTGCTCCATCAAGGTTGGCAACGAGCTTATGGAATCTTTCGATGTCAAAAAAGGATTCAGACAAGGCGATCGATGCACTGGCTTCAAGGAAGGACACCCAACACCGACGGCTCGGAGAGAACGTTACAATAGACGCATACAACTTCGAGGTAGTAGAGGAGTTTGTCTACCTGGGCTCCGCTATTAACACGGGCAATAACACTAGCGCCGAGATAAGACGAAGAATTACTATTGCTAATCGCTGTTTCTTTGGGCTAAGAAAACAATTGAGTGGAAAAGCCCTCTCTCGAGCAACTAAGGTAAAACTGTACAACACCCTAATCATCCCTGTCCTGCTGTATGGTGCAGAAGCATGGACCTTGACAAAATCGGATGAATGTGCCTTAGGCTGTTTCGAGAGGAAAGTTCTTCGGGTCATCTTTGGCCCCATGTGCATTGAAGAGGAATGGAGAAGAAGATACAACAGCGAACTTTACGGGTTGTACAACGACGTGAACCTAGCCAGAAGGGTCAAGGTCCAGAGACTTAGATGGCTCGGTCATTTAGAGCGCATGGACACCAATGCTCCGGCCCGGACACTATTCCCGAGGGACGCAGAAGGAGAGGAAGACCGCGACTCAGGTTGCGCACACAAGTGGAAGAGGACCTCAATCAACTTGGAGTGCAAAACTGGAGACAGCTAGCTAGGGACCGAGCTGACTGGCGGAGACTGTTGGTTGAGGCCCAAGTCCACACCGGACTGTAGCGCCACCAAGAAGAAGAAGAGCAGAAGAAGTAGGCTTGGTCTTCTCTTCTCCAAATTGTCAAATTCACTCAAGCAATGAGCGAACGTAGCTTAAGTACATTATGTATTCGCTTGTTCACTTAAGTGTGTTTGGGTGAGAAAAATTGCATTATAGTTCAGCCTTTAAGGTTGAGGTAAAAAGTATTTTAGATTGAAACAAAAAAAAAACAAAATTAAAACAAGAACTTACTTTTCTTGAAGCACAAAATTGTCAGCCTTTATGTCGCCATGTATTATGTTCGAGGCATGCAAATGATCCATAATCAGCAAGAGTTGACTCGTCAAATAAATCACAACATATTCATCGACATTTTTTGTTGTTTCTTTCTTGATTTTATTACAAACCGTGATGAGGGATCCATATTCGGCGTATTTTGAGAAGAGAATACTTGCGTTATTTCCAATCAGAGCATGATCGATTTTCATAAAACCGGAAAGCTGAAATGAAGAATTATGTGTTGGTCAAATATCAATTTCCTTTCTGGAACGGTATGCATGGAAAGTATATGTGAGCAGGATATCATTTTCGAACAGGTTTCCCGAGGACTTTGACTTGGTTGGGCGCATCAAAATCCAAAGACACCTACAAAGAGATTTCGGAGAAAAGATTTCTAGGTTGGATTGAGGTGAACTTATTTGATTTGGAAAGACTCCTCTGAAACAGTTCCAACGAACATCATGGATCTCAGCACAAACGGATAAGGGCCCTCAAAATTGTTCTGCACAGACTGAAAAGAACTGCCGGCGAGCACATGCAGCTAAACAAGAGGCATACAAAGCGGCGTTGTAAAGAAGGACTCGAGCCGCTCTCGAGCTCTACGAGCAGAAAAGGAAAGAGGAGCACAAACTTCTCAGAAAGAAAAAAAGGGAGCATGAGAAGCGCGCGATCGAGAAGAAGGGAAGTCACAGCAGCAACGAGTATGAAAGTTTTATAAAAAGGTAAAAAAGAACAACAGGGGTTCTACTCCCTCTAGAGACCATCATGGGAACATCGTAGTGGAACCACAGTCAGTGCTGAGGATATGGAAAGACCACTTTTCCAAGCTGTATAATGGCGATGACGAGCAAAATTCCGCCAGCTATACAGAACCATTCAATTGGGGTGGAGCAGACCCCCAATTATTACACCCAGCCGACATTGACGAAGTGACGATAGCGATATCTAAACATAAGTCGAACAAAGCCGCTGGAGCAGACGGACTAGCCGCCGAACTGTATGCCCGATCCTCAAGAAAGGAGATCACCTGAACTGCACCAACTACAGAGGTACAAGTCTCCTTAACATCGCCTATAAGATCTTGTCTGCCGTGCTGTGTGAACGTTTAAAGCCCTCCGTCAACAACTTGATAGGTCCTTATCAGTGTGGCTTCAGACCCGGAAAGTCCACCATCGATCAAATATTCACCCTACGGCAGATCTTGGAGAAGACCCAGGAACTTTAAATCGATACCTACCACCTTTTCATCGATTTCAAGGCCAGAGTCTACAGAGACCATTTATATAGGGCAATGTCTAGTTTTTGCATCCCAGAAAAACTCTTCCGTCTGTGTTAGATGACGGTGGGAAATTCACGCTGTTCCATAATGGTAAGAAAAAACCTAACGGATGCATTTGATGTCAAAAAAAGTTTGAGAAAAAGTGATGCGCTGTCATGCAATTTCTTCAACATCATTCTTGAAAAGATTGTGCAAAACTCCAACGTCCACACCAGAGGCAAAATCTTTCAAAAGTCCGTCCAGCTGACGACATTGACATAATTGGAAGAACACAGCGTGATGTCAGTGGGGCGTTTGTGAGTCTTGAGACGGAGGGCAGGAAGATGGGTCTAACGGTTAACGAGGGCAAGACTAAGTTAACGCTGACAACAAGAAAGGACAACCAACATGGACGTCTTCGAGGTAGTTAAGGACTTCGTCTACCTGGGATCCGCTATCAACTCAGACAACAACACCAGCGCTGAAATCAAAAGAAGAATCACTCTTGCCAATCGCTGCTTCTTGGGACTTAGAAGGCAATTGAGTAGTAAAGTCCTGTCTTGAGCAACTAAAGTGACTCTATAAAACCCTCATCATCCCGGTCCTAATGTATGGTGCAGAGACATGGACCATGACAACGTCCCATGAAAACGCTTTGAGCTGCTTGAAGAGAAAAATTCTTCGAGTGATTTTTGGTCCTGTGTTCATAAATGGAGAAATAATACTAGATGTGTTTTTATTTCGATTCTAACATTTTGCAGAGTACGAATTCATAAAGGAATCGAAAATCAAATTCGAATAGGATTGGCTTTCGAAAATTAATACAGAGTAAGCCCCCTGGTTTTGGCATCCTTGCCACGTTACAACTTACAAGTACCTAATCGATACCTTTGATGTCAAGAAAGGTTTCAGGCTAGGTGACGCGATTTTTGAGATTTCTCAATATAATTCTTCAAGGTTGTAACTGAACCGAGAGAACACAGTTTGACGTCAGTAACACGTTTGAGGAAATCCATAAGGAATCTCTGAAGATGGGACTAATGTTCTGAGACATGAAAACAGCAGGCCGTGACGATCGTGACTGAGATGATGCACACAACAGGCCACCTTAAGTCAATCTACGACGCCAGAGCTCTGACCTCGGAAAGTCTGTGTAAACAAGTTGAGAACCACTGCAATTCAGATGAAACATACAATCGTAAGGGACCCTAACCAACTTTAAATTTAATATATATGGCACGGAGTTAGCTGACTGGAGACGCTTCTTTGATGAGGATAGTTAAGAGCTCGAATATCAAACGACCAAAAAACACGTGCGGCTCAGAGAAAGAAGTTCAACATCGGTTGCCTTAGCAATTCGGAGAATGCCAGAGACTACGGTGAGCGCCTTAGTGAGCGACTCTCCGCCGTCCTCCCAAATACCACAGACGTCAACACCTTGTGGAACCAATATCGCGAATTAATAAAAACTGTAGCCGAGACCGCCATAGGTTACCAGCCACCCCCGAAAAAGAACCCGTGGTAGATAATGAGTGCGCGATATTGAATATATAGAAGAGCCTCGGGCCAAGAACAACATCCGGCGTTTCTTTAAAAGGTCGAAGCAATTAGCTTCTGGTTTCAGAACCGGGACACAGGCTCTTCGGAACAGTGAAGGAAACCTAGTCACCGAAGCACAGGAAATCGCAGATGTATTCAAGCAGCACTTCCAACTGAATGCGCAAAATGTCGAGCGAACTAATGACGAAAGAGAAAGAAGATCACTCAATGAAGACCAAGTCTCAGCCCCCAGCACAGAAGAGCACAGAAGATCCAAAAGCTAAAAAATAACAAGTCCGCCGGGTCAGCTGGCATACCTGCGAAACTCTTTAAATATGGAGGAGGTGTTTTAATGAACTGCATGCACCAGGTCATCACCAAAGTGTGGGAGCAAGAATGCATGCCCACTGACTGGTCGATCCACATCCACATCCACATCGACCATCTACAAAAAAGGCGATCCGATGTCATGCAAAAACTACCGTGCCATATCCCTGCTTAATGTTGCATACATTATCCAACGTACGTGTGCGCGTCTTAAATCTTTCTGCAACACAATAATCGGCACGTACCAGTGTGGCTTTAGGCCAGGCAGAACAACGATAGACCAAATATTCACACTGAAGCAGATCCTGGAGAAGACCAACGAATTCCAAGTCGAAACCCACCATTTTTTCATCGACTTCAAAGCTGCTTATGATAGCATCCACCGCCAAGAGCTTATGGTGGCGATGTCTGAATTCGGGATCCCCAACAAACTGATCCAGCTGTGCCGCATGACGCTAAACAATACGCAGTGCAGTGTGCAAATGGGTAACAGCTCATTCGAGTTATTCCAAACATGCTCAGGGTTTAGATAAGGAGATGCGCTGTCATGTGACTTCTTCAACATAGTCCTGGAGCAGATAGTGCGCAAGGCAGTTGTGAGCACGGAAAAGACTTTGTTCAAGAAATCCACACAGTTCCTAGGCTATGCGGACGACATATACATACAACATCGGTTGATCCAAGAGAGCTGTGCTTGAGGCCTTCACAGCGATTGAAGAAAAGGCAAAACTCGTTGGTCTTGAAGTGAATGAGGACAAAACCAAGTACATGCTATCAACAAACAAAGCAACATCTGTCCACCGCCTAGGACAAAACGTCACTGTTGGTAGCAGCAATTTCGAGGTAGTTAAGGAGTTCACCTACCTTGGAACAAACATCAATCCCACGAACGACACCTTAGTGAAGATCCGAAGAAGAATTACCCTAACGAACCGCTGCTGCTTCGGTTTGGCCAAACAACTGGGTTCAAAACTCCTCACTTGAAAGACAAAGTGTCTGCTATACTTTTACCAGTCCTACTCTACGGCGCCGAGTGCTGGACGATAAGTAAAAAAGAGGAATTGATACTGGGTACTTTCGAAAGAAAAATTCTTCGTATGCGACGATGGCGAACGGAGAAAAAGGTTCAAACGAGAACTGTACTAGCTGTACCAAAATATGGATGTAGTCCAGAAGGCCAAGAAAAGACGACTACATTGGCTCGGCTACATCGAGCGAATAGACGACAACGCTCCAGCAAAGAAAGTCTTCTCATCCCAGCCCCCAGGTTCGAGACGACAAGGCAGACCGAACCTACGGTACAAGGACCAAGTGACTGCGGATGCGAGAGCGCTTGGTTTCGGCGACTGGAGAGTACATGCGAGGGACCGTTCACGATGGAATGCTGCAGTATCTCAGGCTGAGATCCTTCATGGATTGTGAGCCGGATAAGTAAGTAAGCAGTTAAATATTTTTAAATTTACCATTTCCGTGCTATGCAAGCGACTTTTCAATTCCAAGCAAATGTAATACTCCCACAAATTAGCTGGCTTCTCCTGCTTCAGGGCAAACAATACTCCACTTTGAGGCTCTTTTGCACTGTAAACAAATAAAATAAATAATTTAATAAAAAGAAGAAGAAAAAAGCAAACATACCAATAAACCGTTCCAAAAGTTCCTTCTCCAATGATCTTCAAAACATGGAACACTTTATCATTAACCTGAACTGTCGCGTCTTTCGTCAAAGGTGTAACTTTCCGCACTAGCTTACAAGTAGGCAAATTCTCAACATAACTTATCAAATCGACTTGATTCAAAAAAGCGTCCCTTAACTTTTTACTGAATGGATTCACATCTTTTTCCACACAGAAATTATCAATGACCAATTGTGTATGGTTCAAATCGATCTCTTGATGGACAAAATGATTTGAAACTTGAAATTCATTTTCATCTTTGGGTTCAGGAGTCCACACATGTTTCGCGACAGACGGGGTTTTCGGTGTTTTCGTGTAGTATATACTTTTTCCCAAATCTTCGGTGTCCTCTTCGTCGTCGGATTCTTCTATATGAACGCATTCTTCCTGTTTTTTTGATTGTGTTGTTGGAGGTGGCTGGTTGTTGTTGGAAGAACCATCCGAGGTAACAATTGAATTCGAGGGTGCATTTGCGGCGGTCGATGCGGGGCTACGGAAGCTACAATCATCGATGTAAATCGACGTTTGTTTGATGTAGGATTGATGGGTGTCAAGGCTTGGCAGAAGCGTGGAGTTCTTAATCATGCTCAGATTGACAGCGAATGCTTCGGTGCGGATGTTGTCTTCAAAGAAACATTCGTTGTTTGGATTTTTGTTTGCGCGAGCTTCTCCACGGCTGGAGTCAGAACCAGAACGGGCATTCTCAATTGAACTAAGACTCTTGAGTTGTGGCGATGAGTAGTTGGCCCGTAGTCTTTCTGAATTGGAAAAATCAAACGCCTTTGGTTTGGATTCGGGCTCATTGAGGCCAAGAAGGGATATCTTCTTTGATAGATCAGCGTTATCAGTATCCTCGTAGAACTGAAATCCTTTTGATGGAGGTTCTTTTGGTGCAGTTGATGATTGGTTGAAATTTGGGAGAAAAGAAGTATTTTTCTGTTGTACTGTGCTTGCGCCGCCAGGTTTTATCGGCATTTTAAATAAGTTTTTGGATTGAAAATCTTGCGGTGACAGATTAAGCATGAATGATGACTTTTCTTTATCGTCCCTGGAACTCGGTTTCGTTTCAAAGGAATAATCGCCAATCGCAAAACTCGCCAGTAGACTCTTTTCGCTCTCTTTTGCCTGTTTACCCTGTTGTTGACGAGTCTTTGAGTCCTTGGAACTCGGTTTCGGTTCAAAGGAACAATCGCCAATCGCAAAACTTGCCAGTAGACTCTTTTCGCTTTCTTTTGCCTGTTTACCCTGTTGTTGACGAGTCTTTGAGTCCTTGGAACTCGGTTTCGGTTCAAAGGAACAATCGCCAATCGCAAAACTCGCCAGTAGACTCTTTTCGCTCTCTTTTGCCTGTTTATCCTGTTGTTGACGAGACTTTGACAAATAAGCAACAAAAGAATCCTCTGCAGGTTTTTGGTCGCCAATTGACACACTTGGGAATCCGGATAGGAATGGATCTTTTGTGTTTTGTTGGAATTTTCCGCCAGCGGACAAATTAAAAGAAGGATCATTGACAAAGCCTGGCAAAAACGAGTGTTCCATTGGATTCTTTGTGGCTGGTTTACGTGCTTCCAAATTGATTGACAAATTTGGCAATAACATGGAATCCGGGGTCTTGTTTTTTGCTCTATCACTTTGATCATCTTTGCTTGTGAAGAAGGAAAGAGATGGCATTGTTTTGGTATCCAACGAGACACGTTTTACGACGCGATCGTGGCTATCGTTCAATTTCGACGCACCTGGAATATGGGAGTCTTGAAATTTCATAAAGGCCGAAGTTGAAAAAATTGAATTATTGAGGACAATTGGCGATGGAGGATCTGTTGACGTTGGTGGTCGTTCGAAGAAGCTGATTTCGTCCTGTTTTTTAGTCGCTGAAGCTGGCTTAAGATTATCATTCGACGTCATTGGTTTAGCGCTCAAATTCGAAAAGTCCTTTTCTCCATAGTCGTTGGGAAAATTTCGTATATTTTTAATAAGAATCTTTGGAACTGTCTCGGTTTTGTCTTCAAACACTCTCACTGCTGGCAATGTGGACACAGTGTCTTCGCGTTGTTCCAGGCGAGAAATTTCATTTGGATAAACAGCGTTATTCTGCTGACGAATTGAAATCATCAAATTTTCGCTAGCGTCCAGTTGGACCAAGGATTTGTTCTCATCGACTGTTTCCAAGTTTCGGGCATTTGCCATCAATGGCAATCGCGATTGATGGACTTCAAGTTCAAAGTCTGGCGTGTTGATTGAGAGCTGCTTGGTGTTGCTTCCAGTGGAACCGGTTGCATGCTCAGATGTCTCCATAATGGTGGATAGTTGTTTGCCACGCATAGTGAGCCCGGCATCGTTGTAATCGGGGGATAACACTATAGATCCGGGAGCTGGTGGACAATTTTCTTGGTTGGCAGGTGCTAAAGCAGGAACATCAACAACAGGGTCAGAAATTTCTGAAGTTGGAGGTGTATTTTCCATGTCAGGTAAATTGAATTGAATTTGATGTCGTTCAGAGGGTAGACTGTCGACTTTGACAGACTTAGCTGGAGCCTTGGGTGTGCTTATTGAATGAGGTTTAATGAAGCAATTGAATGCCTGAGTCGAGCATGTTTCATTGGCTTCGTAGTTGTTTTCTTCGTCTTCGAAAATTTGGAACGTAATCTTTTGTTGTTGTGGTGCTTCTCCGGAGACTGTTGGTGGAGGAGATGGAGCTTTGAAAGTAAATGATTCTTCGGTCAGGACACCCAAAGGCTCAACTACCACGGGTTTCTTAAGAATACTTTTACGGTAATGAGTTGGAGGAGTGGGCGCAGGCAATCGTTCGTCTTTTTCGTCTACGGTTTCGACAGCTTCAAGTTTTGGACTTTCAACGGGCGCAAATGACTTTAGGACAGGATAGAAGCTTTTCCTTCGAAAACCATCAACCGGCGCACACATCGTCTCTTCCATTTCTTGGGTCATAGCGATCGTCTCATTGCAATCGTACTTGAACTTCTTCTTACCACTCTTCCAGCGCTGGAAAAGGATCTCTTCAAATTGCAATTCTTCTCCACGGGAAGGATAGCTGAGTTGAACATCAATGGCCATTTTACTTTCTCTGTTCGTCAAAGTTTCAAGTGGATCAAAATCTGTGGCAGCGACTTCTTTCTCGGCAATGGGGATATTCTTCTTGGCAAAATTTGGATACATTCTCAAATTCGACTCGACATCAACCTTCCAAAAGACATCGTACATTTTTGTGAAGTTATTTACTACGTTTCTCTTCTTGCACCAAAAGTAGCAACCGAGTTCCTCCAGGGAGAATTCTATATTCGGACGGGGATAAATCAAACATTTGTCGTATGATGGATACGCGCCTGGAATGGACTGGTTTTCTGTAGTTATCGGAACCACCCAGACTTCTTGATCATCATTGCGGGGTTTAAATCCATCTAAATAAATAAAAGGCTTCAGATCGCTTGGTTTTCTCTTGATAGGCGGATCATCGTTTTGATCTTCCAGAATTTCGAATCCCAGATCTGTGCGTGACTCGGAAGTGAAGAGCTTCTTTTTCTTTGCGGTGCCGGCTTTGCTCCAGGGCCCTGCTTCTTTCAAATTTTCTTGGTTTCGAGTATTATCGAGGATTGCTTTGACTACCGACGTATTGGAGGCTACATCAGCTGTGGGATTCGAACAGGGCAGTTGGGACCCGTCGTCATTTTCATCCTTGAACACAGTAATGGCATTTTGTTTTTGTTGCGATAACGGATCGCCTTTTACCTTTAGGAACAAAAGCCACAAAGTTAGGGTATTGCAGAGAAAACAAATGTCAATCCTACCTGTACCGTTCCTGGAGTGAATTTCTTAATAGCTGCTCCCGTCCGAATGCTCCCTACTTGCTTCTTATGGGTTTTAAGTGACGTAAGAACCGATCGTTTCTGCATCAATGTGTTTTGATACTTTTCCTTAGAATGTTCGTCATTATAGAGAATTCGTTGGGACATAGTAAAACCAAAATGCTGATGTGCTTCCTGAAGTTCATGCAAAGGTTGTGCCTGACACTGAATACCCTTTCTGAAAATTTGATCAGCACTTCGAAAATCATCCATTAAATCGAAATAGTAAGCCCAGCAGATGTACAAATCTGCCACCATTGTACCGATTCCTTGATGGTAAAGTTTCTGATAGCATTCTTGGGGTTTTTCGTGGTTATCGATCTTATTAATAAAATATTTAAAATCAAATTTTAAAGAATCATTTTTTTAATTTTAAAACTCACGTATTTTATATACAATTTGATCATTCGTCTATCCTGGTGGTAGCGGTCATCCTTTTCGAATTTGGTCAAACACTTAATAAGGACTTCATCAAGACCGGACTCTTTACCACCCGATGGATAGCTCTGTTCAATCCAGTAGACATATTCAAACCAAGGCTCCAAAGGATCGTCGCCCTCATAATTTGCAATCGCATCCTCGTAGTGGCGTCTTTGTTGCTGAAGTTCTTCTTGCGATTGGAGTGCGGCTTGAAGGATGCTTGCATTTCGGCCAGCTGCAAGTGGTTGAATGTTTTCCTTTGCATCTTCAAAATTCATATTTAACAATTTTAATTGCTGTTTTGTGTGGTTAAAA
Organism: Sphaerophoria taeniata; assembly: GCA_943590905.1. Taxonomy (NCBI): domain Eukaryota; kingdom Metazoa; phylum Arthropoda; class Insecta; order Diptera; family Syrphidae; genus Sphaerophoria; species Sphaerophoria taeniata. Next base: position 76,294,655 of record OX016542.1, on the reverse strand, counting down.
TTAAATATTTATCGTGAGCTGTTGAACTGAAACTTTGCCTTTTCAAATTTCAAATCGGTCGTCAAAACATTTGAAACAAAATGGAGCCGCCGAACAAAATTCCTCTACAATTTCCCTTGTGCAAAATCCATATTTATTGGGATATTTTTCCACGATTATTGGTGTTTTTCTTTTTTACCTCTGAGCCATAAACTAGTATCTTCGACCTGGCAATCGACTGTAGTGCCATCTTGAGACCTGGCACGAAGCCGTTGTTTTTACATAAGGCCGTGTGCGAATTGGATGAATAGTGGTTAAAAAAATAAAAATGGATGAATTTTTAACCACTACTGTAATATTTTAACCTGCTCAGCAGCTAGTCAAATAATTGTATTCAATGCGAAGTGTCAAAATTTAACCAAACGTCAATTTTTAACCCATTTTTAACTGAATTCGAACACGGCCTAAGTTTAGCATTGGAATTTATTTTGAATTTTATGTAGCACCATTGTGAGGTATAATAATAAAGTGTCAAAAATGTTACACGATTTTTCCACTTGACCCTGGCGGCGTCCGTTAAAAGTGGAATCATCGTAAAGTTGGCCACTGGCAGTCCATGTATAATAAGTCAATGTGTAGCACAAATCATCAAAAACACCATTCTTGATAATACTAGCAGTCTCCATATACAATGGGTTTGACAGAAGATCTGTCAAACCAAGCAGAGAACATAGAGTACAAACTGCTTCTTTGAAAAGGTTTTAAAATGGCGCCACCGTCGTTTGCCATCTTGAGACTACTCCCCAAATATACAGGGTGATTCACGAGCGTTGTGCCAAAAAGCTAGAGCGTGTAGGTTGAGTTGAGACAAGAAAAAAATCGTATGGGAGGGGGGGTCTATTCCCCCCCCCCCCCGTTTAGCCGGGAGGGGCAATTTTCTGAAAAATTGACTTATTTTGTAAAAAAAAATATTAAAAATCAACAGCTTAGTTTACAACACCGTGCTATACCTTTCTGAAAAGCTAAAAACTTCTTCTTTCACTTTGTTTTTAAAATAAATGGTTTTAACGAACAGTTTTAAAAAAATAAATTTCCAAACTCAAAATTTTCAAAAAAAAAGCCAAACAAAATTTTTTGAACTACTTTTTTTCAAAATTTTATGTAATTAAGTACTAATTTTGTTTTAAAATTTCAATGTCTTTGTTAATTTTTAGTTGAAAACAGAAAACCGGATGCAAAAATGTCTTTTCGTTTTTGAGAAATTAAAAAAAAACCAAAACCACTTTTTTCTAAGAAAATCTTTGTTTTTATTTTTACCTATCTGGACTTTTAGTATAATTTACTAGTTTAATTTATAAATTTAATTTTTTGTAATTGGAGTTTTATGAGGACTCCATAAATAAGAAAAGTATTGGATTTTCCCTGGATTAATCATTTTGTTCATTGAAAACGTCTGCCATTGACCTTTTACTTCTAGCTCTCCGTGCTCTCGTCGGCGGATTCTTGAAAACATGCTACGACTTAGGCGCCATCTATTGGGCTATCTTTCAGCAAAGAGTCTTTCAGCTTCCCGATCTCGACAACAAGTTAAACCGTAGCAGAAGTTCCTGTCCGCTAACTCTTCTCGAACATATGAGTTTCTTATTGTTATGTGTTGATGAATTAATATTTTAATTGTAAATGGTTGTTAAGTAAATATGCGATGCCCTTTATTAACCTTTAGGTTGTTAATTGTTTTTTCATTCAAGGAAAATTGCGGTTTAATTACCTTAAGCCCCCAGCAGGTAGAACCCTTCGCCGGCGAGTGGCCGCGGCCCCAGGTATAGTAAAAAAAATTGCAGGTCAGTTTTCAGACGTTATCAATGAATAAAATGGTTAATCTATTGAAAATCCAATACTTTTCTACTTTATTGAGTCGTCATAAAACTCCAATTACAAAAAATTAAATTTGTAAATTAAACTAATAAATTAAACTAAAAGTCCAGATAGGTAAAAATAAAAACAAAGATTTTTTTTAGAAAAAAGTGGTTTTGGTTTTTTTTTAATTTCTCAAAAACGAAAAGACATTTTTGCATCCGGTTTTCTGTTTTCGACTAAAAATTAACAAAGACATTGAAATTTTCAAACAAAATTAGTACTTAATTACATAAAATTTTGAAAAAAATTAGTTCAAAAAATTTTTTTTGGCTTTTTTTTTTGAAAATTTTGAGTTTGAAAATTTATTTTTTTAAAACTGTTCGTTAAAACCATTTATTTTAAAAACAAAGTGAAAGAAGAAGTTTTTAACTTTTCAGAAAGGTATAGCACGGTGTTGTAAACTAAGCCGTTGATTTTTAATATTTTTTTTACAAAATAAGTCAATTTTTCAGAAAATTGCCCCTCCCGGCTAAACGGGGGGGGGGGGGGGAATAGACCCCCCCTCCCATACGATTTTTTTCTTGTCTCAACTCAACCTACACGCTCTAGCTTTTTGGCAAAACGCTCGTGAATCACCCTGTATACAAAGATCAAGATTGGTTCTCTGCTTGCAGGGAACACACAATACAAACTTACGTAAAAAAAACTGCTGCTACTGTCAAAAAACTGTCAAACCAAGCTGAAAAACCATTCTTGATAGTACCTGGTAAATCCATATACAAAGCTCTGCTTGCAGGGAACACACAATACAACTTACGTAAAAAAACTGCTTCTGAGAAAATTCTCAAGATGGCGCCTACATCATTTGCCATCTTGGGACTACTCCCCACCCCAAATATATATACAAAGCTGCTAGCTTCTTTTATTTCAAGCAGGCAGCTACAATACAAACTTATGTAAAAACTGCTTCTGTAAAAGGTCTCAAGATGGCGCGGAATACCTACGAATGAAAATTTGAACGAACTTTGAACTTATGTAAGAAATAATGGCTTTCTCTGCTTCTGACCAGATGGCGTCACTTCTTGATAATATATTTAAAATATATATACAAAGTTACACACAGCGACAGCACAAGCTCAACACAAATGGCGTTTTTCTTTTTTACCTCCGAGCAGATTAGATCAGATTACGGTTGTTGTCTTCGCTTAGCTATATGCTCTATTTTCTCGATCATTTTATCCTGAGCAAATAGATTTAGCTCAGAGCATGAAAATTTTTAGCTCCGATTTAATCGGAGCTAAAAAAGAAACACAGATTTTTTTTTTTTACACATCCGTGATCTGATCTAATCTGCTCGGAGGTAAAAATGAAAAACGGCAAAAAACAAATTACAAACAATAGGTAATTTCCAAGCGCACCCGTAGAAAAATCCATTGGCGTTTTCCTTTTTTACCTCTGAGCAGATTAGATCAGATCACGGATGTGTTGAAGCGAAGCTCTGAGCAGATCATATTCAATGTCCTCCGATTTAATAAAGAAACAAACCTGAGCACTGAAATGTAATTTTTTACTTATTATTAATTTAACAATTTTTTTTTACCTACAATAGATAGTGTTGGGAATCCATTTTTAATTTTATGTTTGTTTTGTCTGTAAAATCCAAAAAAATAGGTGAAGTTGTCTTCGCTCAGCTATCTGCTCTATTTGCTCGGTCGTTTTATCCTGAGCAAATAGATTTTACTCAGAGTATGACAATTTTTAGCTCCGATATATCTGAGCTAAAAAAGAAACACAGATTTTTTTTACAGCTCTGTAATCTGATCTGCGCAGAGGTAAAAAAGAAAAACGCCAAATAGGTTCCAATTTCCAAACGCACCCCTAGAAAAATCCATGTCTCTTGTCTCAGCTGTTTGCTCAGTTCTCAAGTGCAATTAAGAAAGAAACGCGAAAACAAATTAGCAAATTATTTTGTTAAATAATAATCAAGTTAAAGTTTTTTGAACATAATAATAGGTCTGTTTAATGAATCTGTTCCGCACAGAAAAGTACAGAAAAGATCCAAAAAGTACACGTTTGTGTGTTCCATGAGTAGAAACCTTGCCCCAAACTGTTCTACAATCTGTCATTTTGTGTTCCATGAAGTTTTCCATCTCAATTTAGTACACATTTTTCTGCCCCTACTTTTTTGGTAGTACAGCTTTGTGAAAACTATCAAATGTCAAAATTTTAAATGCCAAATTATTTTTATTTTTTTTTCCAATCAAACTATTTTTTGAAATTATCTGGATTGAAGAGTTTTCCGAGGAAGTAAAAATATTACTACTACACTCCCAAGTAAAAATTTCTCTCAAAAAACTAATAAGCTATTCAGAATCTTATTTCCAACAAATGAAAATTTTCTTCAATTTGATTTGACTTGGAATATTTATTAAACAGCTGATTTTATTCTGTCAAAAAGATTACATAGGGAGCTGATCTTTTTTGTTCTTACTTGTTCTGACAGTTTTCATTTACTTGTGCTGTTCTGTGCCGTTCTGATCTGTTTTTTCTTCATTAAACAGTCCTATTATAATTTACGTTCCGAAGAACAATTTTGCTCAACTGGTATTTCTTTCAGGGCAAGAATTCAAAACCCAAATGAAGATTACATCGAAACTCGATTTTGATGAAGATTTCTCATCAATATGCGAATCTACGGTACATAAAATTATTTGTAAACAATTATATTTGTTTAAAACCTCGCTTATTATTTTATCCAACAACAAATTTAGGCTGCACTGACGGAAGGTTGTCGACTTCCAGTTCGTATGCACAAAACCGATGATTGGCCACTCGCTGAGATTGTCAGTATCAAGGACATTGAAGGAAAACGACAGTTCTATGTTCACTATGTCGATTGTAAGTCACCTGATAACAATTTTTACTCGCTTTTAATGCATATTTACTTTTAAACCAAAGTTAACAAACGCCTGGACGAATGGGTCGATGAAGAAGACCTTGACACGCGAAAGGTTCAATTCCCACGACGCGATGGTACTACAACCGGAGCTAGCACTGGAGTTACAACTCCAAAGAAACACCAGTCACTAACAGGAACAGGAAGTGTCTCCCGACCCACGAGTCCAGTGCCCCTGAATAATGAAATTGTCAATGGAAATGCAGTTTTGGCCGCAGCCTTACAGAAAAAAATTAATCGAAAACGAAAAGTATAAAACAGACATAGAAGGGTTCATCCTAATTTAAAATCTTTTTAGCTTACTCCACAGGCAGTTCCAGTTGTCGAAGTTCCCGAGGAGAATTCACAAGACGGCTTGACTCCTCGTCAATCCGGCAGTATGGTTATCCACCAGGACGACGTGGTCACTCGCATGAAGAACGTTGAAATGATCGAATTGGGAAAGTATCGCATCAAACCCTGGTACTTCTCGCCCTATCCCCAGGAACTCTGTCAAACTCCTTGCATTTATATATGCGAATTCTGTTTGAAGTATCGCAAAAGCAGGAAATGTCTCGAACGTCATCTGATTAAATGTAACCTTCGACATCCCCCTGGCAATGAAATCTATCGACGCCATACAATTTCGTTCTTCGAAATTGACGGTCGCAAAAACAAAGTCTACGCACAGAATCTATGCCTCCTGGCTAAGTTATTTTTGGATCACAAGACTTTGTACTATGATACAGATCCGTTTCTGTTTTACGTGATGACCGAGTTCGATTCTAGAGGCTTTCACATTGTCGGCTACTTTTCAAAAGAGAAAGAAAGCACCGAAGACTACAATGTGGCGTGCATTTTGACAATGCCACCTTACCAAAGAAAAGGTTATGGAAAGCTGCTCATAGAGTTCAGCTATGAATTGTCAAAGTTCGAAGGTAAAACCGGCTCCCCCGAGAAGCCTCTGTCCGATTTGGGACTGCTCTCATATCGTTCCTATTGGGCTCAGACAATTCTCGAGATCTTCATTGCCCAGAAACCATCTGCTGAGAATGAGAAACCACACATTACAATCAAGTAAGTAGAAATGTACCTGTTGTTATGAAGGGCGGTCTCAGATTTCTTCGGGCAATTTACTTCTTCAGACCTGAAATAGGAAAAAACAAAAACCAAGCAGGCAGCTACAATACAAACTAAGGAAAGAAGTCAAGATCAGGATTTCTTCCTCGGTGATCAATTTGACTTCGGATCCTCGGCCGTATCAGATCCAGATGGAGGGACGGCGGACCTAGATAAATTGCGACGAGTCTTTGAAAATTCACAGTGACTGCTTGTGACTTCATGTGTGTTGAGTGTTTGTCTATGGCTGTTGCTGGCCTTTGAAAGACTCGTATGTCTGCACCAGGAAGGTCTCTGACGTACCTAGGTGTATTGCGACGTGATTTTTCGGAGTCCTGTAGCGGTGGCAGCCTTAACTGTTTGTTTTGTTCACCCCCTGTATAACTATTTTTGCTTTTCTAATTTCTTAATTGTCATTTTCAATTCCAAAAGTGCGTCTTAATTACTTGATCGTGGTGTCCGTGTCTGACTTCACGTCGGATTCCAATTCTATTTGTTTTCGTTTACCTCATTGTTTCATGTCTTCCAGCAAGGTCTTCGAGACAAAGACGTTCCCGGAGTCGTGCAGGAATCACCTTGTCCATCAGCTGACTCAACCGCTGGGCTGCGTTACACAACCCAAACGGCATCACAGTGAATTGGTACAAGGGTCTTCCCGGTACCACAAATGCAGTCTACTCTACTACTCTGGTTTTCCAGCGGTATTTGCCAAAATGCTTCTTTTAGATACTACTCATGTAGATCGCATCCGGTAGTCGACTGGTGAGTCCCTCGATATGGGGGAGAGGGTTAGCGTTCTTCTTCGTCAGTGAGTTCACCCTGAGAAAATCCAGACACAGTCTGTTCTTGCCGTGCTTTCGCAAGAGAACCACTGGCGAACACCACGGGCTCTCACTCTCCTCAATAACGCCAAGACTCAACATTCGAGCGAGCTCTTCGTACAGAATGGCTAGTATCGCAGGGGAAACAGGGTAGTGACTAGTGACGCTGCTTCACCGGAAGTGCATCTCCTGTATCAATAACGTGCTCCATGAGCGACGTCTTTCCTAGAACATGCCGTTCAAAATATAAAAATCTCTCTCTGGCTGCATCTAATCTGGCCTGTTGATCACGAGTTCAACTGATGGGCATTGAAAGAATCTGATTGTTCGTCAACCGTGATACTACTAATGAGGTTTGGAGCTAATTGGAATAGTTTTCAAAAGTCCACCCCAAGGTAGATCTCCTGATCTAAACTTGGAACGAAAAAGAAAGTCATTCCTTCCGCTTTTCCCTTATATTTAATTTTTACGTCGACTTTACCCACGATTGACTGACTTTTTCCGTCAGCGGTCTTCACTCCGGAAGAAAAGGGGGTTACAGGACAGCCGAGCTCGTGGACAAACTGCATACAGTTTTTGCCGAGTATGCTCACACTAGCTCCACTGTCCAACAAACCACACACCTCCTTTCCCTCCATCTGGATCCGAGCATACGGCCGAGGATCCGAAGTCAAATTGACCACCGAGGAAGAAATCCTGATCCTGACTTCTTTCCTAAGTTTGTATTGTAGCTGCCTGCTTGTTTTTTTCCTTATTTCAGGTCTGAAGAAGTCCTTCGTAACACTGCATTTGAGTAAATTTCAATTTTTACATGTTTTAGCGACATTTGCGAAGGAACAAGTATTAAGAAGGAAGATGTCATTTCGACACTTCAGAATCTTAATCTTATCAACTACTACAAGGGCCAATATATTGTGTGCATAAGTCGCGAGATTATTGATCAACACAAAAAGGCCATGGACAACCGAAACATCCGGATAGTTTCGAAGAATCTGCACTGGACGCCGAAAGATTGGTCAAAGCGATCGAAATGGTAAACAAAAAAAAGTTTTTATTTAATTTTATTTTCCTATTTCTTTACTTTAGTTTGAATTCTATTTTGATTTTGTTTTTTTTTTCATTTTATTATTTTTTGTGGTTTGTTTTATGGCAACGGGATATACACTTTCTGTGGACATCAGAATATTAAACGATCTCATTTGCCGACCGTTCGCTGACGTTTAAAATTATTCAAATATGTAATTTACAGATGTAAGACTTTTCAAAGCAGAATTATTGCGAAATAAACTTCACAAATCTTCGCTTCTCTGTCTCTCTTCCTTGAACTTTTTTTAAGGCGCTTATCTTTTGGTTGGGTGTATCCTATCTTTTGGGCGTACGCTGTATCTTTTCCTACACACCAAGTGCTTACTTTACCTCCAAGTGGTAACCACCGGGTACTGGTTGTAAGTGCGAGTGCAAAACGGAGAAACACAATCACCTAATCAACGGCCTAACAAATTTGGAGGTTAGTGCGAGGGGCTAACCAACCCCTCCACAGTAAAAAAAAACTTGAACGTTATGAGAGAGATACAAGCCTCGGATAATGACCCCCATCTTATGGTAACCAGACCCGGAACGACAACGGACTATGCATTGAGAGTTTGTACCTGGAATGTAAGAACACTCTACACTCCAGGTGCAACTCAGAAACTTGAATCTGTCCTCTCGCAGTATAAGGCAGACATTATTGCGATCCAGGAAATACGATGGATAGGATCAGGGACAATGAAAAGAAAAAATTGCGACATTTATTACAGCTGTCATCAAAGAATGCATATATTTGCATGCGGATTCGTCGTGGGAAATCGGCTTAGATCGAAAGTCATGGATTTCAAGCCAATTAGTGATCGCCTGGCTGTAATCTGCATCTAGGCCATACTACAAAACATCAGTTTAATATGTGCACACGTCCCTACCGATGATGCTGAGGAGTCTAGCAAGGTGAATTTCTACGACCTCCTGGATAGAGCCTACGGAGCCTGTCCAGAGTACGACGTCAAAATCGTACTCGGAGATTTCAATGCAAAAATCGGGAAGGAAGATATTTTGGCGGATTAGTTGGAAAGCACAGCCTCTACGAAGTAACAACAGATAAAGGCTTCCAACTAATCGTTTTTGCTGCAGCTCGTAATAGGGTGATAAGTAGCACTAGGTTAACAAGACGAAAGATCTACACAGCAACCTGGCGATCTCCGGATGGTCGAACCCCCAACCAAATCGACCATGTGCTAATCGGCGCAAGGCACGCATCCAACATCCTGAACGTGCGCACTTTCCGAGGAGCAAATGTCGACTCTGACCACTTTCTGGTAGTAACTAAGTTTAGAGCTCGAATATCAAACGACAAAGAAGTTCAACATCGGTTGCCTTAGCAACTCGGAGAATGCCAGAGACTACAGTGAGCGACTCTCCGCCGTTCATCAAAACACCGCAGTTTCTCACCTCAAAGATCTAGAAGAGTCTCGGGCCAAGAACAACACCCGGCGTTTCTTTAAAAGATCGAAGCAATTAGCGTCTGGTTTCAGAACCAGGACACAGGCTCTTCGAAACAGTGAAGGAAACCTAGTCACCGAAGCACAGGGAATTGTAGATGTTTTCAAGCAGCACTTTCGAGCGAGCTTATGACGAAAGAGAAGGAAGATCACTCAATGAAGACCCAGTCCTAGCCCCCAGCACAGAAGTAGAAAGAGCCATCCAAAAGCTAAAAAATAACAAGTCCGTCGGGTCGGATGGCATACCTGCGAAACTCTTTAAATATGGAGGAGGTGTTTTGATGAACCGCATGCCTCAGGTCATCAACAAGTATGGGAGGAAGAATGCATGCCCAGTGACTGGTCGATAAGCTCCATATGCCCCATCTACAAAAAAGTCGATCCTATGTTATGCAAAAACTACCGTGGCATATCCCTGCTTAATGTTGCATACAAAATCCTATCCAACGTAATGTGTGAGCGTCTTAAACCTTTCTGCAAAACAATAATCGGCACATACCAGTGTGGCCTTAGGCCAGGCAGAACAACGATAGACCAAATATTCACACTGAGGCAGATCCTGGAGAAGACCAACGAATTCCAAGTCGAAACCCACCATTTTTTCATCGACTTTAAAGCTGATTATGATAGCATCCACCGCCAAGAGCTTATGATGGCGATGTCTGAATTCGGGATCCCGAACAAACTGATCCAGCTGTGAAGCATGACGCTAAACAATACGCAGTGTAGTGTGCAAATGGATAACAGCTCATCCGAGTTGTTTCAAACATGCACGGGGTTAAGACAAGGAGATACGCGCTGTCATGTGATTTCTTCAACATAGTCCTGGAGCAGATAGTGCGCAAGGCAGGTGTGAGCACGGAGGGCACTATCTTCAACAAATCCACCCAGCTTCTAGGATATGCGGACGACATAGACATCATCGGTCGATCCAAGAGAGCTGTAGTTGAGGCCTTCACATCGATTGAAGAACAGGCGAAACTCATTGGTCTTTGAAGTGAATGAGGACAAAACAAAGTACATGCTATCAACAAACAAAGCAACATCTGTCCACCGCCTAGGACAAAACGTCACTGTTGGTAGCAGCAATTTCGAGGTAGTTAAGGAGTTCACCTACCTTGGAACAAACATCAATCCCACAAACGACACCTTAGTGGAGATCCGAAGAAGAATAACCCTTGCGAACCGCTGCTGCTTCGGTTTGGCAAAACAACTGGGTTCAAAACTCCTCACTCGAAAGACAAAGTGTCTGCTATACAAAAACTTGATTTCACCAGCCATACGGCGCTGAGTGCTGGACGATAAGTAAAAAAGGGCATTTTCGAAAGAAAAATTCTTCGACGGATTTTCGGTCCCGTATGCGACGATGGCGAATGGAGATGAAGGTTCAACCGAGAACTGTACCAAGATGTGGATGTAGTCCAGAAGGCCAAGAAAAGACGACTACATTGGCTCGGCCACATCGAGCGAATGAACTGGAGAGTGCATGCGTGGGACCTGTCACGATGGAAGGCTGAAGTATCTGAGATCCTTTATGAATTGTGAGCCGGATGAGTTAATAATACTAAAACAGTAAATAAAGGATCCACATTTCATGTTATGCAATTGGAATTGGAAAACCGATGTACTGACTGAAACAAGAGTAGGGAGAACTAACACACTTCGAAATGGCAATAGCTGCAATCCGGTCGCACGACGAAAAAAGCTGGAAAATAAGAATGCAAATGGGTGCATACTGCATGTTCACACAAATTTCTCTGCGTTTTTATTTATGGCCAACTCACAAAAATAGAACAGAAGGAAACAATCAACAGAGCTCCGATTCGTAAGGTTTCAACAAATCTGCCAAATTCTTTACTTTCGTCTTGACGTTGTGCTCTTCTCTCGGCGTTCGCCACTTCCGCATGTCTAAAGTCAACATACCGCCGATGATTTCCTAAAAGAAAAAAAAACATTAAAAAAAATTGAAACTCCTAATCTCCCGAATTACCTGTGCAAAATGCAGGGGAAACATTTCTTGATTCTCAATCACATGAGCAAATCCATAGTCCGTTCCAAAGTGCACCCAAAAATATGGCAGACCGCACGGAATAGACTTCCTCAAGTTTTTGTCTTTCAGTGTGACCAACTGTTTATTCTTCGACCATTCATACTCGCTTTCTTCGATTGCCTTTTTGAAATAGAACGGCGCCATTTCAAAATCAGTAGACGGAATACAGTGTATCACCATGTGACGACGTTTCTGTAAGTATCGAGCCGTTTCAAAAAACAATACGTCTTGTTTTCGTTTAGCAAAGACTTTTGTCAACACTCGACGATAGCTAGAGATCTCTTGCCAGACATCTTCGTCCAATGCCGTCGAACAGGAATAATGGTCGATGGGTATTATGAGACAGTGATTGACCTGAAGGCCTTCATGCCATGGAAGAGCTAGATAGACGTGTTTGCCCATGGATACAATGAATTCTTTCTTCATTTTGTTGGAATTCAAACACTTGTCGCAATTGTTGTGACGATTCTGATGGTCTTGATTCGCGGAATCTTCATCGACTTCTTCGTTGGTGTGTCGCGAATCGGTAGTTTCACGTTCGAACTAAAATTAAAGTAAAACTCTTCATTTTACAAGCAAACACTCTAACCAAGTTGTTAAGATACTCACTTTCTTTTTGAGATCATTCTCATCATTGTCGAGCATATTGCGTGGAGGCCGATTACGATGGCGCACATCAGAATGCGAATTTCTATGACTTGAAGTCAGCAGTTTGCCAGTTTCCTTGCAAGTGTTTTGTTCTCTAGCTGTTCGAGCCGCTTTGAGCTTATTTTTAAGCTCATCAGCCTGTTGTTGGTTATTCATTAATTCAGCTTTCATGATCTTGGCTCCGAGTTCATTCATTTGCTGATCTGTCAGCAATTCCGACGTTACTTGCTTATTGACTTGGCTAGATGAGTCGGCGGTTTCATCGTTGGGTTTTCTATCGGCGGTTGCGGTATGAACTGCGCTTGTTTCGCTTTTCTTAACCCAGTCACCTTTTCTATTCGAAAAATAGTTCATCGATTTGCTGTAATCTTCATCATCGTCAGAATCTTCCTTTGGTTTTCTAAACGAAGGCAATCCTGCTCCGCCGTTTTTCCAGTGAGGATTCAACTCTCTGGTGCTATTTCCAGGCTCATAAGCTTCATACGCTTGGCATTGTTTCTTTTGCAAGGGTTTATCTTTTGAGAATGTTTTTACCAACACAGAGCTTGTCATCCATTCGTCACGTTCCAGTTCTGGAGAACAGGATCGTTTCTTTGGAAGTGTAGTTTGCTTTTCAGGACTGTTGTGTCTGTCGCTGCTACTACGGCTGCTTGAACGTCGTTTTGATTTTTTGTGTTTTTTGTGGCTGCGTTTCTCTTTGTGTTTCTTGTGTTTATCTTTCTTTTCTTCTTTATTGAACGTTTTTAGCTTGGAAATTGGTCTATTTATTTGGCTTTTGTTGCTGTTTCTGTCCTGCAAGAGAACTTAAATATAATTCAGCGGAAGCAGCGGAAAGGAAGATCTTCTAAACTGCGCCAACTACAGAGGAATCAGTCTACTTAACATCGCCTACAAATCGTCTCTGCCGTAATATGTGAACGTCTGAAGCCTTTCGTCAACAATCTGATTGGTCGTTATCAATGTGGCTTCAGACCAGGAAAGACAACCATCGACCAAATCGATACCCACCACCTCTTCATCGATTTTAAGGCCGCGTATGACAGCATCTACAAAGACGAAAGTTTTGGCATCCCTGACAAGCTCGTTCGCTTGTGCAAAATGACGATGGAGAACTCCAACTCCCGCTGCACCATCAAGGTTGGCAATGAGCTTACGGAATCTTTCGACGTCAAGAAAGGATTCAGACAAGGCGATGCGTTGTCGTGCAATTTCTTGCAAAGATAGTGCAAAACTCCACCGTCAACACCAGAGGCACTGTCTTCCAAAATCTGTTAAACTTCTCGCGTACGCCGACGATATTGATATAATGGGAAGAACACAGCGTGATGCCACTGGCACCTTTGTGAGAATTGAGACAGAAGGCAAAAATGGGTTTAGCGGTAAATGAGGGAAAAACGAAGTATATGTCTTCGAGAAAGGACACCCAACACCGACGGCTCGGACAGAACGTCACAATAGACGCATACAACTTCGAGGTAGTGGAGGAGTCTGTCTACCTAGGCTCCGCTATTAACACGGGCAATAACACCAGCGCCGAGATCAGGCGAAGAATTACTCTTGCTAATCGCTGTTTCTTTGGGCTAAGAAAGCAATTTAGTGGAAAAGCCCTCTCTCGAGCAACTAAGGTAAAACTGTACAACACCCTCGGATGAATGTGCCTTAGGCTGTTTCGAGAGTACAGTTCTTCGGGTCATCTTTGGCCCCGTGTGCATTGATGGGGAATGGAGAAGAAGATACAACAGCGAACTTTACGGGTTATACAACGACGTGGACCTAGCCAGTAGGGTCAAGGTCCAGAGACTCATGTGGCTCGGTCATTTAGAGCACAAGGACACCAAAGCTCCGGCCCAGAATGCCTTCGACATTATTCCCGAGGGACGCAGAAGGAGAGGAAGACCGCGACTCAGGTGGCGTACACAAGTGGAAGAGGACCTCAATCAACTTGGATTGCAAAACTGGAGACAGCTAGCTAGGGACCGAGCTGGCTGGCGGAGTGTTGTTTGAGGCCCAAGTCCACACCGGACTGTAGCGCCACCTTAAGTAAGGAAGCAGCGTTATTGATTTTATTTACCCTTTGAAGTAGCTCCTCCTTAATTCTACGTAAATCTTCAAGAGCCTTGTCTTTGTCCAGTGAACTCATTTTGTTAATAGTTTTTAATTTAAAAAGAATAAACAAAACTTGTTTTAAACTTGTTCTTGTATCGAATTTAGCTCACGATACGATAGAATTGTCAATTTGAAAATGTCAAAAGATGACGTTTAAGAATAGGCCAGTTCCACCAAACATCTGACTGAGATATAAGAGATTCTTTAAGTGGAACAATTGAGAATTGATATTTTTTTCTGAGATGAATATATTTTGGATTTGATTTCTCACTCAGCTATTTTGACGTGACTGACATATGTACAACAACAATTTGTAAGGTAACCTTTGTATATGTATTTACCAGGTACTATCAAGAATGGGTTTTCTGCTTAGTTTGACAGTTTTTTGACAGTAGCAGCAGTTTTTTTACATAAGTTTGTAATGTGTGTTCTCTGCTTGCTACTGTCAAACCAAGCAGAAAACCATTCTTGATAGTACCTGGTAGGTCCATATACAAAGAACGTAACCCATTTTATCTCAATGAGAACTGAGAATTATGTTCCACCAAATGATTTTGCCTCAGGCAAAGTGACATTGAGATCTCAGTGAGATGTTGTTAGGTGGAACTGGCCTAATGGAAATTGTTTACACGAAACACTCTACACTTGATGCAGACGAAACTCACGCAGCCGGCAGCCCCGTCCATGCCATTCGATTTTCATTAAAAATAAAAAAATGAATAAAGGCAAGGCCTAAGTGGTAAATAAAACTCATCTTCTCTGGGGGACCTACAATTTAAGGCCGATTCCGAACGGCTTAAAGGGCCAATGGACAAAACTTTGTGCACACCGGTGTTTCTTCGCGGAAATGTGTGCCGTCTGTAGGCTGGTGTGCACACTGATTTTTGGTGTTAGACACCGTGTGGATAAAATCAAAACTTTTTGGTGCCGGTGTCACGAACGGTGTGATATCTTTGGGTATGTGCATTGTTCTCACAAATTTCGGTGTACGTTCGTCGATTGTAAAAAAATAAAATGGCTATTCGTGATTGTGAATTTTGGAGGTCATTCATCGACTTGTATAAAGAATTTCCCGAATTGTGGAACATTAAATGCGCGGATTTTAAGAACCGCGACAAAAAAAAGAAAGCGTACCAAATTTTGCTTGAAAAATATCAAGAAAATGAAAGGCTAGCAACACTCGATGTTGTAAAACGAAAAATTACATCGATTCGTTCATCCTATGGTAGAGAAAAACTCAGAATAAAAAAAAGTGAGTGTTCTGGCGTTGATGCAAAATATGTACCATCGTTGTGGTATTTTAAAAAATTAACATTTCTAAATGATGAGGAAACCGAGTTGAAAGAAGAAAACACAACTCCAACTCCAGCAATAAAAAGAATCTCTAATCCTTGCACAACTCAATCTCAACAAACCAGGGTTTTAGAACGGGCCGTTGAGCATTTAGATCAGTCAAACAAAAAACGAGAGAGGGATGAAGCTGAGATTTTTTCTGAAGGATGGGCAGTTATTTTCAGAAAACTTAATACCGAGCAACAAATGTATGCAAAACAAGCTATAGATGAAGTACTTTTGCAAGGGCAGTTGAATATGCTGAGCTTAGATTTCATCCTAAGTGTAAGAAACCTGCATTCAGCAGCTCAGGAAGTATGCGCACCTCCACATTATGGATATCAGAATGAAGGACCATCTACATCGGAGATAGAAGAAAGAATTAAATCGGAAACTGAGTTATGTTTAAGCCCCTAAACCTCGCAATCGGCATTGAGATAATTTATGAGTAGCTGAATGCCACACCGGTGTGCCTTCCTTAGAGCCCCCGGTTAGACCATTAAGTTAAACATAAGATTTTAGATCGTAAGCTTGTTTTGATTCCTTTCGTCTAGTGATTAAGTTGTAATATTGTGAATAATGAATAAAAAAATACCTCTGATACCATTGGAAATTTTGTCAGTTCTTCGCAAGAGGCAGTACCCACGAAAGTTGAAATAGAAAATGTATGGGTGCGAGTCGGATTCGAACCTACACGCCACTACACGTTCTGCGCAACAGCCAACGCACATAACCACGCCACGGGCAACTATAATTTACTAATTTTTCGTGTAAAATTAACTATGTGCTCTACTTTACTTACTTACTTTTCCGGCTCATAATCCATCGTGAACGGTCCCTCGCATGCACTCTCCAGTCGCCGAAACCAAGCGCTCTGACATCCACAGTCACTTGGTCCTTGTACCGTAGGTTCGGTCTTCCTTGTCGTCTTGAACCTGGGGGCTGGGATGAGAAGACTTTCTTGGCTGGAGCGTTGTCGTCCATTCGGTAGATGTGGCCGAGCCAATGTAGTTGTCTTTTCTTGGTCTTCTGGACTATATCCGCATCTTGGTACAGCTCGTACAGTTCTCGGTTGAACCTTCTTCTCCATTCGCCATCGTCGCATGCGGGACCGAAAATCCGTCGAAGAATTTTTCTAGCGAAAGTGCCCTGTTTTACTTATCGTCTAGCACTCAACGCCGTAGAGTAGGACTGGTAAAATCAAAGTTTTCCATAGCAGATACTTTGTCTTTCGAGTAAGGTTTTGAACCCAGTTATTTGGCCAAACCGATGCAGCAGCGGTTCGCTAGGGTAATTCTTCTTCTGATCTCCACTAAGGTGTCGTTTTTGGGATTGATGTTTGTTCTAAGGTAGGTGAACTCCTTAACTACCTTGAAATTGCTGCTACTAACAGTGACGTCTTGTCCTAGGCGGTGGACAGATGTTGCTTTGTTTGTTGATAGCATGTACTTTGTCTTGTCTTCATTCACTTCAAGACCAACGAGTTTCGCCTGTTCTTGAATGGCTGTGAAGGCCTCAAGCACAGCTCTCTTGGACGGCCGATGATGTCTATGTCGTCCGCACAGCCTAGGAGCTGGGTGGATGTGTTGAAGATAGTGTTTTCCGTGCCCACACCTGCCTTGCGCACTATCTGTTCCAGGACCATGTCGAAGAAATCACATGACAGCGCATCTCCTTGTCTAAGCCCTGCGCATGTTTGAAACAACTCGGATGAACTGTTAGTGTTACCCATTTGCACACTGCACTGCGTATTGCTTAGCCTCATGCAGCACAGCTGGATCAGTTTGTTCGGGATCCCAAATTCAGACATCGCCATCATACGCTCCTGGCGGTGGATGCTATCATAAACAGCTTTGAAGTGCCATGTGCTCTACATACAATAAGAAGTCTTGAATCTGGAAATGTAAACGGTTTTTGTTTTTAAAACAGATAAGCACTTAATTAATTAATTAATCATTGATAAGCAATTTTGCTACTCATGGCAACATAAACATCATAATTTCGGTCACGAATTTTTCAGCTTCCATGACGAATCTAATAACAGAATCTTCAAATGAGATTTAAAATAAACAAAAAAATATTAGAACATCCAGGATAATTTTATATTTGGTTCTCAACCAGAACAATCCAAAATACATAGTTAAAATAAATAATTCCAATGAACCAAGCTTAAATTTCAATTTTACTCAGAAACGACTCAAATCCAGATATAATGGAACTCTCCAACTTGCGTTCAACCCGTGCCAATGAAGATTGTATGAAATCGACACGATTCTTGTTGTTCTCCGACGAGTAATTCAGATCAACCAAATTGTCGAACATCGGAGCTTCATTGACCACCTTTTTCGTCAAAGCAATAGCCTCCGTGTTGAAGAACTCATCTTGCTTATCGATGTTTGTTTCTCGAGATATTGTGTCAATGCTCTGCTCTGTTTGATCGCTGCCTTGTAAAGCTGCCGCTTTCTCAGATTGCAAGGCATTTCGACAGGCGGATGATTTTACAACATCAACGTACCTTGAGTATAAATTTAAATATTCGTGTCGAACTTCGCTGTACTGTCTGACTTTTTCTTCGACAAATGTTCGAATGTGATTATCATCTTCTTTGAATCGTTTGTATGCTTCCAATTGGAGCAAGTAGTTGATATCGTTCATTTCACCAGATTCTTCCATTTTCCTTGTTGGTGCTTGATTTTTAATAAATAAAAACCTAGCAGTATCGAATATATTTTTAAAATTTTCAGTCTGTTCCGTTATTCAAAAAGAACAACCATAATTTAAGAAATTGAGATATTAAGTTAAAATAAAATACTGGGAAAATATTTTGGTAATTTAGATTAGCGAGTTGTTTGCATCAGGCGTTTTTTCATGCTTTTTGCTTGTCGCCCATCGACAACAGGATGCGTCGTACATATTTGGGGAGTAGTCTCAAGATGGCAAACGATGATGGCGCCATCTTGAGACCTTGTCAAAGAAGCATTTTTTTACATAAGTTTGTAATTTGTATTGTATGTTCTCTGCTTGGTTTGACAGATCTTTTGTCAAACAAAGCTTTGTATATGAAACCTTTTTGTATTAGTCGTGTTTTTTTCACTACTCAGTACCAAGCACAGCAAAATTTCCCTTGGCAAACAACAACAATTTGGATTGCAGTCAATAAAAAGGCCAGTAAAAAATAACAGTTGTGCCGGGGATAGAACTTTCAATTATTGAAATGAAGATAGCACTGATGACGTTAAGAAGAATTATTTTGCTACGCAATTCTAATGATAGTCGTGTTTTTTTCACTACTCAGTAGCCAGCAAAGTAATCAAGTGCGAATAAAACGCTCCAACTCACTTTATCTGTCAAATTCAATTTGTATGTAAATAGTTACGTAAAAAGTCAAAAAATGGACCTGAGGATTGCGTCTCGGATAAAGCAAAATAGCAAATATTTCAACCTGAGCGTGTAGATTACGCAGATCATTAGATTCGCGTGTCAAAATAATGCTTCTTAACGCCATCAGCGCTGCCTTCATTTCAATAATTGAAAGCTCTATCACCGGCACAACTGTCATTTTTGAAAGTTCTATCGCCAGCACAACTGTCATTTTCTTACTGGCCTTTTTTCGACTGCAATCCAAATTGTTCTTCTTCGCCAAGGGAAATTGCTGTGCTGGCCATTGTATAGATATTTGGGGGCGAGTCTCAAGATGGCAAACGATGGTGGCGCTATCTTGAGAATTTTCACAGAAGTAGTTTTTTTTACATAAGTTTGTATTAGGTGTGTTTTTTTTTGGCAAATCTATCAACAGTGTAGTAGGATTTAACAAAAAAAACGCATCCGTAGTGTATCGCGTTCCAGACAGCGCTGTCGTCGATTCCCGGTACTATAAATTCCATATACAAAGGCTTAGGACAAAAAATACCCAGTAAAGGGCTAACTATAATGAACGGAATAGAGCGGACGGAGCCGTCCGTAAACAAGCGAATACAAGGAATTCGTATACTCTGCCCTAAATAGCGGATTGCTCCGTTTCGTCAATTTTCGTTCAGTTTTGCTTACGGATGTAAACAGCGCTCTCCTTCGCTTTTTACGGACGAAAATTTGACATCTGCCTTGATTTGTTTGTTATTTTTCTGAAGAGGAAGCCAATTTTTTTAAATACGGTGAGTTTTTTGAATTTGAATAAATAAATTCTTTGAATTTGAAATTTTTTATTTGTAGATACAAAATGTCGTGCGAAACAGAATGGGTGAATGGGTGACTAGCCAAAGAAAAGGCTTGGGGAGAAATTGCCTCCATTGTTAACAAAACATGTAAGTAATATAGTGTAACCAGAAGCCATAGTGTGTCATAAAATCTTTTTCGTAAGAAGCTGGTGAATGTAAGTCCAAGTGGACCCAATTACGGAATAGGTTCGGTCGAGAACTGAAGTAAAAGGATCGACCATCAGGCAGTGGAGTATCTGAGGAGAGTGAGTGGGAGCTCTTTTCAAGTTTAATGTTCTTAAAGGACACGATGAAGCCAAGACGGTAAAATAGTCTATATTATTCATTTTGTAATATATTTAGATTTTTTTTTTTTAGAACTCGATGTAACGAAGTGTCCGACAGCGATATTCATTCGCTGTCTTCATCGCCAGACCCTAATGGCACAATTTTTAATATGTACATTGAGGAGGAGTCGGACACACCACCTCAAAAGAAAAAAAAACAAACATTGATGGCCTTTGCGACCAGTTGGGAACTGCCATCTCCAAGCTTGAGGAGAGGTTTTCCAACCAGCAAAACATTTCATCAGCCTCACCGGATGAAGAGAGCGACGAGCTTTTCATAAGGACGATCTTGTCCATGATAAAGAATATGCCTTCATCGCATAAAGATGAATTGAAGGCTGGGATATTTGCCCAAGTCCTTCAAAAGCGAAAGGAGCTTGCCGCAGCAGATAGTAATTTTTAAAAGACTGCTTTTTTGTACATTAAAAATATGTTATTAAAATGTTTCTACGTGTACCTACCAATGTACATAGCAAAAATAGTTTAATATTTTGGTTTTTTGTGTGTGTCAAATGGATTGATTCACTTAATGTTAATGAAATGTTCGTAACATTAAAAATATATGTATAGAATGTCCTTAATTTCCTGTTTTATTTTCATACAAACTTTTTACTTTGAATGCAACTTTTAACAGCATTTACAACGATGTCTGAAAATATAACATTCATCTCCTTCGGCCTTGTAGTTTGGTAAGGAGATGGAGTTCCATTTCGCACTTTGGTGGCTTTTCCAGTAAAACATAATCTTTTGAAGAAAACATGAATGGATTTGCCCCTCTCTTCCAAACTACATGGCTGAAGGAAATTAATATTATTTTACTGATTTTCTTTCTTATCTGTTGTATTTCAAGCTTCAACCTTGTTATAAATTTTGTCAATTTTAAAATACATAGTAGGTACATAGGTGGTACTGGGGCGTATACGTAACAAATTTGTATAAAAATATAAAAATTTGGCTCATAAGAGCAACAATTTCATCAATTTAATCGAATTCCCTGAAATGAATTTTTAGTTCAAGGAGTCAAATTGGTTGTATTTTATTTATTTTAAAGTTTATATTTAATTTCGTTTTAAATATTCAGAAAGTATATTTCGCATTGTTGTGGAGTATCTGCCACCATATTGATGGATGTTGGCTGATGGTGATATAGACGGAATGTTGTTTTGAACTTCACTGCGCCATAATCCGTTGTGATGTTGACCTTCGGAGTCATCTAGGGATTGCAATCCCGGGATCCCGAATCCCGGTACATTTTTCAATCTTTTAAATCCCGGGATTGTATTATCTAATCCCGGGATTTTCGGGATTGGTAGATTAAATCATTGTATATAAAGACACCTAGTATAATCAAGAACGGATTTTTAGAAAAAAATCCTAATACCAAACTTATGTAAAAAACAGCACTGTGACAGGTCTCAAGAGGGCACTACAATCGATTGCCAGGTTGCGGGTACAAGCTTAATAGAAATACATACAATGGATTAAATATTCACATACAACTTTTTTCCTTATTTCATTTTAAATACCTTCTAACAGCAACCCTAGAGAAATTATTATAAAGAAGACAATCTTGTGGACATAGACAAGAGAAGAGAAACCACATGATCACCGAAGAGTTAAAAGGGAGATGGGAAATCAAGCTGTCAAAATGACAATGTCTACCAGCTGCGGTCCAAGTTTACTGCAAGAGTATGCGTGTTTTTACCAACACTACATTTCTCAGTAAACTTAGGCACCCCATCTGGGGAGTAAATTAACCGGTAAATTTGAAAATTTGTAGTTTTAACGAATGAAAGGTGAGTAAAAGTGAGCAGTAGAGGGATATGTTCAAAAAGATAGCAAAAAAGTAAAATTGCGTAAAAGCATCAAATGGCATCAAATGTATCAAGCAGTAGAATTTCCGACATCAAAAATGGAAATAAAAAAAAACGTTGTCTAATTAAGAATGCTGAACATCTGAAAAGCTTTTGTTTGAAATCTTATTTTGTTATATAAATACCTGGCTTTATCAGTAACGAAATGCAAGCAAATCGGGTTTTAATTTATACTTAATCCATGTTCTATTAAATCGGCAGTTTTGAGAGTTTTTATGAATTAGTTTTTTTAAGAAGTTAATATTTTTTGTTAAATAATCATGGAGTTATTTCTTTTTTTAAGTTGTCAAATAAACAAAATAAAAATGTCCACAAATATCTTTTATTTTTTCTTCGAATCCCGGGATTATCCCGGGATCCCGGGATCCAAATGTTTGAATCCCGAAATCCCGGGATTGAAAAATCATTCCGGGATTGCAATCCCTAGAGTCATCCCAATCCACAAAGTTGTTGGGACAATAACATTTACTCCCGTTAAACATTAAAAAGTTATGAAGTGTCAAACACGCCAAAACAATTTTTTCAACATTTTCTGGATCATATGTACTGTGGTAAGCAATATGCGCCAACGTGCGACAAGGATGCCGAAACTGTTTTCAATAGTACGGCGGGCTCTTGAAAGCCTCTTATTGAAATTCTCCTTTTCCGATGGCAACAATTCACCTGAATACGGTCGCATGAGGTTTCGTCCCAAAGGAAAGGCAGCATCAGCAACAAAATAGTGTGGAATCTTTGTCTGCGTGTTAGGTAATTTTTTGGGAGGAGGTATTGGAATCGTGTTATCCAAGAGCCTTGTTCCAAACCGGCTAGCTTGAAGTATACCTGTATATTATATAACATTGGGAAGAATTTGTTTTTTAACTAACTTTCATTGAAATTGAAATATAAATGTGTATGTGTATGTTTTACCTCCGTCACTTTGACTACCATATGCACCAACATCCACATAAGTAAATCTATATTTGGCGTCACATACAGCCAATAGCACGATGCTAAAATGCTTCTTATAATTGAAGAATTGGCTTCCACTGCTGGGAGGACACCGAATCGCTATATGCTTCCCGTCTATCGCACCGACACAATTAGGCAAATTCCACAATTCCAAAAAATCTGAGGTAATCTGCCTATTCTCTTCGATATTGGGCTCTGATAGGTAGATAGGGAACAGAGCTTTCCAAATTACCTCAGCAGTTTCCAAGATTATGGATCGCACCGTTTCCTTTCCCAGTTTGAAAGACCACGCAAGGGATTGAATCGAAAATCCTTGTGACAAATATCTTACAAATTAAAAGGAGAATCTGAACAATGATGTGGTACTATAAAAAACAAAAAAAAAACTTACAAAAGGATCACTGCCAGGCGGCATTCTGGACTTATGGGTTACGTATTGAAGTTTTTTCCAAAAAAGGTTTAATCAATGACAATAACACATTGAATAGTTCTGCACTCATTCGTGTGTATATGAAAAACTGGGCACTATCCACTTCTTTCATTTTTAAAAACATTGCATTGTAAAAACCATATTTTTGCCTATCTCTATTTATGAGACGAACACAACACGAACGTTTTCTTTTTTTCTTTAAATCAATAAAATTTTTTTAAGGCTGATAATGCCTCCAATGCCAATTGCAAGGATTTTAAGTTATTTACTTCTTGTGATAACTTGTTGTTCATTGTATGGCTTTAGAAAATTCAAAAACTATTGAGAATTAAAAATAGACGTTTTATTTTGAAAGTTACTTCCGTACACATCCGTTCATTATGGGTAAAGTTTTCACTTGACAATTCGGAAGGAAATGTTTCGTTCGGTTCTGACACTAGCTTCCGCTCTGTTCCGTTCATTATAGTTAGCCCTTAAGACACTGGGCCACTGATCTCTATATTACACTGGATAGTGTATTACCTATACAGTATAACAGTTTTTTGACTCCATTTGAAGATGACAGTCAGTGCCCCTTTTCGACTTTTTGACGTCTAACAGATCTTACTAATGATGTCGATGGGTTGATATTTTTTACCGATATTTAATTTTTCGATATATCGATGTATCGATATAAAAATCCGAGTATCGAAAAGGTATAAGAAATCGATATTTTTTATGATTAAGACCGTGTGCGAATTCAGTTAAAAATATGTTAAAACTTGACGTTTGGTTAAATTTTGACACTTCGCATTGAATAAAATTATTAAACTTGCTGCGAAGCAGGTTAAAATATGACAGTAGTATTTAAAAATTCATCCATTTTTATTTTTTAACCACAATTCATCCAATCCACACACTACACTCAATTAGTGTACGTAAATAAATCTGAGATCATGAAACATCAATTATTTGAAAACACAAGTGATTTGTCGCACCATTTGCACACAAAAAATTCTCAACAATTTGCTCTCTCGCATCATTCACACTATACAACCATACGTTCATAGTTCACAAGTTTTTCAGCTCGTACGCAAAATACGAATCAATTTTGACAGCTTGCTTTCCTATCTTAAGGCGTTTTTGTTTTTTACAACTGAACAGAGCCTGAACTGCCAAACTCAAAATTGTGTTTTTTTTTCAATCAGAGTTTTCAGAGCAACAAAGTTTTGTTACTATTTTCGTTCAAAGCACTGATTCTGACTGTTCAGAGTCGAAAAAAGACACCGAGCATTGTGAGCAACATGCCTAAACAAACAAATGTAAAGCTTTAGGTTGGGGGGAATTGAAAAAAAATGATAAAAGTAATAATCAAAATAGGCAAAATTATTTTCTTGTCATATTTTACCGATATATCGATATTTTTTTAATAAAATATCAAAACCGATATTGATATTTAAGAAAAATATCGATACCTACGATATTTTTTTGTATTTCGACATCCCTATGTTAGATAGGCTTCCAGAGATTAAAGTTGTTTCTCAGAGAAAATAGAAAAAATGAAATTCAAAGATAAGTTATATACAGCCATATTAATAAAAAACGTCTAGTCCACTTTTAATCCACAGTCTAACTGGTCCATAGACTAAGCGTTAGTCCATGGCCTAAAATTTCTCATTAATAAAAATAATTTGATCCCAGAATAGTAAAGTGACGTTTACCAAAAATTCCCCTTTGGGAATTTTCATTTTTGTTGATATTTGACAACCAATTTGAAAATTAAAAAATATACATATTTCATTTTCAAATTTCTATCATCGTCTTCTGAGCGAATAGGACGCGTTGTAATAATGTTTAATTATGTCTCATCGTAAGTTTTCGGCACCTCGCCATGGTTCCATGGCTTTCTAGCCGAAGAAGCGTGCAGCTAGACATCGTGGTAAGGTTAAGGCTTTCCCCAAAGATGATGCCTTAAAGCCCGTGCATTTAACATGATTTGTTGGGTACAAGGCCGTTGTGGCTCACATTGTTCGAGAAGCTGATCGTCCTGGATCCAAGATCAACAGCAAAGATGGCCCAACCAGATCGTTATCGTGCTGGCAATGAATTTCTTCGGATGTGTTTGGGTGGACAAATAACACTGGAGATCTATCCCCCAGGCTTTTTAAAGGAGAGACGTACATGATCGTCTTATTATTAATTTCAGTCTCTATTCTCTAATATTACTTTGTACCTGTAAAGAGCAATGACAGCAGCACATAGACATTGCGGAAGTGAGGAAATATCAAGAAGACAAAAAACTGAATGAAGAATCATTAAGCGTACATTCCTCAGCTCAGATAAATGAAAGTTTCACAAATTAATATCTGAGACAGCCTCATAACAACAGCGAAGTAATTTATTCTCTTTATTGGAAGACCAATAAACAACTTTAATTCCGAGTTAACATTTATTTATTTACAATTCTAATTCTGATTTTGGTTCTTTTTTGGTCTTAAAAAAAAAAAAAATTCAAAAGGTTCTAGTGGTGCTCCTTTCTGGGGCAAAATTACACTTGGATTGAGTCTTGGGCCAGGCGTACCAACAAGTAGGAGCTTGTCAATGCGTGCTTCAGCTTGGACGACCTCGTGATTGGCACTTTCATCGTCACAACCAGTATTGAAGAGACGAAGAAGACGAGTGACAAACACAGCAAAACATGTCGGAAATCAAGCGAGTCGCCTTCACAATCATCAGCAACAGTACCAGCTCCAGCGTCAACAGCAAAGCAACGAGTGCGGCGCTTCATCGATCCAGTGACGTCACAAAAGTCCAGAGCTAGTGGATCGTCAACGGCCACATCCAGCAACAAGACCATTCGCCTCAACTTGGAATTGTTGTTTTTGGATTTACTTTTCGTTTTGTTTCTTGGGTTTTCTGTGCTTCATGGGATTTCTTACGACCATGTCGCATGGTTTAGTTACTTGGCGTAGCCTTATGTTGACCGGTGATGAGTTCTATGTGCGCGCGACATTTCGCAGCTTTTTTGCTGCGTATATTCGACCGTTTGTTCCGATTCGATTTTGTTATCTTGTCGTTGTTTCCTTTTGTGATATTAAATGCATTCTTTTGGGTCTTGTTGCTTTGATTGTTGATTGTTTCGCTTGTGTATAGAAATAGCCTCATCATGGAAAAGAATCAATGTTATTGCTCTGCAATGCAATACAATCATAAATTGGTTATTTGATTTTGAGTGTTTCAGAAACTTACTTTAAAAGAATTTCATCTTTGCTGTTGGAATCAATTGGTGAAGTGATAAAAGAGCTTTCTTTTGAAATTATTTAAAAAAAAAATCAATCAATTTATTTTCAAACATTTCTTGTTTTTTCTTTCACGATTGACATATTTCTTACTTAGTCCTTTGCTAATCCACCTCTCAAGGTGGACTAAGTTAGTAAACGTCACCTAAGAGAAATTTTATTTTATTAATAGCATTTTTCACTAGTCCACAGACTAAGAGTTAGTTTTTCGGTAGTCTATGTTTATTAATTTGGCTGATAGAGATCAGTGGTTCTTTGACGTATATTTTTGTTATACTGTTATACGAATTTTTCCCTTTTCGACTTTATAACAATGTTCAAATGGAGTCACTTTTTCTGTATGAATACACTATCCAGTGTATTATAGAGATCAGTGCACTGGGCCCATTCACTAACGTAGTCACTACGTAGTCAAGTCATTCTGATTGGCCAAATACAACTAAGAAATGAGTTGAAATTTCCCCTCCGACGTAGTGTAAAAATTTTGACTTCAAAGCTAGTTGACAGATTTTGACATTTCATAATCAGCTGTTGAATAAGAAACAAAAATTCAATTTCTAATTTAAACAAAATTTAAAATGAAATCAATCTTACAATTCGACAATATTAATTATCTGATAGGGTCTGAAGACGAAATTTATATAATCAGATCTTATCAGGTAGTGTTTTTTCATAGTACAATAAGCAAAACAAGACAAAACTTTTGATTAAAGTTCTCTAACCTAAAATCACAAATTCACAAACGTTTCTTACTCCATATGTTCATAGTCCAGGCATTATAAACATTTTAAAAAACAATCTGGGAAAAATTTCCTAGCTAGCTGAATTTTCGTATACACTTTTATTACAGTGTTGTCATGAAGATGTTAAAAATTGACGTCGATATCGTGCCAACTAAGAAAGTTATAAGGGTCAAAAAGTCACTTAATTAACTTTTTCACAAATATCTCGCGACCTATGTAAACATAAAAATTGGTCGTGAAATTATCTACAACGCTGACCGTAATAAAGGTGTATACAAAAATACATCTCATTAGGAATTTTTCGGCAGATAAAACCTTAAGTTCCTGAACTATCATTATTTGACAGTTTCGTTTCGACTAGCTTTATAGTGCAATTTTGCATTCACAAACCTAGTTGAAAATCGACTACGTAGTGACTAGGTTAGTGAATGCGCCCACTTTCATCCTTTATAAATATCCCATAACGTTACTTCTCCTACATAACTTCTCGGTGTACTTATCAATTTGACATTTATCTTTCATGTGTCAAATCAAAAGAAAAAAAAATAACTTTTTAACAAGGGATACACAAGACACAAGACACAGCCTATGGATAAAATATACGTACATATATATGGTTTAATTCAACTTCTTTGTACACAACAGACAATTTATCATAAATATCATTAAATTATATCATTTAATCGAATATCCAACTAAACCAATAACGAAATCTGTTTGGTGTACTATACAGCTTAAACGATCTAATTTCGGTTGATGTCTTGATTGTTGAAAATTCATTCACTTCATACCATTCGTGCCAAAAAGCGAAAAGACGAAAATCGAAAAACATTTTTTTTTCAACGGAAGGAAGATAAATCCATAAATTCCACTCTAGAGCTTTAAAATGTCCCGGAGTTTCGATCATTTATTCAAGCTGTTGATTATAGGCGATAGTGGTAAGGCAAAACACATCATTATTAGAAAATTCTTGGGCTCATGTTTTTTTTCTCAATCGCGAAACCGCAAATTTTTGGTCGAGTTTTCAGGGCCTCCCCTAAATTCTCTTTTTTTTTTTGTTTCTTGTTCATCGTTATGTACAAAACAAAATGTATCTTTGCAATGAAATTGTTATTTGAATGCACACACAGCAGCCGTCTTAGATTTAATTAAACAACAAAGAAAAAACTAGCGTTCACGATAAATCAAAGCTATGATATCATTTAGACATAATTTGTGGTTTCCGTAGTCAGCTAGAGCTGCTGCTTATGGCTGGCAGACATTCTCTTATGTGTCCATTTTCTTTAATTTAATTCACAAAATATTCAAAAACAATTCTTGTTGCAGGGGTTGGAAAGTCATCCTTACTTATTCGATTTTCGGATGATACGTTTTGTGGAAGCTACATAACAACAATCGGTGTGGATTTTAAAATTCGTACTGTTGTTATCGACGGACAAAGAGTTAAGCTTCAGATCTGGGACACTGCTGGCCAGGAGAGGTTCCGCACAATAACAAGCACATATTACAGAGGAACACATGGCGTGATTATTGTTTATGATGTTATGAATGGGGAATCGTTTGCTAATGTCAGACGATGGCTAGACGAGATCAAAAATTACTGTGACGTGGTTAATAAAGTCTTGGGTGAGTAAGAATTGTTTTGGTTTAACCGACTCCAAACATTTAATTTCCTCTACATTTAAACGGTCAGTGCAAATCTTCATAAATGCCTTTTAACATATAGAAACACTTGGTTGTCCTGTTGGTTGAACCAATATTCTTGGTTTCCGGCTGGATGCTGAGGAATCACCAACGAACCTGCATCGGCGAATTTATCAATGAAGTAGTTGGAAGGTGATTTTGCATGGTGTTGCCTTTCAAGTTCGCGCATGACAAGGCCTCACCTTGCATGAAGTCATTAGTGACATCCAAGATATCGATAAAGTCCTACTTTTTTAGAGTGTTTTGATTTAAAATTGAGTTCTTCGGACAAACAAATCAATATATTGTACTACTGACCACACGCTGTTTTTTCTCGACTACTTTAACCATTAAGTGATTCGATGTACAGCAAATACATTTTTTGTTTTTAATTAACGTTCGAAAGCCTCTCTTGCAATCTATTTCTTTAAAAAACAATAATGTCAAAGGGTTGGTTTGTGTCGCAGACAGTGGCCAAGCAGTGAATGTTGGGTACAAGAATTCGCCTCTAATTTGTAATCCATACAACGAGATTAGAAAGGAAACAAGAAAGCTTTTCAATGCTGCTAAAAGAACAAGACTCGAAAGTGACTGGGACTGTTATAAGACCAGTCAAAGAAAATTCAAAATAGAAACCAAACGGGCTAAACGGAGCTCGTGCAAAAGTTTCTGCTAGGCTCAGGAAAATCCTTTCGAAAACCACCACTTCTGTAGGTTCTCTTAAGAAACCTGACAATAGCTGGACTGAATCAGGTCGCAAAAGTCTAGAACTCCTGGTTGAAAGTTGAAGCACACTTCCCAGGTAGCAAACCTAGCCCTGAACGCGAATCAGTTAACTCTTCAATCTTCGAGTACGAAATCCCTACAGATTTTATAACGATAGAAAAGTTAAATTGGGCTATAAACTCTTTCTCCTCTTATAAATCTACGGGCCTAGACGGCATTTTCCCATTGATGCTGCAAAAGAGCACTGAATTTATCACTCCACACCTGATAAACATTTTTCAAAGTAGCATTAAATGGGGGTATGTTCCCAAGACATGCCGTGAGGTAAAAGTCGTTTTTATACCAAAAGCCGGCAAACCCAGCCACATTGAACCCAAAGACTTCAGACCTATAAGTCTTACGTCTTTTGTACTTAAAGCACTTGAAAGACTTATCGATATATACATCCGCAGTAATTTAAAACGGGAGACCATATCACCCTTTCAACACGCCTATACAAGAGGTAGAAGTGTAGAAACGGCACAACGCTGCGCAGTCAGAACCATAGAAAAGTCACATGACGTTAAGGAATACACTCTTGCATCATTCCTGGACATTGAAGGAGCCTTCAATAACGTCCACAGCAGTAACGCACATTTAGAAATGTACGCATCTAGAGGAACTACGCAAGGTGGAATTCTCTCACCATTATTATGGATCTTAGTGATGAACGAGATCCTAATAAAACTTAAGAATTAAGGTATAGTAGTGGTAGTCAACGCTGATGACTTACCGCTTTTGGCGACCGACGGGTAAATACCTTACCTCTATTAGCGAACAACTAGAAAGCGCATTATCAAGGGTCAACAACTGGACCAATAAATGCGGCCTTAAGGTAAACCCTCTTAAAACAGAACTGGTTCTTTTCACAAACAGAAGGTAATTACCTCCGTTTTAAATACCAAAAATAGATAACACCACACTAAAAATTTCCGACCGAACGAGATACCTCGGAGTCATATTGGACAAAAAACTTAACTGGGGCCCGAATATCCAAGAAAGATATAAGAAAGCCATGATCGCACTCTACTCATGCAACAAGATTCTGGGTAGAAATTGGGGACCAAACCCTAAAATAGTCATGTGGATGTACACTGCCATTGTCACACCGATTCTAACCTATAGCAGTTTGGTTTGGTGGAAAGCTCTGGAGAAATCCACGAGTCTAAAAACACTTACCAAAGTACAAAGAATGGCTTGCATCAGTACTAGTGGTGTGATGAGGACTACCCCAACTGCGGGTTTAGAAACGATCCTCAATCTCCCCCAATAGATCTATTCGTCCAAGAATCAGCAGGAAACAGCGCCCTTAGGCTCAGTCATACCAACATCTAGAAAACTAGCCAGATAGGCCACGCAGCTATTCTTACGAAATACTTAGATAACAATATCTGCGCAGATTATTTGACCCCTTACCTAGATTTCAACAAATCTTTTAGTACTAGCTTCCCCAATAGACTAGATTGGAAAATAGTGTGCCCTACACTAATGACTCAACAATCATCATCTACACCGATGGTTCTAAAATGAATACTGGAGTAGGTGCAGGTTTCTACTCGGAAAGCCTCAACCTTGCCAATTCATTCAGGCTCCCCGACCATAGCAGCGTCTTCCAAGCCGAGATCTTGGCAGTGAAAAACGCTGCTAAACATATACCCATGATAGCGATATCACATGCGGACATTGTATTGTTCTTTATGTTAAAGTAATTGAAAGACGTCTGTTCTCTTACGATGCTAAGATTCAACTGACTTTATTGAACAATCAAATATATATATGAGAATGAAGAACACATGTGTATGTATGTATGTTGTACATAATAAAGAATAAGCTATTACAGTACATCCCTCTTTTTAAGTTTAATAAGAAATTCATACATACATACTATAATTAACTTGAATATGAATATGAAATATGATTTAATTTATAAATATCTTCTTGGCTTATGGATTTCTCTACCACTTCTGGTTCTATAATTATTATTATTGTTTGAAGTTGGCAAAGAAGATAAAGTTGATGAAGTTGGTAATTCATTGTCCTGGTCCTGAGGTTCATCGGTAGCTTGAACTTCTATTAGCGGAATGCTGTCGTCATCGCGTTTTTCTGGAGCCTTTGTTGATGGGTTTGAAGTAATAATATCTGGTTCATATGGGACGTCTGTTTCGCTTGTCTTATTCAAGTGAAAAGAGTTCCGTCTGAGAGTGCCGTTCGCTGTCTGGATAATATATGATCTTGGAGTAGGGCCACACCCTATGACCTTTCCCCACATCCTCATATCCCGCACCCACACTACATCTCCTGTCTGGAAGCTTGGTCTTGAAACAACACCATGTCGTCTGTTAAAATACATCGCCTGTTTATCCTTGATACTCTGCCCAGCAAGGCTATGGTTTTTGCTGCTTATTGCTTCGGGTAGGAGTTGTTTCGGGGCGATTGGTAGAAGTGTCCTTATACGCCTTCCCATCAGAAGTTGAGCTGGAGATAATCCTTCTGTTAATGGAGATGCTCGGTATTCCATTAGGGCAATATAAGGGTCGTTTTGATGTTTGACTTGTGCCTTTATTGTCTTCACCATTGATTCTATGAATCCGTTTGACTGTGGGTACCGGGGACTTGATGTTGTGTGTTTGAAATTCCATTCTTGTGTGAAACGACGAAATTCACATGAAGCATACTGCGGACCATTGTCGCTTCGGAAAACCTCTGGAATGCCGTGTCTTGCGAAGATTGATTTTAGATGATTGATGACGCATCGTGATGATAGATCTTCTAGACGAGCAAGCTCTGGGTACCTCGAGTACATATCTGCAACAAGTAAAAAGTGATTAGAACCCAATGAAAATAAATCGCTTGCAATAATTTGCCAAGGGCGTTCTGGGACTATTGATGGCATTAGTGGTTCATGCCTTGGGATCTTATCTTTTATACATATATGACATTTAGATATATAATTTTCTATATCTTTCGAACAGTTTGGCCACCATACTGACATTCTGGCTCTAGCCCTGCATTTGACAACTCCCAGATGTCCGATGTGTAGCCGCTCTAACATGTCATTGCGCATACACTGTGGAATGACTATACGTGTTCCATGCATGAGTAAACCGTCGTTAATTGAAAAGCTAAACCGATCATTCCAGAATTCATGCACTTTGTGACACTCTGACTGTCTTTTTGGCCAACCTTTGAGTAGGTATTGAGAAACGATTTGCAAGGTTTCGTCTTTTTCCTGTGCATCTTGAACTTGTTGAATTTTGTTGTCTGTAGCAGGAATATCGGATAGGATTTCAACAACGTACAAACCTAGATCTGCTTCTAGGTCAGTTTCATCTAATTTATTGAGTGGTTGGCGGGAAAGTGTGTCGGCTGCAATGAGTTGTTTGCCTGGTATGTATCTGATTTGAAAACAGAACTGCATAGCTCTCATTCTCATTCTTTGGAGTCTGGGCGTCAAATCGTTAAGATTTTTGGTTGTGTAGATCGATACCAATGGTTTGTGGTCGGTCTCTACTTCAAACTGCATGCCTACCAGGTAGTCTCTAAACCTCTCACACGCCCATGTGAGTGCCAACGCTTCCTTCTCGATCTGAGCGTATCGTCGTTCATTGTCAGAGAGAGTCCGTGAAGCGTATGCGACTGGCCTCAACCTTCCTTCTCCTCCATCCTGTTGCAAAACGGCACCTATGCCAAACGAGGATGCATCAGCCGAAACGATTGTTCGATGTTTCGGGTTGAACGGTATGAGGGTTGGATGAGATGTCAAAAGCTGCTTGACTTTTTCAAATGTGGCATTTTGGACAGAATCCCATTGAAAAACTGTATTACTGCGTAAAAGTTCATTAAGTGGATGTAGTAATTCTGATAAATTTGGAACGAATTTACCTAGATAGTTTACGAGTCCAAGAAATCTTCTTAGTTCTGCCACATTTGATGGTCGTTGGAATTTCTGGATGGCTTCAATCTTGCATGCTTCTGGCTTGATGCCTTGCTGATCAATTTGGTGTCCGACAAATACCACACTTGTTTGGCCGATTGAACATTTGTTCTTGTTGAGCGTGACACCTGCTGTTTTCAGACGCTTTAGAATGTTTCTGAGTCTAACATCGTGGTCTTCCATTGTTACTCCATAAACCAATATGTCATCCATGTGACATATGACTCCAGGTAGATCTTGTAGAATGTTTTGTATTTTTCGCTGGAAGTGCTCAGGTGCGGATGTGATTCCAAATGGTAAGCGCTGAAAACAGAAACGACCAAATGGGGTTAAAAATGTTGTAAGTAATTGACTTTTTGGTGCTAATTTGATTTGCCAAAATCCAGAATTAGCATCGAGTTTCGAAAAATATTTTGCATTTGCAAGCTGTGCTAAGGAATGTTCTGGCACGGGGATTGGATGCTGTTGGAAAACTTGTTAAGTTTATACTTGCGATCAAAATCTCTAAGTAATCAAGTTTTGACTATTATGTATAAAGAAAATATTTTTCAATAAAATATTTATTCTGTCATTTACTATCGTTACAATCAAGTCGTTTAATTGAACTCTGCTAAAAGGTTATGGGCCCAGGACAATAGCAAGATTCAAGGAATATATACATATACTGGAGAAAAATGTCTGTACAACAGAATTTGGGAATCCATCAAATGGAGAAGCTAACTGGTTCTGAAAATTGGTCAACATGGAGTTTTGCCATGAAAACGCAATTAGAACTTGAAGATTCATGGAAATGTATCGAGAATGTTCCTGGCGTTGAGTTGGATCTTTCTAAGGACAAGATTGCTCGTTGTAAGATGATTCTGGCTATCGACAAGAGTCTTTATGTCCATGTTAAGAATGCAACAACTTCCAAAGAAGTTTGGACAGCTTTGCAAAATCTTTTTCAAGACTCTGGTCTGGACAGGCGCATAGGTTTACTTCAAAAACTATGCTCAGTGGTCCTGGTAGAATGTTCCTCTATAGAAGATTACGTAAGCCAAATCGTTTCGACCGCACAGAAGTTGAATGAAATAGGATTTGCAGTAAATGATGAATGGGTTGGTAGCCTATTATTGAAAGGTCTTCCTGATGAATATAGGCCGATGATCATGAGCATTGGTTGCAGTGGAAAAGTAATTTCAGCAGATTCCATCAAAATGAAATTGCTGCAAGACGTTAAATATGATTCCAAATCATCCAATAGCGCTCTTTTGTCAAAGAGAGGAAGTTTTCCCAATTCACACAAGAAATGGAAGCCTAAGTATGACAAGAAAGGGAAATATCGTTGCTTTAACTGTGGTGGGGTCGGACACTACGCTTCAGATTGTCTATCGAAGTTTAAAGGACAAGATTTGAAGTCAGAAAAAGGTGGCTCAATGTTTGCAGCGTTTCATGCAGAGTCCAAACAGCATGAATGGTGTTTTGATAGTGGTGCCACCGATCACATGACATCTGATCCTGATTATTTCAAGCAACTCAAGCCATTTCAAGGTCAAATTAAGACAGCAAATAACATGTTAATGAATGCTGTTAGTAAGGGCGACATTTCGTTGACTGTTTTAACTCCTAAAGGAAGACGTGATGTTGTTGTTCATGATGCTCTTTATGTCCCGGAATTAAAAGTCAACTTACTATCCATAAAGAAGATTGTGGATCATGACAATGTTGTCATCTTCGACAAAGATGGATGTCGTGTCATGAATTCTTCAAATGAAGTCATTGCAAATGGTAAATCTGAAAACGGTCTTTACAAGTTGGATACTGCTCCATATAAGAATGCTAATTTTGCAAGAAGTAACTTGGACAATGTTTGGCATCGAAGGTTTGGTCACTTGGGACAAGAAAATTTGAAATTACTTGCTCGAGGCTTAGTTAAGGGTATTGCTTTGAATCAAGATTCTCAGTCGACATGTTTGTCATGTGCAGAAGGCAAGCAGCATCGGACAAGTTTTCCATCAGAAGGGTCAAGGTCATCAAAAGTACTTCAGATAATCCATTCAGACGTGTGTGGTCCAATGGAGGCGAAATCTATAAAGGGAAGTATATATTTTGTTACTTTCATAGATGATTTCACTCGGAAGGTATTTGTTTACTTTATGAAGACGAAAGATGCTGTGTTGAACTGTTTTCGTGAATTCAAAGCCGAAGTCGAAAACCAACAAGAGTCCAGAATTAAAATTTTACGAACGGACAATGGTACAGAATTCACAAACAAAGCTATGCAACTAGAGTTGAAGAAGTCTGGGATTGTTCATCAAACAACCGTTCCCTATGCTCCAGAACAGAACGGTTTGGCAGAAAGGATGAACAGAACTCTTATAGAGAAGGCTCGAGCTATGTTGTGTGATGCTAAAATGCCTAAATTTTTTTGGGCTGAAGCAGTTAACTGTGCAAGTTATATTGTCAACCGTTCACCGCATAGAAAGCTTGAAAAAACTCCAGAAGAGTTATGGAGCAATCGCAAACCGGATGTTAGTTCTTTTCGAATTTTTGGTTGCACAGCGATGTCCCACATTCCCAAACAAAAACGACGAAAGCTGGATTCAAAATCCGAAAAATGCATTTTTGTGGGATATTCGAATACTTCCAAAGGTTTCCGTCTGTACAGCCCACAAAAGAAAGATGTTTTCATCAGCCGTGATGTTGTATTTCACGAGGATAACTTTCACTACAAAATTCAAAATGAAAACACCAATGAAGTTCCAAAGTATACAGCTGTAGTGGGGGTACATCCAATAGAGAAACAAGAAAATCTTGTCGTAGAAAACGACTACGAGTCATGTTCATCAAATCTAGAATTTGAAGAGGGGGATAACGAAGAAGATCCATCATTGGCAACGTCGTCATCAGAAACTCACGATCTTGTTTCAACGTTGGGCGTGCAATTTGATGTTGGTAGTCAGCAGATAGATGAAGATAATCCAAACCTACCAGAAGCTGGAGAATCTGCTCTCCCACGCCGAAGCGAAAGAATCTCAAAATTACCAAGAGTAGTTTACAATGCTGAGACGGTCAACATCTTGGAAGATCCCGAAGACATGGAAGATATGTTATCCAGAGATGACAAAGAAAAATGGATAGAAGCGATGCAGAGTGAGATGAAATCATTTGAGGAAAATGATACCTGGAAATGTGTCGATAAGCCTGCTGGAGCCAACATTATCAAGACGAAATGGGTATTCAAGAAGAAGCTAGATGAGATGGATAATGTACGATACAAGGCTCGATTGGTGGTAAAAGGTTTTACACAGAAGAAAGGTATTGACTATGAAGAAACCTATTCACCTGTTGTGAGGTACTCTTCTATCCGGTATTTAATAGCATTGTCAGTAAAGTATGATTTGCGAATTGAACAGATGGATGCTATTACTGCTTTTCTCCAAGGTGAGTTAACTGAAGATATCTATGTTGAGAAACCAAAGGGGTTTTTGATGGGAAGAGAAGGTCAAGTGATGAAACTGAACAAAGCTGTTTATGGACTTAAGCAATCAAGTTTAGTTTGGAACACCAAATTGGATCGAGTCCTACAAAAACTTGAATTGAAGCGTTCGCAAGTTGATCCTTGCATATACTTCCATAGAAAGGATAAGGCCATGACGTTTCTAGCAATCTATGTTGATGATATTCTAATCTTCACTAACGAAACAGTATTTTATGAAAATCTGAAACTAAATTTGATGAAAGAGTTCAAAATGAAGTTTTTGGGAACCGCGAAGAATTGTTTAGGAATTCAGATTTCACGTGACAAAGATGGAATTTATCTAGATCAAGAAAAATATATATCTGAGATGCTGATGAAATTTAACATGGATGAGTCAAATCCTGTAGCAACTCCTATGGATATCAACATAAAATTGTCAAAAGAGATGTCACCTAAATCTTCAGAAGAAGAAAAAGAAATGGCTAAGATTCCTTATCAGCAAGCAATTGGAAGCTTATTATTCGCAGCACAGTGCACTCGACCGGATATTTGCTTTACAGTCAACAAATTAAGCAAATTCAACAACTGTCCTGGCAAAGAACATTGGACTGCTGTGAAGAGACTCTTTAGATATCTGAAAGGAACAAAATCGGCCAAACTGAAATTTTCAAGAAATGGAAATCCTGAATTTCAAATATATTCTGATTCAGATTGGGCAAGCGATTGTGACGAAAGAAGATCTGTCACAGGATACGTATGTATCTTACAGGGAGGTGCCGTGTCTTGGGCGACAAAACATCAGCCAACTGTTGCATTATCCACAACAGAAGCCGAATATATGGCACTTTCGGCCTCAACTCAAGAAGCAATGTGGATTCGTGGCCTCGAGTCTGAACTGAACCATAATTTTAACAACTCGGTCATGAATATATATTGCGACAACAAAAGTGCAGTTCATCTGGCATCGACAAGCAAGTACTTATCAAGATCCAAACACATTGATGTTAGACATCACTTTATTCGTGAGAAGAAGAACTTGAACATTATCTCTTTCATTGGAATTGGAACTGAATCAATGGTTGCAGATTATTTAACTAAGCCAGTTTCTACCGAAAAACATAATTTCTGTTCTAATAACATGGGTTTACGTTTGAGGTAAATTTTGTTCGAGTGGGGGTGTTGGAAAACTTGTTAAGTTTATACTTGCGATCAAAATCTCTAAGTAATCAAGTTTTGACTATTATGTATAAAGAAAATATTTTTCAATAAAATATTTATTCTGTCATTTACTATCGTTACAATCAAGTCGTTTAATTGAACTCTGCTAAAAGATGCCATTCTCTTTTAACACATGCGTTTAATTTGGTGAGATCTACACATAAACGAATGTCTCCGCTAGGCTTGTTCACGATTACAGCTGGTGCGCACCACTCAGTTGGTTTTTCTACTGCTTTGATTACATTTTCTCGTATCATCTCATCTAACTTTTGTTTAAGCTTGTCCATCAGGGGAATTGGTACTCTTCGCGCAGAATGAACTGCGAATGGTGTAGCATCTTTCTTTAGTTCAATGGCGTAATCACCAGGTAAGCATCCTAGGCCTCTAAAGAGTTCTGGAAATTCTTTTGTTATGTCAACTTCGCTTACCTCTTTGTCGCCTTTATTTCTTGAGAATTGGTTTACTCGAGAGATTATTCTTAGTTCTTCACAATCTCTTAGACTTAAGAGGGGAGTTTTCACATCGTCTATCACATAAACACTTGTAGCAATGCGATTGCTTTTGTGCTCCAATTCACATTTAAATTTTCCCAAAATTTGAAGTAAATTTCCTGTAGGGCCAGTGAGGACACGATCTGCTTTACATATCTTAATCATTTTTAACTTTGAATTAAAAAGAGAAGATGGGATGATCGTCACTGGAGCACCGGTATCGACTAAAAATTGAATCGGTATTTTGTTCACCAAGACACTCACATGCCATTGCTTTTGAGATGATATTTCGCTTTCTGCAACATTTCCTAAAAAAGTGTTTACAGCATTTACGGGACTTTTCTTTGTCATACACATTCTTGCGAAATGATTCCACTTTTTACATGATGCACACTGTTTGCCATAGGCGGGGCATTGGGAACGGTTGTGTTTTTTGTTGCCACAACCTGTGCACGTTTTATTATTCTGTTGGAAATGTTGTTTTTGCTGCGAAGTTGATGCTTGTTCTTTACCGTTGCTGGTTTGCTGCTTTGCTTCTTTGTATGCTGATTTGCTTCTGTTGTATGTGTGAACGCTATGTATGCTGCTGTTGCTTGTGGTAGTTGTATTTGAGAAAAGTTCTTGTTGTTGCCTATGTACAGCGTCGCTTTGCCTTACCATTCGTATTGCACTTTCAAGGGTTAGGTGTGATTCCAACTGTAATTTTTCTGACAACCGTTTGTCTCGAACACCAACAACAAGACGATCGCGAATCATTTCATCGCGAAGGGAACTGTACTCACAATAAGCAGATAATGTATAAAGGTCTGTAATAAAATCTTCGATTTTCTCGCCTTCCATTTGATTTCTTGAGTTGAATTTCGCACGTTCGTAGATGACATTCCTCTTGATGATGAAATGATTCTCGAAGGCGTCCATTACGTCTGCGTAGACTTCCCTCTTTTCAGCTTGCAGGTTCAGGGAAAGGAATACGTCGTCGCCTTGTGGACCCATAAGATAAACCAGCGTGTTGACCTGCTCATTGCTTGGTTTGTTCAACAAACCTGATGCGCTCCGAAATCGCTCGAAGCGGCGCTTCCACTTTGGCCAATCCTCTGGAATGAAGGTGAACTGGTCTGGTGCTTGCACTGTGAAGTTGCTTACGTTCACTGCAGTGTTAAATATGGGTACATTTGGGGGGTTGTCGTTTTCGTTCGGCATTTTAAATATTTTACAAAAAAAATCTTATCGCGTTACCGCTGCCACCATGTATTGTTCTTTATGTTAAAGTAATTGAAAGACGTCTGTTCTCTTACGATGCTAAGATTCAACTGACTTTATTGAACAATCAAATATATATATGAGAATGAAGAACACATGTGTATGTATGTATGTTGTACATAATAAAGAATAAGCTATTACAGTACAGACATTACTTTTTTCATTGATAGCCAAGCAGCAATAAAAGCCATCTCTGCCACCCAAATCAAGTCAAAGCTTGTTTCTTGCTGTCGCGAAGAGCTAAAGGTTCTTGGTACACAGCATAACGTAAGACTCTGCTGGGTTCCTGGCCACAGTGATGTGCCAGGACACGAAAAAGCGGATGAACTTGCAAGGGAAGGCTCTACACTAAACCCCTCTCTCATAGACCATCATATAGGAATCCCGTTATGTGAACTGAAACATAATGTCAGTAAAATCATCCTCCAAAAATCCAACAACAGATTATCCTAGAAACCTGTGTTAACACCAGGAAACTATGGCCTAGATACGATAAGAAAAGATCCGACTGGATTTTAACTCTTAATAAACCTTCCCTAAGATCCCTTATCGGCATTATTACAGGACACAACCTACTTGGCTACCATAAGAAGAAGATGGGGCTTAGTACTTATGACCTTTGTAAAGGCTGTGGTGATGAGGACGAGCATGAAGACACTGCTCATTTTCTCTGCCATTGTCCTTCACTCTGTCTTGCTAGGAAGAAAACTCTAGGCTACTTCTTCTTCAATGAACTAGAGAAACTATCAGAACTGACAGGCAAAAGCTTGCTAAGCTTTGTCAAGACCTCTAAATGATTAAACGAACCACATGATTCATAAGTTATTTATTTTTCAGGAAGTAACAATACTCTCGGGGTACCACAATGGATCTACATTGATCTAAGTGTGACGGTAACAACACCAACTGTCAGCCCGCTTGACCTTACCTAACCTACCCTAGCGAACCGCTGCTGCTTCGGTTTGGCAAAATAACTGGGTTCAAAACTCCTCACTTGAAAGACAAAGTGTCTGCTATACAAAACTTTGATTTTAACAGTCCTACTCTATGGCGCCGAGTGCTGGACGATAAGTAAAAAAGGGGAATTGATACTGGGCACTTTCGAAAGAAAAATTCTTCGACGGATTTTTGGTCCCGTATGCGACGATGGCTAATGGAGAAGAAAGTTAAACCGAGAACTGTACGAGCTGTATTTTCTGTATTTATTTTTTCTTACAAATGAAAATTGTATTCAATTTGATTTCATTTTAACATTAATTATTACTATTTAATAGCTGAAACTATTCTGTCTTAAAGATTAAAAAGGGAGCTGATCTTTTCTGTTCTTACTTGTTCTGACAGTTTTCATTTTCTTTTTCTGTTCTGTCCTACTCTGATCTGGTACTTGTGTCTGCTACAGCATGTGTCCAAGTGAAACATCCAGCAGATTTCCTTCTCTATCATTATGTTCTACTTGTACCCACATATTTATGCAGCAAGCTTTCTTTCGTTCAACCCAATTTCCAAAGAGAGTATAAAATATGTTGTTGAATAACAACTAATAATAATAAAAAGGTTGCACGACAGCTCCGAAGAACCAAGACCTTAGTGGCTTTCAATTATTTATTTAAACTTCAATTATCAACCCATCTAACATGTTTTATTTGAATGAACGTGGTCACACTAATTAATGAGAGAGTTTTCTATGACAACTGCCAAAACAATGCTCCTTTTGTTTTATCTCCTTCTTACTATAACACCTTATATTGCCGTCTATTTCTCGTGTACGTGAGGCCTAACAGGATACAAAAATGAACCACGTGGAGAGTGTCCCTACTCATTTTTAGATATACTCTGCCCCTAGCCTCAACAGTATATGGGATTCAATCCCTAGTCGAAGCGATACATATAGTGGGATAATTTACCTAGTCTCGACGGTACATGGGATTTAATCCCTAGTCGAGACTATAACGAAAGCAGTGGGATGATTTCCCTAGCCTTCACAAAAAATTGGGATTTAATCCCTAGTCAAGGCGATATAACCCGAAGCAAAACTTTATTCGGGGCTTCTTATGGTATTAACCAAAAGCATGCTTCAGGAATACTCTGATTAAAAAAAATATTTATTGTACAGATACAGAGCACCTTGACGGTCGACGACCAAATTAATTCTCCTTTCATGGTCGATATCACTCCTACTTGATATAATTCGAGTAACAAGTAGGAGTGAATTGAAAGAAGACAGAAAAGTACCAATCATGCAGTTGCACATGCGACCATGTAACTTCTGTGTTGCTGCTTGTCTGTTTTCGTTGTTCGTGTGTTTGTTGTTGTTTTATTTTGTACTCTGCTATTGATTGCTGTTGTTGGTTGTTGTTTTCCTTTCGTTCTGAATTTGTTACTTCGTTACAACTCTTCAACAACTCCTTGATTATTGGTAAGGATTGAAGGGTCCTACAATTTAATGCCGATCCGAAACGGCTGAGCTGGGAAGCAATTTCTGGTGGCAAATGATGCTCTTAATTCTGGTTAGTATTTGGCAATATGCACATGAAAGACAAGATATAGCATTTTAGGCTCCAGTAAGATTTGAATTCGATACCGCTTTACTGATCAACGCACATTCCTTTTGTCTACTCAATTGAGTAATGAAATCTCATTTCCAAAAATAGCTAATTTTTGTTTTTCAATTTTCAGTTGGGAACAAAGACGACGATCCAGAGCATAAAGTCGTCATAACCGAAGATGCGCAGCGTTTTGCCCAGCATATAGGAATTGAACTGTTCGAAACATCAGCAAAAGATAACAAAAACGTCGAGGAGATGTTCCTGTCCATCACCAGACAGGTCCTCAATCATAAATTAAAACAGACTCCACCATCCAACGAGACGATAAGTGTAAGGAAAACAGCAAATAATAAGAAAAGTCGAAGCAAGTGTTGCTAGCTTTCGATTCGAACTCGCTAAACGGAACAAAATATTGTATTAATTCTTTTTCCTCTTCTGTTTTTTTGTTACTTTGCTCAAAATTTTTGTTGTATTTTTTTCCTTATTTGTTGATCCATCATCAAAGATAATAAGAAAAAGAATTAGGTATAGAGATAACTCACTCAATATTCGTAACCCTATGTCGTCGTTCGAAGTGATGCCAGATAATTTATATTAAAGTTCGTTTTTTCTTTCCTCAAAACGTTTAAAGTAAGAAATACACGTGAAAGTATCTTTTTTTTTTAAATAAACAAAAAACCAACTCTCAACATACAACAGATCACAGCAAAATGCATTTTAAAATTCCATCATTTGTGTTATAAGAAAAAGAAAAACAACAACAACACGAATAATATACTTATAGGAAACAAAAAAGAAACAAACGGAGTCAAAACTTAAACGACGTGTTTTACATTTTTATATGCATTCTTTTATGTTTAGCCAAAAATATTTTTACAAAGATTTTGTAATTAATTAAGGATGATAAAAAAAATTATTAATAATAATAAAATAATTCAGAATGAAATATACAATTTATAATCTTAGAAATAATGCGTGATATTTTTTAAAAGAAACCCGAAGCGAAGATTGTAATATATCATTCCATTACCTACTACCGCTTCTCTACTAAAATACTTCTAGTACAACTTTGCACCAATAAGTAGTAGTACTAAAGTACTTAATGTACGACAAAATTACATACTACCTTTTGCGATGCCACACTGTACCAATAAGTAG
Source organism: Sphaerophoria taeniata (assembly GCA_943590905.1). Classification (NCBI taxonomy): domain Eukaryota; kingdom Metazoa; phylum Arthropoda; class Insecta; order Diptera; family Syrphidae; genus Sphaerophoria; species Sphaerophoria taeniata. Next base: position 76,250,943 of record OX016542.1, on the reverse strand, counting down.
TGTACTAGAAATGGACTATAAATAGAGCTGCTACGACCGACCAAAATCAGTCTGGTGCCGATCTTCATCGAGGGAAGTCGTGTCCGCGAGAAATTACTAACAAATAAGACTTCCCCCCATCAGTGGTAAGGGGTCTTATTAATAACTAACCATTTGCCGGATTTTTCCGTTGACAGCCCGGTTTGCCCGTTGATACCCAGGTTCGCCTGTTGATAGCCGGATTCGTCCGTGATAGCCGGGTTCGCCCTTTGATAGCCAGGTTCGCCTGTTGATAGCCGGATTTGTCCGTGATAGCCGGGTTCGCCCGTTGATGGCCAGGTTCGCCTGTTGATAGCCGGGTTCGCCCATTGATAGTCGGGTTCGCCCATTGATAGCCGGGTTCGCCTGTTGATAGCCGGATTCGTCCGTGATAGCCGGGTTCGCCTGTTGATAGCCAGGTTCACCTGCGACACCCGGATCCGTCCGTGACAGCCGGGTTCGCCCGTTGATAGCCAGGTTCGCCTGTGATAACCGGATTCGTCCGTGACAGCCGGGTTCGCCCGTTGATAGCCAGGTTGGCTTGTTGATAGCCAGATTCATCCATGACAGCCGTTTTCGGCCGTTGATAGCTAGGAAACAACAACTGAAACTGCTACAGCATCAGACACCATTTCCCAAAGAAGAACACAAGCAACCCGGATCTATACATCGGAGGGATTCCAAGCCAGGACACAGATTATGAAAACAATTACACACGAACACCTGGCCCGAGGCCTTAATTTCGTGGTGGATTGATTTCCAATCCACTCCATTTTATATGCATGAATTACATGCATATTTTGGTGTATTGCCTTGTAGATAAGGGAAAAGGCACAAAATTAGTCTTTTACATATGTCCCATTTGCCATAGACTTTGTCTTCGACCAATTCCATTTTTCTCAAGTACCAGTTTGCTTTTCCCGATAAAAAAAGCCATACTGGTAAATGTGTTTTTATCTATGTAACTGAGCTTAGAGACTAACCACTCAGTTACCGAGAACGGATTTCTCGTTAACCACAGCCACTCTGAAACTCCCACAAGGGGGCCAACCGCAACTGTAGTTGAAGATTCAATTAGAATCCGGGCATCAACTACCCCAGAGTACCAGTTTTTTCAGAAGACATGGTCGTCTCTTTTGTTATTTTGTACTCCGTGAATGTATGACATTATCATCATACATTCTATCGGATGTGTGAAATTATCACACATCCGTACAAACCAAAAGGATAGTTTTCCAGCTTCGTGACTTATCGGCTCACAGGAACACTGGTGTCCATTGTCATGCAGTCTTTTATCCAGAAAAGAGTTGGGTGACCAATATGGAAGACTGCATGACATATTGCCATGCAACAACAACCTTTTATAAACACTCATTAGTGCCTTATTCTATCACAATGATATTCAAGTACAGTCTCATTAATCACGGCGTTTGGGTAAAAAGTGATTTTGATACATGTACAATAAAAACGTAGGTTCATTCGCCCTGACGGAGTCAGGTTGACGCTCTGCACCACTTGGAGGTTGAACCTTCCGCACATGAGCGGCAAGAAATCTGTACTTGGAATTGCAAGCAATCCTTTCCAAACCCTTACCCACTCTTCGCAGAGCAAGCCAGGACACAGGGAGAACGCATTGCTTGCAGCCACATTTTAATAATATATATATATTCAGCCTTTCACCCAAAGTACATCACAAGATCACAAACGGCCTTTATGTTTATACTAAAAACGCGGTTTTCAAACTCAAATCATCATCATGCCATATCGATCTCTAATATCTAAAAGCTAGATGACGTGCAGGAGCTAAAACAATGAAATTCGCGACTCAGGGGCCTTTGGTTTGACTATTTCTTCCAATATTCCACTGATTTGAATACACACTCTCGCCTGTGAATCCGCCATAAAAAAGCTATCGGATTTCAACTCATCAGTAAACATTCTGACATTTCAAATTCGCCTTCGAATTCGTTAATTGGTCGAATTCAAATCAAAGAAGGCGAAAGCGAAAGCAATTATTGAAAAAATGTCAAACTCGCTAGCAAAACGATCTGCCGCGAATCCCATAATCAGGCCCTAGCATTATGTATTATCGACTCGGTCCCTAGCTAGCTGTCTCCAGCTTTGCACTCCAAGTTGATTGAGGTCATCTTCCGCTTGTGTGCGCCACCTGAGTCGCAGTCTTCCTCTCCTTCTGCGTCCCTCGGGAATAAAGTCGAAGGTTTTCCGGGCCGGAGCATTGGTGTCCATCCGCTCTAAATGACCGAGCCATCTGAGTCTCTGGATCTTGACCCTTCTCGCTAGGTCCATGTCGTTGTAAAACCCGTAAAGTTCGCTGTTGTATCTTCATCATTCCCCTTCAATGCACTCGGAGCCAAAGATGACCCAAAGAACTTTCCTCTCGAAACAGCCTAAGGCACATTCATACGATTTTGTCAAGGTCCATGCTTCTGCACCATACAGCAGGAGAGGGATGATGAGGGTTTTGTACAGTTTTACCTTAGTTGCTCGAGAGAGGACTTTTCCACTCAATTGCTTTCTTAGCCCAAAGAAACAGCGATTAGCAAAAGTTATTCTTCGTCTGATCTCGGCGCTGCACAGTGTGGCCAAGTATATGAAAAGTTGGCAAAAATTATTTTTCCTCGTTTTCACTTATTTTTGTTCAAGAAAAATGGATGTTGAGTAGTTCAAATTACAATTATTAAAATATTGAGAATAAATATTTATAAATCCTAGTGATATTATAAATGTTAAAGTTTGGATGAATGGATTTGTGAAGGTATAGATGTTTGTTGCTCAATCACGCCAGAGTAGTTGAACGGATCTAGATAAAATTTGGCTCAGAGATAGATTTTAGTCTGGAATAGCAGATAGGATACTTTTTATGTCGGTATTGGGTGATCCAAACACCCCAATTCAATTTTAGCCTACATCAATATTTTTGCAGTTTTTTAAAAATAAGATTTTAGGATATGTGAATATGTACCTATGTAGTTATGTAGCTCACAATTAAAACTGCGTATTTTGTGATAACTACCTATTTATTTGTGATTGCAGATCATAAAAAAATTTAATTCATGAAAATATGTAACAAAAAATCAGAAAACACCAAATTATATTACAAAATTAAAGAAAAAATAAAACTAGTTCTGATTTGAGTCATCCATCGCTGCCCGAGTCCGTTTGAAGTGTCAATGATATATGGAGCTTCTAACATCTCTTTAACTATGAGTCTAAATTGAATTTTCGGCTTATTGGTTTATGCATACTAGTTACAAATATGAAGATCAAATAAGGAGTCGACAAAGAACATCTTCATTGGTCTTTTCTCTTGAGTATTTGCGTGAAAAGTTCTCTCTATATATATTTATTTAAATTGTTGTTTGCCTCTTGTGTCTCAAATGTCCTATAGGAACAAGCGCTTTTTTTATAACAATACTACCATAAATTAGCATTTTGTGCATGGTAGGAGACAGATGGTACCACGGATACTTTTCGAACCCAACCACTTTTTTTAAAGCTGGATACAAAATAAACCACTTTTAAACGCAGATCTTGCATTTTTGGTTTTGAACAAATTTTCCGATTTACCAAGTATATTGGGTCAAAAATACAGTTTTATTTCGAATTGAACGTTTACCTGATTGAATAAGGTTTTCAAATAAAAATTTGTGTGATAGGCTAATGTTGGAACCTAAAACAAAAATTGTAAACCCTTGATATTATCCAATATTTTACGCAATTTGGTCACACAAAAATACAATTTTCTTTAAGAGGGGCAAATATGGGCAAAATATTTTAACTTCACTCGAAAGCCTACTCTATGGACCATAACAGGACACAAACAGTTTTACGCCATCTCACGACTATATATACTTTCTGTTAACGATTTCAAAGGACTTTTTTTTAAATAATGCTTTTTAATAACGTAAACTTCGAATATATTTCTTAACACAATTTTAAAACAAAATATATATAAATGTGATGTCAATTTAAAGCTTACTACATGCTTGTGGATCCGTTTTTTATTTCAAGTTGATAGCTTTTTGTTTAAAGAAATGCGACTTAAAATGGTAAACACCCTCTTGCACTGCATGAATATCAAGAACAAATAACCTGTAAAAGAGTCGAACTTCAAATTACTATAACTTTGCTTCCTCTGCACTTATCATGAAACAAAAACCGGTTTTGTGCAGCTCAAGAGTTCCTCTATTTTACCATATTAATACTTTTCTAATGAGTTGAAGATTGAAAAAAGGTATTTTTGCCAACTTTTTCTAAATTTGGCCACACTGTGCGCTGGTGATATTGCCCGTGTTAATAGCGGAGCCCAGGTAGACAAACTCCTCTACTACCTCGAAATTGTATGCGTCTATTGTGACGTTCTGCCCGAACCGTCGGTGTTGGGTGTCCTTCCTCGAAGACAGCATGTACTTCGTTTTTCCCTCATTTACCGCTAAACCCATTTTTGCCGCATCTGTCTCGATTCTCACAAAGGCGCCATTGACATCACGATGTGTTCTTCCTATTATATCAATATCGTCAGCGTACGCGAGAAGTTGAGCAGATTTTTGGAAAATAGTGCTCTGGTGTTAACGGTGGAGTTTTGCACTATCTTCTCAAGAACGATGTTAAAGAAATCGCACGACAGCGCATCGCCTTGTCTGAATCCTTTTTTTGACGTCGAAAGATTCCGTAAGCTCGTTGCCAACCTTGATGTAGCAGCGTGAGTTCTCCATCGTCAATTTGCACAAGCGAACGAGCTTGGCAGGGATGCCAAAACGCAACGTGAAAATTTGGTCAATGGTTGACTTTCCTGCCTTGAAGCCACATTGATAAGGACCAATTAGATTGTTGACGAAAGGCTTCAGACGTTCACATATTACGGCAGAGAGGATCTTGTAGGCGATGTTAAGTATGATGATTCCTCTGTAGTTGGCGCAGTTTAGAGGATCTCCCTTTTTCAGGATCGGGCAAACAATGCTGAGATTATTGCTCGATGACCTTGAGCCAGCTGTTTTAACTTCCGATAAAACCTCCGAACTTCATTCCTGCTGTTCGCTCTCTCAACATCCTCGACTGACGCTTCTCATGCTCCTTCTTTTTTCTTCTGAGAAGCCGGCGCGGCGTTCCTCTCTCCTTTTTTGCTCGTAGAGCTCACGAGCAGCTCTTGTCCTTCTATGCAGCGCCGCTTTGTATGCTTCCTGCTTGGCTGCCACTGGTCTTCGATACTTGATGTTGGCGGCATAGGACTCCTTAAGAGGTTACTTGACACTCGATCAGAGAAGGATCCGGCGATCTCTTGCGATTGTAGCCGTCCGACGTCGAATTTTCTTGCAGCATTTCCTTGTTTTGGCCGTTGTCGGGATATTCGTAGCACTACCTTGGCTACGACGAGGTAGTGGTCCGAGTCGATGTTGGCTCCTCGGAAAGTTCGAACATCTAGAATGCTGGACAAGTGCCTTCCGTCGATCGCAAAGTGATCAATCTGGTTGACGGTTGATTGGTCAAAAGATCTCCATGTACCTTTATGGATGTTGAGATGTGGGAACCAGGTGCTTGCTATCACAACATTTCGCCCCGCAGCAAAATCGATCAGCCTGAATCCGTTATCGGAAGTGGTGTCGTGCAGGCTGTGCTTTCCGACTGTTCCACCAAAGATGTCCTCTTTTCCCAGCTTTGCGTTAAAATCGCCGAGGACAATTTTCATGTCATAGTTAGTCATTGCTCATATGTTTTGTCGAAGAGCTCGTAGAACTTCTTTGGTATCGTCCTTTTTCTCTTCTGTGGGGGCAATGTTGCCGAATTTAACCATTCGGATCGTTGTGATGCGTTCGCTTACACATTTGATATTTGAAGCTCAAGACTTTTTGCCAGAGTCTGCTTCCCACGACGAATTCGCATCCAAAGAGTCGCTGTTGTTGCTCCCGGTAACAATTATCATTGGAAATGTCGCAGTTTTTCATCTTCCGTTTGCCCTGTCCATGCCATCGCATTTCCTGGATAGCGGTAATGTCTTTGAAGCCGTAGAGGGTCTCCGCTAATTGTTCGACAGCACGCGGTCTAGTTAGTTGTTTTTCTTATCTCGTGTTTCGTCCGCCTTGTGCATTTTCTAACTAAAAAAAAGAAGTGAAAAATAAACCAATACTACGATGACTTGAGAGACGCCAGCAGTTGTCAACACAACATCTTTTCAACTAAACTCCAACTGAAGTACTCAATTCAAATGACGAAAAACCTGTTGCGACTTTCCACCTCTGTTCTTTTAATCCCTAAATTCTCACACTTTTATGATCTTTTACTCAAGTTTTCTGAAAGTTCTGTCAACTGTCACTTGTTAGGGAGAAAAATATTTCTTCTTTCTCCCGATTTAACGCCAACAAATTTCTTGCGGGTGTTTTGTGATTTCTGTCAAATCTGAAAAAAATACCGAGTAAGATCCTTTAATTTAATTTTCGTTGTTTTTGTCAACTCTTTCGTAGAATTCTTGACACAAAGCTCGTAATAAATAGTTGGGCTAATTATTCATATCTAAAAATAACGGTATTTTGTTTACGGTTTAAGGTGAAATATATTCAAACTCTTCACAAACTGCAATCTCCCAATCAATATTAAAAGCAAAACCTTCGTTCTACAACCGGCAAACATTTAATTCAACCAAAATTAATCTTCACATTCCGTCAAAGACAGGACTTTTAAAGAGCCATCTTCGTAGGTTTTACATTTTTTACTTTGAGCTGCTTCGTGTTTATTGGAAAACTTCATCAGGCATGGATGTTGTATTTTTCAAAGTCTGGAACCGAAAACACAAACGACAGACATCCAAACCGAATTAAAGTCCCATGTGTAAGAATAGCCGATCCTTCCCAACAGCCGTTTATCATTGGCGACGGAGGTGCATTACTGCATTTGCATTCGGGTTTAATGGGTCCGGCCATTCTATATTAAAAGAAAAAAAAAATCCCATCAAGGAAAAATCAAAATCAAATCTTATAAGAACTTGCCTTGCATTCTCGTCTAGAACACAGTTCTTACGCTTGATCCCTCTTCGCTTATCCAAAATCTCCTGCACTTTCTTGTGCAAATCCATTGTGATGTTCTTATATTGTTTGGCCGGCGACGGTTCTACCTCTCTGAAGTCACAAGTGTACAACTGTCCATTCACCTCGGTACCATGTTCAGAGTAGTTAATCAGCTCGTAATGTTTACTCAGATTATCGTAGAAGATAGCCGCGTGTTTTGGCGAAACTCGACGGCAACTACCAACACTGTCTAGACACAAATCGCTGCTGCTGCCGCTGCCGACCGTGAAACTTCGGTACTTCATGTACACGGATTCACATAGATCAATTTTCGTGAACCACTTATCCTCCTCCAGCAAATTGCCCAGAGGCGTGAGAACAGCCCGAGTTCTAATCTGCGATCGCGCAATTTGTGGCTCCAGTCGTGTTGCGATTTCGAGACATTTCTCTTGATCGGTTTTTTGTTTCGGCCTGTAGTTTTCGTACTTGTCGATGTCAGCAAGACTCTTCTCCTCGGTAAACATTATTGACAACCGATGTAAATCTTCGGGGCACAGAATCTGGCTTGGGAGAACCGTTGGTGCTTTTTCGTTATCACGAATTAGTTCGCGGATGCGTTTGGCCGCCGATCGGTTCTGATACTGCACCACCAAGTCAGTGTTATCGGCGATGATCTGCTGCAAACGCTGGAAGGCTAGCTTCTTTATAATGTCCACATCCAGGTACTTAAGTTCGTAGTCTATTTTGGCTCCAGTAAGTTGCGTTGTTCCCTCACTGGCATCGATCTTCTTTTCAGGCTTCTCATCGACATCGTCAGAATCGCAGGAGTCGTCTTCGTCGTCATTTTCGGAATAAGTGTCCTGTTGCTGACTTTTAGCTTGTTGTTTCTTACCAGTCTTTTTCGCTGGTTTCTTGATTTCCTTAGAGTTGTTCTCCTTGTTTGCAGCTGCTGAACTGGTGGTTTCAGGCATGTTATCAGAATCCTCATCGAAACCTAGCAAATCCTCGGAATCAGTAAAAATCTGAACTTCTCGGAGTTTTTCACGCGCACACTTCATTGCCTCGAGTTGTTCTCTGACGCTTTCCGCTACTTTCTGTCGGACATTATCGGATTCCAAGGAGACAACGTCTGGCAGAGGTGGGGACATTCTTTTGCGTCGGTAGACATTTGAACATCGGTAGGCGTCGCGCATCGAAGGCAGGAGTTTGGGCGGATTGTCATAAAGGTACTGGATCATTGGGGGTATTTTAATGGTGTCCACAAAACGCGTCCGGGCTAATTTAACTCGAAACGGAGGATTTCGGGTGTGTACTCGTCGGAAGAATTCGGTCTTCACAACTTCGTGGTCAAATGGTACCGAAAACTTATTCCAGAGTTTGACTCGTTCGGTTGCTGATATGCTGTCTAACATATGCCAGTCCTGGAAAATGGATTCAATAAGCTGATTTTGGTACAATTGCAAACTACTCACAGCAAATGTTTCTGGATGGTTTGGACACATCCAGAGCCCAGAGGGTAGAACAGTCATTGGCGGATCCAGGCAATCCTGATGAAAGAATAACGGACAATAGTCACAGGCGACTAATGGAGCCTTCTTACAAGACTTGCGACAGTAAAAGCAAGTTTTTGCTGGAAGAGGAACTAGTCCTTGAGAATCGAGCTCATTTGGCTTGGAGTTTCGTCGCATTCCAGGTTTCTTATTAGTTCCATTCTTGATTGGTTCAACTATTATCAATAGAATTGTTATAAATGTATGAGTTTGGAAAGTCTACCTGAGCCTTACTTTTGTCGTTTCCCGGAAATTGCGTATGAAGTTCAAGTTCTTTTGGCAATTCAAATTGTTTCGGGTTGAGAGTGCTGGCCGCTTTGATAAGTTCGTAGAGTGGGTTTGGCTTCTTGTTCGCATCGAAAGCCTTCGTGATGCCGATTGCTAGTTTTTCTGCTGCTAATGCTGCATTCTTATCATTCGCCATTGTGGCCAGCGTTTCACTAGAAATAGAAGTCCGACTACTGCTGCGATTGCGAAGAGAACGTAATTTCGGCGGAATAACCTCCAAATCGGGTGTATTCGGCCGAGACTGTTCAGACGATTGATCAGCTCCTGCAAGATTCTTGAGACCAGCAGCTGCAGCCCGTTCTACAGAACTTGCTTTCGATGATGTCAATGGCTTTGACGTCATGCGACAATTGTGACACAACCATTGCCCACTAGGTATGTCTTCTTCGTTGAGAGGTGGATCGCTACCGGAAATACATGAAGAGAACGTTCAATTGTTCATGTCAAATTCTACTTACTGGCACTGCAAGTGGAAACTCGATGGGCACCTATCACAACACAAAAGATTGCCGCCTTCGTTGCAAGCGTCACACGAGTCGTGGTTATGTCCACGTCCAGGCCGTCGATAGTAAGGATGCTTGGTAACACTAGGCTTCTGAACGACTTTAACATCTTCTTCAGGAGGTGGAGGTTTAATAAGAATTTGGATTTGCTTAAATGAAGTTAAAATAGGAAGGTAATTCCACTTTTTACAATTAGGTATAAGAATTTTTACCTCCATGATAGAATTGGAGGCAATAGGCTCATGATCCATTTTCGACATATTTAACTTTTCTTCTTTGTTCCAGCAATTGCTTAACGTTTTTTCCAACAATTGTTCAAATGAATATTGATTATAATTTCCAAAAAAAGATAATTTTAGAAGCGTAACAACTATTGTGGAGGTAATGTACTTTAGCGAGTTTGTTTTGTATTTGTATTTTGTTTAATGTTATTTTTGAACTTTTTGAGAAAACATGTTCATATGTTTGTAAAAAGAGACTATTGTTTCAAGGGAAATTTATGCTTTCAGAAAATGGGATTTTTATTGCTTCTTTCGTAGCGTCTTTCAAGATCTTTGTATATGGAACGACCAGTACTATCAAGATTGGTTCTCTGCTTGGTTTGACAGAACTTATGTAAAAAGAAACTGCTTCTGTGAAAATTCTCAAGATAGCTCCACCATCGTTTGTCATCTTGATACTACTCCACAAATATATATACAAAGATCAAGATGGCATTTCAAAATTTCCCTTGGCAAAGAACAACAATTTGGGTTGCAAATTGCAATCGATAAAAAAGCGTCCAGTCGCCCCTTTGTATATAAAACCTTTTAGTATTATCAAGATAGACGATTTCAATATTTTCGCCTTCATCAAATAATTTTGCTCAATACAAACTTATGCAAAAAAAATGGCTACCTTGGCTTGTAACTAGGTGGCGCTAGAGTCGAATGCCAGGTCGATTATACCTGTCAAATTTATATACAAACAGTCGCCCGGCGATCAAAAATGTGAAATTTGTATGGAAGTCACCCATTGGCAGCATAAGTCGTTTTTCTTTTTTAGTGCAGAGCTTTGTATATGGATTTACCTAGTACTATCAAGAATGGTTTTCGAGCAAGCAAGCAGGGAACACACATTACAAACTAAGGCCGTGTGCGAATTGGATGAATTGTGGTTAAAAAATAAAAATGGATGAATTTTTAACCACTACTGTCATTTTAAAACCTGCTCAGCAGCTAGTCAAATTATGCGAAGTGTCAAAATTTAACCAAACTTCAATTTTTAACCCATTTTTAACTGAATTCGCACACGGCCTAATGTAAAAAACTGTCAAACCAAGCAGAGAACCATTCTTGATATTACCTGGTAAATCCATATACAAAGGTGCAGAGCTTTGTATATAAATTTATACAAAGGTTCAGAGCGCTGAACTCTGAGACTTCAGAGCTCTGAATAAAGTTTTCTCTGAACATTTTCTGAGCGTTCTGATTTAATTTTGGTATACAAGGCGCGTTTATTATCCTCACTAACCCATATGGGATAATTTTTTGCACACAAAACAACAACGTGGGACCCCTTTAGCCAAAAATTAGTTCTTATTATTGCGGATAGATGGCGAGTGTGAGAAAAAAAAGAAGTTATTGTAGAAATATTCATTAGTCGTGTTTTTTTCACTACTCGGTAACCAGTAAAGTAATCAAGTGCGAGAAAACGCTCCAACTCACTCTATCTGTCATTACAAAAAACTTCAAAATCTAACGTCAAAAGTTTTTGATAAATATTTCCCTCAAAAACCTATCGCAAACAAAAATGCAAACCATCATTCAATTCTTCAACATTATCAACACTAATTTGATTAAAACTCCCTACAACATCGGACGGTTTAACATGGCATGTGATTTAAAAAGTTCTGCAACAAAAACCTATACATATGTGTTTTTATTTTATTTTATTGTGTCGTATATTTTTGGACGAAAGTTCGTGTCTGAATGTGGGATGATGAAGGACTATTGTTGTCAGTATTTGTGTGAGTGTGCATTTGGAACATAAATCAAGTCGCATCGTCATAGACGTTCTTCATCCATACAATTTTGACTTTCGTTTTTCTTTATTTTGTAACAAAACTTTTGACTGACGATCCAACTCAACTCAGCTCTGTCCCACATGCTATTGGCATATCTCACGAGCGACACATACAGTAGACAAGGTGTGTGAGATGAGAACGTTCCTCCATATGCCAAAACCAAAATCAGGCAACAAAAGTCCAAAGAAACGTATCAAGCGAAATTGAAATAAAATACAAATAATTTTCAAAATTGCCAACATTCGTGTAGCAAAATAATTCTTCTTAACGCCATCAGCGCCATCTTCATTTCAATAATATGAAGTTCTATCTCCGGCTTATCTGTCATTATTTTACTGGCCTTTTTATCGACTGTAAAATCAAATTGTTGTTGTTTGCCAAGGGAAATTTTGCTGTGCTGGCTACAGAGTAGTGAAAAAACACGCCTAAACAACATTCGCGTAGCAAAATAATTCTTCTTAACGCCATCAGCGCCATCTTCATTTCAATAATATGAAGTTTTTGGCGTGTTGTACCAATGAAACACAAGATTTAACAAATTACAAAATAAAATATTTATTTTTCCGAATACAAGATAAACTGAAGCAGTCTAGACATCGACGTTGAATTGAATGAGAATAATTATAAACTCGGCAGCTGCAGTCTGAGACAAAATCGTTGGTCACATAATTTGAATTTTGCTTTCATCCGATTGCAGAGCCTCCTGTGAGTGAGCGGTGAACTTTGAGTTTAGTCATCAGAGTTGTCACATAGATGTCAGGACCGCCACAAGTTCTATCTCCGGCTTATCTGTCATTATTTTACTGGCCTTTTTATCGACTGTAAAATCAAATTGTTGTTGTTTGCCAAGGGAAATTTTGCTGTGCTGGCTACTCTGTAGTCAGCACAGCAAAATTTCCCTTGGCAAACAACAACAATAGGCGTATTTTTTTTCACTACTCTGTAGCCAGCACAGCAAAATTTCCCTTGGCAAACAACAATAATTTGATTTTACAGTCGATAAAAAGGCCAGTAAAATAATGACAGATAAGCCGGAGATAGAACTTCATATTATTGAAATGTAGATGGCGCTGATGGCGTTAAGAAGATTTTTTTTTTATTTATTTGAATATCGCTTACAAAGTAAAGGGGCCGACCCATAGAATCCGTCAATCCGTCAGCGTCAATGCGTACGTTGCTGCCAACGTATTTGCCGGATTGAACCGTCCCATAGAATACGTTGTATAATTTGACAGTCTCATTTACTTGGTAAAAATAATTCACAAATCTGCAAATACGAACAAAAAATTTTCCTTGTTGCTGTGGGAACACATTGAATTGACTGCTCGTCAAATTTAGTTGTCAACGGATCAACGGACGCAAAAAGTAGAAAGTTAACCAACTCTATCCGTCGTATCCGTCACATGCGTTGCTTATGGGACGAGTTTCATAAGAACGTGTGTATTCTATTGTGCTGTCAGTTGAAAACGTCAACGCTGACGCACTGACGGATTCTATGGGTCGCCCCTTAAGACAAGAGTCTTGCTACGCGAATTTTGGCAATTTTGAAAAATATTTGTATTTGATATCAATTTCATTCATACATATATAGTACAAATGTGAAAAATTTCAAAACGGACTTCATTTTGGACATTGAAAAATAAAAAGAAAAAGAGTATCAACGGGAAATATTTCATGCTGGGTTGACTCACGGTAATGGACGGGACATGTCGCGTCGCCGCCCAAACAACTGTTTCAAAATTTAATAGTCACAAAGCTCCCATACTCAACAGAATAAAACAAATCGAGAAACGATGAACACTTAAAAGAAAATGTCGTCGTTCCACATTTTTGCTTGATTTTTCAACGCCCCAGAGAGCCAAATTAAATTAATTGCAATTTGTTGTATTTTCCTTTCTTATTTTTACATATGAAAGCAATTGAGAAATTATTTGGTTTTGGAAAACAAAAGTTTGACAAATTGGAAATTCAAAACTATACTTGGAATGGAATGGAATGGAATGGAACTTTATTGAGACTTAAAAAGGTTTACATCTGGGTTTCATTATTTTTTTTTACATTTAGATTTTGGTTTAACCCACTTAGAATTGGTCTGGTTTAAATTAAGATAGAAAAACAAAGTTTAATGAAATACATTTTAGAGAAAGTAAGTTCTAGATTATAAATTTCTGAATTCGTGTTTGCTCAATAACACACGATGACATAAAGTACATGGAGTAGATACTTAAAACTAGAACAAAAAACAATAACAAAATTAGAGGGAGAAAGTATTAGACTTGAGTCTACTACTACTCTTAAGCACCAAGTGCTGCCAAAATATTTTTATATTACATCGATTATTTATAGTAACTTATGTCTTAGAGGAAACAAAATTTATAATTAATTCTTCAGTCTTATTTGTTTATTATGGCAGATTAAGTTAATTATGCTGTATCATGTTATTGTCTTCAAGATACATATTTTTCCTTAACTTTAATTAGGTGCTTACAATTTTTCTTTGATAATTGAAGCGCTTAGAAGATGAAGGACTTAAGCGACATTTTCAAACATTTGAGTAAAGCGCATTTAAAGTTTATAGTCCACAAATTTTCTTGTGAAAATATTTAAAATATTGTATATATAATTTCAAGTCAATAAAACTAAGGGAAGTATAGTTTAGGTATTATTTATTATTCATCGCAAATAGTTTTTCAGATTTTTACATTTTTTTGCGCATAACACCTTCATCCAGGAAATTTTTTTATTTGATTGATATTTTTTTTTTAAATGGTGTTAAGTGGCATTTCGAAAGGCTGCAGTTTATTTATTTGTTTTTTGTTTTTTCTCTTTACCTTCTCGAGGACCTGCTGAAATTGCCTGAGCATAAAACCATTGATGTTCAAGAGGAACAAATTTCATCTGCTCTTGTAAATTTTTAATTTTTTCAGCAGAAAGTTGTTTCGATTTTTCGGTGTCTCTTGGCATAAAATCTTGATTTTTATCCGGACGTTTGCTACTTTTGGCTATAATGACCTTACTAAAAGGAACATCTTCGTCGTAGCATTCTTTGTAAAGGTAAGAACCATACTCCTCTACTCGAATCCATTTGATCGAGTCCCTAAATTGGACCTTGTCATTAGCGACATTTTTTGTCGAATTTTTTACGTTAAGTTTATGTTGAAGATCACTCAATGAACGAAAATGATTTAGCATGTCAATAACAACCGTTTTTTTAGTACTAGCAGTTCTTATGATGTCTCGGTACTGATCTGCGGTGTAAACTGTCTCGTGTTTTCGCAAAACCTTTTCAATTCTGCCGAAGTCTCTGTCGCTATCTAAAAATGTGTGTCCTACTTCTGGAAATTTGTGGTCGATAGTTTTGAAGTATCCTTGAAGTATCAAGGCTTGGTACAGACAGATGATGTTGAAATTTTTGTTTTGCCCAGCACATATGAATCAGACCAAATGATAAGGTGATCTCTATCCTTGATTTCATTGTTTGATTGAACAAACGTCTATAGGGAGCTAGCCACTTCCGTACTCCCTCTATCACCCACGTCTTCGGTCCATGTAAACATGTAGGGTTTTTCACCGTTTGACGTGATTGAATGTACTCCTAGGTTGTAAAACCACATCTGCCTCAAATAAAATGCCTTCAATGTTGTGAGTCTCGGCAAGGGCATTGTTTGTTGCAAGTCAACAGTTAAATACACAACATTCTTCTCATGAAGTGCCTTTTCTCTATCTTGTTTCTGGGTTTCAAATGCGGCCTTGTAGCTTAATCGATGCTTTGCAGTGTTTTTTCCCGCATCACAAGTGCTGCATGTATCACTACGAGGCTGCCGAAAAGAAAGATTAAAGTTGGAGACAAAAATATTTCTGTAAAATGCTTCCTTTACAAAAAAACAATGTTCTTTGTTATTAAGGTCACATTTTTCAATATACAGCTTGTGCATTTTGGACACGCTCAGAAGAGGAGAGAGATATTTTTTAAACGGGTTTTTATTTCTTGAATAATGCGACTCTTCTGCAGGAAACTCGCTAATGTGTTCGCATATGTAGGCCCTCACTTCATCCTGAACTTTATTTGCCCGAACAAGATGTTTTCCTCTTTTGTCCGGTGAGGGAACTGACTGTCCAGATCTGAGCTTTTGCTGTATTACTCTCAATTTTCTTAACCCTATTTGGAAAAGAGAACAAAGAGCAAACTGACACACACGAACTGATTTTCCAGCAAGATTAATGTGGTATTCGTAGGTTACGTTTCGTTTGCTTAAGGTTGCCCTTCGTTTTGGAGATTTCATTTGAATGCTCCTAAACAACACTGCATTTTTCGCGTTAACATCTAACTTATAAAACCCAGAAAGCATTTCTTTTCTCGCACTCAAATCGATATTTTGGGAACACTGATAGCGACAGTTTTTGCTGGGTTCACACAAGTTTCCATTATTGACACTTTTTTCTTTCATAACTACACCTTTTTGAGAAATATATTCTTTACCTTGAGCTCTTAACAAGGCAGCCTTTCGTTTTTTCCACTGGGTATGGTCTTTTGGTTTTTTCTTTGCTTTTTTTTGGAGATTTTTGAAGAACATCAGATACTATTGCTTCTTCGGGTTCTACTTCTGGCTCAAAAGTGGTCTCATTTTCCCTAAAATCCGTATCATTGCTACTGCTAGTTTCTGTTTCGGGAATGTACTCATCGTAGTCGTCTACTGAAAAGTCCATCTCACTTTCGCTACTATTAAGACTTGTGGGAGCTGGAAGAGCAGCGTTTGATGTCACAGAAGGGGCATCATAGGCATCAGCTTCAGTACCTAGGACCTATAAACATGTATGTTCTTTATCTTACTTGGACATTCAGTCTCTTGAGTGGTATTTGAGTATTCACGAATTGGCGATTTTTCTTCAGCACTTTCCATTAAAACTATTGAGTACATGTTTTTTCTTTAAGAACAAACAACTGAGAAAACGTTTTTCTTACCGTTAGCTTCCTGATTCGCTTTAAATACCCTATAAAGCATCTTTCCTCTCTGCAACATTTTAAACGAATACGTTCCACGTTAAGTAAAAGTCAATTAAATTCAGATATGATTTTGTGATTTTGTTCAATAAATTGAATTAAAATTACATCTGTCTTCTACAAGAATTTGATAGTAATGAATGATCTATTTATTTCAATTGTCAACGAATATTCAGAATTAAATATCTCATCATAACAAGCGCAGGAAAATTTCCGCAAACTACAGTGTAATCATAGTTTGATGAATTTGTTCATGAATTAAAGAAAATAAATTTTGGATGAAGGTGTTAAGTGCGCACATAACACCTTTATTCACAAAATTAAAAAGTCAGATATCATTATTTTTGTGTAAAAAGGACTTAAACGCATTTAACACATTCATCCAAACAGATTAGAACCGAAGTGTATGCATTTAACACCTTCATCTTTGGCTGAATTCGAATCAATAGGTGATAGAAGAGTACAGATAAGTCAGAAATTTAAGTTTTCGTATAAGACATTCATTTGTAGGGAAAACCCGAAATTTTGAAAAATGTCACTTAACACCTTCATCTTCTAAGCGCTTCAATTGTTTTGTCATGTTTTACATATTAATTCTTTCATTTTTAGTTTTTAGGCCGTGTGCGAATTCAGTTAAAAATGGGTTAAAAATTGACGTTTGGTTAAATTTTGACACTTCGCATTATTTGACTAGCTGCTGAGCAGGTTAAAATATGACAGTAGTGGTTAAAAATTCATCCATTTTTATTTTTTAACCACAATTCATCCAATTCGCACACGGCCTTAGTTTCAATCTGATTTTTACATTTAGGGCTACGATATCTGGTATTTTTAGTCTGATATGAGAACAAGGGTTATCTACGTAGACCTGATGAACTCGCTCGGATGTAGAACGACGGGAGGTGAGAGGGGTGGCCATCCTCAATCGATAGGTCCACTGAATCTTCTTTAAATAGGCTTATTGGGGAATTATAATACCTACTATGAAATGGAATTGAAACGTTTTCGTCATAAATGTTTTTTATGCACGGATTTTCGTGTGATTCTAGTCTCTTTAATCTTTTGGTCGTTAGGTTGGATAGATAATAAAATAGGGGTGTTACATTTGAGTTTCTATACAGTGTTTCATTATGAAACCACTTTCTCGACGGTCGCCTATGTTTCGATATACATTTTCTGATGATAACTCTTTCGAATCTTTGCATTTCTTCCGCCACTGTTGGCGAGCAGTAAAACCAGTATCCATGTTCTGTAACTTGGTCGAAAAGTTTCCCATTCGATTTAAGGTGGAACACAATATTCCACCGTTTCTCTATCGTGGAAAATAAACTGTATCTATAACATGATGCGAAAACAGCCTGTGTGAAAATTGAAAATAGTTTTCAATGGAAGGAATATTTACTTTCCACTCACAGTGACAGTTTAAGTGTGTTTTTGTTCATTCAAATTTGAATTCAATTTTGTGATTTTATTTTCAACTTTTTCTCTCTCACTTTCTTCTATTTTTGAAAATTGAGAAAATCTAAAGTTGATTTACGAAAGAGTTTAAAATTAAAAGTTGAACATTAAAACTTTAACTGAATTCAAAAGTCCCAAAGTTGACTTCAACTTGGAGTGAATGAAACCGGCCTCAAAAATAAAAATTGATGATTATAATATTATCCTCAAACCACACAGGCAACAAAAATGTATGCAAACAAGAAGGAAAAGTAAAAAGAATTTGCTGCATGTACCAATTTTTGTTGCACATTTGTTTCGAGGATAAAAGTTAAATCAAGTCAACTTGTGTTGGCGTCGAGCTCAAAACCGTATCAGCATCATCATTGTAAGAGAAAATTACAAATTTATGATTCCTAACATTTACGCAGTGCAATTAATCCTTAAAAAGTTTATTTACGCCACAAAAAATAAATAAATCATTTATTCTTCGAGTAAAAACAATAAACGAGCTTGAATTCAGCTCTAAAATATTATCTCACTTGCTTGAGAGTCGTCGAGTTATTTTGGCAGATAAATCGAATTAAAATTTCGACTTCAGAGTTATAGACACAGTTTTACTCACATTTTTCCAGTATTTCCAATAATTTTATTTCAAGTTATTCCTGATCGAGTGAAAAAAAGTTACAGAAACAGTTGAATGCGAAAAACAGATTTTTGACCCATTTCATCGTAGTTTTGTTCTGATTCGCACTGTTTATGCGAAAACTTATTCGATGTGAGAGTTACAGAACATGGACCCAGGAAGTAAATCCGCAAGACAATACAGTATCCATGTTCTGTAACTTGGTCGAAAAGTTTCCCATTCGATTCATGGTGGAACACAATATTCCAACGTTTCTCTATTTTGGAAAATAAACTGTGTCTATAACTTGATGCGAAAACAGCCTGTGTGAAAATTACAATTTCCAGTTTTCCAGTCACAGTGACAGTTGAAGGGCGATTTTGTTCACTCAAATTTGAATTCAATTTTGTGACTTTCATTTTCAACTTTTGAAAAAATAGAGACAATCTTTGTTTTTCTCTCTCAGCTTCTTCTATTTTTGAAAATTGAATAAATGTAAAGTTGATTAACTCAAGAGTTCACAATTAAAAGTCGAAAACTAACCTTTGACTGAATAAAAAGAAATTCAAAAGTCCCAAAGTTGACTTCAACTTTGAGTGAACTAAACCGCCCTAAAAAAATCAAAATTGATGATTAAAAAATTATCCTCAAAACACACAGGCAACAAAAATTTATGCAAACAAGACGGAAAAGTAAAAAATAGTGCAATTATAATTCTTAAAAAGTTTATTTCCTCCTCAAAAAATAAATAAAAAATTTATAGCTCGAGTAAAAACAATAAACGAGCTTGAATTCAGCTTCAAAATATTATCTCACTTGCTTGAGAGTGGTCGAGTTATTTTGACTGATAAGTCGAATAATTATTTCGACTTCAGAGTTATAGACACAGTTTTACTCACATTTTTCCAGGATTTCCAATAATTTCATTTCATTATATTCCTGATCGAGTGAAAACAAGTTACAGAAACAGTTGAATGCGAAAAAGAGATTTTCGACCCATTCCGTCGTAGTTTTGTTCTGATTCGCACTGATTATGCGAAAACTTATTCGATGTGAGAGTTACAGAACATGGACCCAGGTCTAATGAGCGTTTTGTACATCAGGAGTTTTGTCTTGCTATTTAGTTCCGGGGAGTTCAGTAAACGTTTGAGAATGGCAGATGCGGCTTTGCCCTTTCGGATTGCTTGTCTTGCTTGTATGTTAGCTCTTAACTTTTCGTTCAAAGAAACGCCTAGATATTATATACAGTACAACACGCTTATAAGAAAGTCTGAAAATCCCGGACATTTCTTTCTTATATCCGAGTTTTTCTTATATGCAAACAACGGATATAAGAAAGAAAATTTCTTACATAAGCAACACGGATATAAGAAAAAAAATTTCTTATAAAGAACAACGGATTTAAGAAAAAAAAATGCACTGTTTTTGAAAATGAGGACCTCAAAAAAAAAAAGCAACTTAAAGTTTTTATTTTCAAACGTGAGAATATTTAATATTACAAAAATAAAATAAATAAAAATAAGTCTTTTCTTCAATGAGCAAAATATTGCATACCTGCACAATTAAATTCAGAGAGTATATATACATATTATACAAGCTTCATATTTATAGGAACTGTTTATATGTCAGTAATATTTAAAAAAAATAGTCTTCGATTTTTTTCTGAATGATCCTTAGAAATGTCTTTGAAAAGAAGTTCTTCAATGGAATCCAAACTCTGTTCTTCGTCAATATCATATCAAAAAACAGCTTTAGGAGAAAGAACGCTTCAATTGCTTTGGTCCTAGTTGGTCGTTGTAGTAACTGTAAACCGTCGTCGTCTCTTTCAATTAAATCTGGTTCCTCGTACCCATCTGCCATCATTTGCATTTCATTTTTGAGATCTCTTTTTCGTTTATTTTTCCGAAACATTCTTAAATTTCAAAGCTTTCAAGGTAACGGAATTCATCATCAAACTCATTTAAATTCTCTTCATAAAAACAGATTACTTCAGCATCCAATTCAATTTGAGAAAACCCGGCTTTCTTGAAGCAGTTTTCAATTATTTGAGGTGTCACCAGCCTCCAAGATCTTTTTACAATGTGTAAAGCTTTGAGAATGGTCATATATTTTAAAAATGTTTTGATGCAGTTGCCCTCAATTGCAAGAACCTGTTTTCTGACTAAATTCTTCCTATAATGCGCCTTAAATGATTGAATGATCCCTACAGAAAAAGTAAGCGACTTGAATTAAATTTACAAAAATTTTATTAAATTTAATTTTACCCTTGTCAAGAGGCTGTATGAGACTTGTAGTGTTGGCAGGAAGGAAAACATTTTCAATATTGATGGGTGTATAGCTAAGCTTATCACAAGACGCATTATCCACCAGCAGCAAGATTTTTTTTTCTTGTACATTTTATCAACCATTTCTTTTATTATTTCGGTCCAAAGTGTGCTCGTCATCCAAGCCTTTTTATTCCATTTGTAGGGAACTGGAATCGTTTTTCCTCGGAAACAACGGGGTTGCTTAAATTTGCCAATAGAAAACATAAATTTTTCGGACCCAGTTGCATTACAAAGCAGAAGTAATAATTAATAATGTTATCCTGTCTTTTGGAATTTCTTGTCCGCTCACAAATTTTTATTTCAATCAAAGTAGAGCTGAAGTTAGTTTCTTATATGCGTACTTTTTTGTTCTTGAAAATTTGTTTTGTGCACTCAAAGGTTTTTCTTATAAACGTGTTTTTCCTATATGCGAGTTTCTTATATACGTTCAATTTCAGAGAGAAATTTAAGAAAAAGACATGGTGTTTTAGGTTGCGTTTCTTATAAGCGAGTTTTTCTTATATGAGTGTTTCTTATATCCGTTAAATACTGTATTAGTTTTCAGAGGAATGTTAATTCCTTCTATTGCTAAGGTGAGTTGCCTGCTTTCCTTGACTGCTAAATAGTGACCTCTTGGTGAGGCGTTTCTGAAGCATATCATCTCACATTTACTAGTATTGATATCTATTGCCCAGTTCTTAAAATAATTCATGACAAGCTCTAAATGTGTTTTAACTTTTGACAATGCTTCAAACGGTCTCTCGTCATTGGCCATAATCAACGTGTCATCAGCATACGGTATTGACATGGAAGTGTTTGCTACTATAGTTGGGAAGTCATGCATGTATATGTTAAAAAGCATGGGGCCGAGAATAGATCCCTGTGGGACTCCCGAAGCAACGTTTATTACTCTTGAAAATGCCGAATTCATACAAACTCTAGTCTTTCTGTTAGAAAGGAAGCTGTTCAATGTAAATATAATGAATCAAAAGCTTTTCTGAGATCTAATAAGCATGCAACAGTACAATCGCCATTTCTCAGATTTTTAAAAATGTTGTCTTGCAGGTACAGTAGGGCATGCTCTGTGGAGTGTCCCTTTTTAAAGCCGAATTGTGAATTCCGGATAATGTCATTGTCAGTAACAAATATCGAAATTTTTTCCAATAAAACTCTTTCAAAAAATTTTCCCATGTTGGACAAAAGGGAAATCGGTCTTAGATCTTCAACATTAGAAATACAAATTGAATTTGACAGATAGAGTGAGTTGGAGCGTTTTTTTAGCCCTTGATTACTGTGCTGGACCCATGTTCTGTAACTTATCACTCGCAAGAAAACTATGAATTGAATCAACAAACGTATTATGAACCAATTGCAAGTGTGTGCTGAAGACGCGAACGGTAACGATTATGATGAACCAACGCTAATCAAAAAGAGAGCAGCCAATTTTATAAGAAATGGAAAGGTAAACCTTAAATGCTACCTTAGGAATCCAAGAATTTTAAATAACAACATTCTTCACCACAACACCAGCTGCAGCCCGATTGCTGTTAAAGGCAAAAAAAGAATACCAAACAGCTTTCAAACAAGTCCCTGCCTTGATTCCGACAAAAAGCGTAAGGAATAAGTCAACAAGAAGAAGAAGCAATACCTCCAGAAGGCGTTCATTCAAAAGGCTCTAGCATCTGTGGTAAGACGACTAAATGAAACCAAATTACATTCCCTTTGAAAAACAAACAAATTTTCTTCAATAGTTATGAAGAAATAGAAACACTACCACCGGCGACATCATCTGCAAATGGCAAGCAACTGTTTGAGGATGAATCGGACGACGAGAATAACTCGATCTCAAAAGACTGCCGTGATACCTACGAGGGTTTCCTTGGATCCACGTTTCAAAGTCGACAGCAAGTTTGTGGACGAATTTCATGGAAAAGAACCTGAGACCAATAAGAACACGAGACTGGCAGTATAGAGTTTTGGAACAAGTAATTGGAAACAAACACGGAAAGAAATGAAAAATCAGTAATCACGAATTTCCATGTCGTAAATTATGAAAAATCCTTTTTTTGTAAATCATCCCCCTTTTTTCGTAAAATGAGAGTCAAAATTGTAATTCAATCTTTATTCCGTCTAAATTTACAAAACTGTATAATTTGAGAATTACGAAAAAATGTCATGATTTTAGATTTCCATTGTAAGAGCAATTTACAAATTTTGTATTCGTAATTTTAAACATTTGGAGCATGATATAAATTGTACGACTAAATAATTCTGATTTACAAAATCAAAGATCGAGATTTATGATCTCAATATTCAAAAAACAAAACTCTTGAAGCTAAATGAACGAATTGATCTTAGACAATCGTAGTTTACAAAAATATTTCCTGAATTAAAAAATAGGTGTTTATTAAATCATGAATTCTTATCGCATTTTACTACTTTTGAATCCAAACTGTTTTCTTTTGTTACGACTCATGAATCGTAAAACATGATAATATTTCCTGAATGAAGGAAAGGTATTTTGTAAATCAAGAATTCTTGTCTTATCGCATTTTACTACTTTTGAATCCAAACTGTTTTTTTTTTTGTTACGATTCTCGAATCGTAAATTACGACAATATTTCCTGAAAAAGAAAAACGTTTTGTGTTGTTTATTTATTCCCTAGTTTTCATGCGGTCGAAAATCAATTCCAATTTTATAAAGCGTCAAGTAGCTCAGTGGGTAGAGGTGCCGATCAAGAACCGTCGTGCATTCTCATGCCTGGGTTCGAATCCCAGCAGTGCGGAGTGACGGATTTGTAAAAAAAAAAAATAGTCGCCACTAAGCAGTGCAGAATGAGAAGTAAGTACGGAGATTGATCGGTGAGGTGAGAGAGAGGAAGGGAGAATATAGTACCGGGGGAAGGGCGAGGAAGGGAGAGAGAAAAAGAGGCGAGATCCCCCCGAAACGGGGATGGTGGGGGGGGGGAAACAAAAAGGATAATTTACGTAATTGACAACTGGCTGATCGTAAATTACGCTCCTGAATCGTAAATGCTTTTTTTGGTTATGATTCAAAAGTGTAGAATTACAACTTTTGAGTCGTAATTCTTGACAAGCTAAATGTAAATTTACAACTGGCTGATCGTAAATTACGCTTCTGAATCATAAATGCTTTTTTTGTTGCGATTCAAAAGTGTAGAATTACAACTATTGAGTCGTAATGTCTTCATTTTCCTCTTTTTCGTAAATTACAAACACGAATTCGTAATATTTGATTCCCAATCCAAGGTCCATAACTAGATTCATTTTTCGTGATTTACCGCTTGTTTTTCTTGATTTGATCTTCGATTTCTTTCTGTGAAGTTTCAAATTTTATTTTATTTTGTTATATTATTTTCAACATTATTTGAATAAAATAATCTTTGAAGAACAAGAAGCAGGGAAGATGTTTTGACTTTTCTGTGGGACTAGTGCTGAACCGAACGCCTAATTTCGCAGAGCCATATGTAAATGATGTATTCGCAATCGCCGCAGACTACAGCGAAGCGTCCATTCGGATTGTGTTATGGTCTGAGGATAGATTTCTAAGGCACCCATGTCCTTGACGGCCACTTGAAACCACTCGCCATCTTTGACTTCTGTTTCTTCGGACAGTGTTTTCAGATTGACTTGTTGCATTTCCGAGTGCTTGGCCCAGATGATTTTGGCGCTGATGGAGTTTATCGACATGGCTGGTTCCTCCTGTCCAACTTTTATAATGATCAAACCTTCGTCATAGCTCAGGGCAACATTGTGCAAGATTCTCATGGTTCCGTCCTCTGATCGGGCCAACACAATAGGCAATTCAAGGTGAAAACCGACAGCGGAAATGTTTTGAGCGTGACAATCGAGTGTTTGCACACACATCTTGTTCTGGTAGTCCCAGATCTTGACCATACGATCGTCGGCACAGGAAATCAGATACGGTTTGTCACGGCCATGGTAATAATCGACGTAGTTTACTCCCTTAGCATGACCTTCCAGAGTAAAATTGAAATTCGAACCCAACTGCCAGACCTTGACTGCGCGATCTAATGACACTGAAGCTACGTGTTAGGTATTATCTTTTGGATTGAATACAATCTGCATCACATAGTGCGTGTGTCCTCCGATAACGCACTGGCAAGCCCACAACTTTTCCCAATTCCGGAGTTGTATCAACATGTCATCTAGATAAACAATTCCAATTCAATTAAGCATTAGCAGGATTTCATCAGCAATACTTACCACAATTGATCAGACCAAAGGCTGAGTTGGATGCACGGCAATGCATCGAATATAATCCGAATGCGCTTCAAGCGAATGGAACCGAACGCACAAACTTCGAAATCTTTGTCCAATTGTTGGTTTTCATAATTCATTGTATAGGGCACACAACATCTACCGTTCGGCTGGATCTATATCAACGCATTTAAAACAATCGGAACGCGATGTAAGGCGATTTTTTAATGTATAATTTGGTTAGCATATTGTAGGTACGGTTTTTCTTTGTTTTGCAATTTTCCCAATTCCGGAGTTGTATCAACATGTCATCTAGATAAACAATTCCAATTCAATTAAGCATTATCAGGATTTCATCTGCAATACTTACCACAATTGGTCAGAACCAAGGGATGCACGGCAATGCATCAAGTATAATCCGAATCCGCTTCAAAAGAATGCACCTTCTCCAGTGTTACAGTTGAATATCCTGATTTGCACATCATCGGAACCGGTGATAAGCCAATTTTTGCGAGCCTCAAATCGTCCGGAAAGCAAATTTGACCAATTGTTGGTTTTCATAATTCATGATGTGTTCGTGGTCATTGTATAGGCACACAACATCCATGGTTCGGCTCAGTGTTGCCAGATGATTTAGGTCGAATTCCCCTTTTACTGTATCAAAATTTCCCATTTTCCCCATTTTGAAAATTGATTTTCCCCACGAATTCCCCTCGAATATTTACTCGCAAAAGAAAACATTTTGTTTTGTTTTTTCTTTATATTTGGATTTTTGAAACATTTTTAATTCATTCAAAAGCACTTTATGACAAAATTGACAAAAAATCTGAAAAAAACTTACATTTGGAATCGAAAAAATGAGAGACATAAATTCATATAATATTTTGTGTGTATTATTGAGCCCAATAAAGTCGATATCAAAAAAATCGCAGAAGCTAACCAAACCAAATTCAAAGATAAAAGTTTTATTTGTGAAAACATCAAACAAAAAAAAAATGTGGAAAAGACAACACACATTTCCAGTCTTGTGTTGCGATGGAAAATAGTATGATAGATTGTATTATCTTTTTCTTACTGGATTTTTTCACTGGGAGCGCCACCAGTCAAAATCAGTCGTAGGTATACTATAGAGATTACAGATACAATGATCAAAGTGCATCTCATATGATTATTTGTGTGAGTTCTGTTAATAGACTAATGAATACAAATTAACTTCGAGATAAGGTTTTCCCCATATTTTGTTCTAGCAGTAAATGGATTCCCCTTTTCCCCTTTTACCAAATTTTTTACTTGTATTCCCCACGAAAAGGGGAATTCCCCACGAAATGGCATCACTGGTTCGGCTTGATGTATGTACATAATATCAAATCAACACATTTAACACGATCGGAACGCGATGTAAGGCGTCTAATGTCTTATTTGAGTGGCATATTGTAATATAGTAGTTACGGTTTGTTTTGCAATTTTTTGTCAGATTTTATATGAAATCTTGCACTTTAATTAACCGAGACAACAAAAAGAAAAATATCCATGTAGAAAAAGATGTTTGACTCGACTTTCGGGCGGGTTGTAAAATTAAAATGGAAATGGCAAACAGACGCAACAAATAAAATAAATACAAAACAAAGTTTTGATAAAAGCGAAATTGCCTGCTTCGATTTGTAAAATGCACAGTTGATTGAAATTATCAAAAAAAAAAAAAAATACTGAAAAATAAACAAAGTGATGAAGTAAACAAATTTCCAATGTCAAAATTATCACATTCCACTGGACTTTCCATTGGAATTTTTAAGTTATCACCCTCAGTTACAGAAACCCTATTTTAAGGAAATGTGATAAAAGAGGGAATTTTTTGTTTCATTTTTATCACTTCGATAAGTTATCACCTAAGTTACAGAACATGGGTCCTGTATCCATGTTCTGTAACTTGGTCGAAAAGTTTCCCATTCGATTCAAGGTGGAACACAATATTCCAACGTTTCTCTATTTTGGAAAATAAACTGTGTCTATAACTTGATGCGAAAACAGCCTGTGTGAAAATTACAATTTCCAGTTTTCCAGTCACAGTGACAGTTAAAGGGCGATTTTTGAAAATTGAATAGATGTAAAGTTGATTAACTCAAGAGTTCACAATTAAAAGTCGAAAACTAACCTTTGACTGAATAGAAAGAAATTCAAAAGTCCCAAAGTTGACTTCAACTTTGAGTGAACTAAACCGCCCTAAAAAAAATCAATATTGATGATTATAAAATTATCCTCAAAACACACAGGCAACAAAAATTTATGCAAAAAAGACGGAAAAGTAAAAAAAAATGCAATTATAATTCTTAAAAAGTTTATTTCCTCCTCAAAAAATAAATAAAGAATTTATAGCTCGAGTAAAAACAATAAACGAGCTTGAATTCAGCTTCAAAATATTATCTCACTTGCTTGAGAGTGGTCGAGTTATTTTGACTGATAAGTCGAATAATTATTTCGACTTCAGAGTTATAGACACAGTTTTACTCACATTTTTCCAGGATTTCCAATAATTTCATTTCATTATATTCCTGATCGAGTGAAAACAAGTTACAGAAACAGTTGAATGCGAAAAAGAGATTTTCGACCCATTCCGTCGTAGTTTTGTTCTGATTCGCACTGTTTATGCGAAAACTTATTCGATGTGAGAGTTACAGAACATGGACCCTGATCGAGTGAAAACAAGTTACAGAAACAGTTGAATGCGAAAAAGAGATTTTCGACCCATACCGTCGTAGTTTTGTTCTGATTCGCACTGTTTATGCGAAAACTTATTCGATGTGAGAGTTACAGAACATGGACCCTGGACCCATGTTCTGTAACTTATCACTCGCAAGAAAAAAGTGATAAACGCAAGGAATCGAAACAATTTCAATGCAATTTTTTTCGATTCCTTGCGTTTATCACTTTTTTCTTGCGAGTGATAAGTTACAGAACATGGCCCCTGGTTAGTGAAAAAAACACGCCAAGTGTTCCGGACCTTTGTATATGGATTTACCTAGTACTATCAAGAATGGTTTTCGAGCAAGCAAGCAGAGAACACATGAAATAAGCAACTGGAAAGGATGGGGGGTTTGGAAGGGTAGGACAAATCTAGGAAAAGGAAGGGGTAGGGTATGGGTTGGTTAAAGAATGTCCACTGCGGCGGCCACGGCATGCTTGCAGCACACGACCTAGCTCGTCGGATTGGGTGGGGATCTTGCCACCACAGATGGACCTCGCCTATTCCAAAAAAAAACACGAAACATGCCTAACAACAAACTTGCTTACACCTCCACTCTTGTTCGCCAATCTCGGAGGCCGCTGGTGACAACGCGGCTCGGCCTCTGCCCTCCCATCCATGAAACCCAATCGGCCTGATTGTCGGGTTCCCCAAAGTTCGTGGGTGCTGTGGAACCTACTTCATCTTAACGAAGAACCAGCTTACCTTCCGCTTTCCCCAAGAAATGCGCTTAGCAACTCATGATGATTCACTGCTCATTTAGATTTTTGAATAAAAAAACCAAGATTTTCGATGCTATGGCGCATTTACAATCTTTTATTGACTTAACTAGACATTAAACATGAATGAAATGAACAGAAGTTCGCCCTAGCAGTTATAACCTTAGGTTTTCGAACAATATTACTAACAAATAGCGTGACTTTAACAAAAAAAACTAGGGTTTGAAATCCTTAGAACGGACGATCCTTGAAACGAAATCCCTTTATCTCACCCACTCAAAATTCAAAGGGCCCGGATTGGCTCCCCTTATGCCCCGAAACACTTCCGACTGCGGGGTCTCTTGCTACCGCCTTACAACGAACGCAGACTCTACACCGTTGTCCCTACCTGCAAAGAGCTCTGTGCTGGCTGAACAAACAACAAAATTCCAAGTAATCAAAGGTGATACCGAAGGGCGTGAGGGAAACTTTTCCTCGTGCCTGGTTGGGATAAAGGATTTCCTATCAAAGAGTCTTCTCTTCGCTAATCTTTTGCTTTCAAACAAACCGTTATATGACGATAACCCAAAAAAACTAACAATATAAATAGTACAGGATCCCACCGCTCGATTCTGCATGCATCTGATTTTTTGATGAAACCAATTTTAAATGAATTTTTAGAACGTAAACAATGAATTTTCGTAGGGTTGCCTATAAACAATTGGCCGCTACTATTATTAATAAATTTTTAAAATGTCAATTTTCGGACCCAAAATGCATGTATATGATTTTTTAATAAATCCAACGCCATTTTAAAGATAATGATGTAAATAATAAAAAAAAATCATGGTTGCCAGCTCTCAGTCTGCCGCAACTCTAGGGTTGCCACGTTTAAAGAGGTACATTTTCGAGAAAAAATGCACTCATCTGTTTTTTTTTTTAATTTTAATGCAAAATTAAAGTTTTTTGTTTACTGATTACGAAAATCCATGGGTGCCAGTTTAAAAATGGCCGCAAATATAGGTTGCCATGACTTTAATAAGTGGAGTACATAAAAAACAAAAAATTACTGATTTAAAAAAAAAAATATTATAAATCACCGGCTACACATATGTTATATATGTTATACCGTTTTGTAAAGCCAAAATGTACTTCTTTCATTTTGTATATAAGTGAAATTGTTTCAAGGAATAGTTTTTGAAAAATTAATGTTTAAACTCAAAATGTTGATAAACTATGTTTTTTTAATTTTAAACTATTTTTTTCAAAATTTTTTGTAATTGAGTACTAATTTTTTTTTTCAAAATTCAATGCTCTTATCAATTTACAATCAAATCCCGAAAACCAGATGCAAAAATGTCTTGTCGTTTTCGAGATATTAAGAAAAAACCACAACCACTTTTTGCCAAAAAATCACTTTTTTCCTTATTTTGACGTGAATTGACCCTCAGGTTAACTTATTTCATACATAATATTAAACTTTCGTTTTTTTGATTGTTTTTAAACCAGAAAAACATAGGTTGCCATGATTTAACGGACAATTCTCGCCCCCGACAGGTACGTATTTACTCGCTTAAAAGAGATGAACCGGTGCAGGGAACTAACTTCACTGGGAATTAACTTCACATGGGAATTAACTTCACCTCAAGTGGGAAATATCTTCGATTTCTTCTGGTGAAGTTATTTCCCAACTATGGTGGGAAATTACTTCATCAGACATTTGTGTAAAGTTATTTCCCACCAGTTATTCATAGATTTTAAGAACAACCAGCCGAATGAAAAAAAAATTATGAACATATTAATTCAAAAATGCCATGTTTCTTATAATAAGCAGCCAGAGTAGACAGAGAGATAATTTGAGCTTCAACTTTTAATAAATCGAACTTTTTTTGTATATTATTTGGACTAAATAATGGTAAAACCAGGAGCTTTTTATTGGGATTGGGATTGGTCCTCAGCTTTGGTATAGAATCGTGGATCTTGCAACCCGTAGCAAGATCCACGATACGTATAATGGAACCAAAATCCTATGAAGTCTTCTTCGGGAAACACAATGTACAAAGCGAGTCGAAGTTTTTTTTGCCAAGCAGAGAAACAATTTGGGGTGTGAAAATAAAAAAATTCAAAATTTCGACTCGCTTTGTACATTGTGTTTCCCGAAGAAGACTTCATAGGATTTTGGTTCCATTATACGTATCGTGGATCTTGCTACGGGTTGCAATATCCACGATTCTATACCAAAGCTGAGGACCAATCCCAATCCCAATAAAAAGCTCCTGGTTTTACCATTATTTAGTCCAAATAATATACAAAAAAAGTTCGATTTATTAAAAGTTGAAGCTCAAATTATCTCTCTGTCTACTCTGGCTGCTTATTATAAGAAACATGGCATTTTTGAATTAATATGTTCATAATTTTTTTTTCATTCGGCTGGTTGTTCTTAAAATCTATGAATAACTGGTGGGAAATAACTTTACACAAATGTCTGATGAAGTAATTTCCCACCATAGTTGGGAAATAACTTCACCAGAAGAAATCGAAGATATTTCCCACTTGAGGTGAAGTTAATTCCCATGTGAAGTTAATTCCCAGTGAAGTTAGTTCCCTGCACCGGTTCATCTCTTTTAAGCGAGTAAATACGTACCTGTCGGGGGCGAGAATTGTCCGTTAAATCATGGCAACCTATGTTTTTCTGGTTTAAAAACAATCAAAAAAACGAAAGTTTAATATTATGTATGAAATAAGTTAACCTGAGGGTCAATTCACGTCAAAATAAGGAAAAAAGTGATTTTTTGGCAAAAAGTGGTTGTGGTTTTTTCTTAATATCTCGAAAACGACAAGACATTTTTGCATCTGGTTTTCGGGATTTCATTGTAAATTGATAAGAGCATTGAATTTTGAAAAAAAAATTAGTACTCAATTACAAAAATTTTTGAAAAAAATAGTTTAAAATTAAAAAAACATAGTTTATCAACATTTTGAGTTTAAACATTAATTTTTCAAAAACTATTCCTTGAAACAATTTCACTTATATACAAAATGAAAGAAGTACATTTTGGCTTTACAAAACGGTATAACATATATAACATATGTGTAGCCGGTGATTTATAATATTTTTTTTTTTTAAATCAGTAATTTTTTGTTTTTTATGTACTCCACTTATTAAAGTCATGGCAACCTATATTTGCGGCCATTTTTAAACTGGCACCCATGGATTTTCGTAATCAGTAAACAAAAAACTTTAATTTTGCATTAAAATTTAAAAAAAAAAACAGATGAGTGCATTTTTTCTCGAAAATGTACCTCTTTAAACGTGGCAACCCTAGAGTTGCGGCAGACTGAGAGCTGGCAACCATGATTTTTTTTATTATTTACATCATTATCTTTAAAATGGCGTTGGATTTATTAAAAAATCATATACATGCATTTTGGGTCCGAAAATTGACATTTTAAAAATTTATTAATAATAGTAGCGGCCAATTGTTTATAGGCAACCCTACGAAAATTCATTGTTTACTTTCTAAAAATTCACTTAAAATTGGTTTCATCAAAAAATCAGATGCATGCAGAATCGAGCGGTGGGATCTTAGACTAAAATGCCTAAATAAATAAATCAAAATGTATATGTAAATATGAGAAAACTTACAAACTAAACATGCAATGTTAAATAAATATATAAAAAGTACAAGCAAAATGAACTAAGAAAAAAAGTAGCGCCAAGCTGTTCTAAATTTACGATGCGCCACAGGACGGCGGTAAAACGTCTTCTTTTGGTGCCAAGAGGAACGATGATCCTCTTCTCGTGTGGCCTTGGGTCCGTCCGAACAGTTTGAAAAGTTTCGTGCAATTATTGTGCCAAAGAAATTTTGTTTTAATTTAATTAGGGGTGGACTGGCTGTTTGCTTGGCTTCTTTTTCTTATAGGTGAGTACTGTTGGGTCCTGCACTTTTCCTCATTCGTTTTCTAATTTTTAATATTTTTCTTAAAATTCTAGGAGTTACTTGGTCGACCCGGGTCTTCACGGGCCCAACAAAATCCTGCGACGACGACTATGGTCGGCCTTGCTTAGTTAGCTTTATCCTCTGAGTGCACAACAGTTGCCAACATCCACCCTAGGCGACAAGAATTCCTATTTTCACTTCACAATTCTTTTAGTAATTTAAAATAACAACCTACCCTGACTGACACTAAGTCCACCGTATCACTCGTTTCCGGTTGTAGGTCACTTCTTTAACTTTGTCACCAAAAAATGTAATTTGACTATACTATGTCTTTTAAACAAAAACGAAAACCAGACATGAACAATAACTGGTCACTTTCAATATTCCCTGGCTTTACGAACTGCCTTTTCACCGGGTCGACACTACAAATTGGACTAACTAGCATACATCTACCTAATCTAACTGAAGGTCCAATTTACCTACTTAACTATGCTAGCAAAGATTAACCAAATACATAGGTAAATGATCATCCAACCAATGGACTAATCTCCTCATCATCGGACCATCATCTTTACCGCTCATCGTATTGATATCAATGCAATACCAAACCATCAGCAGGTAAGTTCACCGAACCTATTATGTAATATGTATTGTAATCAATTGTATTTCTATATTTGAAATCATAATTACGTAATTATGATTCAAATGTTTTTTTCTTACATTATTTAGCAAATAACCCCACCCTTTATTACTCGATCTCCCCCCAAGGGGGCGCTTCAAAAAAGCTTTCTATGGAGATGTCATCTTGACATCTCTGACAAGTGTCATTAACCAAAACAATTCAATTTTTACTTTCAGACGGAAATTTTCAATTCTCGTTTATTTAACAAATATTTAACGTAATTACGGCCTAATATTACCGACTAAAGCGTAGGAGATGACCGGAGCTCAACTCAACTTAACCACCACAGGAATTTTCATCCGTTCGCCACCCTTCGAAGTTAAGTAACATTCCAATCACTTATCGTCCCATTTTCCTTTTGCTAATCCAACCTTTTCTCTTTTTCAGCTCGACTTTCCTTCCTGCAGCCACCCCACCCATTGGAAATCAATCAACAAGATCGCCAGCGTCGGCCAACCGACAGATCGTCCAACAGCAAAATGAGTGTTGCTTAATTTGAACACCAAATGACGTCCTTACATCAATGAGTGCTTTTGCATGCAATGCAGCCATAACAAACCTCCGGTCCTGGTGTCCTTGAAGGCACAACAGGGACGGTGAAGGATGCATTCTGCGACTAGGACACATGAATGTGGGGATTAATCCACGACCACAAGCCGGGCAAATAATTGGAATGTGCAACGACTCTACTTAGGAAATCTAACTTCGCAAACATTTCATCCAGGTACTGAATTCAAACGATATGATTCTAGGTATACATTACATAATATTAGCACTTATGTTTAAGTTACTTTAGAGTAAGACTTCAACTTTAGCTTGTGCCTACCGTATTCCGACTCCGCTTATAAAAAAAATAAAGGAAAGTTAAAAAATTAATGGATTTCAAAACCGAATAACATCTGTTTGTGTTCTGAGGTCATTGAACTCAGGGTCAACGTACTTTCGCCTCTGTGTTTGTTTTAAAGAGGGAAGAAGAGATTCAGTCGCCGTGCAATCAATAGATGCGTGCTCTATTTAGTTTCTGCTCTAACGAGAACTTGAGGGCATCACTAAATAAATAAATAAATAACATGTAACAGGAATTAAAGGACGGATAGTTATGGAAGCCTTTGGCTTTATCACAGTTGGTAATGTTTTTCGACAATAATTCGAATCAGTCTCATGAAATATCACAGCTAGGGTTTGTTCGCGTTTCCACTATGGAACTACATCCTAATATCACAGGTCGTTACTTTAAGAAAATAGGGTCAGTCTTTGGGTTGGTTAGATCACAGGCTGGATTATGTACTTAACTTAGATCTAACAAAAGACATCACATATGGATTAACATAGACAACCTGGAATTGGATGTGTTGGACTGTGAAGCTGAGAAATTCTCATTTTGTCTACCTTTTCCTGAACTGTATGGCTACTAACCGACAACTTCTGTTCTACTCAGGACACTCGTCATTGTCTCATGTCCTTCGCATGGAAAATACCTATTTTTTTTCCTGTCATGCTTTCTAACTCATACATACTTTTCCCGACACATTTGACTACACGACATTTAGTGAATTTTGGACATAGTTTGGCGGACAGGCGTTTGGACGCGTCGCTCAAAACGAAGTTCCGTTTAAAGACTTCTTGGCCTGGTACGTATTTCACGGCTCGGGTGCGGGTGTTATATACTTTGGCGCTTCTTTCGTTTGCCTCATTCAGAGAGATTTTTATACTGTCTCTAATGAGCTGTAATCGGTTTTGTCGAGGAAGTGACATCACCTCGCCGTCTTCCAAGACATTTAATCTCTTCGCCAATTCGTAAGCGCTACCATGAGTAACCATATTGACTCCGAACAACGCAAAGTACGGAGATACACCGGTTGAAGTGTGCACTGAACTACGTAGAGCGGACGCTATCTCCCCAAGATGTCGATCCCAGTCGCGCTGGTCCTCTTTAAGATAAGATCTTATGGCCGCCAACAGGGTTCTATTGACCCGTTCTGAGGCATTGGACTGGGGCGAGTAATTCGCAGTCCTAAAGTGCTTTATACCTAAGTTTGACAAAAAACTTTGAAATTCCTTGGACAAGAACTGCTTGCCATTATCTGAATGTATGAACTGGGGTACTCCGAAGGTGTTAAAGATTTCGT
The DNA here is from genome assembly GCA_943590905.1 of Sphaerophoria taeniata. Lineage (NCBI taxonomy): Eukaryota > Metazoa > Arthropoda > Insecta > Diptera > Syrphidae > Sphaerophoria > Sphaerophoria taeniata. The sequence continues at coordinate 76,215,698 of OX016542.1, read as the reverse complement.
CTTTAAGAAATTTGACGATGCTATTCGCCTTGGCAGCTCTAAGGGCTTTTAGGAACACAAACTTTGAAAAATGGTCAAGGACGACAAAGACGCAGACATTACCATTTTTCGAACGAGGGTAGGGCCCTATAAAATCTACATATAATTTTTGAAAGGGACGTTCAAACACATAATTACTACTGATCGGGGGACGGGAAATTTGGTTTGATGCTTTTGATTGTTTACAGATATCGCATTCTCTTATAAATTGTCGCACTTGGACCGACATGTTCGGCCAATAAAAATACTGTCGCAGGCGGTGGAGTGTTTTTGATATCCCTCCATGGGCGGACTCAGGGGGATTATGGGCCTTTTCTATGAGATCATTCGTCAACGCCGACGGGATCCAAAGGCACCAAGTGTGTTCAACTAAAAACTCGTCCCCTTTTGGAACAAAGGCCCGCTTGTAGATGAACTGGTCTTCAATTTTTACATCAGGGAGGTTATTTTGATTTTCTTGAATAGTCTTCAGAAGGTCTTTATACTCAATTGACTTGAATTCGTCTGAGTCCAAATCAACTACTTCCGCCGGCCATTCCAAACTTAGCGCATCCAAGTGTACCCGGGAGAGAGCGTCTGGCACCACATTTTGGGACCCCTTCCGATGCTCTATATCGAAGGAATAAGACTGAACCTCTAAACTCCATCGTGCGAGTCGGCCACTCAAGTCCTTCATGGACATTAACCATTTGAGGCTAGAGTGGTCCGTGATAACAGTGAAGTCCATTCCCTCGATATAGGGTCGAAATTTCTTGATCGCCATTACGGCCGCCATGCACTCTCTCTCGGTGACGCTATAATTTTTCTGGCATTGGTTAAGTTTTTGAGAGAAGTAAGCGATCGGGAACTCTTGGCCCCCTTCACGCTTTTGAAAGAGAACGGCCCCGATTCCTGTGTCTGACGCGTCACACTGAATAAAGAAACGCTCAGAAAAGTTTGGCCCAACCAATACTGGAGCGGTAGTAAGGGCTGTTTTCAAATTCTCAAAAGCAACTTTAGCTTCTGCCGACATCACGAACTTCTTGTTTTTGTTTTTCAACGTGTCTGTAAGAGGAGCGGTTAAGCTAGAGAAATTCCTGATAAATCTCCTATACCACCCTGCGAGACCGAGTAGCCTCCTGACTTGCCTAGCATTCCTAGGCATCGGAAAGTTGACGACCGCACCCACTTTTTCTGGGTCGGTCTTCACCATCCCACCACCAACGATGAAACCCAAATATTTAAGCTCTCTAAAGCAAAATTTGGATTTCTTCACGTTGATGGTGAGATTGGCCTTCCTGAGACAGTCGGCCACTTCGCCAAGCAGAGTGATATGAGTGTCAAAATCTGGGGAGACGACCAGCAGATCGTCAAGATATACAAAGACACGCTCCCGGAGGCGTGCAGGAATGACCTTATCCATTAAACGGCATAACCTTTGGGCCGCATTGCACAGTCCAAAGGGCATGACCGCAAATTGGTATAAGGGCCTTCCCGGCACAGCAAAAGCAGTTTTCTCTCTACTCTGCCTCTCCAACGGCACCTGCCAAAATGCCTCCTTGAGGTCCACGCTACTAATGTAAATCGTGTCTGATAGCCGGCTGAGAAGCCCCTCGATATGCGGAAGCGGATAAGCATCTTTCTTCGTCACAGCGTTGACCCTTCGCGAGTCCAGACAAAAACGATATTTAATGATACCGTTTGGGCCTGGTTTCTTGACGAGAACAACTGGTGAGCTCCATGGACTCTCGCTTTCCTCTATAACGCCGAGGCTTAACATCCGGTCCACCTCCTGGTACAAGTTGGCTTGAACCGCTGGAGACACAGGGTAGTGTCTCTGCTTCACCGGGGTCGCATCTCCGACATCAATGACGTGTTCTGTCAAAGTCGTCTTTCCCAAACCATGACGATCAAAATCCAGGAATCTCCGCTTCACCATCTCCAGTGCAGACCGTTGATCGAAAGTTAAGTCGTGAGCGTTCTTTGAATCGACGTCTTCCCCTGGTGACGATACGGCACTGACTAGACCTGGTGCGATTTGGAACTCTCTCCAAAAATCGACGCCTAGGTACAATTCCTGGTCTAAGCTGGGAACTAAATACAGCGTTATCTCCTGCTCTTTATTTTGGTAGCGTACCGGAGCCTTACATTTTCCAACAATTTCCTGGCTTCTGCCGTCCGCAGTTTTTACTCCGGATTTGAATGGATGTACTACTAAACCGGCCTTCTTTGCAAAGTTCAACCCGCCCTTTCCTAAAATGCTAACACTAGCTCCGCTGTCTAATAAGCCTCGTATTTCTTTGCCTGCGATATAAACATTAGCATAAGGCCTCAGGTCCAAATTGGTATTTATGACTGACGATGCTAAGCGGAGTCTCGTTTTCCTTCTCAGACAATATCTTTCGCGCGTCTTCGCTATCCTTTTCGAAACCGCCCCTACTTTAGCATTAAAAATTCGGTCTCTAGCTTCTTTATATTCTCTTAATCTTATGTGTAATGGCTTTATAACTAATCTATTAACTACTTCTTTCGCTTTCTCATTTTCAGTCTGCGCGTCCCTGGCCAATATCTTGATCGGTTTTTCTCTATCTTTATGGGTACTTGTTAGTTGAGGTTGGGGGTCTCCTTGGCGACTTCGTTGGAACGAGACTCCCCCTGGTTCTTCCCGTTCCGAAGATGGTTTTCCGGGTTACAGGTTGGACATTTCGGGGTGACGACTCCGTCGCGCCCACACCGGAAACAAAACACTTTCTTCACTGGAACTGGACAGTCTATGAACATGTGTCCAGTCGTCTTACAGTTCCAGCACAGGATATTCTTGGGATCGTGCGGTCTACCCGGTCTGGATCGTGCATTTGGGTATTGGAACGCCTCCACGAATTCGTTTGGAGAATCGAGTTCCGGTTCAAGTTCGTGAACGTAGCGCGGCTGCGGCCTTGAACCTCTCCCCATGTCTCTATCTCTACACGGAAACGCGTACTCCACTTCCTTACAGGCCATCCTTAAATGGTCCATGGAGTAGATCGCTTGTGGGTATACTAACCTACCGATTTTCTCATTCAGGTTTTTCTTCACCGCTCGAACGAGGTCTGCCTCCGATACCTGGGTCCTAAGCTGAACTCTCAACTTGCTTATGGCCGCGAAGAAATCGTCGCTCGACTCATTAACCCCTTGCTGTCGTGACCCAATCTCTCTCATCAGGTCCCAATCCGTTTTGGAGTTTCGGAACTGACGGATTAAGGCGTCGCGCAAAGTGGGCCAATCTGGACGGTAATTTGCCTTTTGGTACTGCCAATACCATTGGTTGGCCGATCCAGATAACAATAAGTGAAAATCCCGTAGCACTTCCGCCCACGAGCATAGGTGTTGGCTCTGTAGCATTTCCACCCGAAAAATAAAATCTTCTACGGACAAGGACTCTGATTTGCCATCAAAATTCAGGCCCCACCTATCAATTCTTATCGCCTGCCTTGAATTTCCAGCGTGCCCTGGGAAAATTGGTGGAATTAAGGGTGTTGGGGCAGCCCCTCGTTCCAAATGGCTAGGCTGGTACGAATCCAAGTGGTTTCTCGAAGGATTCATGTCTCCCCTAGTCCCTCGTCCCTGATGCCCTACCGGAACAAATGATCTTGAGTTCGGATCTAAAGGAAGAGATCTAGAATTTAAGGTTGGTGGCGGTTGGCTGAACCTTTGACTTCGCTGGGCCGGTGGTTCTGCTTCGGAATGATCTATCCCTCTTACTGTTTGAGCTCCTATCGACTGCAGGTTAAGGTCTTTAAAAAAACTGGCCAAACTCTTTTGGATTTCAGCTTTCACTGATTCTGAAACAACTTGGTTGATGGTCGATCTCAACTCGGGGCTAATTCTGGAGTCCTCTTCTCGAGACTGACCCGTTCCTTCATTTCCTGATGATCCATGCAATGGTGGACGCTCCATTCCTGTCCCCGTGCTACCTACCCTCTCTTGACCCGACGTATTCTGGTCCGTGTTACCCGCCCCGGATTGATTATGTGAGCCTACACTGCTGTAGCCGGGCCCTACTAACGATTGGTCCTGACTACCAACTGTACTACCGCTTACTGACGCTGTCTCCCCGGGATGGTGTTGGGATCCTATTTGGTCACTCCCCTTTCCCATGTCTGGAGGAGGTGAACGTTGCAGATTTGGCATTATTTCGTCTTGCCTCTCTACCTCTTTCAACAAGGACCTAGTTATCGGTCTGCCTCCTAATTGAGTTTTTAACCGAGTGGCTTCTTCCTCTTCCTCACTTCCCAGGAAATACCTACTCATCCGGTTCTTAATAAGAGTATTTTATAGATTTTTTTTCAGCGTGAATAGTCCGATGATGAGTCGAAAGGCTCCCTATTACCTACTAAATTAAACGACCTTGACGAACTTACTTTTTGAACATAAAAAAAAACACTACGATTCTAACAAAAACCTCAATCTAAATTTATCTGTTTGTATTTTCATACGGGGAAGCTTCAGGTAGCTGCCCTTCGTTCTTGCTTACTGTTCTTGGTTTGAAGTATCTAGGTTCCACAGCACTTCCTTTAATTTCATTTTCTTTTCCATTTTAGTTTTGTTTTTAGTTTTCGAGATTGCCAAACAAGCACATATAACAATTGATGACAACACAACTACACAATGTTCAATCAAGATAACCAGCGGAGCAGGAACATGACGTCGCGGTTCATTGGGCATGCTCATAAGCTATCCCAATGAAGACATACGCTCTGCCCCCGCCCCGGTGGCCATCCCGATTGAACCAGGATTTGAAGCACGCTGGTCCCCTGACCGAGATCGAGGATTCTGTCGCAATCCATCGTATGGTTCATGAACCGTTCTACCTGAAGTCATACAGGATCCTCGACATCGCCCATGGGATCAAACGCATGCCACATAAACGATGTTCCGATTGTATTCGAGCCGATGTAGAGCCTAACCGTCGCAATCAACCATGCCTGCTCAGGAGCACTCATGGCTGAGACTTACGGCTCGCCTCACCACCGAGGCGGATACAATCAAAACATAAGGAAGGACTAGGACAACACGAATGGGCGCCATTTGAAATAAGCAACTGGAAAGGATGGGGGGTTTGGAAGGGTAGGACAAATCTAGGAAAAGGAAGGGGTAGGGTATGGGTTGGTTAAAGAATGTCCACTGCGGCGGCCACGGCATGCTTGCAGCACACGACCTAGCTCGTCGGATTGGGTGGGGATCTTGCCACCACAGATGGACCTCGCCTATTCCAAAAAAAAACACGAAACATGCCTAACAACAAACTTGCTTACACCTCCACTCTTGTTCGCCAATCTCGGAGGCCGCTGGTGACAACGCGGCTCGGCCTCTGCCCTCCCATCCATGAAACCCAATCGGCCTGATTGTCGGGTTCCCCAAAGTTCGTGGGTGCTGTGGAACCTACTTCATCTTAACGAAGAACCAGCTTACCTTCCGCTTTCCCCAAGAAATGCGCTTAGCAACTCATGATGATTCACTGCTCATTTAGATTTTTGAATAAAAAAACCAAGATTTTCGATGCTATGGCGCATTTACAATCTTTTATTGACTTAACTAGACATTAAACATGAATGAAATGAACAGAAGTTCGCCCTAGCAGTTATAACCTTAGGTTTTCGAACAATATTACTAACAAATAGCGTGACTTTAACAAAAAAAACTAGGGTTTGAAATCCTTAGAACGGACGATCCTTGAAACGAAATCCCTTTATCTCACCCACTCAAAATTCAAAGGGCCCGGATTGGCTCCCCTTATGCCCCGAAACACTTCCGACTGCGGGGTCTCTTGCTACCGCCTTACAACGAACGCAGACTCTACACCGTTGTCCCTACCTGCAAAGAGCTCTGTGCTGGCTGAACAAACAACAAAATTCCAAGTAATCAAAGGTGATACCGAAGGGCGTGAGGGAAACTTTTCCTCGTGCCTGGTTGGGATAAAGGATTTCCTATCAAAGAGTCTTCTCTTCGCTAATCTTTTGCTTTCAAACAAACCGTTATATGACGATAACCCAAAAAAACTAACAATATAAATGCCTAAATAAATAAATCAAAATGTATATGTAAATATGAGAAAACTTACAAACTAAACATGCAATGTTAAATAAATATATAAAAAGTACAAGCAAAATGAACTAAGAAAAAAAGTAGCGCCAAGCTGTTCTAAATTTACGATGCGCCACAGGACGGCGGTAAAACGTCTTCTTTTGGTGCCAAGAGGAACGATGATCCTCTTCTCGTGTGGCCTTGGGTCCGTCCGAACAGTTTGAAAAGTTTCGTGCAATTATTGTGCCAAAGAAATTTTGTTTTAATTTAATTAGGGGTGGACTGGCTGTTTGCTTGGCTTCTTTTTCTTATAGGTGAGTACTGTTGGGTCCTGCACTTTTCCTCATTCGTTTTCTAATTTTTAATATTTTTCTTAAAATTCTAGGAGTTACTTGGTCGACCCGGGTCTTCACGGGCCCAACAAAATCCTGCGACGACGACTATGGTCGGCCTTGCTTAGTTAGCTTTATCCTCTGAGTGCACAACAGTTGCCAACATCCACCCTAGGCGACAAGAATTCCTATTTTCACTTCACAATTCTTTTAGTAATTTAAAATAACAACCTACCCTGACTGACACTAAGTCCACCGTATCACTCGTTTCCGGTTGTAGGTCACTTCTTTAACTTTGTCACCAAAAAATGTAATTTGACTATACTATGTCTTTTAAACAAAAACGAAAACCAGACATGAACAATAACTGGTCACTTTCAATATTCCCTGGCTTTACGAACTGTCTTTTCACCGGGTCGACACTACAAATTGGACTAACTAGCATACATCTACCTAATCTAACTGAAGGTCCAATTTACCTACTTAACTATGCTAGCAAAGATTAACCAAATACATAGGTAAATGATCATCCAACCAATGGACTAATCTCCTCATCATCGGACCATCATCTTTACCGCTCATCGTATTGATATCAATGCAATACCAAACCATCAGCAGGTAAGTTCACCGAACCTATTATGTAATATGTATTGTAATCAATTGTATTTCTATATTTGAAATCATAATTACGTAATTATGATTCAAATGTTTTTTTCTTACATTATTTAGCAAATAACCCCACCCTTTATTACTCGATCTCCCCCCAAGGGGGCGCTTCAAAAAAGCTTTCTATGGAGATGTCATCTTGACATCTCTGACAAGTGTCATTAACCAAAACAATTCAATTTTTACTTTCAGACGGAAATTTTCAATTCTCGTTTATTTAACAAATATTTAACGTAATTACGGCCTAATATTACCGACTAAAGCGTAGGAGATGACCGGAGCTCAACTCAACTTAACCACCACAGGAATTTTCATCCGTTCGCCACCCTTCGAAGTTAAGTAACATTCCAATCACTTATCGTCCCATTTTCCTTTTGCTAATCCAACCATTTCTCTTTTTCAGCTCGACTTTCCTTCCTGCAGCCACCCCACCCATTGGAAATCAATCAACAAGATCGCCAGCGTCGGCCAACCGACAGATCGTCCAACAGCAAAATGAGTGTTGCTTAATTTGAACACCAAATGACGTCCTTACATCAATGAGTGCTTTTGCATGCAATGCAGCCATAACACACACATTACAAACTAATGTAAAAAACTGTCAAAAAACTGTCAAACCAAGCAGAAAACCATTCTTGATATTACCTGGTAAATCCATATACAAAGTTCCGGACTAAAACTGAAAATTCTTACTGCTTGAAGCGCCACCCAACTGCAGACGACAAATTTTGAACTAAATGCATCTTGCTAAGAGAGAGAGAGAGAGAATGAGCTTCCTACGAGATTCGTGATTTCCGCCAGCCGTTACTGATTTGAATTTTCAAATTTAGCTATCTCTTAATTTCGAAATAAAATGTATTTGATCAAAGTTTTTTCAAAATGTTTTGATTGCTATGTGTTGAGAACAAGTTCGTGCTAAATAAATGAAGAGATTTAAAAAAAATAAATATCGCATCATAAGAAAAATTGCTTATCAATAATACAAATTTTATTCATTGTTTTTTGATTCTTTTTTGTTTAAAAAGTTAATTTTTCCTCCAATAGTGTTACAGTTTAAATGTCGAATTTTAGGCTCATTAAGAAATGTTAGCGAAAAATGTTTTTATTTTGATGGAATTCTCTTTGAAAAAGTACGATTTTTGGCCATTTTGGCTTTTTTGAGGCTTTACTACTAAGTAACGAAGTACTTAATTGAAATTGTGCTCCAATAGAAACAGTTTTTGTCTACTTAATGACACCTTAATCATTTCGATACGACATCCAATCGCTTCACAATACCATTTGAAAAAAACGCAGTTTTGGCCCGGAACACTCTTAATACTGTAATGTGTATACACTTTATTTTATCTCATACGCTCTGTATCTCCTTCTATTGTAATGTCTAATGTGTATACGTTATTATCTCTTACACTCTGTACCTCTTTCTATATTTAATGTATACACTTTTCTTACTCTCTTTACTTACTCCGTATCTCTTTTTATATTTAAAGTACATACTACTCTTACTCTCTTTACTTACTCCTTATCACTATAACTCTAATATCATTTTATAGGAAATAAGTATTGTAATATTCGGCTTGGTCCGACAATTAAAACTTATTCACTTTTTAAATAAAACACAAATTCACTTTATTCAAATCACTCACAAATTTATTTATTCAACACTTTCAATTATAACTTTGCAAACACAGAGTACTTTTCTTTATCGCAGTTCACAATTAATTAAATTCGCCTCGCCACCAAACGGCTATTTATATAAAAAATGATGGGTTCTAGAAACTACTATTGGTTCCTATTGGTTCTGAAAGTTCGAGAAGCTCTCTATTTACAAATAAAAAAAATACTGGGATTTTTGTAGGGGCTAACGTTCTTAATGCTAAACAAAAAGTTTCTCTTAATCTTAATTAATTATTGCCCCTCACGAGTGTTTACTAATACAATTAAACGATATTAAGTAAAGAGAGTATGTACATTAAATAAGTAAAGAGAGTAATGAAAAGTGTGTACATTAAATATAGAAAGAGATACAGAGTAAGTAAAGAGAGTAAGAAAAGTGTGTACATTAAATATAGAAAGAGATACAGAGAGTAAGAGATAATAAAGTATACACATTGGTATTAGACATTACAATAGAAGGAGATACAGAGCGTATGAGATAAATAAAGTGTATACACATTACATTGCCCCCTCCTTAGGATTGATCGTCCCGAACAAATCCATCATCTTCATCACCACTGTAGCGATGTAGTCGGTCGCGATGTACGACTTTAAGTTTACCTCTGACTCCTTTTTGTATCCGGTACACGACGTCGTTGATTTTGCTAATCACTGTATATGGACCTTCCCAGTCCCGTTGAAGTTTCGGTGACAACCCTTTTTGTCGATGGGGATTGTAAAGCCACACTCGATCTCCTGCTTGGAACTCTGTTGTTGTCGCTCGTATATCGTAGCGTGTCTTCATTCGGTCACTGGACATCTTTATTTTTGACCTAGTATCGTCGTGGATCTGAAGGAGTCTTTCTCTGAGGTCATCCAAGTAGTCATCCTCGGCTTGCGGTTCCGACGTGGGACATCCAAATTTAATTTCACTCGGCAATCTGATGTTCCTTCCCATCAAAATCTCAGACGGTGTATGGCCAGTTGAGCTATGTCTTGCACTTCGATACGCCATCAAAAACAGTGGAATGTGTCGATCCCAATCTCGCTGGTTGTCGTCCACAACTTTGCAAAGATGTTCCTTAAGGGTTCGGTTGAACCGTTCGACCATGCCATCAGATTGTGGGTGGAGTGGTGTTGTTCTTGTCTTCTTGATGTGAAGAAGCCCACAAACTTCCTGGAATATGTTTGATTCAAAGTTCCTTCCCTGGTCGGAATGCAGTTCTAATGGAACACCGAATCTGCTCACCCAGTTGAACACAATTTGGTCTGCGACTGTTTTGGCTTCTTGATTCGGAATGGCGTATGCTTCAGGCCACTTGCTGAAGTAATCCATGACGACCAGAATATAACGATTTCCATTATTTGTTTCCGGAAATGGACCCGCCACGTCTATTGCAATCCTTTCAAAGGGTGATCCGACATTATACTGCTGCATTTGGCTGTGATTCTTTTTGTTTGGGCCTTTGGTGGCAGCACAGGTATCACATTTTCGGCACCACTTCTCGACATCTTCCCTTGCATGTAGCCAATAGAATCGTTGTCGAACCTTTTCTAGCGTCTTGTTTACTCCTAGATGGCCTCCCGAAACTCCATCATGCATCTCTCGCAGAATGTCCATAATCTTCGATCTCGGTAAGACTAGCTGCATTACATAGGACTTTCCATCTGCTGATTCCCACTTACGTCGAAGGACACCTTCTTGGACATGCAACGAGTCCCACTGTGCCCAATAGGCCTTTAGAGCCGGACTTCTGTCGGAGATATCAGCCCATTCCGGTTTTTCCTGGTGTTCTTTGCATGCGAGGATGGGTTCAATATCTGGGTCCTCTTGTTGAGCCTTCCTCAACTCGTCGTTGCTCCAGCCATAAATGGGATCGGTTCTGGTTCGTAGGACAGTAACCACTTCTTTTTCTTCTTGGCGTCTGCAATGCTTACAGTCTTGCTTACATGGTCTCCGAGACAGTGCATCAGCATTTGAGTGAAGCTTCCCCTTCCGATGTTGAATTTCATAATCGTACGTCTGCAGCCTCTCAATCCATCTCGCCACTTGACCCTCTGGATTCTTGAAATTCAAAAGCCAGTTTAGTGCTCCATGGTCGGTTCGGAGAAGAAACTTCTGTCCATAGAGATACTTATGGAAGTGCTTTGTTGCCAAAATCAGTGCAAGAAGTTCTCTTCTGGTCACACAATAGTTTCTTTCCGACTTCGAGAGTACCCTGCTGTAATAGGCAACCACCTTTTCTTCGCCATCATGTACCTGTGACAATACAGCACCAATCCCAACATTGCTGGCATCAGCATCAATGATGAACGGTTTTCCTGGAGTCGGGTAGGTCAGCACTGGTGCATTACACGAGCGTTGCTTGAGCTCTTGAAAGCTGCGCTCGCACTCACCTGACCATTTAAACTGCTTTCCCTTTTCCGTTAGCTGATGTAGACTCTTGGCGATCTCAGCAAAGTTCTTTACAAAGCGCCTATAGTAGGTGGCTAGACCCAGAAAGCTTCGGAGTTGATGTTTGTCCTGTGGTGTTGGCCAATTCTTCACGGTGTCAACCTTATCAGGATCCGTCTTAACTCCTTGGGATGAGATGATATGTCCCAGGTATTTCACTTCGGTTTTGAAGAGTGAACACTTTTCTGGATTGAGCTTGAGGTGGGCTTCTCGAAGTCTTTGAAACACGGCTCTCAGATTTGTACAATGTTCGTCAAATGTTTTCCCGTATACGATGACGTCATCCAAATAGACCAGGCAAGATTTCCAAGTGAGTCCTTGCAGGACGCATTCCATAAGGCGCTCAAAAGTCGCTGGAGCATTGCACAGTCCAAAAGGCATCACTTTGAACTGCCACAATACGTTTCCTGTCGAGAACGCTGTCTTCTCTTTGTCTTCAGGATGGATTTCTACTTGCCAGTATCCACTTTTCAAGTCCAACGTTGAGAACCATTGTGCTCCTTCCATTGCGTCCAGAGTATCACTGATCCTAGGCAGAGGGTAGCTATCCTTCTTGGTCACATCATTCAACCTTCGATAGTCTACGCAAAAGCGGGTCGATCCGTCTTTCTTCTTTACCAGGACCACTGGAGACGCCCAAGGGCTTTTAGAGTTTTCGATCAAACCCTCTTCTTTCATGGTGGTTATCAGTTCTTCAACCTCACCTTGTTTGGCTAGTGGAAGGCGTCTTGCAGGTTGACGGATCGGCTTTGCATCCCCGGTGTTGATTCGATGTTGAACCAGTTGTGTTCTGCCATATTTCCCTTGCGATGACGAAAAGATGTCTGCAAATTCTTCGAGGAGACCTTCTGCAGTTCTTCGTTGTGGGTGGCCAAGATTAGATGACTTGAGAATGTTCGTCTTTATGGAATTCACTTCTTCGAACTTCAAGGTATGCCTTGGCTCTTCTTCGTTGATTCTTGTAATCGCTGATACAGATTCGCATTGTCCGACAATCTCACCTTTTCTAAGCTTAACTTCGTACGGCTTGATGTTCAGTATTCGTACGGGAACCATGTTCTTTACAGGTCTAACAAGAGTCTTCCCAATGGTGACGTTTTGGGAGGACTTTACAGATGCTGGTTCGACCATGAGGTATCGATGGCTGCCAGGCTTACCCTTCAATTTCGTCCACACGAATACTTCTGAAGAAGCAGGCAAAGTCAGATCTTCTTTGATGACGGTTTTCACAGATAATGAGGTCTCATACGAGTGGATCCCATAGATCATCGGAATCTCGATGTTTCGATATTTCAGGACTTGGTTCCCGATGTCCAATATCACTCCGTGATCTTTCATGAAATCGACGCCGACAATGCACTCGTCGCATATATCTGCTACCAGGAACAGGTGAGAGAATTCCAGCTCTGCCATCCGGATCTTAAGACGTACCTCACCATAGACTTTTGCGGCTTCTCCAGTTGCAGTCCTTAGACGATAGCTATTGGTGTTGTGGAGCCATGTCTTCTTAACGAGGTCCTGCCGTACAATGGACGCCGTGGCACCGGTGTCGATGGTAGCCACACATTTGTTGCCGTTTATACTTGCTTCCACGGTCAGGCTCTTGTTGTCACGTTTCGTTTGAGAAACCTGGATGTCGTTTCTGGGGCCATCGATACCAGAAACCAGCTTCTGCCCCTCGAAGTTGGTTCTTATTCGTTTCCCGGGTGGGAAACAGCTTCGGAAGCAACGTTGTTGGAGTTACTTTGACTTGTTGAGAAAGTTCTGTTTCCACAGTGTTGGCATGAGGTTCGTCTTCGCGGTAATCTGCACTGTCGTTGAAGATGCCCAGTCTTGTTGCAGTTCCAGCATCGTGCTGGTCCGTCTCGCTGACTCCTTTCCAGAGTAGCCTTCTGACAAGAGCATTCTTGGACTTCCAATTCTCTAACGCGATGCACGTTTTGGGATGCTTGTTCTGCGGCTTCCATTGTTAGAGCGAAAGCCAATGCTTCTGGTAGTGTTTGTTTTCCGGCAGTGCGAATAGCCCTTTGGAGATTTATATCGCCCACAGCTCTCACAAAGGCTCCAACAGCAAGTTGATTTATTATCTCGTTGCCAGCTGTTGGGTATGCCAGGTGGACTAATCGCTCGATATCTGCCTGAAGCTGCTGCAGAGTTTCACCTCTTTTCTGTGCCCTGTTGTTTAGTTGTACTCGGAAGACTTCTGTCATGTGGCTATCCCCAAACCGCTGTTCGATTGCGTTTACCAGAACTTTGAAGTCACCGTTCTTCTCTGTTGGGATGGTTTGTAGCAGTTCAGCAGCTGCTCCTCTCAAGGCAAGCGCAAGAGCAATGTATTTTTCGTCATCGTCCCAGCCGTTTGTTAACGCTGCTGCTTCAAACTGTTTCTTGTAGATTGACCACGGTATCTGACCATCAAAGCTTGGAGGATTCACTTCTCTCTTTCTTGAGCACTCACCAGAAGGTTCTCGAGCTTTCATCTTTCGCACTTTTTCTAGTTCGCTTGTAATGGTTTCGATCTGGTCGTCTATTTTCTTGAAACGTGCATTAGTCGTTGAATTTTGTTTTTCGACACGCTCATCGAGAGTATTGATTTTGTCTTCGAAGTCCGCAAACCTGCCTTCTAGCAGATTTTTCTGTTCATCAAACCGATCTCGAACGTCATCCCTTTGAGCTTGTAGTTGTTTGAGGACATTCTCTTGCTCGAACTTCTGCTCGTTTCTTTGAGTTTCTAGTTGCTCCCGAACATTCTTTTGATTCTCTTCAAATTTGGCTAGAAGAAGTGTCATCATGGTAGATAAGTCGGCAGTTGCATTTACCTCTTTCGATTTTGCTTCCACTTCGAAAGCAAACGTATCTGGGTCTTCATTTTGTTCTTCCAGATATTCCTGTAGCCGTTTTACGAGTTCGATTTTAATTCCTGCCCCACTTAAGCCACGTTTGCTTAATTCGGCCTTTAGCTCAGCGACAGTTAGGTCTTTCAAAACTTTACTCATTTTTTTTTTACTATTTCACAATTCACACAAAATAGTTTAATCACTGTTCACTGTTTTATTCTCAATAAGTTTTAATCCCACTTCTGACACCAATGTAATATTCGGCTTGGTCCGACAATTAAAACTTATTCACTTTTTAAATAAAACACAAATTCACTTTATTCAAATCACTCACAAATTTATTTATTCAACACTTTCAATTATAACTTTGCAAACACAGAGTACTTTTCTTTATCGCAGTTCACAATTAATTAAATTCGCCTCGCCACCAAACGGCTATTTATATCAAAAATGATGGGTTCTAGAAACTACTATTGATTCCTATTGGTTCTGAAAGTTCGAGAAGCTCTCTATTTACAAATTAAAAAAATACTGGGATTTTTGTAGGGGCTAACGTTCTTAATGCTAAACAAAAAGTTTCTCTTAATCTTAATTAATTATTGCCCCTCACGAGTGTTTACTACTACAATTAAACGATATTAAGTAAAGAGAGTATGTACATTAAATAAGTAAAGAGAGTAATGAAAAGTGTGTACATTAAATATAGAAAGAGATACAGAGTAAGTAAAGAGAGTAAGAAAAGTGTGTACATTAAATATAGAAAGAGATACAGAGAGTAAGAGATAATAAAGTATACACATTAGTATTAGACATTACAATAGAAGGAGATACAGAGCGTATGAGATAAATAAAGTGTATACACATTACAGTATGTAGCAATAAGTTTAATTGTAGTAGTAAACACTTGTGTATGACAGTTAAAAATGAGGGGCAACATCTAGTGGTTAAAAAGAGAACTTCTGGAACATTCGGTTTAGTAGTTTCTAGAACCATTATCAGAACTATAAATACCCGATTCGAAAGCGAAGCGGGATAGTTGATTGTGAACTGCGATAAGTAAAGTACACTGTGTTTGAAAAGTTATAATTGAAAGTGTTGAATAAATAAGTTTGTGAGTGATTTGAATAAAGTGAATTTGTGTTTTATTTAAAAAGTGAATAAGTTTTAATTGTCGGACCAAGCCGAATATTACATTGGTGTCAGAAGTGGGATTAAAACTTATTGAGAATAAAACAGTGAACAGTGATTAAACTATTTTGTGTGAATTGTGAAATAGTAAAAAAAAAATGAGTAAAGTTTTGAAAGACCTAACTGTCGCTGAGCTAAAGGCCGAATTAAGCAAACGTGGCTTAAGTGGGGCAGGAATTAAAATCGAACTCGTAAAACGGCTACAGGAATATCTTGAACAACAAAATGAAGACCCAGATACGTTTGTTTTCGAAGTGGAAGCAAAAGTGCAAGAGGTAAATACAACTGCCATATCTGACATGATGTCTCTTCTTTTAGCCAAATTTGAAGAGAATCAAAAGAAGCAAGATAACGTTCTCAAACAACTGGAAACTCAAAGAAACGAGCAGAAGAACGAGCAAGAGAACGTACTCAAACAACTAGAGGCTCAAAGAAATGATGTTCGGGAGCAACTAGAAACTCAAAACAAGAATGTTCTCAAACAACTGGAAACACAAAAGAATGATGTTCTGGAACAACTACAAGCTCAAAGGGATGACGTTCGAGATCGGTTTGATGAACAGAAAAATCTGCTAGAAGGCAGGTTTGCGGACTTCGAAGACAGAATCAATACTCTCGATGAGCGTGTCGAAAAACAAAATTCAAAGACTAATGCACGTTTAGAGAAAATGGACGAACAAATCGAAACCATCACCAATGAACTAGAAAAAGTGAGAAAGATTAAAGCTCGAGAATCTTCTGGTGAGTGCCCAAGGAAGAGAGAAGTGAATCCTCCAAGCTTTGATGGTCAGATACCGTGGTCAATCTACAAGAAACAGTTTGAAGCAGCAGCGTTAACAAACGGCTGGGACGATGACGAAAAATACATTGCTCTTACGCTTGCCTTGAGAGGAGCAGCTGCTGAACTGCTACAAACCATCCCAGCAGAGAAGAACGGTGACTTCAAAGTTCTGGTAAACGCAATCGAACAGCGGTTTGGGGATAGCCACATGACAGAAGTCTTCCGAGTACAACTAAACAACAGGGCACAGAAAAGAGGTGAAACTCTGCAGCAGCTTCAGGCAGATATCGAGCGATTAGTTCACCTGGCATACCCAACAGCTGGCAATGAGATTATAAATCAACTTGCTGTTGAAGCCTTTGTGAGAGCTGTGGGCGATATAAATCTCCAAAGGGCTATTCGCACTGCCGGAAAGCAAACACTACCAGAAGCATTGGCTTTCGCTCTAACAATGGAAGCCGCAGAACAAGCTTCACAAAACGTGCATCGCGTGAGAGAATTGGAAGTCCAAGAATGCTCTTGTCAGAAGGCTACTCTGGAAAGGAGTCAGCGAGACGGACGAGCACGATGCTGGAACTGCAACAAGACCGGGCATCTTCAACGACAGTGCAGATTACCGCGAAGAGGAACCGCATGCCAACACTGTGAACACAGAAATATGTCAACTGGCCAAAGTTACACCTACAACAATGTTGCTTCCCAAGTTGTTTCCCATCCCACCAACTTCGAGGGACAGAAGCTGGCTTCTAGTACCGATAGCTACAGAAACACCATCCAGGTTTCTCAAACGAAACGTGACAACAAGAGCCTGACCGTGGAAGCAAGTATAAACGGCAACAAATGTGTGGCTACCATCGACACCGGTGCCACGGCGTCCATTGTACGGCAGGACCTCGTTAATAAGACATGGCTCCACAACACCAATAGCTATCGTCTAAGGACTGCAACTGGAGAAGCCGCAAAAGTCTATGGTGAGGTACGTCTTAAGATCCGGATGGCAGAGCTGGAATTCTCTCACCTGTTCCTGGTAGCAGATATATGCGACGAGTGCATTGTCGGCGTCGATTTCATGAAAGATCACGGATTGATATTGGACATCGGGAACCAAGTCCTGAAATATCGAAACATCGAGATTCCGATGATCTATGGGATTTACTCATATGAGACCTCGCTATCTGTGAAAACCGTCATCAAAGAAGATCTGACTTTGCCTGCTTCTTCAGAAGTATTCGTGTGGACGAAATTGAAGGGTAAGCCTGGAAGCCATCGATATCTCATGGTCGAACCAGCATCTGTAAAGTCCTCCCAAAACGTCACCATTGGGAAGACTCTTGTTAGACCTGTAAAGAACATGGTTCCCGTACGAATACTGAACATCAAGCCGTACGAAGTTAAGCTTAGAAAAGGTGAGATTGTCGGACAATGCGAATCTGTATCAGCGATAACAAGGATCAGCGAAGAAGAGACAAGGCAAACATTGAAGTCCAAAGAGCTGAACTCCATAAAGACGAACATTCTCAAGTCCTCTAATCTTGGCCACCAACAACGAAGAACTGCAGAAGGTCTCCTCGAAGAATTTGCAGACATCTTTTCGTCATCGCAAGGGAAATATGGCAGAACACAACTGGTTCAACATCGATCGATCCGTCAACCTGCAAGACGCCTTCCACTAGCCAAAAAAGGTGAGGTTGAAGAACTGATAACCACCATGAAAGAAGAGGGTCTGATCGAAAACTCTAAAAGCCCTTGGGCGTCTCCAGTGGTCCTGGTAAAGAAGAAAGACGGATCAACCCGCTTTTGCGTAGACTATCGAAGGTTGAATGATGTGACCAAGAAGGATAGCTACCCTCTGCCTAGGATCAGTGATACTCTGGACGCTATGGAAGGAGCACAATGGTTCTCAACGTTGGACCTGAAAAGTGGATACTGGCAAGTAGAAATCCATCCTGAAGACAAAGAGAAGACAGCGTTCTCGACAGGAAACGGACTGTGGCAGTTCAAAGTGATGCCTTTTGGACTGTGCAATGCTCCAGCGACTTTTGAGCGCCTTATGGAATGTGTCCTGCAAGGACTCACATGGAAGTCTTGCCTGGTCTATTTGGATGACGTCATCGTATACGGGAAAACATTTGACGAACATTGTACAAATCTGAGAGCCGTGTTTCAAAGACTTCGAGAAGCCCACCTCAAGCTCAATCCAGAAAAGTGTTCACTCTTCAAAACCGAAGTGAAATACCTGGGACATATCATCTCATCCCAAGGAGTTAAGATGGATCCTGATAAGGTTGACACCGTGAAGAATTGGCCAACACCACAGGACAAACACCAACTCCGAAGCTTTCTGGGTCTAGCCACCTACTATAGGCGCTTTGTCAAAAACTTTGCTGAGATCGCCAAGAGTCTACATCAGCTAACGGAAAAGGGAAAGCAGTTTAAATGGTCAGGTGAGTGCGAGCGCAGCTTTCAAGAGCTCAAGCAACGCTTGTGTAATGCACCAGTGCTGACCTACCCGACTCCAGGAAAACCGTTCATCATTGATGCTGATGCCAGCAATGTTGGGACTGGTGCTGTATTGTCACAGGTACATGATGGCGAAGAAAAGGTGGTTGCCTATTACAGCAGGGTACTCTCGAAGTCGGAAAGAAACTATTGTGTGACCAGAAGAGAACTTCTTGCACTGATTTTGGCAACAAAGCACTTCCATAAGTATCTCTATGGACAGAAGTTTCTTCTCCGAACCGACCATGGAGCACTAAACTGGCTTTTGAATTTCAAGAATCCAGAAGGTCAAGTGGCGAGATGGATTGAGAGGCTGCAGACGTACGATTATGGAATTCAACATCGGAAGGGGAAGCTTCACTCAAATGCTGATGCACTGTCTCGGAGACCATGTAAGCAAGACTGTAAGCATTGCAGACGCCAAGAAGAAAAAGAAGTGGTTACTGTCCAACGAACCAGAACCGATCCCATTTATGGCTGGAGCAACGACGAGATGAGGAAGGCTCAACAAGAGGACCCAGATATTGAACCCATCCTCGCATGCAAGGAACACCAGGAAAAACCAGAATGGGCTGATATCTCCGAAAGAAGTCCGGCTCTGAAGGCCTATTGGGCACAGTGGGATTCGTTGCATGTCCAAGAAGGTGTCCTTCGACGTAAGTGGGAATCAGCAGATGGAAAGTCCTATGTAATGCAGCTAGTCTTACCGAGATCGAAGATTATGGACGTTCTGCGAGAGATGCATGATGGAGTTACGGGAGGCCATCTAGGAGTAAACAAGACGCTAGAAAAGGTTCGACAACGATTCTATTGGCTACATGCAAGGGAGGATGTCGAGAAGTGGTGCCGAAAATGTGATACCTGTGCTGCCACCAAAGGCCCAAACAAAAAGAATCACAGCCAAATGCAGCAGTATAATGTCGGATCACCCTTTGAAAGGATTGCAATAGACGTGGCGGGTCCATTTCCGGAAACAAATAATGGAAATCGTTATATTCTGGTCGTCATGGATTACTTCAGCAAGTGGCCTGAAGCATACGCCATACCGAATCAAGAAGCCAAAACAGTCGCAGACCAAATTATGTTCAACTGGGTGAGCAGATTCGGTGTTCCATTAGAACTGCATTCCGACCAGGGAAGGAACTTTGAATCAAACATATTCCAGGAAGTTTGTGGGCTTCTTCACATCAAGAAGACAAGAACAACACCACTCCACCCACAATCTGATGGCATGGTCGAACGGTTCAACCGAACCCTTAAGGAACATCTTTGCAAAGTTGTGGACGACAACCAGCGAGATTGGGATCGACACATTCCACTGTTCTTGATGGCGTATCGAAGTGCAAGACATAGCTCAACTGGCCATACACCGTCTGAGATTTTGATGGGAAGGAACATCAGATTGTCGAGCGAAATAAAATTTGGATGTCCCACGTCGGAACCGCAAGCCGAGGATGACTACTTGGATGACCTCAGAGAAAGACTCCTTCAGATCCACGACGATACCAGGTCAAAAATTAAGATGTTCAGTGACCGAATGAAGACACGCTACGATATACGAGCGACAACAACAG
This sequence comes from Sphaerophoria taeniata, assembly GCA_943590905.1. Classification (NCBI taxonomy): domain Eukaryota; kingdom Metazoa; phylum Arthropoda; class Insecta; order Diptera; family Syrphidae; genus Sphaerophoria; species Sphaerophoria taeniata. The sequence continues at coordinate 76,195,629 of OX016542.1, read as the reverse complement.
AGTTCCAAGCAGGAGATCGAGTGTGGCTTTACAATCCCCATCGACAAAAAGGGTTGTCACCGAAACTTCAACGGGTCTGGGAAGGTCCATATACAGTGATTAGCAAAATCAACGACGTCGTGTACCGAATACAAAAAGGAGTCAGATGTAAACTTAAAGTCGTACATCGCGACCGACTACATCGCTACAGTGGTGATGAAGATGATGGATTTGTTCGGGACGATCAATCCTAAGGAGGGGGCAATGTAATGTGTATACACTTTATTTTATCTCATACGCTCTGTATCTCCTTCTATTGTAATGTCTAATGTGTATACGTTATTATCTCTTACACTCTGTACCTCTTTCTATATTTAATGTATACACTTTTCTTACTCTCTTTACTTACTCCGTATCTCTTTTTATATTTAAAGTACATACTACTCTTACTCTCTTTACTTACTCCTTATCACTATAACTCTAATATCATTTTATAGGAAATAAGTATGTAGCAATAAGTTTAATTGTAGTAGTAAACACTTATGTGTATGACAGTTAAAAATGATGGGCAACATCTAGTGGTTAAAAAGAGAACTTCTGGAACATTCGGTTTAGTAGTTTCTAGAACCATTATCAGAACTATAAATACCCGATTCGAAAGCGAAGCGGGATAGTTGATTGTGAACTGCGATAAGTAAAGTACACTGTGTTTGAAAAGTTATAATTGAAAGTGTTGAATAAATAAGTTTGTGAGTGATTTGAATAAAGTGAATTTGTGTTTTATTTAAAAAGTGAATAAGTTTTAATTGTCGGACCAAGCCGAATATTACAATACATTTGCTTGGGTCGTCATCAGTGTATCCGTCCGTTTCCGTGGCCTGTTGTTGCTTCACAACTTAATCTTTTTCTACGTAGTCGGGAAGTCACCCCGACGGCGACGTAGCAAGGACGAACAAGCTCGCCCTAAATTCGTCGTGTAGGGGATGGTTGGCGCACTGTTCTCTGTTGGTAAACATTTTTGATTTTCTCGAGTTCGTTAGTTTCGTTGTTCGCCATGGAGGGAAATGTTCGCGAGCAAATGTCATTTTTTCTATGAAACAGCCATTAGCTCAATGACCTGCTTCTCACATCCTCACACTGAAGAATTGACACAAAATGATGTTCGCCAATTCTGTTTCCCGAGTGGGGAATAACTAATGTATTCTTAAACTAATTTAACAAAAAATGGCACTCAATTCACAGCTTTTGTAATAAAAAAATAAAAAATAAAAAAGGTTAATTTTAAAACATATAACAGTTTTAATTTTGAAGTGGGGTGCTATCTCATCCCATATGCATTCTAGGGTGAGTCGTATGCCACCATAGTTGATGCAATAAATTGAGTATTTAATTCACCTCATTATTCGGTCTACGTTTAGTAAGAGGAAATATTGAATGCTTATGAAAATTGGTTGATCATCAGCGTTATATTACTTCAATATCGTCGCTACCACACAAGAAGTGATTGGAATTTGTTATTGACCGACGACACAACAACAACCAGATGTAAGTAAGTAAGTAAGGACGAGGTAAGTTTGAATTGATTTATATTTGAAATTCTTTCTAATTTTGTCAATCGTTGTTAAATCGAAAACAACGCTAGATCCTACTTTTACACACCCCGGAAGACATCGTGGTCCGAGTCGAAGACAACCGATGTTACAAGTCTGATAGCTGGTACATATTTGCGTCATCATAGGATCCATCGCAGCTTCTTTTGCACGCACGCCGCACACTGGGGATTTTGCGGAAAAAAGTCCAAAACATAAAATTTTGAAAACAAAATTTGTGATGATATTTTCAGATTCCAGAATAAAATCTGCATCTAAATCAGGAAGAATTATTAAAATCGGACCATTGATTTGTTTCGATTTAATAGCTTTATAAAGTCATAACTTGTGTGTGGTATTGACTGTATGGTAAAAAAGCACTTTGGCAAAAGTTTTTTTTTTTTGGTTTCGCTCCAATGTTTTTCTTTATTTTTTCCTTAACGAACTTGATTGTCTCAATAATAAACCGAAGAAAAAAATGATTTTTCGAATTTGGTTTTCAGTGTATGATTATTTTAAGAAAGCACTCAAAAATTTGTAATTTTTTTTTATATTTTTGGACATACAATTTTAGCTACATTTGCCTATATTTAGAGACTAGTGTCATCATAATCCTTTCAAGTTTATCTTTCGATAGGTATCAAATTTAGGTGCCATTGCCATTGCAGATGGAAAATTGCAATTAGTCACAAAATAAACTAAAATTTTTTATAATTTGAAAAAAAATTCTTTTCCGTTACAAAATCTATTTTAGTAAAATATATTTGCTTTTTTGTGCGAAAATATGGAAGTACATCAATAGTCAAACAAAAATTTAAAAAAAATTTCACTAAAAATTTAACCGGATGGACCGCCATTTTGTTTTTAATTAATTTAAGTAGCTGCTCGTAGCTTGCTCAATTTTGATGATAGAGAAAAATCACCTTCGACAAAGTTGTAGAAAATTTTCCTATAGAATTAAAACTTATCGTTTAAGAGCTATGGTACAAGTTTGGCTAACAATCACATATTTTTCCTTAAATTCAACCAAAAGCTCTCTTATTTATGCTAATGCATTTGAATATAATACAATATAAGTAAAAGAGAATAGATTTGCCAAACAAAAAATTGTTGAATGTAAAATTTTCAGTTTGTTTCATTTTTTTCAAATCTACTACAAAATTTTACTCATGATAATTTGACCTTGGCTCAAAGAAAAAATGGTCCGTTATCTTTTGCAAACATGTTTATTGAAATATTTTGAAGTCAATGATTTGTGGAAAAGTGATTCTAAGATTTTCTTGATTTAAAAATAATTGATCCATAATGGAAAGTTTTACGATTTCATTTTCATACAAAGATTTAAGCAATGAGCTAATAGAATGTGACACAGACAAAATAAAATTTAAACTTTTCTTGGAAGATTCAAATTATCAATTAAATGATATCCAAATTGAATGTGTTGTGGATCAAGTGTACAAACGTTTTTATTCTCAATTTAAGAAAAGGTAAGTGCAAAATACTTTTTTTAAACATTTAATGGAACTTGTTCCATCTTCATGATACTGTTCTGTAGATCTTAAAAAAAGTAGGTACCAAAAAGTTTTAAATATTTAATATGAGATTTTATAGTTAGATTAGAATTTATTTTATTATTATAATTAATGTATTTACCTACAAATAAAAATATAGGTGGCTGGAATCTAGACGCACAAAATTACTTTGGATCGCGATGCGAATGACATAGTACCTTCAGTCAGCTGGAAATCTGGCCGGCCACGAAAATCTTTTTCTGAGTGCTGTGACCGCGCTAAGCGTTACAAGAGGGTTGAAGTGCGATCATTGTTTCCTCAAGAATTGATTTTGCTGCTTCATCAAAATATGAAACAGAGAAAATTTGTAAAACTAAGACGCTTGGTATGTTTACAAAACTTGAATTGACCAAAGACAAATATGAATATCTCATACATTGGTTACAAAATGAGGGGTTTGACATACTTGTGCCCTACAAAGTCATCTCCGATGAAAAAACTAAAAGTTACCCAGAGGACATATCCATTACCGAAAGTTCGGCAAATGTCCCTTTGCAAAAGCTTCTGGATCACACTGCTCAGCGAATCCTGGAAACAAAATCGGTACAGGAGTTATGCCAGATAAGCGGTGAAAACCTCACATTGTACTCAAAATGGGGCTGTGATGGATCCTCAGGTCAAAGTGAGTACAATCAAAGGTTTTCATCAGATGATATATCTGACTCCCATCTATACATGACATCCGTGGTACCATTAAAACTCTCCTTGAGTAAAAACATCAACGTATCAGTATGGGAAAATGAAAAGCCTTCCTCAACTCAACTGTGCAGAACGTTGCAGTTCTCTTACGTGAAAGAGACTGCCGAAGTCATTCGAAATGAGAAGAGAAGAGTGGATGGCGAAATTTCGAGCCTTACAGAAACTGACGTTGTCTTAAGTATTGGAGCATTTAAAGTGAGGCACAAACTTTACTACTCCATGATCGACGGAAAAACGGCTCAGTCTGTGACCGAAACACCAGCCGCATCTTCTTGTTTTATTTGTGGGGCAACCACATCTAAAATGAATCAAATTGAGGTCTTAAAAACCAGGCCCGTAAACGAAGAAGCACTTGCTTTCGGAATGTCACCTCTGCATGCCCGAATCAAGTTTATGGAGTGTCTTCTGCACATAGCCTATAACATTGAATTTAAACAAGGACGAGTCGACTCGAGTACTCGTCCAATTAAAGAACAGAGGAAAAAACTGATCACTCTAGAACTCAAGGAAAAAATTGGGATACAGGTGAGATATGCCAAAAATACATTGATTGATTTGAATTTTTTGAGATTTGGAAATTGATATCTATGTATGTACAACTATGTATGTTACATACATAAACTGATGCATTTTTTCCCATTTATGTTATCCCAAATGCAGGTTGACACGGTCAAGCAAGGATCAGGTACAACCAATTCTGGGAACACATCCCGAAGATTCTTTGCCAATGCAGCCTTGGTTTCAGAAATCACAGACTTGGACGAAGACATAGTCAAAAGATTTGCTGTAATTCTGGAACCAATAACAATACAGGAAGCAGTGAACCCAAACAAATTTGGGGATTTTTGTATGGATACCGCCAGAAAGTATGTCGAGCTGTACCATTGGTACAATATGCCAGCCACTCTTCACAAAATTCTGATACATGGAAAAGAAATAATGGAAAAATGTATTTTTCCTGTTGGAACATTGTCTGAAGAGGGTCAAGAATGTCGAAATAAGGACTATAAAAAATACCGACTTAGACATTCTCGGAAATGTAGCCGCATTGCAACGAATCAGGATGTAATGAACCGATTGATGGTGACATCTGACCCCGTAATTTCAAACCTCACCCCTTCTTTTACCATGAAAAAGCATAATCAATTAAGTGAAGAAGTTATGGCTCTTCTACAAGACTACGATTTTTATAAAATGCAATAAAAGTGGTTTTTTCGTATTTTTCCACTATACTTTCTTGTGTTTCATTTTATAATCTGTAATTGCGATGTCTAATATTATCTACTATTTTTGACATTTTTTTAAGGAATGTATGCATTTCAATTTTTTATCATTCTGAGATAATTTTTTTTTTAATATTAATAATATGTTTTTTAATATTAAGGGGCGTGGCAGTGGGCGGTAATTAATTCTTTTGATTTCTTACGTGCCAAGTTATTATTCCTGAAAATTTCATCCAAATCCATCAAGTGGTTCAGTTTTTATAGAATTTTTTCCGCACTCCCATACTTATTTTCTCAGTGTGCGCCGCAATAAAAACCATTCGCCATCCGCCCCACGCAGCCACAACAAAACTTAACCTATTTTAGACTTACAAACACTTCTGGAGGAAACCCAAAATTTGTTGGAGGATCTACATTCTTCGAGTGATGATGTTTCATCTAATGAGGCCGCAGGATCATCGAAAAAACAAAAACAAAATATGTGTGGCTTGATGCTCCCACAAAATATTTGATCTCTCTTGTCATATATAGCTTCACACCCCAACAAATCAAACAAAAATACCACAGCTTGGTCAGACAATACAAAATTGTTACCCTTAACAATTCAAAAACGGGAAGAAGTCGGATGAAGTGCAATTACCAATCGTAAGTTACTTGTTTTCCAATAGCGATTTAGATAGCATTTTGGTGAAGAAAAAGGGGGGGAATACACTCTGGACAGTGCAGAAAGAGACGGAAAAGATGATTTGGAAAATGTTTGTGTAGCGGGGGTGTCTTCCGAGCATTTGGACTCCGATGTAGAGGTAACAAAAATAAAAAAACGCGCGGAAACGGTAATTTCTTTATTCATTTTTAAACAGCATGTGAAAAAAAGAAAGAAAAGCACAATAGACAAGATGTGCGAGGCGTTGGAGGAAAAAAGAATTTTCCATAACAATGTTTTGGAATTCCTCAAACAGACTGACGAAAACAGCCAAAGACGATTTGAAGATGCTCAAAAAAAAGAAAGAAGAAATCGCCGAAAAAAAATGTAAACTTCTCGAAAAATTTATCGAAAAAATGAAATAATCATTTTATTTTGGTTCGAAAAAGGGATTCGAAATGAAATAACACTATCGTGAGATTTTTGACACAGAATTGTTTTTTTTTTCTTTTTCTGTTATTTTTTTTTTAAACAAGAAAGACTGGATTATAATTATAGTGAAATACATTTATTTTGAAAATAAGTTTTTTTTATGAATTATTTTTTGTTTGTTTTATTTCATCATATATAACTTGCCGAATGGCATTGCCTTTTGAAACATTTTCATTACTACTACTGGGTCCATCACAATTTTATTCTTCAGACTCTTTTTCAAATATAAAGTCGATGTCATCTAAGTTTGCGATATTGTGCAAAACACAGCACGCTCGTATAAAGTGGCACAAACTCTTTATACCCTTTAATTTACAGTAATACAACTGCCTGAATCGTTGCTTTAATATGCCAAAAGTGTGCTCAATAGCAACTCAAATAGAGCTTAACTTGACATTGAAATCCTTCTGCGCTTTTGTTAGGTGCCCGTTGTCTCTATAAGGAGTGATTAATGTTTTGAGCAAGGGTAAGCTGAATCTCCGAAAATGTAGTATTCTATAAGCAAGACATTTAATCACAATGAAATAAAATGATTAGGGTAAGGCGAGGAGGTCTCGACATGTAGGAGGTTTCATCAAACTCAAATTTCTCACTTATTTGAAATTTGACTGAAATGACAATATCCTATATCCAACATTCCAACGCCTGAAAGAATGGCTTACTATTTTCCTCTATACCGCTCAGTTACTGTCAGTGTATAACAAGTTCATTCGCGAATTGCTTCTTGTGAAGATCAGATGTAATTTTGTTTCGTAAGTTCGTAAGGGATATTTTTTGTGTATTAAGTTTTTTTTAAAGTGCTGTGTTTGTAATAAAGTAAAGTAAGTAAATGTTTTTTCATAATTATAACCTTAATATTAAGGTGAACATTTTCTGAGTTTCGACATGTTTTGGGTAGGAGGTTTAGTCAAAATGTCGAAACCTCCTCCTTTAACTCTGCTTGTAATTTTTCCCTTTTTTATATTAAAACTTTATAAATTTTCAGTAAAAATGCCAAATATCTATAAAAAAAAGAATCCTGAAAAGATATTTGATGAAAAAGCTATGCTAGAAGCCGTGAAGTCGGTACTTGAAAAAAAGGAAACTACTTCCAGTGCCGCCAAAAAATACGGAGTTAAAAAAACCACAATTTTGTCCCGTATTAAAAAAGCCGATTCTGTCCCATTGGACAGAATATACAGCATTAAGCACTCAGGCTCTCAATTCCTTACTAAACAACAAGAACACGAGCCCGCGAATTATTTTAAAAAATGTTCACGCCTTCATCATGGGCTTACTTTGGATTTTTTTTTAAAAAAATTTGTGTACCAATATGTTGTTCGCAACCATATTAACCATCTTTCAAATTGGGATCGGGATAAAATGGCTGGAAAAGTTTGGCTGCAAGGATTTATGGGAAGAAATTTAGAAGTAAGTCTTCGAAAGCCGGAAAACACAAGCGCGGCTCGTCTTTTCGGCTTTACAGAAGTCGCTGTTGATGGTTTTTTTGAAAACCTAAGAAATGTATACTGCAAGTACATGTTTGGTCCTGAAAGAATTTATAACTTAGATGAGACTGGAATTACAACAGTTCTAGAGTCCCCAAAGGTAATTTCAATTTTCAAGATAACGATATGATTACCTACCTACCTTACCACACTATCACATAATGCCGAAGAGAGCTTATAGCAAGCTGTTGCTTAGGACAAATGTCTCATCACTAAGTGCATTGTTTTGTTAGTTGTTAGTAGACTTATCTTAAACAAAAATACACTTACACACTAACAAAACATTATTAAACATACAAATTTACAAAAACACAAAAAATACAAAAAACATTTAAGAACGTGGCACACTATCTATTAATTAAATTAAAAAACCAGGTCATTGCTGGAAAAGGGAAGAGGACTGTTTCCCAAGTTGCTTCTGCTGAAAGGGGGACATTAGTTACTATGGTTGCAATAGTGAATGCAGCTGGGAACCATATCCCTCCAGCATTTGTTTACCCAAGAAAAAGGACTAATCCTGCTTTCTTCAAAGGTGCTGTTCCCGGATCGATTTCCTTACTAGCAGAAAGTGGGTGGATGAATTCTGAGCTCTTTCCGAAAGTTTTGGAACACATTGCAAAACAAACTCGGTGTTCAATACAAGATCCAATTATGGTTTTATTGGATAGTCATGTGTCGCATTGTGGACTCGATTCTATAATTTTTTGTAGAGAGAATGGCATTATCTTATTATCTTTTCCACCTCACACATCGCACAAGCTTCAACCTCTCGATGTATCAGTGTTTGGACCGTTTAAGAAATACTGTAAGTCAGCATTCAACAATTTTCTTGTCAATAATCCGGGTCGTATAATAGGAATTAATGATATTGCGGAAATTGCTTGCCAGCCATTCTTGAAAGCATTTTCCCCGGAAAATATTATAAAAGGGTTTTCAACAACTGGAATATTTCCGATGAATGATGCTATTTTCCAGGACTTTGATTTTCTAGAGATTGAAGAAACGGACAACAGCCTAGTGAAAATTGCATCGCCAAATCGAAATCTTCAGCGGAATTCCAATGAATCATATCAGCAGCTTACACCGGAAGTGAATCGGCCTTGTCTGGAAATACAAGAGATTGAAGAAACGGGGCACAGCCCAGTAAAAATTGTATCGCCAAGTCTAAATGTGCAGAAGAATTCAAATGGTACCTATCAGCCACTTACACCGGAAGTGATTCGACCTTACCCGAAAATGAATTCAAAGAAAAAGAACCTTAGCAAAATTTCTAAATCACGGATCTATACCGACACACCCGAAAAAAATAGAATTGTGGAACTAGCCGAACAAAAAAAAAAAAATGAAACAAAAAGGGATTGTGGGAAAGAAAAAAGTTACAAAGCCAAAACACGTAAAAAAAGTGCTTGCATCATCCTCCTCCGAAAGCGAGACCTATAGTGTTAGAAATTCGGACCAATCTCTTGAATTTTGTATAGATAGTGATGCAGAGATAGACGTTGAGGTTGAGCCTACCAAGAATGTCACATTTTCCCAAGATATTGATGCTGAAATTGGTGACTTTGTTCTGGTCAAATTCGAAGAGAAAAAACCTTTTTATTATGTCGGTAGGGTTGAAGATGTAGGTATGAAATCGGTTATGTGTTATTTTATTAAATACTATCGTCGGCAAAAAAATTGCAACTATTTTTACGAACCTGTAGTTGAAGATAAAGGAATAGCAATGAGATCTGACTTAGTGGCTAAATTGACGAATCCAAAAGACCTTCCGGAAACATCCAGGTCAAGAAATAAAATCTGTTTTGATCTTAACTTTGGTGATTTAGATGTTCGTGACTGAATTTCTTGGTTTTTTGTGTTTTTTTTTACGTTTTATTTTGTTTTACTATTTTTTATTATTTCTTTTATTGCTAAATGAAAAGAAAGAAGAAAGAAAATAATAATATAATAAATAATGTCAATATAGTCATCCTTAGAGCGAGCAGGGAGGTCTATTTCAATGTGGGTGCCGTCTATACAACCTTTGAAAATACTGTATATGACAAAAGATAAAAAAAACAGTTTTTTTTTCATACCAATTGTCCTCATAAATCCACTTTTAACTTGAAAAAACTGAAATGCAAACGAGCATGTTCGTCGTTTAGACCTACAGGATACTACAGGAACTTAAGTTTACGACTTAAAGGTCAAGGGTCGAGCCATATTCCAAAAAAGTATTTGTTTAAATCTCTATTTTAAAACTTTTTTATTGTAAAAACTCGTCTTTCAAATTAATAAATTCAATGAACATACAAAATTATGGGAACAAAATTTTGTGCTTGGTTTTTAAAACAATCAACTTTTCATTTTCCAGGAGTCATAAGTACTTCTTAAAAGTTAAAAATTGTATGTGTTTGCTTAAACTGTATTAAATATCACATAAAACTGATAAATTTCCTTAAATTGATTTCAATTAATTGATGTGTTTTAGATGGGTAACATTTCTGCCAGTGATTCGACTATACTACTGTCACGAAAACGCCCAATTCGAAGGGCATACGAAATGACATGAGCTACATAGCTTTGTTCGTGAACGTTATGGAACAAATATGCCATTGGTCCTTTGGCAAAAATGGTTGTATCGGATCCTCCGTGTGTATTCTCATCTGTGTTGACAGCGGCCTGTTGAACATACTCAAAGGATGTTGTATCGTCCTTGCTCGGATCGCGTCGTTTGATTTTGTTTGTTTCAGTATCCACTTCCGCTTGGAAGGCATTATAACCAGTTCCATAAGTTAAAGTCGTATAGGGTGTCGATTCGGTTTTTGAATTTGATGCTATGCCCAAAATGCTGTTTCCCTTATCAGGGTAGCCGTTAATTGTCAGAGTGTGAGAGTGATCGGCAGCCACAATAATAAGCGTTTCTGCTAGGTGGTCTCTGTTAATAAAATAATATAAAATTTTAAAAGGTTCTAATTTGGTGCAAAATAGTTTAATACTTCATATCTTTGACCGTTGCTTCAACTGCTTCGTGAAGGGCTAGAACTTCAGAGAGGGCCTTACGAGCCGCCCCTCTGTGATGGGCCTGATCAATGAGACCTCCCTCCACTACCAGGAGGAAGCCTTTTGCTTTCGTTTTGAGCACTTCAAGAGCTTTCAGAGTCATATTTTTCAGAGAAGGCATTCCTTTGGGGCCAGTATCACGTTCATGGTCATACTTTAAGTGACCATTTGCGAAAATCCCTAAAAATTCGCGCAATGAGAAATAATATGAGTGTAAGTTCGAGATCTTACCCAAAACATAATCCAAGTCAGCTCCCTTGATATTTGCAAGCTCTTCGTTATTTTGCACCACAGCATAGGATTCACCAGCGTTGGCTTTTTGCACTTCCCAGTCGTGAATGAGGTTCCTTCCGTCTTTCGAGTTACAGGCCCATGTGTCGAGAGGATCAGCATCAGACCCATTTACTTGAGAAACCAAACACTGACGTCCTCCACCCATTATAACGTTGATATTTCGTCCCGGTTTATCCTCGATCAATATCCGACCAATATCTCGACAGCCAACATGTCGAGCACTCTCAGGGACTTTGGCTTCACATTCCCAACGACGATCCGGAACATGAGCATATAACGCAGCTGGTGTCGCATGAGTTACTCTTGTTGTGGTTACAAATCCAGTATGCATTCCATCATCTTGTGCCCATTTGAGTATTGTCTCCACATGGTGAGTTGCATTCATAGCTGCAGCACAATCGCCTAATGGCACTGTCGAATCGACTCCACCTGTTTCATAATTCACTTTAACGCCGCCAAAGAGCGCTGTCGCTGTTGAAAATGAATCAGGAACTTGTTTGTTTGCACAATACGTCTAAAAAAGAAAAGTTGCATTCAGTCGTCAGTCAAGTTAATCGTCTTGCAATTGAACCTTTAAAAGCCCCATGTGTGGGAACTTTTCCCAACTTAGCAAACCCTCTTCCTTGAACCCATATATTCTTGAAGCAGTCACAGTATTTGGGCCCATTCCATCGCCAATAAAAAGTATCACATTTTTAGCTCGTCTCATATTGATGTGATGATGCAGGGCCTCTTTCAGCTCCGCAATGCCTTTGTCATACCAGATTTTTTGTTCGGGCGGAAGATTAACGTTCCAAAAACTTACTTTGGACGTGATTTCGGAGTCTTTTTCGTAGTTCATCATAAACGCAATGCATAGTAATGTGAGTAGGGTCGCGGAGAATGCCAGAGTGACAATGAACACTTTGGATTTATAAACACTAGGTGGGCGGTTTTTTTCTTTAATTCTCGGATTAGATTCTGAGTCGAGGCTATTGAGTTGAACTTCGATGGTTTGATCGTTGGGTGAATTCATTGTGTTTTGAAGTGAGCTACGATTTTTCATAAAAGGAGAATTAAAACCTTAAACTTTGAACATTATATAATAATCGGTCGGAAAGTGTGAAAAGTTTGTTGCTAATTCTTTTGAGATTCCACAGATTTTTCGAGCGGAAGGACTTGTAATAATGGAATGTAATAAACACGCTAAAGTTTTAAGGATCCAGATAAGTTTTATCTAGGATTCAAATTTGTTCACGAAGAATAAGTTTGTTGAAGACATTATTGAATGCGAAGTTGAAGTCTTGTGATTCAGTTGATTCGTATGTAAATAGAATCATCACTGCGGCACACACTTTAGGTTCAATTGGAATGGTTGTGTCCGAGGAATGGATAGGTTCATTGTTATTGGCCGGACTAGGTGATGAATATAAGCCAAGCTTGGAAAGCTCTAGGCTGCCACACCAATTCTAAGTAGGCAATTAGTAATCATAAATTGAAAAATAGAATTAGAACAACACTTGTAAAAAGAAAATTTGTAAGCTATCACTGTTCCTTCAGCAAAGGGGTAATTTCAGAGCTATCTATAAAAATATCATGCCATACAACGTTATTGCTTACAGAATTTTATTATTGTTTACTCGTTAGCCATACTACGTTTTCACCTACACCTAAATCACCTTTTTCGAGATTTAGAGCTAAATCTTCTTCTAAATCTCGAGATTTACCATACAAATTTTAAATCTCCTTACGAGGAGATTTAAAATAAATCTTCTATAAATCTCCTCGATGATTCCAAGCTGAATGATTCCATGCTGTAATAACGAATCAAACATACCTAATTTCGGGAACTTATTCAGTTGAATGTCTTTTTTTTCTTGACAATCGATTTGACAGATTTGGTGGAAGAAAGCGTTGGAGGTAGGCAAAACAATTGTTTTATTTTATTGTTATGTTTCATTGAATTTTCTTCTTTTTTCATTTAAGGGCTTCCTTTTTCTCAGACATTGACGATTGAGGATGCTGATATTGATGACGTTGAAGAAATTGTTCTCTCCATGTCCAACGATCCAGGGCCATCATCCAGGGTATCCATTCCAAGCTCGCAAAATATTTTAATAAGAATTGTTGACGTTTTTTCCTATATGTATGAATTCGTCTATCAAGAGCATTGCTAATTACAACAGCACTGCTTTGTAGAGTCAACAAATGTGATAGCAATAGTTTCAATACCATTCTTTTAACAAAATTGGCAAAAAAAAAAAAAGTTTTTATTTTTATGAAATCCTTTTTTCCTTTTGTGAATTGTGAAATGTCATAAATATAACGGGAAAATAAATCTTGCAAAAGACAAGCTAAATCTTATTGGGCCAGTGAAAACATTTCGAGATTTATTTTAAATCTTCTTCGCTAAATCTCGGATTTAGGGTAGGTGAAAACGTAGTATAAGCCCGTTTAAAAATCACGCATGTTTAGAGGCACATTAAAGTCGGCATTTGTCGGTTGATACTAATACAAATGAATACATGTGATCTGTGATCATGTACAGTGCCAGTAAATATAATACAGGGTGCGGCAAGAAAACTTGCTGATTTGTTTTTGGCGCCAAGCGGGGGGGAGTGGTCGGATGTGGGTGGAGAGTGTCTCATTTTTTAGGGGACTTCCTGAAGTTTCATCTACGCCGCAGTCAGTCGACATCATGCATTAGACGAAAGAGCAACGCGCATTTGCCTGCGAGGCTTACTTTTCCAACAATATTTCCACTCAACGTGCTTTCCGTACTCGCTTCAACATCCATCCCGCAGGTCGCGTTCCTGGCCGGCAGTCGATTGTTTCGTGGGTGAAAACATTCACGGAGAGCGGAAACGTGACGAAATCCCATCCAGCACACCCAACCAACATACCCATCAATATGCTTCAAAGAGTTCAGAGGAGCTTCGAAAATCGGGTATCTCAGTGAATCGAAAACGGAGGCCATCACTTGTCCGATATCATCTTTTAAACCATGTAATGAAAAATTCAGATCGTGTGTAACAAGAATAAACAAGTTTTGTAACGGTATGTCCACTACTTTTGGTTTTATTTCCTTTGAAAATTAGCAAGTTTTCTTGCCGCACCCTGTAGCACTACTAAAAAAATATTCATTAAAGACGTTTAAATCATCAAAAGGACCAATTTTTGCGACCTCTAATACTGTAGTATATTATTTCCTAAGCTCCATTTCTCTTCGTGGTTCGTGCCTCAATGGTAACGGTTCTTTTTTTTACAAAGGCTGAATTGCGAAAAGCACTGTTCAAAGAATTTGTTAAAAAAATAATATATTGCAAAAATTACATTTTAAGGTAAGGCGTCATAAAATTACAATTCAATCATTAGGTATCAAACATTTTCTGTAAAAAAAAAAAAATAAACAGTATATAGAATTTAACTACGCAATGGGTAGCGGTAAACATTGTTTAGCCGAAAAAAGACAAATTATCAGAAAAATTATATCAGAAGGTAAAACTATTGTAGAAGTTGGGCGTTTTGTGGGGTGTTCTAACAAAATGATACGAAACGCTATAATACACGAAACTAAGCCGGAAACTCGAGGAAGAAAACCAATAATGTCGTCATCACTCGTAAGGTACCTTATTCGAGAAAGTGCCAAGGACCCTTTCAAGCCTGCCACCGACCTCAAAAAGGATAGCTGAATATTACAGCATCAATTGAAACTGTTCGCAGCGCAGGAGGCTCCGAAAAACATAATTTAAAAGCTCACGAAAAGTTCCTCTTTTATCCGCAAAACACTTAAAAAACGATAAATTTTCGCAAAGGAACATTTAAACTGGCCGACCAGAGTAAAATCGTTTTGTTTGGCGGCAAAAAATCTTGTTCCTATGTAAGAAGACCACCAAATGTGGACCATAATCCGAAATTCACGTTAAAGACTATAAAGCACGGAGGATCCAGCATAATGATATGGGCTTGTTTTTCCTACTACGGAGTAGGGCCTATTCATTGGATTAAAACGATCATGGATCAACACGTGTACGTGTTTTATTTGTGATAATATAATGCTGCCGTATGCAGAGGAGGAAATGCCGCTACTATGGGTCTTCCAGCTGGAAAATGACCTTAAAGATACCAGCAAAAAAGCCAAAGAATGGTTTAGGGATCATTTAGTATCTGTTATGGAATGGCCTACACAGTCGCCGGATCTCAATCCAATTGAGAATCTTTGGGTCGACGCACGTTAAGAAAATTGTTTCCAAGATAAGACCAAACAACAATGAAGAACTTTGGGCTGTGGTTAAGGACTCCTGGTATAAAATTTCAGTGAAGAGATGTCAGGATTTAATAGATTCTATAACCAAACGTTGCCAAGCCGTTATAGTCAACAAAGGCTATACAACAAAATATTAATATTGTTGAGCTGCTACTCTAGAATAAATTCATAAATGAAGAATATTTTATTTTGATGATTTATAAGTTTTTTTTTTTTTTTGTTAAATTAGTTCGGCCTTTTTTTGCCGCTTATTTTTGTTAAGTTTTTATTTTATTTTTCATATTTAGTATTTTAGTATTTTTTAAGTATTTTTTTATTTATCTAGGTACACTGTAAGATACAATATCTTATAAAATAGTGAAGCTAGTGATGCGCTAATTTCTACAGGTTTGATTTAAATTCAAGTGTTACATATTTTTACACATTGGTGCTAAATAAACTAAGAATTACAATAATATTTTTTAAGTTCTTTTCCTAATTGCTTCGTGTTGCTAATATTTCTTATCTCTCTTGGCAATGAATTCCAAATTCTTACTGAGTTCACAAAAAATTGGCGTTCGGATGTCAGGCAACGAAAACGCGGAATTCCAAGATCTAGAGATCTGTTTGAATTAAGTCAGATTATTTTCCTGTTCAGATCCTCAGGCTGACGGGTTAAAAGTATACCAGAAAGCAAGGTTATTGTTCGGAACTTTAAAAAGTTTTCAAATGACGTTCCAAGAAATTGCTTTGAATATTGAGAAACTCTATCGTAGGGTCGTAGTCCGTAAACATATCGTATGGCACTATTAAAAGCAACTGTTAATTTTCTTTTACTTTCGTAATCTAAATAGCAAAAAATTTGGCAACCGTATGTAATCAAAGGTAAAACCAGTGTTTTCAAAAGTAAAGCTGTAACATGTCTTGGAATAAAGTGCTGACTATACCATAGTGTTCGAAAGACACCATACGATTTACCAAAGGTGTTATTTACGTGGTTCGTCCAGGTTAGGCTGCGGCTAAAAACAACTCCTAAGTTTTTAGGGGAATCTACAAAAGAAATCGGACAGTCATTTAACAAGATTGAGGGAAAGTATGACAAATCAATTTTGGTTTTTGAAATCACAAGACACTTTGATTTATTTGGGTTCAGGATTAGACCGTTTTCGAGTGACCAGCGTTCTAATGTATACAAGTCTTCATTTATACAGGCTACATGGTGTTCAATAAGACCCAACGGGAAGCTTAAGTAGAGTTGGGTATCATCAGCATACATACGTATTGAACAATGATTTAAGACAGAAGGAAGTTCATTGACATATATTGAAAATAGCATAGGTCCTAGAATTGAACCTTGCGTTGCGGGACGCCACTAACGACAGATACAAAATCAGATAGCGTGTTGTTAAGTGTTACTGCTTGAATTCGACTTGTAAGATACGAGAATAAGGCCCATTAGCTCAATCGGAACATAAATTTATGTTCTACTTAAAGTTCTCCTTTAGATTTAAAGTAGAACTTATCGAATTCCGGAACGTCCCATATAAAAATGAAAACTTTATGTAGAACATTAATTTATGTTCCGATTGAGCAAATGGGCCTTAGAGTTTGATCGCGTGTGTAGAAAAATTGAACAAATTGAGAAGCTTTTCACAAAGTATGTATGTCGTGATTGACCATGTCAAATGCTTTCGAAAAGTCGACAAGTATTAAAAATGTAACATTATCCTCGTCAATAGCTTTCCTAATATCTTCGGAAACACTCAACAAAGCTGTTATACAACTATTTTTCTTCCGAAATCCTGATTGTTTAGATGTCAGTAAATTAGATAAATCAAGGAACTCGTTTATCTGTTTTTGAATGACCTTTTCAAAAACCTTTGATAAAAATGGTAGTATCGAGATTGGCCTAAATTCGTCTCGTTTGGAACAGATACAATTTTCGCTATTTCCCATTATTCAGGATATACACTTGTTTTTATGATGGAATTGAATATATGTGTAATAAAGGGCAGAAGGGTTGGTAAAAGAATTTTTAAGAAAGATGGATGCATGTTATCAAGACCTATTGCTTTAGATTTGATTGAAAGTACCGCTTCAACCAGGTCCTCCGCTGTAATTGAAGAAAATTGAAAAGAATTAACATTTGAATTATTAGATGAAGATATTCATTCGTTTAGTTGTAAATAGCCTGAAGAATGATTTCATAGATGTTAGCAACAAATGATTGGTTAAGAGCGTTGAAGTGTTAATGCGACTTGAATACAAGGCAGCTTTTGCTTTTGGGATTTCGTTGACAGTTTTGTTGCGCAGAGTTGTATATGCTTGATGAAAGGTATTTATACGAAACATTTTCCATCGTTTATAGGCTAAGTCACGTTGTCGTATCAAACATCGAATTTCATAAGTAAACCAAGGCTTATTTTGTAGGGCACAACGCACAAGTTTTAGTTTTCAAAGGAACATGGTTTTCAAAAAGTCTGTAAATATTGCTATTTAGAAATTCTACCTGGCCACATGGCGATGGCGATGGAATTTCAAAGATATTATTCCAGTTTATGTTACCAATATCCGTTTCAAGAGAAGTATAGTATTTTGAAAAAAAATTAAAAACAAATTATATATATTTTTTCTAAAATCTTTTGTACCTACTGACTTTGTTTTAAATTATTTGAGATTTATTTTAATTTTAAAGGGATTTACTAAAATTTTATAAGTAAAATAACATTTTTTTTTTGTTAATGGTGCTATTTTTTTACCACAGCTGTATGTATTTGTTCTTTAAATGTTAAAAAATTACAAACACCAAAATAGTTGAAACCTTTCCTTAAAAAAAAAAAATTTTTTTTTACAAATATCACAAAGGTAAAGGAAACCAAATTATTTCACCGTCCGTCGGTCGCGTCTGGAACACACCGTTTACACGAAGAAAATTAACCCACAAACAAAATTTTAAAACTTAGCATCATTAAGATTAATTTTTTTTCGAGACAATAAAATTACTTAACGAAAGAGAGATATTTCCACATGAGCTGCAGAAAAAAAAATTGCATGAGCTCGTTTCTTTTATTTGCAAGACCTGTCTAGGGGATATACTCTATTTAAATCAGAGCATTAGAAGACAGATGACAGACTGGCTAGAAAATTGCGTCAAAAAACAGACACAAAATTAAAAAAAGGCCTTGCATGAACAAACCTCTGCTATTTATCTTAATTATATTTCCTGCAAACAAAACTGATTTGTTTGTTTCCTTTGTAGGTATATGGTATCAACGACGAACAACACAAAACTACAGTAAAAATTGATTATAATCAAAAAAAGATTATTTTCAAATAATTATTGTCCTATGGGACTGGAGAGGTTATAAGCTTTATTGGTAAATAAATTTAACACCACTATCTCTGACATGAGAGGCAAAATAAAACAATTAAGTTATTGTATCACTTGTCACTTTTCGTTTGAATTGTTTATTAGTTTCTCAAGATAAATATTTTCTTCACAGTGTCGATGACGACATGTTGTCTGTGATGACGAAATTGTAAAACTTCGATTCGTCCGACCGGCACGAGAGCTCACTCAAAACTGAAATTCATTAAGACTGAGCAAGTTGTTTTATATGAATGAATTTAAAGGAGCTCTTTTTAACACAAGACACAACCCTCAGAATACCACTAGCCTCCTAGGCGAAGATGAGACACGTAGCTCTAGCCTCTAGCTTTAGCAGCTTGGAGTTCTCTTGTTCTATTTCAGTTTGTGCTTCTGCGTCTTGAGAGCAATGACGACGTGAAACGTGATTGCCGGCCGGTACTAACTTACATCAATATGATAAATGAGCAAAACAGATTTGAGAGATATTTTCATAGTCTCTCACTTGGCCCACCTATGCCTTAATCATTTATTTTTGTGCCTTTTAAAAAGGTATTTTAAATGTCCTTGTGAGTTATTCTACAGATTTATGTGGGAAGCACATTTTTACAGGGTGTTTCGTACCGATATCTTTGCTATTCTAGGGTACTGCTCAAATCTAACAGAAAATGCAATAGTCTATCAATACTTTTTTAACAAATATACTCTGAAAAGGATGTGAGGTCTGGGTGCTTGCTGCTTAGGGGGGTGTTCGATTCCTTACAGAATCCCTAATAATTTTCGTTTTGTTTGTTGTCGGGTCCTGAATGAAATGATTAAGATGATGTTATAATCAGTTGTATCATTAAATAAAGGAAAAAAAAAATATTCTCAGATTATGAGTGAATATTTTTTTCTGAAACGTTTCCTTTAATTTGGGAAACATAGTCCAGTCATTTAAGCTTAAATTAGGTAAGAATCTCGGAATTCGAGATACCCAGCTGTAAGTCTGTAAATACTTGTATATTGACACCCTAAAAGTTGTCTCAAAATCTACATATGGTAGGGTTAGGGTGTAAGCAACTATTAAATTTCAAGGTCAAAGGTCACAAAAATCGGTTTTTTGCGCTTTTTTGGAAATATCTCATTTCCTATGGGTTTTTTGCTATTTGTATTTATTATGAACTAGCCGACCCCGCGAACTTCGTCTCGCCACCATTCAGAGCAACTCCAGAATAATCATTATGATTAACACAGACATTGTTAAAATGGAATGTGATTTGTTTGAATCCAATTGAAATAGAGAACCGCATATCTGAATTTTTCCAAGCTCTACAACTAACATTCTACTTTCATTAAAGCAATAGTTTCTTTCAAAAATTCAAAAACTTCTCTGTATTGACTATTTCACAAAAATCAGAATTCCAAACAGCTTACGGTTGTCCCCCTTATTTGCTGACTTTCCCGTAAGATTGTCCCAAAATTTTATTTTTATACAATGAAAATTTTATAAAAATGCATTGAGGATTGAGCGGATTAAGAGTCCAAACCGGACATACCAACAGACCAATGCACCTTTCATTCCATAAAAATACTTGATTTAAGGTGTTGAAGGTTGAAGTTCTCCGTGCTCTCGTAGAGTTTTCCGAGCTCCCAATCAAAAATTTCCATTTTTCTATTTGAGAATCATTGCACTTTCTATTTGCCATTGTAAAAATCATTCTGAAATTTTCCAGTTTTCCATTTGAAAACCAATACACCTGCAATAATATGCAATGTTCCCTTTGAAAACCAAAGAGTTTTCCGAGTTTTTCATCAGAACTTTCTATTTTCCATTGGAGGACCCATTTTGAAATTTTCCAGTTTTTCATTTGAAAACCAATGCACCTGCAATAATATGCAATTTTCCCAATGAGTTTTCCGAGTTTTTCATCCAGAACTTTCTGTTTTTCCATTCGAAACCCCATTTTGAAACAAAAATTCCAAGCAAAAAAAAATCAAATTTCCGACCTTTGTTTGTTTTTTCCAGTTTTCCCACTCTTCCATGAGGTTTTTCCAATTTTTTTTCACAGAAATCTTCACTGAATGCAACAGTATGAACCATGAAAATTTCACAAATATCTGTTGGGCCATTTCGGAGTCTATAAGAGACATACAAATAAACAAACAAACAAACACACATCCATTTTTATATATATAGAGATATTGTAGAATACAAAATTCTCTACAAATTGTGTTTAAAATTTTTGTTTTTACGGTGAACCGTTTTCGAGATAGAGGGCGGAGAGCGCGCGGTCACAGCATCACTTCAGGTCAACCGGTGCCTCCGGTCGAAAACGCGCCATATATAGTTGATGAACTATCGATAAATCAATGATTATAAATATTTGTCAATTTTTATTAACTATTATACTATATTTTATAATTTTTTTCCTAACTTATCCACTTTTTATTCAGTATTAATTTATTTATCAACATTTAACTGCCCATGTAATTGCAGAATTGTTAATGAAAATATAGGAATTATTGAATTTTAACCTAATTAATATTTATAACTTCTTACATGATAAAAAAAAAATAATAAATAAATTATGAATTAATCTTTTTATTAAAAAATATCATTGAATACATTTATTTTTATTGAAAGTAAAGAAATGGAATAAAGGGTACAAATCATCTTCTTCCTCTTCATCGTCGCGTCGTCGTTTTCTGGTTGCTGGTAAATTTCCAACTGGTCTTCATTATCGTCTTCAACGACATTTGTCTCAAGTTCTTCCATGATTTCGGGGTCAAAGGTTCCATCTTCGTTAATGTCGCTCTGATATGGTAGAGCATTATTGAGACAATCTTGCCCATTACATTGGCCACAAGCTAAAGAGCATTGCAAGCCCGCTTTCCTGCATCCGCATCGCGAACCACAAGCACTCTTGCAGTTGCAGAAAATTGTATTTAGCAAATCTTCTGGAGCAGGTGATAAAATTGTCATGATAGGCTCCAGAAAATAGTTTCGCATTGCCCAACCCCATACCTGGGGTTCCAAATCATGTCCTAACCAAGTTTGAACTTGATAATATCCACGGTTGAAATGTTGATGAGCAGCTGCACTTGTTGGTGAAATATTTGAAAGCTGCACAGGTTTATTAAGTTTTGTAGACTTGACGTAATGCATATAACGAAGATGATCGAGACTTTTCACAGATTTCGGAGCATTATAGACTGCCAATAAGGTTTGAGTTCCACTCTCTAATAATCTCTGGGCCGAACAATTTTCTTCCTCAAATGCTGCAGCTAGTTCATCCAAATTTGTCAGTTTCTCAAAAACTTTTAAAAATATTTTTTTTCCCTTTTTAAAAAGCGCAGAAGTTATGTCACAGCCACTTAATGCGTGCAGAAATAAAATATGTTTTTTAGAATGAGGTTTTGAGACAACTTTTAGGGTGTCAATATACAAGTATTTACAGACTTACAGCTGGGTATCTCGAATTCCGAGGTGAACTTACTATAATGACTGGACTAACAATCATTTATTGAATTCAATCATATTATTATTATTATTATTCCAAGCTTTATTCACTCATTGAAACTTTGAATTACAATAATTTTATAATAACGTTTGTTTGAATATAAAGGGTCCGCCAAATAACTTTTTTTTTTTGAAAATGCTATAAAAAAAAACAATCCTTCTTCTTTTCTTCACACGCACTCAGAGAATTGTTGATGAGAGTAAGCCATTTAGGCCTTGAAAGTAAAATCCTTCCGGTTAATAATTTCATTCAAAATGGCTGCATCGGCTGGCCATGCAGTAGCCTACACGATCGGTCCAATTTTTAAGAATTCCATCAAAATAAAAATATTTTTCGCTAACATTTCTTATGAGCATAAAATTCGACATTTAAACTGTAACAGTATTGGAGAAAAAATTAACGTTTTAAACAAAAAAGAATTAAAAAATAATGAATAAAATTTGTACTATTGATAACCAATTTTTCGTATGATGTGATATTTTTTTTTTAAATCTGCCCTATCGAGGTATTTTTCGGAGCGGAATTTCGTTCGATTTCGTACGTTTCGGACAAGTTTTGCTTCGAGGTATTCTTCCGACTTACAATTCAGAATTTTTTCCGACATGAAGTAACGCAGTACGATGAGTAACAATGTTGTGCGATGACTAGCTTTATTTTCCTTAATTTTTGACAGTTTGGTTTCCGATTTGTCCGCCGAAAATTATTTGCGGAATTTTTTGCCGAACATGCTCGTTTGCGTTAGTGCAGTGCCTGGCTACACAGGGATTTTTCAAGCTACTGAAAAATCACGTGCGGTGGCTACACACTGTTGTGCTTACTCACGTTCTTCTTTTCCATTTCGTTGGGGGGAACGTGAAATGTCTCTTTTTTGTTTGACATTTTTTTTTTAATTATGACAACCATTATGACAATAAATTTAAATCAAATCCAATTCTATTTTTTGTAAGGAGCAGAAGCAGCGGTCAGCGGATATTGAAAACTCCCAAAGGTATGCAATGGACAACTTTTTCAACTAATATTTCAGTCACTTCGACCGTTTTTCTTTAAAGTGCTCTAGAATCCAAATTTTTGTGTCGAAGGAGCATTAGCAGCACTTATTGAAAACCCCGCCAAAGAGTGAACAACTTGACAATCCTAGAAAGCAGCTGAGGTAGTAGAGTAGCAGAAGAAGATGTCGAAGAAGAAGCTCAGCAGCATACCAAAAACACCACTAATTGAAGTTTTTCATATTTTATATTTATAGGACATAACCTAAGCCCATTAAATATTATTGTTTAAATATAAATAATTGTGTTTCTTTACATTTTTTGTTTGATATTTATGATGTCGGTTTACTTAGCAAAACCCAAAGAAACGATTTTGTTTCGTTGAACCGTTGAGTGACCATCATGTTTAGAACCCTTGGGAGTGCCGGAAATATTGTCCGCCAATGGAGAGGTGACCAAGAAACATAATAATTAGAAGCATTAGTTTGGTGTGCTTGAGAAAAACTACCTTTATTTAAATTCATGTAACGTAGCCCATTGAAAATCCAAAAACAACCATTACTTTATACATATTATAAACCATCCGGAGAAAAGTTTGGCATAGATTATGATTGCATTCAATTCCGACGTTTATGATTAACGGAAGGAACAATATACATCGAATAGAAGTTGTTGTAACTAAGTATAAGTAACCAAATTTCTTGGTTGACGTGTGACAACTGGCAGTGTCTTCTTGGTATATACACATATGGAGAACATCGATACACCCAGCGAAGCTCTTGATGACTTGTGGGTCACTTGAATATTGAATTCAATCCACTGCACTTCCTTCTTGCTGGTGTCCAGTGAACATATACATTGGTTTCACTCTTGGTTTAGATAGCTCTTCCTGCAGAGTCGGCAGCCTTTTTTTTAAGTTACACTAATAACTGGTATTATGGTTATTTTGTATTTTATTTCATGTTAAAAAAGGATCGTAAACTTACGTTTCGATAGGCAAATAATTTTATTTTGAAATATGTATGTTTTCTCAATTTTGTTTAAAAAAAAGAATCACTTTTGAATTTGAGCATAATTTATTTTAATTGAAAGTCAAGTCAACGCCAACGCCAGAAAAAAAACAAACATCAAAAAGAGGAACAATTTAGGAATGAAACTGTTTTGATCACACAGAAAATTCAGTTCCCTTCGTGAGCATCTTCCCCTTCACGTTTCATTTCTCTTGCCTACAAACTCACTCGTTAGGGCACTGAAAAATTCCTGTGTAGCCAGGCACTTATTCCGTACACGGCAGACACATAATTGGCGAACATCATTTTGTGTTAATTCTTGAAAGTGTGCGGATAAGCCAAAAGGAGAAGTAAGTCGATGCGCTAATGGTTATCTCATAGAAAAAATGAGATTTGTTCGCGATATCAACAAATTCTTGTGGTTGGTTCAAATTGTTGAAGGCGAACATCCGAAAGACATCAGAGAAAGTGATTACTTCACAAAATTAATGAATAGTCACCAATAGACACAAGTTGTTAAATAGAGAAAAAAAGCAACAGAAACGTAATAAAGTAAAATGCCTACACTATCTTTAAAATCACTTTTTTATTCTACTTTTTGAACACTTAACACATGAACCACTGGCACTGGCTTCTCAGCCCTCAGGAAACCAGCATGGTCGGTTGTCACTTCGGTCGGGGCCTTTTCGTTTAAACAATCCAAGTTGAATCCACATCCATTTCGTTGGGAGAGATTCTCAAACCAGCCGCTACACCATTATGAAAATTTTGCCATAAATTCGTATATGCTGGAAATTCAATCTGCTGCGTTTCGATGGTTGCTCCTTTGAACCGTTCCTTGCCACTTAGGCAAAGTATGGAATTGACCTCGATGTTTTGAAAACTTGTAATTTCGATTGCAGAGGCTGCTGGGCAACACGATTTACGTCTAAATAAAGCAGAAATTTGTTATTTTATGGAGCCCAAAAAAATCCAAGACCTTGAATTGCATTCGTAAATTCCTGTCGATCCATGCTCGTACAATCGTTGGTATTGATAGCCAACCATTTCAGTGGCCACGGAGGGCATGTCATATTAGGTCCAGCATAAGTTAGCTGCCAGCAAGAGCAAGCACAATTTGTTTTGTATTTTTGAAATAAGAAAATTAAATTCAGCTTTTGAAAAACAAAACAAATTAGTGATGGCCCTCTTAAGATTTATCGATTTTCATCGATTTTAAATATCTTTAATCGAAATGTATAGTCAATGTTATCGTGTGTTTTATTGCTTATTATTAAGTTGCCTTGGTGTAAGAAAGTAAAAAAAACTTTAACGTTTCTGAAGTTCATTCATTTCAAAATTCAATTCAATAAATAACACAAAAATATGAGAAGTCACATGTCTTAATCGATAACCTT
The DNA here is from genome assembly GCA_943590905.1 of Sphaerophoria taeniata. Lineage (NCBI taxonomy): Eukaryota > Metazoa > Arthropoda > Insecta > Diptera > Syrphidae > Sphaerophoria > Sphaerophoria taeniata. The sequence continues at coordinate 76,170,122 of OX016542.1, read as the reverse complement.
ATTCCTTTTGCACATCTCAATACAAAAATTGTAAGCCATCGCATGTCAAATAATGCGTTGCCATATTTTTGTCCGATGACATTTAGCTCGAATACAAATTTAATAGCCTATTCCCACCAACGTGATTTAGCTAAAACAACTTGATTTAGCTAAATCACATAATTTATTTCATGATTTGCCATACATTTTCAATTATTTGAAATTACCTGATTTAGCTTGTTTATTTTTTAATTAGGTATAAATCACCTCGAATGATTTCATGCTCAAGTAATGAATAAAATTCATTTTGAATTCATTTTTCTTTCTTTTTGACGGTCAAATTTCAAATTTTGTGTCATATATTAATATATTTGATTGAAAAATTCAAAAGTTATGTCAAGATTAATTAAATGTCAAGCTAAATTAAGTAAAAAGTTCAGTGGGAACGCCTTTCTTCATTTATAAATCAAATAAGCTAAATCAAGTCAGTGGGAAAAGGCTATAACCTCCGACCATATTTGCGTTGCGGAAAATTGTCCGCTCCGAAAAATACCTCGATAGGGCAGAATATCTTAGTTTATTTAGCACGAACTTTGTCTCAACACATAGCAATCAAAACATTTTGAAAAAAAATTTGAGCAAACACATTTTATTTCGAAATTAAAAGATAGCCAAATCTGCCTAAATTTGAAAATTCAAATCAGGATACGACCAACTCTATCCGACGGATACGACGGATAGAGTTGGTTAACTTTCTACTTTTTGCGTCCGTTGATCCGTTCACAAATACATTAAACGAACAGTCAACTCAATATGTTTCCACAGCAGCAAGGAAAAGCAATGAATGATCAAAACTTTGTGCAAAAGTATCATTTTGACACAATTTTAATGTTTTAATTTAATTTTTTTGTTCGGATTTGAGGTTTTGGGAATAAGTTTTACACCAAGCAAATGAAACTGTCAAAGTATACAACGTATTCTATGGGACGGTTCCCTCCGGCAAATACGTTGGCAACAACGTATACGTCGACGCTGCCGGATTGCCGGATTCTATAGGTCGGCACCTTTAAAGCGGCAATTGTTTCTGGCTTGTCGGCGGCGTAACACTTATCTTTTACGGCACCCCACAAATAATAGTCCAACGGTGTCAAATCGCAGCTCCGAGGTAGCCAAACGACATCAGCTCTGCGGCTGATATTGCGATCTTCAAAAACAGGGCGCAAAATATCGAGTGTAGCTGCGGCTGTGTGGCACGTAGCGCCGTCCTGTTGAAATCAAATGTTGCCAATACGCTCCTCTTCAATTTTTGTGAAAAAAATTCGTTCAACATGGCCCGATATCGATCGCCATTGACTGTAATGGCCACTCATTGCTCATTTTCGAAGAAAAATGGCCCAATTAGGCCTCTGGACCAAAATCCGCACCAAACAGTGACTCGTTGCGCGTTTTCTGTGCCCCAAATGCGACAATTTTGCTTGTTTACATACACGCCAAGATCAAAATGATCTTCATCTGAAAAAATGATTTTTTGGCAAAATCGGCATCTTCTCTAAGTCGATCGCAGGCCCACTTAGCGAAGCGAAAACGCATTGAATGGTCAGTTGGCTTCAACTCCTGAACCAATTGGACTTTGTATGGCGTCATACCAAGGTCCTTATGCAAAATTCGTCTCAATGATGTCTCCGAAATGTTCAATTGTTGAGAACGACGGTGAATTGATATTGATGGCGCTTCACGCACACTTTCTGCCACAGCAGTAATATTTTCGGGTGCACGCACTGTTTTTGGCTTTTCACGCTTTGGTTTATCGATGAGGATGCCAGTTTCTTTCACTTTTTTCACAAGATAACGAACATACGGAGCTGACGGTGCTTCTCTTCTTCCAAAATCCGTACGCAATTTTCGCACCCATTCTGCAACAGTACCATGATTTTCAAAGTAATCTCGCAATATTTCCGAGCGTTGTTCAAGCGTACACACAACCATATTCGTTCAGCGGAAGGATAAAACTAATTATCTGTCAAATCAGACATGAGCTAAGTGTTGCCATTCACGAAATAAGCATTAGTTGGAAAAAAAACCTTAAATGGCGAACCCATTAGAAGGGTTTCGTACCTGTTCAATCATATAAACATAACTCATTCTCTTTATTTTTTTTTTCAATCTAGACCAAAAATAATATACATAGCTGTGAAAAGAAATTTATCAAATGAAAAGTTTTGAAGTTTGTTTTGATTTTTTTCACAGAATCGAATTTGAAGTGAAAGTGTGATACAGTTTTTTTTACTTCAAATTCACCCTTTTACAAATCAAATTCACCCAGTACTTATAAAGAATATAGATAGCTATCAAATATTAGAGGAAAAGTCCACCACAAAATAGTCGAACACTCTGCGGTGAATACCTATGTATTTTGTAATTTTTTGTGTGGATTATTTGAAGAGCTACAGAGACAACATTTAAGCCATGTGTGGTTAATACTTGATACATACATAATGCAAGTATTCACAAAACGGAAGAAGCTCAAAACCTTGTTGATCAAACAACTCATACGCTTCTTTTTTTACCACCGTATTCCCCAATGCTAAATCCAATAGAAGAAGTTTTCTCGAAAATTAAGCTTCATGCAAGAAACTTATTAGCCGATCCAACCAATAACCAAAGTTTGGTTGACATAATAGACACTTCCGTGTTCTGTCGAGCCGGTAATTTACGAAAATTGTCACAATTATTACATGAATATGTATGCAAAGTTACCCGCTGCAGCTGCAGGAGAAGATTTTTTATATTATTAACCATAATGTTTGAATAAAAATGGATTCAATAAAATTGGTATTTTTCGTCTTATGTAAAAAAAATGATCTTTTGTGATTTTATTTTTACAAATATGTACATACTATCTTCATTATAAGTTCAGGGTGAATTTGATTTGTAAAAGGGTGAATTTGAAGTAAAAAAAACTGTAGAACTTATCATTTCACAGTTTCACAGATCGGGAATTGACCCCCAGTACCTATTTCTACAAAAGATAATACTCATTACACAAATATCAAATATCAAAGACTGATAAGATATTTGAGTTTCCTGTTTATTATTTTGTATTTTTTGTTAAGCTTAAAAAGTTCCAGGCTTTTATAAATCTTACCAACAATATTTTGTATTTTAAGTCATAAAGCAAATACCTACACACAGGGTGACTAATGGGGATTGACTGGTTAAGGAACGACATATCCAAATAAATGCCAGACAGTTGCAATGACGAAAATTGATCTTTTCTTTATTATTGTTTTAAAAATCAATGGAGTACATTATGATTTCGTTTTCTACGTTATTTTCCTTTTTTTGTGCAAAGCCGACATCTTTTGATTAGCAATCAGTTTTGAGTTCTGGTATACGTGCAATTTACCACAAAACCAATACCATCAAAAATAGACTGACTTTGACCATACAAAGTGGATGGGAGGCATTCAAATTTCGTTACATGAGTTAAACGTAGGTACATATATACTTCAATAATCCCGTAAAGGCAACCCTAGATGGAAGTGCATTTACGCACAAAAGATGAAGATATCGTTTCCGTGCGTTGAGAAGTTAAGATTTTTGTTTAAGGTAAGTATAATAAAATTTATTAGATGATGAATGAATAATAAAATGAATGAATCACTTTATTCAAGTTTGCACACACTGAGAAAAAGGCCTTCAATTGTTTAAATAATGGAGTATTTTTTCCATTTAAATAAACCTTACCTGTTGGATCCAAAATCCTTTAGCCTGCTTCTAAGCCGCCTAGAAACACCACCACTTCCTGAGTCGTCAGAATTATTGTGATCGCCTGAGTTATACATTTTCGGGATCAGTTGAAATGTTATGATTTCACAAGAATTCAAAAGTGTTTTTACTAAAAAAGAAACAAAAACGATGTTAGATAAGATCACTTAATTATCTCAGGTAAAAAAGTGTATATTGGGGACGAACTCGACCATTTTTTTTATTTCTTATGTTTTATAGAAAGTTTGAAATACTTTTCTTATGTCCTACTTTTTGACATTGTATTCCTTAATGCACCATACTTATTCATTTGGACATCGATAAATACTAATAGTCCAGGAGCCCCCATACAAGAAAGCTGCGTCATCGCGCCCATTAAAATATTTAATGCCAAATAAAAGATAAGACCAAGACGAATAAGATTTCGGATGTCCTTCCGCCTCCGGTATGATACCGACTGCGGCCAGAATCCGCGTAGCATTACGCTGATCTCGATTGGCCTGTATCTTCGTGGACCTCTTTCTGGCCGACCCAGAGCTGTGTCCGGTGTTTTCATTTTTGATCCCACGAGTAATGCGGAAAGATGGTCAGCTCCAGCAGAGCCGCTTACCGGAGTAAGGCAGAAATATGACGGACCTTGCCACAGCGACCGAAAGAACTCATTAATGACTAGGGCCTTATTATGTAAAACGAAACGATCGTCAATTTAACGATACGAAAGTCGGATCAAGGAGCGATTAAGTAAAACGAGAAAGGCGTAGTAAAAATGTTGCCAGACTAAAATCAATAAGAATATTTTTTTGTAAACTTCATCCAACTTCACACATTATATAAACATCCTTCGACTGTTCTTACAGGAGGGCTACATGAATTGAGTTGTGAAGCCAAGTTGGTCCAAAGAGTCTTAGCTTTTGTCTTGGCTTCAATTTTGGGCAAATAATTTTTTGCGATACCGGTATTGCTTTCCATGACAGCAACTAGTAAATCAATTTGTTTTTTTGTTGTTGGTGGTCTTTAAATAAAACAAACAAGTTTTAGTTCAAATTTCAGAAATAATTTTCGTATAAGTAAAATGTAAACTTACAATTTCGATGCTCCGACATTTTGCAATAAATCGAACAGTGAATGATTTACGAGAATGAAGAATGAGTAACGATAGCTTAATGTTGGTCGTAAGACAAAACGAGAATCGTTATGTGTAATCGGATTTTAACGATAACGAGCAGATTTCAACGATAATGGTAATACATAATAGGGGCCCTGGTTTATCCCCCAGCCTTTCATTCTTCGGCACGGTTTTCGAACAAAGTTTTTCACATAAAACGGAATGGTCAACCGTGTCAAACGCCTTTGAAAGATCTAATAGGATAAGAAAGCTTATATTTTCATTATCCAAGGGCACTCGAATGTCTTCCGTAACTTTAAACAATGCTGTAATGGAACTTTGTCCTTTTCTGAAACCAGGTTGTTGAGGTGTGAGCAGATTCAGTGTATCGAGGTAAAGAGCAATCTGCTTTTGTAGAGTTCTTTCAAACACCTTAGATAGAAACGGTAATAGATCAATAGGTCTGTGATCTGATTATTTATTTATTTATTTCATCAAACGGATCTTATAAAAAAACTTATAAATTCCTTACGATTACTAGATATGCATACAATTTGTAAGTAAATACTTAATTACCACGCAGGTTACAAATGTTGTTTAAATAATTCTATATTGCAAAGTTACTTAAACTGATGCGCAAAAACTAAACAAAAAAGCATCACGCCTACAGACTGATTAGTTTTTGATTCCATATATTATTTTGCAAATATGGAGAAGGAAAACGAAATGTAGGTAAGTATAATTTAATAGCAATTATATAGAAACTTAATATTTATTGAAGATTCTTGGTTTTTTCCATCATTAATAAATAAAAGGAGAAACGTATTTTTTAACGTCAAATAACTAATCGATCAGCAACGCATCTGCATCAGATGCATAAGCATCAGCATCCGCAGTGATGCGGAACTTTGTATATATCTACATTTGGGTGGTAGTTTCAAGATGGAAAACGATGGTGGTGCCATCCTAAGAATTTTCACAGCAGCTGTTTTTTTTCCATAAGTTTTTATTGTGTGTTCTCTGCTTAATTTGACACAAGAACTGTCAAACCAAGCAGAATCTTGATAGTACCTGGAAGTTCCATATACAAAGATGCGAATCACTGCACAGAAATTTGACGTTTGTGAATTTACAGAAATTTGACGTTTGTGAATTTACACTATCAGCGCTATTCTGCTTTCCAAGTGAATCGTAGATTCGATTCCCTCGAACACTGCCTTTTCATTCTGCTATCCATCGGGTGAACTACATTATCCAAACCAATTTGACACTACAAGTTAACAGCTGTTCATGTAAAAATCACTAACAAATTTTCCACACAGTCACATCTTTCAACGGTAGACCCAGGAGGTCCTTAACATTGCTCCAAAAACCTTTAAGGCCTTCGGGTTGGCTTTTAGCATTACTTTTGGTAATGTTTGGATTTAATTCCATTGCCATAATAGGTCTCTATTCTTCGATCAGCCCCTCAATTATGAAATCCTTATTTCAAGTCGCATTTAGAGTCGTATTCGAATCGTATCGTATTTGAAAAGCAAATTATGAAAGTCGTACGTTGCACATACGACTCTAGATAAATTCAACGTATACCAACGCAAAGTTTGAAATGTCAAAGTCCAAAAGAAAAAAAAATAGTTTTGTGATCATAAAAAGTTTATTTTCATGTAAATAGCAAATAAAAACTTATTAAACAAGATTAAATTAAGTAAAATGAATTCGATTGATTTGTTTTTACTGAGGATGAGGACGTCGATGAAGATCGAAATCATATAATTTTAATTCGTCGGTCGACTCGAGTCTCGAGACAAAAGTGATCCAATGAACCTAGTGGATTCGTTAAAGAAAACCTGTATATAATCAGTTATTGGCAGAAGTTAAGCTGCATTTAAAAAGTGGGACAAACTCGAGAGCTGTTCCAATTCAGGTTAAACTTTTGGCTGTTGCAGAAGGAAGTTATCAAACGCTTTCCGTGCCCTCTAGCTACCTCTACAGTTTGTTGGAGAACAGATACAAGTGCCTCGAGCTGGTTCTTGCAATTGAATTTCCTCTAAATAAATACATATTTACTTAAATATGTTAAAAATTCTCTTAGAGCCGATTTTTCAATCATCGATCAAAAATAAAAATAACAAACTGGCAAATAAACTTATCTGAGTATACTTCTTACTTACTTATCCGGCTCACAATCCATGAAGGGTCTCAGCCTGAGATACTGCAGTCTTCCATCGTAAACGATCCCTCGCATGCACTCTCCAGTCACCGAGACCAAGCGCTCTGGCATCCGCAGTTACTTGGTCCTTGTACCGTAGGTTCGGTCTTCCTTGTCGTCCTTAAAGGTAGGTCAACAAATACAAACCTTATAGAATTCGTCTCTGAGGCTTTGAAAGTTCTTGAAAAAGGGTATGAAGTTGACACAGTCTATACAGACTTTGCCAAAACCTTTGATAAGGTATCCCATAAAATAATTCGACTTAAGCTCGAAGTTTTCAGTTTTCCGCCATGGTTTATAGAGTGGTTAATTTCATATTTGGAGAACCGACTCTACAGAGTTCTCTTTCGTTGTTCCCTCTCCAAGCCTATCTTTGCCACCTCTGGAGTTCCTCAGGGTAGTCACCTTGGACCGCTCTTATTTTAAGTGACTCTTCTCTATTAATGTTTGCAGACGATATGAAAATTTATAAAGCCATTCATACTCCTCCTGATCACGTTCTCCTCCAAAACGACCTGAATCGATTTTACGTTTGGTGCACGCAAAATTTTCTGGAACTAATAAATAAAATAACATTTCACGAAAACGGATAGTTGTGACCTGAAGAATTTACTCTTTTCAAAATAAACCCATCAAAGCTACTGAATCCATATGTGATTTAGGTGTTCTTTGTGATAGAACACTAAATTTCAACACCCACATTGACCAGATAATCAACGAAGCCAATCGTTCTCTTGGTTTTATTAAAAGTTGGTCCAAGGAATTCAATAACCCCTATGTGACGAAATCCCTTTTTATAACGTACGTTCGACCGTGAATACAAAAAAAATCTTCCGATCGGAACTTTTCTCCGATCGGATATTTTTCCGATCGGCTACCATCATAGGTCTGATTGTAATCAGGTTTGGTCTCCTCACTAAGAATGTCATTCACGTAGAATTGAAGAAGTTCAACGGCGTCAAATAGCTGACATTACTTTTGCTCATCAGTTGATCCTTGGAAATATCGATTCTACCCCCTTCTACGCGAAGACAACCTTAACTCTAATCCCCGATATCTCCGTTCCTGGCCATTTTTTACCTCCCCCATCATCGAACTAATTATGAGCACTCTGAACCAATGTGCAGAATACTACGGTACTCAAATGATGCGACGCACTCTTTTGACCTTAATATGAACAAGTCCGTACTTAAATCAGCCCTTCGAAATACCCTTCAAAATGAAACCTTCCTCTCCCTTAGTTTTTATTGTTCATGTGCATTTATCAATCAAACAGACATGTTTTGATTCATTTTATTTATTTACTTGTAATCCGAAACATATTAAAAATCTTTTAATTAATAATACATGTATATAAGAAACTGCAAAAAATATATTGGTTTACATATATATACGTGTATTGTATTTAAAAAAAAGTCTATTTTTATCAAATGATCGTATGTTTGTTGCTTTAAATAAAGAACAAGCGGGAGAAACTAGTTTGGTTTGAATATTGGATTCCCAACAAAATTGGTAGAATAAAACTATGCAAGTTTTATTGTTTTACAAAATTTAAAAATTGATTTTCTATTTTTTTTTTTTTTTTTAATTGCAGGTTGCAGGGAAAAATATAGAACATGCTTATGGATGCTTATTCTAAGAGAACAAGAAGGGAAAAAGCAGTTTGTGTTGCTATTTGGAGGTTAAGAATAAGAATAAAGACTTGAACATGTATGTATTTAGTAAATTATTAAAAAAAAAGAAAAAAAAACTACTAGGGAAAAGTAAGTTTTTGCGCGCACAGCCGTTTAGATGCCATCAATGTCAATCTCTTCACCGTCATCGTCTTCATCGATGATTTTCTTGGCTGCTGGAGCTGGGGCCTTCTTCATTGGCTGAATGTGAGCGCGATCGTCGTACTCGATCTCCAAATCAGAGTCGTCCTCCTCATCCTGAGACGAATCCTCTTCTTCGGCCTCCTGAAGCCATTGAATAAAAGGTTTTGCTTTCTCATGGATTTCGGCGGCCACCTCCTTGGCGACGTACTTCTTGCTCACCTTCTGAGCCCAATCGAGAATAGCCTTCTCCTCGAGAATATCAATGTCATAGAAGAGCTTGAGAATTCCAGCAACTTTGTCCATTAGCTTGGCAGAGTGCAAAGCGATGATTTGCTCGATGCCACCAATCAAGTAGCGTTGTGCCTTGGGATTGTTGTGAGTGAAGCGCAACAGAAGATTACGATGCTTACGCACCTCGTTTGTGATGTTAGCTGTGAAAAGCAATTCAGCCAATACCAATGTGGCCTTGTGGTTGATATCTAAACGTTCGGCTTCGATGGCAAGCTCTTTGTGTGTGGCAACCGAATCCAATTGATTTTCATCAATTTTACGCTTCACCATCTCGTAGAAGATGTCAATGCGCTCCTTCTCGGTCTTGTCATAATCGTCCGAGATGGTCATTGTCTTGGCGCCATCAGTTAAATCTTGCAAACGAGCACGAATTGCTTCGGCCGAGGTGTCCGTTGTCCAGTTGTCATCATCATCGTCGGCTTTTGTTGGAATGGCAGCGTTTATTTCGGCCTCAGTTTTGCTGGCCTCATTGGTGCCTCCATCCGAGTCACCCGAATTATTGCCCATCGAATTGTTCACCGAGTCCGAAACGGTGCCGTTCTCGCCCTTCTTCGAATTCCTTCCACGTTTGCCTTTGGTCAACGACGAGCCCTGAGTGGCCGGATTAATGGTTGGCGGATTCTTGATTATGAAAGTGTTGACCTTATGATGGATTTTCAACAATCCGTGATATCCACATGCTTTGCATGATTGCGAGATGGATCCGTTCTTCGCCGAAACTGTGAGATCGGTTTCGGGATTGTCACACTCTGGACAGAGGACATATTTTCGGATGAATCCATCGAGAAGATCTTGCAGCTTTGTGGCGTCATGAGAGCCGTTGACAATGAAGCGTTCATTCTAAGAAGAAAATTTTTGAAATGTTAGTGCGAAATAATTAAAGCAATATATGTAAAGGGTCCGCCATCTAAAGTTTTTTTTTCAACGAGTGACACTTAGCTCATGTCTGATTTGACAGATAACTAGTCTTATCCTTCCGCTGAACGAATATGGTTGTGTATACGCTTGAACAACGCTGGGAAATATTGCGACATTACTTTGAAAATCATGGTACTGTTGCAGAATGTGTGCGAAAATACGGATTTTGGAAGAAGAGAAGCACCGTCAGCTCCGTATGTTCGTTATCTTGTGAAAAAGTGAAAGAAACTGGCATCCTCATCGATAAACCAAAGCGAGAAAAGCCAAAAACAGTGCGTACACCCGAGAATATTGCTGCTGTGGCAGTAAGGGTGCGTGAAGCGCCATCAACATCAATTCACCGTGTGGGTCGTTCTCAACAATTGAACATTTCGGAGACATCATTGAGACGAATTTTGCATAAAGACCTTGGTATGACGCCATACAAAGTCCAATTGGTTCAGGAGTTGAAGCCAACTGACCATCCAATGCGTTTTCACTTCGCTAAGTGGACCTGCGATCGACTTAGAGAAGATGCCGATTTTGCTTTTCAGATGAAGGTTATTTTGACCTTGGCGGGTATGTAACAAGCAAAATTGTCACATTTGGGGCACAGAAAACCCGCACGCATACATTGAAAAGCCGATACACCCAAAACGAGTCACTGTTTGGTGCGGATTTTGGTCCAGAGGCATAATTGGGCCATTTTTCTTCGAAAATGAGCAAGGAGTGGCCGTTACAGTCAATGGCGATCGTTATCGGGCCATGTTGAACGAATTTTTGTTCACAAAAATTGAAGAGGAGGTTTGGTTTCAACAGGACGGCGAAACGTGCCACACAGCCGAAGCTACACTCGATGTTTTGCGCCCTGTTTTTGAAGGTCGCATTATCAGCCGCAGAGCTGATGTCGTTTGGCCACCTCGCAGCTGCGATTTTACACAGTTGGACTATTATTTGTGGGGTGCCGTAGAAGATAAATGCTACGCCGACAAGCCAGAGACAATTGACGCTTCAAAGGACAATTCGTGAAGCCATTGGTGAAATACAGCTGCACACAATCGATAATGTGCTTAAAAATTGGACCGATCGTGTAGGCTACTGCATGGCCAGCCGATGCAGCCATTTGAATGAAATTATTTTCCATTATTAACCGGAAGGATTGTACTTTCAAATAAAAAAAGAAATTTGAGGAAATATTCAGTGTTTTTTTTTTATAGCATTTTCGTTCGAATTGTGATGCACTCCTAAATGAGCAATTTCCCAGGATATACTTTCCAACAGCCGAACCTAATTTAGAAGAAGTGCCCGACCTTACAGTCGAAGAAGTTAGCGTGGCGGTGAAAAACTCCATGAAAGGAAAAGCGATTGGTCCAGACGAAATACCCTCTTAGTTCTGGAAGAAGATGGGAGACTTTGGGTGTAAATGGCTCAGGATTCTCATCTCCAAACTCATTAGCGGTGACCAAATGCCAAATCAGTGGAGAGAAAGTTACCTTCTCCCAATCTATAAAGGAAAGGGGGACACACGAAACTGCGACAACTACCGATCGATTAAGCTGATGTCACACACCATGAATATCGTTGAACGGATTTTGGATGGCCGACTGCGAAAAATAATACGGCTGTCTGATGACCAGTGCGGGTTTGTCTCGGGTAAATCAACCACAGATGCCATACAGAGTTTAAAAGTCCGAATGGAAAAACACCGTGATTCCTCAAGGGATTTGCATATTGTGCTGGTTGATTTTGAAAAGGCATTCGATAGACAACCACGAGATCTAATATGGGTGTCCCTGAGACAGCGAGGGGTTCCGGAAATCTACGTGCGGATGATCAAGGACATGTACGAGGAAGTAAAAACGAAGGTAAAATGCCCCGCAGGAGTCACCGAAGAGTTCCCAATCAACGTCGGTGTGCACCAGGGAAGCGTCCTGAGTCCTTTGCTCTTATCACAGTCCTTGACTTTCTGCTTGAAGGAAAAGTGACCGATCCGAAAGTGAATCAGTTTTTCTTTGCTGATGATGGAGCCATCATAAGTGAAGATCCAACATCCTTGCAACGAGCACTTGATGTATGGGTGGATATTCTGGAGGGAAGTGGGTACCGGATAAGCGCGAAAAAGACAGAATATCTCTGCTGTCCATTTTCTGACCCAGACGGCCCAATTCCGGACATTTACCTGAATGGAACAATACTTCCCAAGTGCGAAAAGTTCAAATACCTTGGATCTATGACCAACAACCAAGCTTCTTGTGATGACGACATAGTGTAGGGTGGATGAAGTGGCGCGAAAACTCTGCCAACTACTGTGACCGAAAAATGCCCCCTATACTGAAAGGAAAGCTCTATACTGCAGTTGTTCGCCCAGCACTTAAATACGGTTCACAATGTTGGACAATGTACAAAACGTATGAGAGTAAACTGACAGCAGCTGAGATGAAGATGCTTCGTATGACAGCAGGAGTAACAAGGCTTGATCGAATCAGAAGCAAGAAAATACGAGGAAGCCTTCACGTCAAAAACACCGTCTTGGATAAAATACAGCATGACCGTTTAAGCTGGTACTGTCATGTACAAAGAAGAAACCCTGAGAACCCAGTTCAAAAGGCGATCGCTTACGACGTTCCAACGCAATCGCGAAGAAGAGGTAGGCCTAAGAACTCATGGAGAAGACAAATGCAACGACAACTGCATTCAGTTGGCCTAAGACATGGAACAATTCAAAATCGAGAAGCCTGCCGACGTTTCCTGAGGTCAACCCGGCGAACCCCACATGAGGAGCCGTAGTGTGAAGCAGTAGAGTGGTAGAGTTGTGACTGCCGAGATCATGACTATCGTCGATAATGGAGAAGAAGAAGAAGAAGAAGATTTTCAAAAAAAAAGTTACTTGGCGGACCCTTTAGAATACGTGACCTTACCTTATAGTCAAATTGAGTCTGAGCTCCTAGTTCACAGCCAAAGTATTTGGTGGGATAGGTGGCCGGACGGCCAATTGCCTTTGCAACTTCTGCCATATTCACGATGACAGTCTTGATGCCGTTGCCCTTTCCCTCGACCTTGGCATTGATGCGAGGCATCTTGTAGCGATAGAAAATGTCGGTAACATTACGGTTAACATTGACTGAACCCATTTTCGTTCGTTTCTCTGCTTTTCAATGGAGATGAAAGTTTCAATTTCAAAAAATATACTTCTTGTGCTTCAATGACTTCAAAACTCTTTGCTTCCTCAACTTTTGCTTACAACTTTCAAATTTGATTTTGATGACCACAACAAAAATTGGTTTTACATAAATATTGATGGTGAAATTCTTCTTTCCGGCGGCTTCTAAATCGTGGTGGTTTGTTTGGAATTCTATAAGCTTCCTTAATCTTGCTTTTATAACTTCCTTACTTTTCTGGGGCTTTTAAGAGCTCGCTTCGCGCGCTTAAGCTATTGAACCTCTTTGATTAGTTTTATCATTAGTGTGCTGCAACTGCCGTAACACTCGGGCCGAGGTTATGGGTTTTAAATTTTTATTTTTTGATTTACTGTAGATATTTGTTATTAAATTCATGAAGTTTGTTTTTGATTTGTGTTTGGTTTTCTTCGATTTCTGGCTTTAAGTCTAAAGCTTTGTGTGATAAATTGATATTTGAGTTTGTTTTTGCTTTCAGAATCTATTTCTGTGTTTTCTTCAGTTTTAACAGAATGAAATTTGGATTTATTTGTTTTTGGCTACACACGGTAGTTTCTGGTTTTGTTGTTATTGCAATTTGTGGTAATTTTGTTGTAATATTAATTTAAAATATTTTTTTTTTACTTTTTTAAATACATCAATTGGTTGTTAATTTTAATTATTAATTTTAATATTTTTTTTTTAACGCGGACGTTTTAGTTTTGGTAATTGCCTCACGTTTCTCTAAAAGGTTGAAGCTTCCGGTGTCTGTTGCTGGAAAATTTTGAAGTCCTAAAAGAAAAGAACAAAAACAAAATTTTTGTTTAGAATAAATTCTTGGAAAAATTAAAAAAAAGAAACTAAAATTAATAAATAAAAATTTTGTAGAATTACCTTTCTTTTTTATTTGATTGATGTTTATTAAGTATGTTTTAATTTTTTTTTTTTTTTTTAACTTAAAACTTGTTCTTGATGTGATTGTGAATTTTAATGTTCCCTGTGTGTTACTTTAACTTAACTTTAACTAAATTACTTAAAACCAATGAAGTTATTGGTACAAAAATGTGTAATTTTTCCAAAAAGGTATACAACACCGTGCATTCAAGGGGAGACAAACGCCTAAATTCTTCAACTATCCGGGGCAAGTATTGTTTGTCTAGTAAAGGGTTTTCCAATAAGAGGTGTTATTTTGAATAGCCCGCTATTTCGGTAGCTGTCACTTTTGAAGCTGTCATTTTTTGACATTTGACAAGAAGAAACTACGCCATTAATAAAAATGGAACGATACACGCGTTATAATCCGGCGGGGTCATTGGACCTTACATTTTCGAAAATGAGGCTGGAGCAACAGTTACGGTCAATGGATTGCGCTATCGAGAGATGATTAATGATTTTTTATGGCCGGAATTAGATGGTATTGATCTGGTCAACGTTTACTTTCAACAAGACGGCGCTACGTGCCACACAAGCAATGAAACTATCGATCTTTTACGGGAAAAGTTTCCGGACCGTGTTATCTCTCGAAGAAGTGATCACAATTGGCCACCGAGATCTTGTGATTTGACACCTTGCGACTTCTTCCTTTGGGGCCACGTGAAAGATAAGGTCTACGCCAACAGCCCAGCGTCGATTCAAGACCTCAAAGATGGAATTCGTGGGGCTATCGAGGACATAGGGCAGCCACTTTGCGATTTGGTTATGGAAAATTTCATTTGGCTGATGTTGTGTTCCATTATTAAGACAGTAGCGAGAGAGTTCTCAAAATGTGAGGAGAAGGTGGCTCCTACAGTTTCAGTTAGAATAAACTGGTAAAGAGCACCAGAGGTCTACTACGACATCGCACTAGTATTACAATACTGTTGTAACTCAAAATTTTTCAAAATCGACGAAAAACTGATTATTAATTTACTGTTACAGATTATAAAAAAAAACTATTATCCCATAAGTTAAAGGTCTTAAACTGAAGATATTTTCTATTTACCATTAATTTTTAAAACAACAGGTTGTTGAAATATTTAGAAATTTTGAGTTAAGGCTATTTTGCACTGACTACAGTTTTCAGAAAGATGCTTTATTTCTAGTTATTACGGTATGGTTGACAAACTGAATTTTTACTTTACTTTTTGAGTTCAGTTTTTTAGTTACCTCCAGCTAAGCAAGAGTTAGATATTGACATTGATAAAACAAGAGACAGGTAATATAAGAAAATTTTTTGAAGAAAAACAATTAAAGGAACACTTGAAAAAACTAAAAAATGGAGTGGTTTTTTATAAGGCTGTATCTCAGTAGAAAAAAGTCGGATTGAAGTGAAATAAAAAGTTTTTCAAAGGTTGTCATTTTTTCTTTTCAAATTATTTTGGGTTAAAAAAGTACCGTTAGTCGTTTTTGCTTGAGCGTAAAAAATGTTCAGTCAATTTCAAAATCGAAAAAAAAATAAACTTTGAGGTGTC
The DNA here is from genome assembly GCA_943590905.1 of Sphaerophoria taeniata. Lineage (NCBI taxonomy): Eukaryota > Metazoa > Arthropoda > Insecta > Diptera > Syrphidae > Sphaerophoria > Sphaerophoria taeniata. Next base: position 76,154,451 of record OX016542.1, on the reverse strand, counting down.
ATAAAATAAATGAGCGGAAATTTTTTTTTTTCAATCCAACCAATCTAAGATTCAATTTGAGAATTTTGCTGGCTATAATTCACTGTTTGGTTCAGATCGCTACTATTTTTTTT